>CM052813.1:47393639-47473938 GCA_028533885.1 Nasua narica | reverse complement strand
CCCAGCCAGCAAAGTTGATGGCAGGGTGAGGACAAAGGGCATTTTGAAATACCACTGAAGTAAACAGAGAATGAGAACAGACAGGGGGCTAAATTAGCGTTCCCTCAAGTAGAGAAAGGCAAGGAAACGCAAGCACCCTTGTTTACCACCCCTAGGGTCCTATTCATTACCGCCTACTGGAATGCGAAGTTGCAACTACCATCACGCAAGAAGCCCATCAAACCCTCAAAGTGTCAGGTCACTAGGCAGCCTCTGAAATGACAGACTAATACCCTTCCCCCACCCTCACCCCCCAAAAAAGAAAAGATCCAATCCACTAAGTGCAGGTCACTCTGCCCTCTGGGGCAGTTCCAGCCGGCGCGGGGATGGTTCTGATGGGAAGACGAGACAGGAAAGACCACCTTTCTTCCCACACACCCTCAGCTGGGGAAACAAAACAAAGACAGCCCTCCTCCTCCGGTAGCCACTACCCTAGGCAGAGAGGCTTTCCTATTTCCCGGTGCAGTCTGGCCTCCAGCCCCCGCCCCCATGACAAAGAAAAGCCACTTGGTGAGCAAGGCCTTCCTGCTGCTTCCACGGATGGGGGAAGGGGGCTGCCGAGGCGAGAAGCCCCCTCTACACACTCGCACTCACATTCTTGGCCCCACAAGCGACGGGGAGCGGAGGCCTCCGCCCGGGGAAGCCTGGTCTGGGAGGGGGTAGGGGTACCTTGAAGTAGCCGCCTTCGTAGAGGGTGTTGGGGGGTCCGAAGATGGCAACCTCCCAGTTGTAGAGGTCGGACTCATCCACCAGGGTGATCCGGAAGCCCTCCACCGGCTCCTCCTGCAGGGATTTCAGCTCGAGCATCAGGGCCTTCTGCGAGCTGGTCATCTGCTGCTGGGCCATCGCGGCGGCCGCGGCGGCGCCGGGCCGGAGCCCCAGTCCTCTCGCACCGGCCGGACCGGACGAGGCCCCTCCCCTCCGCTCGCCCTCCGCCGGGCCGCACCGGGCCTCTGTCTTCACACCCCCGGCGGGCCGGACCAGGCCTCAGACGGCCCGAGGGCCAGCCCGGGTCCTCCTCACACACGACGCGGACCGGGCCCTTTTCCTCACACTCGGGCCCGGTGGGGGGAGGGGCCGAGGGAGTTAGGGGAATTCGCTCCCGGTCCCGGGCCTCCCCCCCCCGGAGGGGGCCTCAACTTAACGGGGGGGGGGAGAGGGGGTGGAAGCGGAGGAGGGCGGCGAAGGGCCGGCGATGGTGAGGGGAGGGGGCCGAGCCGG
The DNA here is from genome assembly GCA_028533885.1 of Nasua narica. Taxonomy (NCBI): domain Eukaryota; kingdom Metazoa; phylum Chordata; class Mammalia; order Carnivora; family Procyonidae; genus Nasua; species Nasua narica. The sequence goes on along the minus strand of CM052813.1, from coordinate 47,472,678 downwards.
CCCGGGAGCGCCGCGCTCGCTCGCCCTCTCGTTCTCCTCAGGGGCAGCCGGGGCCGAAGGGCGCGCGGGGCCGAAGGGCGGGGGGACCGCGGCGCGCAGGGGTCTCGCGGCGGTGGCGGCAGCGACGGCGGCGGCGGCAGCGACGACGGCGGCAGCGGCTGCGCGGGGGGGAGGGGCGACGACGGAGGAGGAGAAGAGCGAGAGCGCCTCGCGCCGCGGGAGCGACGGAGCCAAGAAGAAGGAGGGAGGGAGGGAGGGAGGGAGGGAGGAGGGGCGCGCGCCGGGAGGGAGGGCGGCTCTCCAAGGCGAGCGGCCAGACGCGCGTGCGCACGCCCCTCCCTCCCCCGCCCTCCTCTCCCTCCCCCGCCCTCCTCCTCTCACTTCCCCGCCTCCTTTCAGCCACCCGGCGCGGTGGCGGCGCTTTGTGACGCCGACGCGTGTCCCCCGCCCTTAAAGGGCCAAGCTGTTGTGGGGGCCGAGCGTAGCCACAGGGGATGCCCTTGGCCCCAAAATGACGGTTGTGCGGCTGGACGCCGCGGTTCCTGGGGAGCTCCCGGAAAGGGACCATTGGTCCTAGAGCTGTCAGCGTCTTCCCTTCCACTCCCTAGGCGTAGGTAGCCACAGGCTTTCACAGCCATCCTCCGTGGAACCCTGGTCCTCTGCAGGCCCCTCCCCGTGACACAAAGTCCGCCATCCTTGCAGTCAGTAGGTACTTGACAAGAATATGCTGAGTTTATGAGTCTTATCGGTGGAAACAAGTGTCCCGACATATCTTGTGCAGAGCCCTCAAGCCCGTGTGTCCTCGGAGGGTAGCGTGTGGCCCACGGGGTTGGGGTGGGGGTGCAGATTCCCATCCGAGAAATGGGGAAGGCAGATAGGCCAGCTTCTACTTCTCGTCTTAACTACAAAGAGGAAGTTGTGGGAAATAAAGAGAGAAGTAGTAACGCAGACTAAACTTGGGTTCCTGGCCCTTCCCTGTGATTTGGGGTAAGTGCTCTAGGCAACCCTCGGTTATTTGTAAAAATGAAGTACTATGGGGGCACATGGCTGGATCGGTCCGTGAGCATGCGACCCTTGATCTTGAGGTTGTAAGTTCGAGCCCCACCTTGTGTGCAGAGATTACTTAAAAATAAAATCTTTAAAGAAAAAAAAAAATACTGTAATTGAACTTTGACCCTCCATAGATGCTTTCAGCCTGAAGATCCTACTTGGAACTGAGGGACTTTTTTTTTTTTTTTTTTTAAAGATTTTATTTATTTATTTATTAGGAAAGAGAGAGAGAGTGAGAGAGAGCATGAGAAGGGAGAAGGTCAGAGTGAGAAGCAGACTCCCCATGGAGCTGGGAGCCGGATGTGGGACTCGAATCTGGGACTCCGGGATCATGACCTGAGCCGAAGGCAGTCGCTCAACCAACTGCGCCACCCAGGGGCCCCGGAACTGAGGGACTTTTAAGATAGTCATAACTGGGGGCTCCTGGGTGGCTCAGTGGGTTAAGCCTCTGCCTTCAGCTCAGGTCATGATCTCAGGGTGCTGGGATCAAGCCCCCCATCGGGCTCTCTGCTCAACGGGGAGCCTGCTTCCTCCTCTCTCTCTGCCTGGGTCTCTGCCTGCTTGTGATCTCTCTCTCTGTCAAATAAAAAAAAACAAATCTTAAAAAAAAGGTAATCATAACTGAAGTGAGATGTGGAGACAGTCATAAATCCTCATGATTTAGAATAGCCTGTTCACTATAAAGTGTTCTTAAATCAAAAAAAAAAAAAAAAGAATAGCCTGTTCTCTTGGGAAGGCATGTCCTGTGATAACTGCTGAAACATTTCCTAGAAAAATCAGGATACTATGAGAGTTCCACACATTTAGAATTTTGAGATCAAAAAGATCCTAAGTTCCAACCCTAGCTCCACCATTTACATTATCTTTTTCTCATCCATTAGCTTCTGTAATAAAGGGTTAATTACACCTAACTTAAACTATTGTAAGTATTAAATGAGATCATCTATATACAGCATTTGTCACAATGACTAGTACATGGTAAATGATCCATAAATAGGAACTATAAAGAAAGAAAAAAAATTGAAGACATAGATGTATTCTGGCTACCATCCCCTCAATCATTCTGACTTCCCTTCCTCTACCATTCAATTTAAGGACAAGAAGATCGCTGACCTGGAAATGTGCGAGATGATGTTGACATCTTTAATAACAAGGATGTGGGTAGACAGATAGGCAGAAAGTTCATCTTCAAAGCATTTCACCCTCATAAACTCATCAAGTTCCACCCTGACCCAGAAGATGGTAGATCCCTAGTCTAACCCACTGTAACATAACATACACCTGACAGCCAGACCAGAAGTTGCTACCTGAGTTCAAATATACTCACAAATTCATAGTAAATATCTGCAATGACCATGGTCCCAAAGTAGAGGGCTAATAAAGATATATCTGTCTTGGGGCGCCTGGGTGGCTCAGTGGGTTAAAGCCTCTGCCTTCGGCTCATGTCATGATCCCGGAGTCCTGGGATCAAGCCCTACATCAGGCTCCCTGCTCAGCAGGAAGCCTGCTTCCCTCTCTCTCTCTGCCCACTTGTGATCTCTCTGTCAAATTAATAAATAAAATCTTTTTTTAAAAAAGATATATCTGGGGGCTCCTGGGTGGCTCAGTTGGTTGGGCGACTGCCTTCGGCTCAGGTCATGGTCGCGGAGTCCCGGGATCGAGTCCCATATCGGACTCCCGGCTCTGCGGGAAGTCTGCTTCAACCTCTGACCTTCTCCCTTCTCATTCTCTAATAAATAAATAAAATCTTTAAAAAAAAAAAGATATATCTGTCTAGAAGGCTCATAGCCTAGTGTGATAATGAGGTGTGTACTAAGGTTCTCCATTCTCAGGTCAGAGGAAGTCTAGAATTTCTCAGGCCTTTTTATCCTAGCAGGTAAGACATTGTTTATTAGTAGGTTGCAAATGTGCCTTATTCATGCCTGGAACCACAGCAACCAGCACATTGTTTGACACAAAGCAGACACTAAGTAATTGTTCTCATGGGCTTACAGCCAAGAGCAGGAAAACAATCAGTAACAACAACAACAACAACAAATTGAACCCCACCCTCCACACCCATGTCTAATTAGACCTCTCAGACACGTAGTAGGTGCTCAATATTATAAATTCCATAAGGATGACAGGTCTTGTTTATACAAGCTTCTTTTTTATATACAAGCTACTACAATGTTTGGCACCTTGTAGGTACTCAAAATATATTTGTCAGAAGAATGAATGGCAGAAACAGCTTCCTTGAGCTTTCCCATAGTGTTTTGTAATGACAGGTAAAATGACTTGACTGATTGGTGCCCTCTGGTGGTAAGGAAAACAGGACACTTACCTCAGTCTATTATGGCAGCAGCTGGTGCTCTTCAACCAGGGCTCTTTTTTTTTTTTTTTTAAGATTTTATTTATTTATTTGAGAGAGAGAAGGAGAATGCACAGCAGGGGAAGGGGCAGAGGAATTGGGGAAGCAGTCTCCCCTCTTACAGGGGAAGCCCGTCATGGAGCCCATTCCAAAACTCTGAGATTATGACCAGAACTGAAGACAGACATTTAACCAACTGAGCCACCCAGGCACTCCTCAACTGAGGTTCTTCTGAGGAATTGATTCTTTCTTCCAAAGAGAAAAGGTATGGAAATCTTGGAAGATCAATGATAAATGAGAGATAGGGGTGTTTGTTTTAGAGAGGTTAATTCTGACCTTATAGAATGACATGTTTTAGGGGACCAACTTTTTTTATTCATTCTGCATATGTTAATACATGTAAGTCAAATCGTGCTCGTAAGGAGCCACAATCTTTCTTTAATAATAATGGCTAGCATTTGCTGTATATCAGTATGTGACAGACTCTTTTCCACCAGTATCCTGTTTAATTGTCAAAAAATCCATGACATCCATACCAGAACATCTGTTTTCCTGAGTATAATAAGATTTAGAAAGGTTAAGAGAGTTACCGAGGTCACCCAGTTGAGTAAATGTTAGAACTGGAGTTGAATCATGGCCATCCCACTTAAGCATGACTGCTCTTAACCCAAAGTACTATAATATTCTTTTTTTTTTTTTTAAGATTTTATTTATTTGTAAAAAAAAAAAAAAAGATTTTATTTATTTGTTAGAGAGAGAGAGACTGAGAATGAGAGGGGAGAAGGTCAGAGGGAGAAGCAGACTTCCCGCAGAGCCGGGAGTCCGATATGGGACCCGATCCCGGGACTCCGGGATCATGACCCGAGCCGAAGGCAGTCGCCCAACCAACTGAGCCACCCAGGCGCCCAGTACTATAATATTCTTAATCTAACATGCCCATAGCAATCTGTGCATAAAACATCACCTCCAATGCTATACTGCAATTATTTTAAAGATTATTTATTTATTTGACAGAGAGAGAAAGATCACAAGTAGGCAGAGGCAGGCAGAGAGAGAGGGGGAAGCAGGCTCCCCGCTGAGCAGAGAACCTAATTCGGGGTTCCATCCCAGGACCCTGAGATCATGACCTGAACTGAAGGCAGAGGCTTTAACCTACTGAGCCACCCAGGTGCCCCTATACTGCAATTATTTTACATCTGTCTCCGAGACTTGGAGGAACTCTTAAGAAAGAGCCATTCATTCATTCAACAAATATTTATTGAGTGCCTGCTATGTGACAGGCCCTATGCTACATGCCAAGGATACAGTAGTGAATGATATGGAAATGATCTGGTCATGCCCTCGTGGAGCTTACATTATAGTGTCTAAGACTGAATCACACAAAAACAAGTAATTACTAAATAAATAATATCGTTGCCAGTTTTGGTGAGTACAAATGAAGGTGATTAAAGTAGGCCCTAAAACTGAAAATGTTGGGGTGAATGCAATTTTACTTTTTACTATTCTTTTTTTTTTTGAGGGGGTGAATGTGATTTTTTTAAAAAAGATTTTGTTTTATTTATTTATTTTAGGGGAGTGGGGCAGAGGGAGAGAATCTTAAGCTTAAGCAGGCTCCACGCCCAGCACAGAGCCCATTGCAGGGCTTGATCTCACAACTCTGAGATCATGACCTGAGCCAAAATCAAGAATCGGATACTTAACCAACTGAGCTACCCAGGGGCCCCTTAAGATTTTATTTTTAAGTGATCTCTACACCCAGTGTTCGCTCAAACTCACAACCCCTGAGATCAAGAGTTGCCAGCTCTACCAACTGAGCAACCAGGTGCACCAGGGGTGAATATAAATTTTTAAATGGAGGCAGGAGAAAGGCAGAATAAACCTCTTTGAGGTTACATTTAAATGAATACAGGGGCCAATGGCCTCCATATGCCCACCCTCTGCCCCAGATGGTGGATATATGTGGCTGGGGGCGGGGGGTGGGGGGTGGGGGAGGTCATGGAGAATAGGGAGTCCTGACTTCGTTTGTTTAAGAAAAAGTCCCAAATCAATAAAGTGAGTTTGTTTGTTTGATTGATTGGTTTTGTATTTTCTTTTTTTAAATGAATCAATAGCAATATCCAATTCTCCTAGGGCTCTCTCCGCCTGAACCTGAGGTGGTGGCAAGCGAGATCCTGGGGCTGAGGCTGCAGCTCAGGGCAGAGTAGGGACAGATGTGGGTTTCCACCCTTGCTTAGCCTCAGGGCTAGCAAACAGATCCTCAGGGTAACCCATCTGGTCTCTTGAATAAAGCTCAAAGCTGGATTAAAAAAAATTTAATAGAAAGACCAGCTTGTTAAATGTGAGGGCAAGATTATAATTCCAGGTTTCTGACTTGTGATCATCATGTCTTATTTAACTCTTTATCCTTGAGACTGAACACAGTGCTTGCCATTTCTTACGTGGCAACCAGTGTGGAATGAGTAGTTGCCTTAGCTCTCTGATCTTCCTCAGTGCTTCATCAGATTTCAACAGTGCTGCTGCTTTTCAATCAATTCAAACCCAAATTACCCTTCAAGATTTAACACAAACCCATCTCCTCCAGGAAACCTTCCTTAACAATCAAAGCATTCTTTAGCCATAAAGAATGGAAATCCTGCCATTTGTGACAATATTGATGAACACTGAGTGCATTATGCTAAGTGAAATAAATCAGATAAAGACAAATGCTGTTTGATCTCACTTATATGTGGAATCTAAAAAAGCCAAACAGAGTAGGTTGTGGTTGCCAGGAGGTAAGGGTAGGAGAAATGAAGAGATGTTGGTTTTAAGCCCCAAACTTCCAGGTATAAGAGGAATAAGTTTTGGGGATCTAATGTACAGCATGGTGACAATAGTTAACAATACTGTATTGTGTACTTGAAAGTTGCTAAGAGAATAGACCTTAAGTGTTCTTACCACCACCACCACAACAAATGGTAATTATGTGAGATGAAGGATGTGTTAAATGTGTTAACTAACCTTACTGTGGTAATCATTTTGCAACATATGCATATAATAAATTATCACATTGTATACCTTAGACTAAAGGTTATCCAACCATTATACCTCAATAAAACTGGGGGGGGGGGATTAAAACACCAAGCAAAAAGGACGGCAAGTTCAAAGGCCTAGACCAAAAAAGCGAGATAAGTAGGGAAACTCCAATAGTTCAATGGTAAGAGAGAAGACTGGAAGGTTGTCAGTGGCTACATTCATTCATTCATTCATTCAGTAAACATTTATTGAGTATTTACAGTGTGCTAAGCATTGGCTATGTAGACCTTGCCTTGTTTTCACGAATTTCCAGTCAAGGACAAAGAGACAATTGATAAACAAGCAAAACCTATTTTAAAAAAAAGAAAATAAATGGGATCATGAGATAAGGGTAAACATATTTCAGATTAGATTAGGGAGAGCCTAATTAAATAGGTGATAGTTATCCTAACAACTGAAGGGTGAAAAAGAGAAAAAGAGAAGAAAAAGCATCCCAGGCAGAGCGAACAGCTTGGTTCAAGTTTCTGAGATGGGAAGAACTTGCTATAACCAGGGAATTGAGAGAAGGTTTATTTTGCTGAAGCTAAGTGAACAAGGGGTGGAGTATAAAGAAAAAGGTTGGATGGGGTGCCTGAGTGGCTCAGTCGGTAGAGCGTCTGACACTTCATTTTGGCTCAGGTAGTGATCTCAGAGTCCTGGGATTAAGCCCTGAGCTCCAGCTGGGCTCCCTTCTCAGCTGGGAGTCTGCTTGTCTCCCTCTCCCTTTGCCCCTCCCCCTGTTCTCTGTCTCTGTCTCTCTCTCTCTCTCTCAAATAAATAAATCTTAAAATGAAAAAGAAAAGGGATAGCATAGTCAATAAAGGACTTTATCAAAACTCGTATCTCATCCTAAGTACAGTTGGGAGTCACTGCTGAGGTTTTGTTTTTGCTTTTTGTTTTAAGCTGGCTGCGTGCTGGGCATGGAGACCAATGCGGGTGATGAAGGATAGTTGGAAGGCAGGCAGGTGGGGACAAGCCTCCCCCCAAAGGAAACAACCCTTAAAAGGATTTTACACCCACCCTAGAAGGAACCCTCCACCCTTTCCCATAGGATAAAAAACTGATTGGAAAAAAAAAACCCCGAAAAACCAAAAAAACAAACTGATTGGAAGACAGGCACAGTAAGGGTCTATCAGATTACAACAGCCTGCCAACAAGCCCATAAAAACTCCTAGACTTAGAAATTCTGGTGGCAACCTCTTCAACCTCCCTCCTTGGGAGCTTTGTACTATCACTTTGTTACTACTCAATAAACCTTACTTTGGTGCCCATCACTCTGTCTGGTTTATCTCTTCATTCTTCGAAGTGGCATGATCAAGAACCAACGGAGGAAAAAATCCTGCAACACAGGGATTGAACTCAGGACCCTGAGATCAAGACCCAAGCTGAGATTGAGTCAGATTTTTCACCAACTGCCGGGGCCCCGCATTGGTGAATTTTTAAGAGGAGAGTGAGGAGAGTGACATGATAGAGTAATAGTTTTGGAACACCCATTCTGGGAACCACGTGGAAAGAGACTGAAGGACAAGACCACTCTTGTGAAAAATTCCTTTAAAAGATATTGCATGGGGGGCCCCTGGGTGGCGCAGTTGGTTGGGCGACTGCCTTCGGCTCAGGTCATGATCCCGGAGTCCCGGGATCGAGTCCCACATCGGGCTCCCGGCTCCATGGGGAGTCCGCTTCTCACTCTGACCTGCTCTCTCTCACTCTCTCTCTTTCCTGATGAATGAATAAATAAAATCTTAAAAAAAAAAAAAAAAGATATTGCATGGGGGCCCCTGGGTGGCGCAGTTGGTTGAGCGACTGCCTTTGGCTCAGGTCATGATCCCGGAGTCCCGGGATCGAGTCCCATATCGGGCTCCCAGCTCCATGGGGAGTCCGCTTCTCACTCTGACCTTCTCCCTTCTCATGTTCTCTCTCTCTCTCTCCTAATAAATAAATAAATAAAATCTTTTAAAAAAAAAAAAGATATTGCATGGGACGCCTGGGTGGCTCAGTGGGTTGAGCCTCTGCCTTTGGCTTGGGTCATGGAGCCTGCTTCCCCCTCTCCCTCTGCCTGCCTCTCTGCCTACTTGTGATCTCTTTCTCTCTGTCAAATAAATAAAATCTTTTTTAAAAAAAAGCTATTGCATAAATTAAGAAATTAATCTGTGCTATTAGAAGTTAGGATAGTAGTTACTGTTGGGGCATAATGACTAGATGGCAGAATAGGGAAATTCTAAAGGTTCAGGAAATGTGCTGTTTCTTTTCTTGGAGCTGGTTACATGGGTATGTTTGGTTTATGAATATTCAAGCTGTACCCTTATGGAATTTTCTATATGTATATATGTAATTATATGTATATGTAATCATGCTTATATAATTATATGCATAGATGTAATTCTATATGCATGTGTATATATAATTTTTATATATATAGTATATCACTTGTAATTACATGTACATATATATGTATACTGTATGAAAAAGCTATTAAAAAAAGAAAAAGCTATTGAATGAAACTGTCCTATAGTCTTCAAAAGTGTTGTCACGAAAGACCAAAAAAGGGAGAGCTTGCAAATGTTCTTAGATTAAAAGAGAGAAAGGAAACATGACAACCAAACTGATGCATGATCTTGCATCAGGAAATAAAATGCTACTATGTAAAGGGTATTATTGGGATAATCAGGAAAATTTGAATAGTATTGAATCAAGCTTAAATGTCCTGAATTTTATAATTGGACTATGATTAGTCCTTGTTCTTATTACATATATGCCAAAGTATTCAGGGATATGTGCAAATAATTCTCAAGTGGTTCTGCAAAATAGTATGTAAATACGTAAAGACAAATTTGACAAAACAAACAGTAAGTTTTTTTAACTTAAGATTTTATTTATTTGAGAGGGAGCAAACGCGCGCAACAGAGAGCGCACAAGCAGGCGGAGGCGCGGAGTCAGAGGGAGAAACCTACTCTCCGCTGAGCAGGGAGACGCATGTGGACTTGGTCCCAGGACCCTGAGAGCAGGACTTGAGCAGAAGGCAGATGTTTAACCAACTGAGCCAGGCGCCCAAGACAAACACTAAGTTATGATGGGTAGGTGAAGGATATATGGGAGCTCAATATCCTATTATTACAATATTTTGGTAGATTTGGAAAACTGAATAATAAACTGGAGAGAACCTATTATAATCTTGGCACAAGATGATGTGACTTGAACTAAATTTGGCATTAAGGACAGAAAAGAATGAAAAAATTTAAGACATATTTTGAAGGTAGAACTGACAAAATGGTTATTTGATAAGATGCAGTAGATGAAAAAAAAAAGACTTTTTTTTTTTTTTTTTGAATCATTGGTGTAAATAAAGAGCCCTCAGTGCCCCAACTAGCTCCGCCCTTCACCTTTGGACGCAAGCTGCGGAAGTGAGGAAAAGAAAGCGACTGGTAAACTGCATGCAGGCTTCCGGTCTTGAGTCGCAAAGAGACCGTAAATGGGGGAACCCAGTTTGGCCCCTCCGCCATGATGGGCGGTCCTGGGGAGTGACAGATGCCAATGGCCGGCGATTCTTCCGGCACTCACCCAATGGCTCTGGAACTGGGCGGAGTCCTGCAGCACGAGGCTTGTCCCCACGCGGTGAGGGGAGTTTACCGCAAACCTTCGGCAACTCTGTTGCCAGGCTTCCGTAATCCTGCGGAGGGCTTGGGCACTTCTGCCGACGTGGGAAGTTGTGCCGAGTACGTGGGCTTTGAATCCGAAGTGCTGGAACAAGACCTGGAGCCGGAGTTATGGGGCCGGCGCCGACAGGAGGGCAGGATCGCGAGGTTACTGGGGAGTCAGAGGTGGGTGAGCTGTCTGGGAGAAGAGGGCTTTCCACGTGCCAGAGGTGGCAGAGACCGGTAGTTCGCCGGCTGGGGGCTGAAGGCAGGCCCTTCTGGAAGAGCTTTATTCTACGTTTCCAGTCTGGGGCGCCGAGACCGTCAGGGGAGGTGAATCCTAGCGTTATTTGGATAGAAGCAGTAAAGCTTATTGAGCTTACTCCTTTGAGAGCTGTGCACCTGGAAGTCGAGGCGACCTAACCAGGTCATTTTCCTAACCAGATTTTCCTCCTTGTCATTGTGTTAGATCTAACCTCTTTGCCCAGTTCTATGCTTGCCGCTGTAACAGAGGGCACATGGTGGTACTTCTGGTACCCTTCAGTAGGGCTCTCGCCCGTGTAGGACCGTGGAGTGGAGGCGGGGCCCAGGGCTATAGGGCAGAAGGTTTGGGATCCTGCATACGAGGCTGTGAATAGGCCTACTTACAGAATAGGCATACTAACTGCGGAACCTTGAGCTGGGGGACTCCTTTCAAGTGTATATTTTCTGCTGGGATTACTGAGGATTGGATGATTTACTGAGTATATTTTACAGAGGCAGTAGATTGTAGTTCTTTTGGTTTTTTTTTTTTTAATTTTTATTTTTTAAAGATTTCATTTATTTATTTGACAGAGAGATCACAAGTTTGTGGCAGAGAGGCAGGCAGAGAGAGGGGGAAGCAGGCTCCCCATTGAGCAGGGAGCCCGGTGCGGGGCTCCATCCCAGGACCCTGAGACCATGACCCGAGCTGAAGGCAGAGGCTTTAACCCACTGAGCCACCCAGGCGCCCCAGTTGTAGTTCTTTCAAACACTGACCACTTATACTGATGTAGTCTATATATAGGGCTTCCTGGCAGGGGTAGAGCCTGGCAGGATTTGGATAGAGCAAGAGTGGAGGTGGCATTTGCAGATTCCCAGGACTCACGGAGCAGGAGAGGAAGCTCCCTGGTGCATAGCATTGGAAATACAAGGAGCTTAAGCATTGCTTAGGTCAGGGCTCAGTCAGCTACTAACCCTACCAACTCTAAGCAGGCCTCCATGCTTGTGCTGTCACATAGACAAGGAGCCCTCAATTCCTGAGTTTTACAGTCAGATGCCCATTCAAGAGAGTGAACAGGAGCCTGTGAAGATTTTGCCCACATCCTATCATGGTGGCACTTCAGGGAGTGGATGCTAGACATCTGTGACCTCAGAGTGGCTTCTCTCCTCACTGGCCACAGGTGATGGAACTGGCTCCAGAAGGCACAGTCAAGAAGGGAAAGAAGGAGTCCTCAAAGAAGCGTACCTTGGCGGGGCCTCCAGCGGAGGGCCTCCTGCAGCCAGTGAAGCTTAGCCGGGCGGAACTGTATAAGGAGCCCACCAATGAGGAGCTGAATCGCCTTCGGGAGACTGAGAGTCTCTTCCATTCCAGCTTGCTTCGTTTACAGGTACTATTGGGTGGCTGGGGCTTCGGTTAGAGGGGTGGGCCTGGGACTCTGAGGCTGAAGGACTCTCCCCTGTCTGTTCTTTCAGGTAGAGGAGCTACTAAAGGAAGTGAGGCTACCAGAGAAAAAGAAGGAGCGGATCGATGCTTTCCTACGAGAGGTCAACCAGCGGATCCTGAAGGTGCCCTCAACTCCTAAGACAGAGGTAAGGCAGGCATTGTGAAAAAATGGAAAGCCCCGGAGAGGTCCTCAGTGTGGGCATCTGAAACAGGGCTGCTGTTCTCCAGAGGGGGTGGGGTGCTAGGGAGTTCATTTTCACTGCCAGGAGGCTCGACTGGGAGTCCAGGCAACCATAGGTTCATTTGTTCAGCAAACATTTACAGCCCTTGCAGTAGTCGTATTCTTAGGATACATCAGTGAACAAAGTGGTCTGTTTTCTAGTGTTGGGCTTATGGATAGTAGATAATAAACGTGGCAGGTAAACTGTGTCAGTGTTGTTAGAAAGTGGTAAGCACTATGGGCAAAGGAGAAAGTAGGGCAGGGTAAGGGGATTGTGGGGATATCAGAGGATGGGAGTGGTTTGCAACTCTAAATAGGGTGGTTCAGATGGGTTCCCTTGAAGTGACAGTGTGAAGATTTGAAGGAAGTGAGTCAGCCATAGAGATATCTAAGGGAGGAAGAGCATGCCAGGAAGGAGAAATAGCCAACACAAAGGCTCAAATGTGGGAATAAGTCTGCTATGTTCCTTGGATTGAATGAGGAGAAAATGGGAGATGAGTTCAGACAGGCAATGGGGGAAGGAGGCATTTCACACATAGAAACAAGGACTTTGGCTATTGCTCTGGGTGAAATGAGAAACCATTGATGGGACATTTTTTGGTAGAGTGGTGATGTGCTCTAACTTCATTTTTAAAAACGTTCACTCAGACTGTTGTGTTAGTAGAATGGAGGAACGCTTGAGTGGCTCAGTTGGTTAAATATCTGCCTTCGGCTCAGGTCATGACCCCAGGGCCCTCGGATCCAGTCCTGCATTGGCCTTCTTGCTCATCAGGGAGCCCGCTTCTCCCTCTGCCGCTCCCCCTGCTTATGCTCCCTCTCTGACAAATAAATAAAACCTTAAAAAAAAAAAAGTAAGTAGAATGGAGGGGGATAAAGGTAAGATCAGGGAGACTGGTTAGAAACCTGTTATTTGGTGATCCCCTGGAAAGTGGTAGCATCTCAGACTAGGATGGAGAAGTAGAGAAGCGGTCAGTGTCTGGATGCTCTTGAAAGTGAAATGGGTGTTCTTAATGGAGATGAGTGAAGGTGATTTAAATGTTTTGGGCTTGAGCAACTAGTGTGAAGTTGCCTTAATGAGGAGGACATGTTTATAGAAAGACCAGGAGTTTTCAAATATGTTGATGTGTTTAATTTCAGATGTCTACTAGACATCAAGGGGGACAGGCAATCAAATTGATATTATCACTGTCTCTGTCCCCACAGCTGACTGACCAGACCTGGCTCCCAGCTGGGGTTCGAGTACCCCTCCACCAAGTGCCCTATACTGTGAAGGGCTGTTTCCGCTTCCTGCCTCCAGCCCAGGTCACTGTTGTGGGCAGCTACCTTCTGGGTACCTGCATCCGGCCGGACATCAATGTGGACATGGCAGTGACCATGCCCAGGGTGAGTTCCAGTATTTGGATGATGAGGGGACTGTTCCTTCACCACCTGCAAATTCCTGGGTCCCTCTTTCTTTCCCACCTGCCACTTGCCAGGATGTTGAAATCTGAACTAGAAAAAGAGCAGGGGTGCCTGGGTGGCTCAGTTGGTTAAGCATCTGCCTTTGGCTCAGTCATGATCCCAGGGTCCTGGGATCGAGCCCCACATTGAGCTTCTGGCTCAGTGGGGACCCTGCTTCTCCCTCTTACCCCTATTCATGCTCTCGCTCTCTCAAATAAGTAAAATCTTTAAAACAACAAACAAAATTTGTTCTTCTGTCTTCTTGAGGGCAGTTTAAATGTGCCCCTGGGTCAGTTGCTGTTTGGAACTTGGCCTTCCTTGTCTGAGAGCTAAGTAGATTTTCGTTAGCCCTGGTTCAGACACTCTGGCCAGCAAAGATCCCTGAGGTTTCTAACTGTGACTCACCTTGACTTCATCCTGGCCCCCCAGCTCTCTAATGATCAGTAATTGCCTGGTCTCTCCTTCTTCTGACCCTCTCCAGGAGGTCCTACAGGACAAGGATGGGTTGAACCAGCGTTACTTCCGCAAGCGTGCTCTCTACCTGGCCCACTTGGCTCACCACCTGAGCCAAGACCCCCTCTTTGGCAGTGTTCGCTTCTCCTACACCAATGGCTGCCACCTGAAACCCTCACTGCTGCTTCGGCCCTCTGGTGAGAGGCACACGCTGGGCTGGAGGCACAGTTTGGGGTGACAAACCTAGTGGGGGAGGTATGGGGTCATCAAGTCCAAGGTGAGCAGTTTGGGCCTCAGGTTTGAGGAGGGAGGTATAAGGACCTCAGATTCTAAGGTGGGAGGGCCTGGGCCCTCGTGTAGGAAGAGGGTGGTCCAGGGCCCCACCTGGCAGGATCTCAGCACTCCCTGTCTCCCCCAGGGAAGGATGAGCGCCTGGTCACTGTACGTCTGCATCCGTGCCCTCCACCTGACTTCTTCCGCCCCTGCCGCCTGTTGCCATCTAAGAACAACGTGCGCTCTGCCTGGTACCGAGGGCAGAGCCCCCCAGGGGACGGTAAGCAGGCAGTGGTATCAGGGTGGAGCTGAAGGGAAGGATGTTGTGGGGATTTCTCCTCCCGAGGCTTCCCCTCTCCCACAGGTAGCCCGGAGCCTCCCACCCCCCACTATAACTCATGGGTCCTGCAGGACATGACCCTTGAGTCCCATGTGCAGCTGCTGTCCACTGTGCTGGGCTCAGCCCTGGGGCCGAAGGATGGTGTGGCCCTTCTGAAGGTGTGGCTGCGGCAGCGGGAACTGGACAAGGTGAGATGGGAGTGGCGCACCTTCCCTGCCTCACTGAGTGGCGGGCTGGCCCTGAGCTTGGGCCTCTCTCTCCATCTCATTTTCAGGGCCTGGGAGGGTTCAGTGGGTTCCTTGTTTCCATGCTGGTTGCCTTCCTTGTGTCCACACGCAAGATCCACACCACCATGAGCGGCTACCAGGTCCTGAGGAGCGTCTTGCAGTTTCTGGGTAAGACGGCTAGGCCCGGAAAGGCCAGGGGTTCCACTCTTCCTGTGAATCTCCTCATCTGACCAGGGATCATTCAGTTTCTTGCCATGAGACAGTTGAACAAACTGAATTCGGGAGGCAGGCAGTTGCAGCCACCTGACCAGAGGGAGAGTGTCATTAGGGGTGGGTCCCCTGGGAAGAGGACACCTTCTGACACACCCACCTTCTCTGGCTCACTTCAGCCACCACAGATTTGACGGTCAACGGGATCAGCTTATGTCTCAGCTCAGATCCCTCCTTGGTGAGTGGGTTGGGGTTAGGTCTGGGCAAGGAGGCTTGAAGGTAAGGCCCCAACCCTGACTGGCTTCTCTCTGTGCCTCCAAGCCGGCCCTGGCTGACTTCCACCAGGCCTTTCCTGTTGTCTTCCTGGACTCCTCAGGCTTTCTCAATCTCTGTGCTGATGTTACTGCCTCTACTTACCACCAGGTACCAAACGTGTCCCACTCCTGGGTACCCTGATGTCCCAGTCCAGATTCTCTCCCTTCTGCCAGTCCCAGAGCCCCAGAAACTCCTCTCCAAAGAGCTGAGGCATGTCTCTTGGTCCGAGCCCTCAGGTCAACGAAGGGGCAGGGTAGAGTGGTGAGAGTCTCACATGGGAGTTCCCTGTTTATCCTGCGGCCCCAGGTACAGCATGAGGCACGGCTGTCTATGGCACTGCTGGACAGTAGAGCTGATGACGGATTCCAGCTTCTGCTCATGACTCCCAAACCCATGATCCGGGCTTTTGACCACGTCTTGCAGTAAGTTTAGGGCTGGCAGGCTATGTCAGTGGGTCCTTTTTCCCTTTTTCCCATCACTGTAGCCAGATGTGCTCAGGCAGGTATTCAGATCTTCCTTGTTTTGGGGGGGGTGGTCTTTGGGGTCGGCAGCACCTCACTCTGTCTCTGTCCTTCTGCGCCCCTCTAGTATCCATCCATTGAGTCGCCTACAGGCGGCATGTCACCGGCTAAAGCTGTGGCCAGAGCTGCAGGATCTTGGTGGAGACTATGTTTCGGCTGCTTTGGGTTCCCTGACCACCCTCCTGGAGCAGGGTCTGGGGTCCCGTCTGCACCTGCTGGCCCACTCTCGGCCCCCAGTGTCAGAGGTGAGGTGCTGTGGGGGTGGGGAGTTTTTGGGCTTAAGGGGGACTAGATCCAGAGTCCCATGGGATATCAAAAACACCATTCCTCTAGCTACATCTACCTACCTTTCTCTCTCTCCCTCCCTTTCTTTCTTTTTTAAGATTTTATCCATTACAGAGAGTGCGTGCATGTGAGCAGGGGGAGGGGCAGAGGCAGAAGGAGAAGCAGGCTCCTCACTGAGCAGGGAGCCCGATACGGGGGTCGATCCCAGGACCCTGGGATCATGACCCGAGCTGAAGGCAGGTGCTTGACCGACTGAGCCACCCAGGCGCCCCTCTTAGATCTTTCTACATAGTTGGAAAGTGGGTTTCCAGACCAAGTTTGGGCCTTCTTGAGTTGAGCTCAGCCTTTTTACACCCTCCAGTGGGACCTCAGCCAAGATCCACCGAAGCACAGAGACTCTGGGACCCTGACCCTGGGGTTGCTCCTCCGGCCTGAGGGCCTGACCAGTGTCCTCGAGCTGGGTCCAGAGGCCAACCAGCCTGAGGTGAGAAGCCCTGGGGCCTCGGGGATGATTTGGGCCTGTCTTGGGAAGTCCAAGCTGTGCACTGGCAGAAGTGGTGTGGATTATCCTCATGCCGCTTAGATTGCGGCCTGTCAGGGATTTCTGACAGAGCCCATCTTTGTTGATTTCTCCTACCACCCATTGCCTTTCCTCAGGCTGCTGACTTCCGCCAGTTCTGGGGATCTCGCTCAGAGCTTCGGCGTTTCCAGGATGGAGCCATTCGGGAAGCTGTGGTCTGGGAGGCAGCCTCTATGGCCCAGAAGCGCCTTATTCCCCACCAGGTGGTCACCCACCTCTTGGCACTGTGAGTCTTAGCAGCTGGATGCTGGGAAGCAGCCACGGATTGGGGAGCGTTTTAGGAGGGTCTGGCCCAGGCTTTGGGCCGAGCTTCTAAAGTCCAGGCCCTTATTCCAGTAGCCTCAATGCTCACACTGAGTTTGTGCTATGCCCCTTTCCCAGCCATGCCAACATCCCAGATACCTGTGTCCACTATGTGGGGGGCCTTCTGGACGCATTGATCCAAAGCCCAAAAGAGGTAAGGGTTGTGTGTCAGGGCTGGGGTCAAGGCCAGGGGTTGCAGCCTGTGGGTGGAATTAGGTAGCAGGTGGAGAGCACTTGCAACCTCAGCCAGACTGCACTTCCCTTAGTGTCCAGCAGAGGGGGTGCTGGCTCTACGACAGCCTGAGCCTGAGCTGTGGCAAAATCTGTGGTGGCGGTGGGGGGTGTAGGGTGTAGGGTGCTGGTCTCGATTTCTCCTTCTTAGACCTCCAGCACAGGTGAGGAGGCCTTGGCAGCAGCCGTGCGTTGCTACGATGACCTCAGCCGCCTCCTGTGGGGGCTGGAAGGTCTCCCGCTGACTGTGTCCGCTGTGCAGGGAGCTCACCCAGTGCTGCGCTACACTGAGGTGAGGTGCACGGGGACGGGGAGCCCTTTCTGCCTGGTGACCCCTCGCCTCTGCCCCGCTCACCCAGTAGTCCGCCTTCCAATTCCTCTGCTCACTCTCTCCCATCCCAGGCCCCTTCCTCAGCCCCGCTTCTTCCATAGGTGTTCCCACCTAGCCCAGTCCGGCCAGCCTACTCCTTCTATGAGCAGCTTCGAGAGCGAGCCTCGCTATTACCCCGGCCCGACAAGCCCTGTCCAGCCTACGTGGAGCCCATGACCGGTGAGGAGCTTCTTGGGGGGGATGGAGAGGAACCTTTCCCACTCCAGCCCACAGTCTCGAGACCTCCAGTTTTTTTTCCTAGTGGTATGTCACCTGGAGGGCAGTGGTCAGTGGCCACAGGACGCTGAGGCCATACGGCGGGTCCGAGCTGCCTTCCAGCTGCGCCTGGCGGAGCT
This sequence comes from Nasua narica, assembly GCA_028533885.1. Lineage (NCBI taxonomy): Eukaryota > Metazoa > Chordata > Mammalia > Carnivora > Procyonidae > Nasua > Nasua narica. Next base: position 47,454,787 of record CM052813.1, on the reverse strand, counting down.
GCTGACACAACAGCACGGGCTGCAGTGTCGTGCCACGGCCACGCACACGGACGTCCTCAAGGTTAGCCTGGTGCGGGGAGGGAGGAGCTGGGGTGTGAGGGTGCTCCAGGCCGACCTGGATCCCCCACCCCATACATACCCTCTTTTACCAGGATGGGTTCGTGTTCCGGGTTCGTGTGGCCTATCAGCGGGAGCCTCAGATCCTGAGGGAAATGCGCAGCCCCGAGGGGATGATCTCCTTGAGGGACACACCTGCCTCCCTCCGCCTCGAGAGGGACACGAGGCATTTGCCCCTGCTCACCAGCGCCTTGCATGGGTATGGCCACCTGTCTCTCTGGGAGGCCAGACGGTGTAATAGGGATATGAGTTATGGAGTCAGGCAAATTCTAGAACTCTAGGCCTGCCACTTGACTGGCTATGTCCTTTTGGGCAGGAGGTCCCCCCTGCCCTGGCCTTATTTATCATGTGTAAGATGGGAATTTTATGGGACCAACCTGTTGGCGTTAGGTAGGAGTATGTGAGATTCTGTATAGAATGTGTTAGCACAGAGGGAGACTTTGGGCAAAGGTTGAGTGGAGAGTGGTGATGGAGATGAAATACTGCTCTGGCCCTGAGGGCCTGAGGCTCATTGCCACTACCCTCCTCCCCCTCCACAGGCTCCAGCAGCAGCACCCGGCCTTCTCAGGTGTGGCACGGCTGGCCAAGCGGTGGGTGCGCGCCCAGCTTCTGGGTGCGGAGTTCACCGATGAGAGCCTGGACCTGGTGGTTGCTGCTCTTTTCCTGCACCCTGAGCCCTTCACCCCTCCCAGGTGATTCCCTCCCTCCATTTTGCCCTAGTCAGAAAGTTCCCCTTGGGGCCAGCTTTCATCCCTTAGGCTGTACCTTCAGTCCAAATGGGAGAGGGTAGCTGAAACGGGTGACAGAAGGGGTTCTGAGACACTCCTCCCACCCCCTAATCCCTGTCAAGGGGTCTAGGTTGTTTAGACCACAGAGTGAGCCCTGGGATATGTGGTTGGGCCCAGACTCTTTGCTCACTCTTTCTTCTCAGCTCCCCCCAAGTGGGCTTCCTTCGGTTCCTTTTTTTGATGTCAACCTTTGATTGGAAGAACAACCCCCTTATTGTCAACCTCAACAACGATCTCTCTGGTAAGTGGTAGGACTGGGGTCAGACTACCGCACGAACGACCGTTTGTGGTCACAGAGTAGGGCACACGGAGTTTACCCTGTCAGTCTGTGAGGTGTTTTTATGTGTGTGTGCCTTACCCCTCCCGGATATTTGTGCCTGACCCCAGCGGCCTTGGCGTGGGGAATTACTAGGAGGAAGAGGCCCAGTTCAAGGCTGGAGAGCTATGGTTTGCTCACATGATCAGCAACAGAATGGGCTAGGGGTACTAAGCAGGCTACCTGCTGGGGGCTGTGAAGGGGAGAGGAGAGTAGAAGGGGGACTTTGAACACCAGGTTAGAAGTCTTATGGGGAGCAGGAAAGGGCCCAGATTAGAGTAGATGCCCAGACCTCTTGGGGAGAGAGGGTGATGATTTCCAGTTGTAACATGAGGAGCTCCTGGTCCCAGCAGAGAGGAGGGTGTCAGCTTCCTAATTCCCCAGGTGTGTGGGAGCATAGGGTGGGAGGGGGTCAGGGGCAGGCCTCAGCTTGTGCAAGCCCGGAAACTAGACTGGGGTACCAGGCAGTGGAAAATTCTACCTCTGGGCTGAGCTGGGGAGTTTAGTGCCCCACCCTATAGGGGCAAACATGGTGTCCTTTTCATTGTCTTTGTCTCTTATGGGAGGGCCATTGGAAAATCCCTGTGATGGGCCACCAGAAGACCTGGGGCAGTAGGGCACGTCAGGGGAAAGGAGCAGGCTGACCCAGGACCCCCTTTTGTTCACAGTGGAGGAGCAGGGGGAGATCCGCAGTGGCTTCCTGGCAACTCGAACACAACTCCCGGTCATGGTCATCGTTACTCCCCAGGATCGTAAGAACTCTGTATGGACAAAGGATGGACCCACGCCCCAGGTGCAGTCCCATCCCTACCTCCAAATTTGTGTTTTTCTTCCCCCAAGGAAAAAGTAGGCCCAGCCTGACCTCAAAGAGACCTATGGTTAGGTCTGATCTGTTTGCTCTATGTGTGTCTCCCCTAGATCCTACAGCAGCTGGTGGTCCTGGCAGCTGAGGCCTTACCTGTCCTAGAGAAGCAGCTAATGGATCCCCAGGGGCCTGGGGACATCAGGGTAAGCCCCTGACCAAGAGTGGCTCTGGGGTCCTGGGGAGTCTGCCTTAGAACATTGGAAGTCTGGAGCTGTAGGGGCCCTCACAGCACGCTCCATCCCCTTATTCGGCAAGGCTGAGTCCAGAGAAGGCATCGGAGCTGCCCACAGTGGCTGACAGTGCTGGAGCCTGCAGGAGAACCAGGGCCCTGGCTCTCCCCAGGCCGCACGCTTCTAGCCTCTGCTCTTCCTGAGAGGGTGAAGCGGACCCCAGCTGGGGCTTGGTGTTCCCACTTCAGATGAGCATTTGGGCCCCTAATGGGGAGGGGGAGGTCAGACAAAAGGGAAGGAGGAAACCGAAGTGGGCACGTAGGAGGCTTTGTGGTCCAGCTCCCAATTCTCAGTGGGCACTGCTGACCCCGCCCTACCCTTCCTCAGACGGTGTTCCGGCCGCCCTTGGATTTGTATGATGTGCTGATCCGCCTGTCTCCCCGCCACATTCCCCGGCACCGCCAAGCCGTGGACTCGCCAGCTGCCTCCTTCTGCCGTGGCCTGCTCAATGAGCCAGGGCCGTCTTCCCTGATGCCTGTGCTGGGCTACGATCCTCCTCAGCTCTATCTGGCACAGCTCAGGGTAGGCCCTAAAGGGCTGGCTAAACCTGGGGAGGTGACTTCCAGGTGAACCTGGGGCCATGGAGGTGACTCTCAGGTGTCCGACACCTGTAGTCTTATCTGTGTCCTGCCCTTTCCTAGGAGGCCTTTGGGGACCTGGCCCTTTTCTTCTATGACCAGCATGGTGGAGAGGTGATCGGTGTTCTCTGGAAGCCCAGCAGCTTCCAGCCCCAGCCCTTCAAGGTGTGCTGGCTGGTGATAACCGTGTGTTCCTGTGTGTGTGCTTGTGGTTCCGCGTGGGCACGCCTGTCTGTACATGGCGTGCTTCTGAGGGACCGTGACCCGTGGGTCAGGTGGGGAGCATGTGTCTTGCATGTCTCTCTCCACTACTGCTGCCCCCTCCACCGCCCACGTGTAGTCTTGGCATGCCTTTGGGACACCTCAGTCCACATTTCTCTGCTTCCCCCAGGCCTCCAGCGTGAAGGGGCGCATGGTGACGTCTCAAGGTGGGGAGCTGGTGATGGTGCCCAACGTGGAAGCGATCCTGGAGGACTGGGCTGTCCTGGGCGAAGGCCTGGTGCAGGCCGTGGAGGCCCGGAGTGAGAGGTGGACCGTGTGATCTCCAGCCCTAGGAGCAAGCTGTAGGCTGACAGCAGGGCCTCTGGAGTAAGAGGTCAATGGCATGACCGCCACCCTTGCCACGTATGGATCCTTCGTGGAGTACCTGCCGGCCTGAACACACTGAGATGTTCCCCTAAAGAAGCCCTGCCCCAAATTTCTGTCTGATGCCTCAGCACTGGGGTGGGGGCCTGGGATCCTAGAGAGTTCCCTGGGCCAGTCTGAACTCCCAGAAGAGGAGAGTGAGCCAGCTCAGAGAGGGAGTTAAATGAACCCAGAAGATCCATCTACCTGTCAGCCCTGGCCTGGGCTTCTTTTTGTCTTTGATGTTTCCAGAAGCTTGGAGAGGAGGACATGTGCCCAGGGCTGAGGCTCTGTCTCCGTCACAGTGCCAGGATATATGCCTTAAAATAGGGCCCAGAGGAGGTGAGGGACCTACCCACGACCCTTGCTGAGGGTCCCCGAATTCCAGCATTGAGCAGGGTGCTGCTGCTTCCCAGAGTAGGACGTGGAACAGCACAGAGGGCAGAAGGGGCTGACTGGGTGAGGGGCGAGGGAGACAGCTGGTCCTCTAGTCCAGGAGCACCGAGCATGGAGCACCGAGTGCTGCTCTGGCTGCTCAGTGTCTCAGTCCCTCTGGCTCCCTGCCTCTGCCCGTTCAAGTCACAAACTGCCCCCACCGCATCCCTGCAGTGGGCGTGCAGAGGGGAGCAAGACCCCAGTCCTGCTCTCCAGGAGCTCTCCGGGCCAGGGCAGGGTGGGGGGGGGGGCGCTGCCTCCTTTCAGCCTGGCCCACACCCCACTTCCGGCAGCCTCTCCCTTTTCCGTCTCCCCTAATCCTGGATGTTTTTCCAGACTCAGCTCAAATAGTGCCTCCTCCAACCCTTCCCTACCCCCCCAGCCTGAGGTGCTCTTTCTCTCCTCTGAAACATCGGAGCTTATTGTCTGTTCAGCTTACTTTGTAGCCGCATACGGTGGCGTGCACCCTTTTGTCTTAAACTTGGATTTAAAATTAAGTTACTTACTTTTGGGGCGCCTGGGTGGCTCAGGTCAGGATCTCAGGGTCCTGGGATTGAGTTCTGCGTTGGGCTCTCTGCTCAGTGGGAAGCCTGCTTCTCCCTTTCCCACTCCCCCTGCTTGTATTCCCTCTCTCACTGTGTCTCTGTCAAATAAATAAATAAATAAAATCTTTAAAAAAAATTAAATCACTTACTCTCCCCGTGTTCTTGGCTTTTCTGCCTTCTGCCTTCTTCACATGGTGTTAACCTTATCTCCTACATGTAAGCTCTTTGGGGGCAGGTGCCACGTTTGAACATAGATTTCTTGGTGCCTTCGTGGCACCAAGGACAGTGCTGTCCTCAAGAAGGATACAGTTGTATATCTGAAGCACCAGAAGATTTCAAGGAAAGGGAATCATTTGTACTCTGTCTAGAATGGGCGGGGTGGTGATGGTGAGTGGACGTTCATGGAGGGCTTAGTAAATGCCGGGCGCTAGTAGGTATTTTATGTATCTTCTGCGTGGGAATGTGCTCACACAGTAATAATCAGCCCCGTGAAGTATGCACTTGGCCTTCTCCTGAACGAGGGAGCAGGTTCAGCAGCAAGCAGGCCCTTGGCTGCCTGGCCATCAGGCTTCATCCTCAAGATGATAAGCCACATATGGGAACCCTGATCTCCTTTTGTCCCAATTCTGTGAGCCTTGGTGAACCTATGCCAGTCCCTACCTGTCACTGTCATGGGATTAGAAACGGGCGTAGAGAATACACTGACGGGCTGTGAGCTGGGGTCTGCATCTCCCCGTGCCCCTGATGCACAAGCTCCAAACAAGCACGCAAAGCTTCCTTGTCAGGGAAAGAAACACCCCTTCAGCCCTCTCGGACCTTGGGTCTGTGGTTGTCCCTGGCTGCTCCTCACTTCCTTTTCCCCATAGCCCGTCCCTGAGGCTCTGAGGAGGGGCGGCGCTGGCCTGGTTCAGACCTTCCTGCCTCATGCGCAGGTCAGCTTCAGTGCTTGGCTTCCGGCCTTCTCACAAAGCCAGTTCTAGATGAGCCCAATGAGGGAAGGAAGACTCTGCCCCTAGGTAGAACTGCAGCAGGTGGCTCCGAGAGAGGGCAGACAGCAGTCCCCTTCGGAGATGAGCCCTGGCCCGGTAGGTCACTCACCCTCGCTGGCCTCCGCCTTCCCACCTTGAAAATGGGCATGGTAATGGTTTTTTCAGGTGCACCATGTGGCAAGGGAGGAGGCCAGAGGACTCTAACCCAAGAAGCCGCGCCATCCTTTCCGCGCTCCCTGCTTAGCTTAGAGGGTGGGGTGCCGAGAGTGCTGGAAGCCCGGCCCCCCATCTCAGTCCCTCACATTGCAGCCCTGATCTGTTTGCCTCAGAGCTCTGGGAAGTAGGTGAGGAGGCCGGTGTGGTCTAAGATGATCTGGGGGTGGGGGGGGTGGCCTGAGGAGCTGGACCTTCATTGGAAGGGAAGGAGAGAAGACCGGAAGGAACCGTGTGAGCGAGGGTGTGGGTTACACCCCCTCCCGTGGGTGCGTCTGCCTCTGGGGGCTTCTGCATTTAACTCCGCAGGTGGACGCAGACAGGGTGGGACTCTGCCTCTGCTGCGCAGCTTTGTCTGCTCCATGTCGGGCGAGGACATGTCTGTGCGCCCCAGTCCGTGTGCGCGTGGTTGCCTCTAGTTCTGAGTTGCCGTAAAAGGGGAAAGCTCTCTTTTTGAAGAGCAAGTCAGGAAAAAAACCTCTCAGAGAGAAGGCAAAAACTCGATTTTTTCCTGTGGATTTAAAGGCTTTAAACAAAGCCTTTTCTTTGGGGCTTTGGTTTCCCCAGTTCTGTCAGACCTTCTAAGCCTCTCTGTTGTTTCATTTGGTGAACTCTCTCAAAGGGTCCGCTGTGGTAGCAGGCAGAATCTAAACCAAGAATCCTTTGGGGGCTTTGGGGTGCTACAGTCGGTTGGGCATCCGACTTGGTTTCAGCTCAGGTCCTGATCTCAGGGATTGAGCCTTGGGGCAGGCTCCACACCAAGCGCAGTCTGCTCCAGACTCTCCCTCTCCCTCTGCCCCTCCCACTCGTGCTTTCTCCTAAATAAACAAATCTTTAAAAAACAAATGTAAAAAATTTAAACCAGAATCCTCCAGGCTGAAGATCTATTTTCCTCTGCCCAAAACCTTACTTTGAAGAAGAAGATCAAGCCCCCAAAGCCTGGGGGTCCTTGCAGCAGGTTACATTCAGTGAAGTCCTGAGGGCTGCTGAGATTTGGGCTAGTCAGAGTGCCCCCACCCCAGTAAGTAAACATGTAACCCCCCCAACATCCGGTACTTGCTTTGTGAGTCACAGATTAATCCAGGTGAGAGATAAAGGGGAGGGGAAGCCTGGGGCACGTGAGTCACCCCTACCCTACTCAGGAAAAGGCCAGCCTGCTTGCCCATCCCTCTACTGCAGAGAGAGGAGGGGGTGTGGGGAGAATGGGATTCTAAGACCGCTCACGGCACTAATGGGGACCAAGGTGTTCCAAACCCAGAGGGAGACTCGTTTCCTTTTCCCACTTCAGTTTCTGAGAGCAAGATGGGGAGGATAATTTTTCTGATTTGCACAAGGCCCAGAGAGGTGTAGGAACTTGCCCAGGGTCACACAGGGGGCTAGGGGTGGAGACCCAGAGAACCTAGGCATCCTGGCTCCAGGCCTTGCTGCCGAGCCCGGGCTTTCCTGCAGCCAAGGGTGGAGTGAGGAGGAATAAAGGAATGGAGAGCTGAGTTCCAGAGCTGTGCGATGGGGTAGAGAAGAGTGCAAAGGTTGGCCCCGTCCCCTGTTCTGGGCTACCTGCCAGCCTTGCTGCTCTCCATCCTCTCAGGGCAGCTGAACGAAGCTGTTATCAGCAAGACATAGAGGAGAAGAGCCAAGGATAGGGGAGGGGTGGGAATGTGCACACTCTGGTCCACCTTAGCTGAAGCGTATGTCTCCTCTGTCCCCCTAGCCGACAACATGGTATTATAATCAACGAACTTGCTAAGAGACTAGAACTTAATTATTCCAACCACTTAAAAAAGGACAATTATGTGATGGAGGTCTAATTATTGCTACAATGGCAATCATTTTACATGGCATAAAGAGATATGGCATCTTGGCCTTTGTCTAATCCCCACCCCCATCTCCCAATCCAGGGGGTCTCCCTGGAGTCCGGTTCTCACTGATCCCAGGTCTAATGATCCTCAGGAAGTCATACCTGAAGTCTGACTGCAGAACCTCCTGCTGTAGCCTGTCCCCTCCCTTAGATCCTTCGCCTGTGACACCTCTTCCCTGGGGCAGGCAGCTGGGAGCTGCCCTGTAATTAGCGCCCAGACTGGGCTGGGCTGAAGGGAGAGAATACTGGGTCTCACACATGCCCATGACATTTCTGGAACACCAGATGGAGCCTCCTTCCACCACCCGTCCCCCATCCCGCCCCCTACAGACCACGGGCCTCTCAGAGAGCAGTTGTCCTGGGCTCCATCTCAGGTTCAAGTTCCTGTCTTCCCAATTCTGCTCACCTCCAGTTTTAGTTTCCTGCCAACCTGCTTTCTTATCTCTGCCCCCTAAATGCCCATATCAAACCCTCCTCACTCCCTGTATCTATTGCCCTGCATCTGGCCTCCTTCCCTCCTCTGTGGCTTCCTTCCAGGCCTCCTGGCCTTAGCCTCTCCCATCCAACACATCCTCCACTTCGCAGCTGCAGGGCTCCTTCTAAAGCCTTCCATTAATTGGCAAATGGAGACCATACCACTTCCCTGCTTTAAACTCTCAGGTCTCCTTTCAGCTTCTGTTCTTAGTAGTGGAACATCTGTCAATTACCATCCTCTCTAGAACCCTGATATAACGTGGTGGTTAAAATATTGTGGTTGAAGCAGAAGGTGGGACCAGCGTTCTGCCTTCTTGGCATCCCTCTCCCCATTTCTAGCTGCAGCAGTCACTGCGAGAGCTTCCTCAGAGCCCTGGGGATTAAAGAAGCACAACTTAATTATCTCTGGATCCTCAATAAGGTCCAGGCCCTTAGTACAGAACCCAAAGCCCTTCCCCAGTGTCTCTCCCTGGCTTCACTACAGATGCTCTCATCATGGCCTGGCCCAGCAGGCTCTCACCTGGAAGACCCTCCTTAAAATCACCAGCCAAATGTTTCTTCTTCCAGGAAGCCCTCTGGTTGCCTCAGCCCCCCAAGAGCTCCACGCTCTCTTCCTGGCCGCAGGGGCCAGGCAAATGCCAGGCCCTAATTCAGGCCCCCCAGGAAGCCCATGAGCTTTTTCTTCTCCTCAACCTCTGGTCCTAACCCTTCATCCTCTGAGGCAACCATCCTGGTTCCAGAAGTTTCCTGCTAGTGAAGAAGGAGATAGGGAAACAGAAAATCCAGGGGCTCCAAGGATCCGATCCCTGAGGTGTGATCCTGAGCCTTCCAGACACCCTGGGCCTATTCACAGGGATAGCCTGGTCTGTGTCAGCTCCATGTCACTAACTCCCCTCCCCCCAGACTGGCACGGGGCAGGCCCAAACGGCTGGCCAGTCAGTCTCCAGACTCCTCAACAGATCCCCATCCTCTATCTCTGGTTTTTGTAAACGCTGGACCCAGACCCACAGCCAGGCCCAGGCAGGGACACACACAGATATGCAAACACAGAGCCCCTGGGACACATGAATGCACACGCAGGCCCTCATGGATACACACACGCATGCACGGACCCCATGGTTGTCCACGTGCCCATGCAGACCTCCATGGATACATGCACACAGCCAAGAATGCACGGAGATGCATATGCATATTCACATAGGAGGACTTGTGGCTCTGATTAAGGAGGCAGCTTCCAGAATGAGTCTTTCTTTCTATGTTGACTATGTAATACAGTTTTTAAAGCCAGAAGCACCCACACTCTTGTTTGGTTCTTACAGAGGCCCTGGGCTGGGGGATGGGAGGACTCCATCTGAAACTTCCAGGTGACCGATGAAGAAACTGACACTCTGAGGGCTGGGAGAAGACAGTTCTCTAGGTCACCTGACTAGTCAGTGACCAATCCAGTCTTGGAGCTGAGATTCCGGGTCTGTGAGAGGCCTCTTCCCCATCAGCCTAGACTTTGTGACTCTGGGCCCTTCCTCAGCAAGGAGTCTAGGCCTCTGCCCCATCCCTCTGCCTCCTCTATGACTCTCTGCTGTCCCCAAAGGGTGCCAAGGGCACCTGAGGGATACCAGAAGGTGAACCCACAATCCTTATAGACCCAATTAGATACGGGTCTAAAGGTAGATTTTTCTCAGGTTCCAGCTGGATGTCTGACTAGAGGTGCCAAGGCGGTACTTTGTGTTTATGGGCTCTCTGCCATCTTGTCTGGAGACAGGGGGTGATTGTTGGCGCAGTGGGAGGAGATGCTTGCCCGCCCCCCAATCTAGGGACGCTCATAATAGGATGATTCATCTCTGCTCTCCACTCCCAATTGCAGTCCGGAGTCAGCCCCCAACTCTTGAGGCCTAGGAGCAGGAATAATGTCCAGCAGTGGCCTACGAGTGGGACACATTCTAGAAAGGGAGCTCAAGTGTGGAGACACTTAGTGGGTTCCTGTGTCCTGGCTCCCTCTTCCTACTCCCTACTCCTTCTTTGGCTCGGACCTGAGGCTTCCTGGCCCCTCTGCCCTTATCTACCTCTCCTCCTCATCCCCATGGGGTTTGAGAATCCCAGCTCAACACTTAGTGGCTGAGACCTTAGCAGGTGACTTTCTTTCCAAACCTCAGTTTTGTCACCTATGAAGTGGGGAGGGATACGCTCACTTTGGGGGGTTGCTTTGCAAATGGGAGTAAGGCTTTCTAAACTTGAAAATGTCTGTATGTCTGCTTTGGTCTGCCACTCCCTCCATCCCACTCCCATGCTCTGGAGGAGATTAGGGGGCTTGAAGAGGCTGGGGGGACTGTAGCATGATTTGTCTTCCAATGTCTACACTCTCCTCTACCCCACTTGCTGACAGCAAGAACCATATATCTTCTGATGGTTCAGGCTGCTCCTACTGAAGCACAAAGAGTTTGGGGGGACAGGAAATGAAGGGTGTGTCACCACCTCACTGCCCCCTTACGGGGCCCCAGCCAGCCCCTCTGGTCCAGCAGGCTGGGACCTGCATCTTTAGCCCTTCCCTTGCCTGGGAACCCACTCCCCCAGCTCTGACCTCAAGGAATCACAGCCTCCCACAGGGTGGATGGGGTGTCAAGGCCCCTTCCTGGGCTCAGGCCTCCCGCCCAGGTGAGACATAGACCTTGCTCAAGATGCCCTGGGAGGAGGTAGTGCCTCATCTGCATCCTCCCAGAGCTCCCAGGTGGGCTGGCTTCTAGCCTGCACTTGGCACTGGTTTTCCTTCCCAAAGCACAGGAGGGAGCCCAGAGGGCTATAGGTAAGCTATGTGACTCAGAGCCCAGCCCTACCAAGCTTCAATCACTTCTCCGTGAAGCCATGCTTCTTTCTATCTTTTGCCCCAGGGGGCGCCATTGACATTGAACTAGGATGAGAAGAGTCCTACAGTGAGGTCCTGCTTCAGCCCCCAAACTCAGGCCAGCCTGGCACTTCTGGACGAAATCCCCAGGTCCTGACCCCTCTTAATTCCACATGAGGGCTGGCAGGAATAAGGGACCCTTGGAAGGCATTGTATCCTTCTCCCTCTTCCAGGCCTACTAAGAAGCACGAAGTCCCTACCCATACCGTATCTTCTCAGCTCTGACCCAAACCCATCCCAATGTGCCCATGTAAGTCCTTGTATGAACGTGTGTGTCCACACGAGTTATAGAGGGGGATGAGTCTGGTGGGAGCACTTGGTGAAGCACATGTGAACACGTATAAGATGAGTGCAAACACGTGTGTTCAGGGTCCTCGCGTGTGCCCGCTGGTGGCAAAGCTGCCCTTGTCTTTCCTGTGCTCTGGCTCCCAGGCCAGGCCAGGAGGGGCCATGGAGAGGATGAGGTGCTATGGGCACCTTACTTTCTTCTAGTGTTGAGGGGCCCCTTGCCAGTTCCTGTCCTGTGCTGCCTTTGCAGCTCCATCTGAGGTATCAAGGGGCTGAGAAGCACATCACATAATGGGGAGAAGAAAGGGCAGCACGGTGGAGGGTGTGTCCCCATTTCCACAGTCTGGGCTCTGGCATCAGGAGTCTATGGTTGTGTCTTGAGTCACAGACTGGCAGTGGGCTATGGGTAGACACTTAGTGATGGCCCCCTGATTCACCATGGGGCCTCCCAGCCCATGGGGGCCTGGGGAGTGCGGGCGCTTCCCCCTGGGCAAAGAGCCATGGGGAGACCTGTGTGGGATACATATATGTTTGAGCCCATGGCCAGGCTCTCACATGAATGGGATCCCATAAGTATGTGAACAGAGCTCAGTGTTTACAGGTGAGTGTGGCTGGCAGCCTCAGGGTGTGTGTGTGTATGTGTGTGCGTATGCATGTGTGAGTGTGTAAATTTACCCAAAGTGTGTTGCTAAATTTCTGGGCATGAGTCATCTCTGGAGCCCTCATGTGTGACAGCCACTCTGGAAGGGATAAGTCCCCGGGGAACTTAGACCACCTGGATTAAGGACCTCTGGAAAATGTGGTCTCCTCTAACAATGCTGCCATCTTGGCCGCGGTAAGGTCAGATCTGTTCCCAGTCCCTTGGAAGAACAGCCCAGGCAACCACACCTCAGTTTCCCAATTATTAAATGCACTGTGCGGAGCAACATTGCCTCATGCCCCACCTCAGATGGGGCCGACAACCCTCACAATTTAGCCAGCTTAATCTCCAAAAGGGTCAAACCTTCCGGGGGCTGGGGATCAGCGAAGAGTGGGGGAAGGGAGGGTTAAACACGGTTGGGACTCACCCTGCTGGCAAGCATGTGGCACGTGGCGTGTCAGGACAACGCCGCTTAGCCTCTGGGGCCATGTGCAAAACACAGGCAGGTCCACGTGTGGCAAACTGAGTTAAGCCAGCCAGGTTCGACAGGCATATGCACAGCATGAGAAATGTCCAAGTGCGATCTGGTACACAGGTCAGACGTCATGTGTGGACACAGCTGTGGACAGAGCTGGTCAGGACATGCAACATGGGACAGGTATCAGCACAAGGAACGATGGCCTGTGATTGCGCAGCATATGTTCTGTGAGCCCACTCAGGTCCTGGCTATGAGAGGGTCTCTTCTCCCTTCGGGGGCCCACAGCCTCCTCCCTCCAGCCTCCTGGCTGAGGACCTGATGGGGCCCGCATCCTACAGAGCTGGGTGGGGTCAATCCTTTCCCTTCCGACCTGTCTCTCTGACGGGCAGCGCCGTGCGGATGACTGCCGGGCTCACTGTGAGTGGGCCGAGGTCCGTAGTGGCGGCTGCAGGCTCTCCGCCTGTACCCCACCATTGCCTCTCAGACCTGCGCCGTCCCCTCGGCCCGCAACATGCCTCCTCTCCTAAGCGCCCTCCCGGAGCGAACCTCACCCTCAAAGCTCCCCCCCGCCGCCCCCCCTCCCTCCCTCCTCAGTCTCCCCCAGCCCAGCGTCCCCACCAGCGGACCCAGGCGAGCCTTCGGGGGCGGCCGCCCACACCTCGGGCAGGCTCGCGGCTCAGCGGGCGGGGCTGCGGGGCGGGCGGGGCGCGTACCTCCTGCTCCTATAAAGGGCGCCACCCGGCGCTCGGGGCCACTGCTGCCGCCTGGCCGCGCTCGCCGCTCCAGCCCGCCCGCTGCCGCCGCCCCCGCCATGGGTCGACAGAAGGAGCTGGTGTCCCGCTGCGGGGAGATGCTTCACATCCGCTACCGGCTGCTGCGCCAGGCTCTGGCTGAGTGCCTGGGGACCCTCATCCTCGTGGTGAGTGGAGGGACCCGGAGAAGCCCTTCTCTCTCCAGCCCCCACGCTCCCCGAGACGCCTCTGTTCACAGAGGGCCTCTTTTTCAAGGCAGGCCCCACCGCTCTCCCAGCTCTGCTCCTCACCTTGACCCGCTCCAGAGTGGTCTTCCCCTCCTTGCCCCGTCATGACAGCTCTGACTCCTGCCAGAATGCCAGCTGTTACTCCCACTGACAGCTCTGATCGGTGGCCCTCTCACCAGGGCCCTAGCCCATAGGCTGGGGACACTGGTCCCCCCTGCAGTCTGAGACTTCCAGGGTCTTCTGGCTCTCGCCTCCCCAGGTTCCCCGAGTCCCAGCTCTGGGAGGCACTGGAGGCATTGGCAAATGGGCCCTTATTAGATTATTTGGGTCCTGGATATCTGGCCCCTAATGAATAATTAAGCTCCAGAAAGTCCAAAAGTTCCCGTGATGTGAGGACAGTTTGCCACGGGTGGGGGCAGAGGGCGGAGGCCACACAGGTGCAAACAGCAGAGCTGGAAGAAAGGAGGATCCTGAAGATAAGGGAGGCTGTGGAAGGCAGCTGGGCCCAGGACGTGGGGACACTAAAGTCACTCCTCTTGTGCTGAGTGGCTCCCAGACCTTGTCAGTCACCTGGACAGATGCTATCATTCTCTGTGCCCAGGAACTCTCCCCACCCTCTAACTCAACCTCTGAGTTAGTTTGTGGGTTCTCTGAGTGGTCCACTTCCACTGCCCGGGTTACTCCCCAGTCCATTTACTCCCTGGTTACGCCAGTTTTGTCTCTAGGTTGTTCCTGGGTGACTTTGTTTGCATTTCTTGGTTCTGACAGACACACCACTTACGGTCTCTATTTCCTGTCCCACCTACTCTCTGATTTTCAGCCCCTCATGTGGTTACACCTGTTTTCTTCTGGGTTCAGTTGCTTCAATATGGTGAATGGGTTATTCCTTTCCTGCCCTAGCCCCAACTGTAGGTAATACAGACCAGCCAGCCCCCTGTGGACTAGGAAGCTTAACTAAAGAGGCAAGTAGGTAGGACTGGGGTGGCCCAAATGGGTAGCGGTGGTGGAGCAGGCTCCGTGGTGACAAGGGGTCTTAGACTCACCTTTGGCTTCCAGGAACAGCAAGGGAGAAGGGCACACAGGGCTAGTGGCCCTACTGTCATCCCCCTTCCTTCTCTCCTGGTGCCTAGAAGGGAAGAGGGGCAGGTGCTTTTCACCCTCCTGTCCCAGAGTCTTGTGTCCCTCACTCCCTATCTGACTGATGGTCCATGTCCCTGTCTGAGAGCAGCCAGGACAGGGGAAGTTGTCTTTCACATTCATAGAAGGGCCTCCCTAACCCCTCTCACATCTCAGTTAGCCTCTCCCACAAAGCAGCAGTTGGGCCTTGCTCTGAGCCCCAGGATCATTTGGCTTATCCTCAACCACAAAAGGAGGGTGTTACTTCTGTGAAGGCTTTCAGGCTCAGGGGAGTGTAAGACATCTGGTGTCAGTGAAAAGCAGAACCTCAAAGGCTGCCTAGAGAGGAGGATCTAGGCCTGGGAGACCCCAGCGGGTGAGGGCTTGCCTGCCTACCTCTGTGGGCTAGGGACCCAGAGCCTGTGGTGGCCAGATCGGGGCTGGCCTTGGGGTGAGGGGAGCCCCTTTCTCTGGGGTACCTAGCAAGCAGGGATTAGGGGAGAAGGAGGGGGAGGAAGAGGAAGATTAGCCCCAAGGTGGTGGAACTGGCTCTGACAGCTTCTCCCTCCAAGGTCTCCTGGGATAAAGCCAGGTTTGGGCCTCAGGCAGGAAAAGGACTGAGGCCAGGGCCTGCCAAGCTAGGCAGGGTGCCCCAGACCCCCATGTGCCCCCCTACACTCCCCACATACTCAGAGTCTCTGATCTTTGCTCTCACCTGCCTACACACCTTTGCCCTGCATCACTGCCACTGGGTTCCCCACTATCTCTTGGTCGTTCGGAGGGATGATAATCAAAATGCTGAACTCAGTACAACGGGACACTGACCCATCCGAATGGACAAGGGCCCTTAGCACAAGTCTTGGGAGCTGCCCGCTGGCTAGGCATAACAGTTATGGGGAGGTAGAAGAGGAAACCCAGGGCAGGGGCTGGAGTGAGCGGCTTTAGGGGACACTCTGGAGGCTCAGGGCAAAGCTCTTTGTGGCTGGTACAGAAGCATTTTTACATTTAAATAAGGGAAACAGGCTGTTCTATACTTGCGGGACATCAGGGACCTTAGTCCTCTTGAATCCCGCCATCACTGGCAGAAACCTTAGAACCAGTCTTCCCACTTCCACTGCCCTGCTGCGTCTAGTGAGAGGGGCCACTGAGATCATTGTCTTTAGGACCTCCACATCTGAGTAGGGAACCTGGACCCCTGAGGGCTGGGAGGGCAGGGTGGGTGGAGAGAGGGGGCTCTGGGACAGGAACAGGGCCAGAAGCAGGGGCTCTGACATTCCAGATCCAGAAGTGGGCTCAGCCTAACTTCCGGCCTGGTCCCTATTTCTCTGTGCCCTGCGACACCCCCTACCCCACCCTTAAGCTCTTCTTTGGGACAAGGAAGGAGGCAGTTGGGGGAGGAGTGAGCCGGGCCTGAGGAGCTGCAGGAGAAACTGCTAGGATGCAAGCTGCTCCCCTGTACTCCACTCCTACCAAGATTCCGGAAAAGTGAGAGGAGATCGTCCAGCCATCTTCTGGGCTCCCAGTTATAGACTCTGCTTCCAGGCCCTTCCATGGGGCCCTGTTAAAGCCTGGGCATTGTGGGTGGGAGGGCATGTCTGCTTATTCTGTGGGGCACAGTTGCTGCAGGAGCGGTGTGGGCTGGATTCCCCGGGAAGGGCTTCCCCATCCTCTGGATGACAGCCGGTGGTGGTTGTGGGATTCGCCCCTTTCCTCTGGAATCGGAGTTGCAGGGCCTCACCCTGCCTGCCTGGTTCTGTTTCCTGATACAGATGTTTGGCTGTGGCTCTGTGGCCCAGGTGGTGCTCAGCCGGGGCACCCACGGTGGTTTCCTCACCATCAACCTAGCCTTCGGCTTCGCTGTCACCCTGGGCATCCTTGTGGCTGGCCAGGTCTCTGGTAAGGCCTTGCTCCACCCTCAGTCGTTACCCTCAAATGGCTTTCCCACAAGGCGCCCAACTGGGGAATGGGGTGGTGCAAGACATTCCCGAGGACAAGGCATAGCTGTGGCCTTAGCTTTTTTGAGCCTTTGGAAGAGGAGAATGGCGAAGGAACTCGATACTTTGAACCTTTGACTCTCACCTTGGAATCGGATTATCAGAGTTGGCCTGTTACATAGTCCAGCCTACCATCTGATACAAGAAAAAAAAACCCTTCTCTGCACCCCTGCTTGCGAGGGCCAGAGAGGGGGACTATTGAGGTTAGGGATCCTGGCCTCCCCACTGTGGCAAGCCACAATGCCTAATAGATCCTATCTCCCCTCTGCCCAGGGGCCCACCTGAACCCTGCTGTGACATTTGCCATGTGTTTCTTGGCGCGAGAGCCCTGGATCAAGCTGCCCGTCTACGCCTTGGCTCAGACACTGGGAGCCTTCTTGGGTGCTGGGATTGTTTTTGGGCTGTATTACGGTGAGCATTCCCCACCTGCCATCCTCCACTACCTCCCTCCCTCTGGTTGGGACCTGTTGGCACCAGGCCTTTTGATGACAGACAGCTGGAACCTGCCCAAGCCCTGGGCTCTTGACTCATTCACTCACGGGCCCAAGGTGGGGGGCATAAGGGGAAAGAAGTTGGGCAGCAGTAGAGTCTCAGGATGTCCACCCCCGCACCCCTCCACAGACTCCTGAGTAATACAGCAGTGATGTAGCTCATCTGTGATCCCCCAGGAGGGTGGGCCCAGCTGGAGATGGGAGGGCAGGTCGGCTTCTGCCCTCACCGACTCTGGGTCTAATCTGTCACCAGATGCAATCTGGGACTTTGCCAAGAATGAGCTCGTGGTCTCAGGCCCCAATGGCACAGCTGGCATCTTTGCCACTTACCCCTCTGGACACTTGGACATGGTCAATGGATTCTTCGACCAGGTATGGGCCAGGGACTCACAGGAGGCGGGGATCAAGCTGCTCAGCTGCTCCTGGGTGGCGGGAGGATGGGACTCCCCGTCTACAGCAGGGTTTCTCGGTGGGGGGACACCTACAACACAATCACGGTGGCAGGTACTTACGGATCTTTAGCCAGTTCCCCAGGGGACCCCTTTTGCATGCTCACATTCTAGCACCTGTGCCCGAAAGAGCTAAACATGGGAAATGGTAAGACTCTAGGAGCCCAAGGACAGAGGAGGGACCAGACAGTGGGATGGGAGCAGCTCCTTACCCTGTCTTCCCCCTCACTCCCCAGTTCATTGGCACCGCCTCCCTCATCGTGTGTGTGCTGGCCATCGTTGACCCCTACAACAACCCCGTCCCCCGTGGCCTGGAGGCCTTCACCGTGGGCCTGGTGGTCCTGGTTATCGGAACCTCCATGGGCTTCAACTCTGGCTATGCTGTCAATCCCGCCCGGGACTTCGGTCCCCGCCTTTTCACTGCCATTGCTGGCTGGGGCTCCGAAGTCTTCACGTGAGTGCAGCCCCCACCCAGCCTGCCCTAACCTGGCACCCCTCTGCTGTCCCACCTGCCCCTGACTGCCTCTGTCTGTCCCCAGGACCGGCCGCCACTGGTGGTGGGTGCCCATCGTCTCTCCGCTCCTGGGCTCCATTGCGGGAGTCCTCGTGTACCAGCTCATGATTGGCTGCCACCTGGAGCAGCCTCCGCCCGCCACTGAGCAGGAGCATGTGAAGCTGGCCCACGTGAAGCACAAGGAGCAGATCTGAGTGGGCGGCACCCCCCTCCCTCGAGCATCCACAGACTGTGCAGGGAATGCTGCCTGGAAGCCTTCAGGGCTCCCTCCCAGACGGAGAAGCTCCTGGTCTACTCCCACGCTGGTGGACAGCCCCCTTGGGGATTCTCCCCAGGACCCATCCCCAGATAGGCCCTCAGGACACTGTCTTTAAGCAGGTGGGACAGGGAGTAGGGCCAACATACCCTTTGTTTCCCAACAGAGAATGGGCAGTGGGCATGTGAGCGTGTGTGCCTGTGTGTGTGTGGTTTCCAAGACATTCAGGGCAAGGAACCAAGTGGAAGGGATTCTAGTTGGGGAAGCCCAGAAGAAGGGGAGGGTCCATCTGTGCTGTGTCCCACCAGTGAGTGAGGAAAGTGTGAGGGGTCTGCATGTTTCGGGGGCTCCATGCAGAGAAGGATCCAGATATATGTGTTTCTGAGTATTGTGTGTGTATGTGCCCTTTTTTCTAAGTAGGGGGCTTCTCTAGGCTTTGGGGGGGGTAGGGTGGGAATCTGGGAGGAGGATGGGGAGGAAGAGGCCACAGCCCAGGTGTGGAGCTCTGGCTGTACATAAGTAGGAACAGAGAACATAGTTCTGTCATAATGTAGGGATGAGGGGTGGTGGGGTGAAGTCCAGGTCGTAAGTTTCATGCTTGCTTTTTTTTTTTTTTAATACAGCAGATGTTACAGTTAGGGATGGGGGTTGGGAGACTCTACTTAAAATAGGGTCTTTACTCCTTTAATCCTCCTCTCAAAAAACATACTCTTTTTGCCTTTTATATAAAAAACAACAACAATAAAATGCGTGCCTAAAACTGCCAGTTGTGTGAATTTCTCCCAGCTTGCTGTGCTGTTGCTTTGGGGCTAGCTAAGGAGCTTCACGGCGTCTAGCCGCACATACCAGCCAGGGCTCCCTAGGGCTAGTGCTTGGGCCCTGCCGCTGGGGTGGGGGGCCGGGTCCGTCCCACAGACAGGTCAGCGTCTTCACCAAGCCTCTCAGCTTGAACTCAGTGGCCGCACCCTTTCCCCCAAGCTTCCATCCTCTTGCGCCATGAATGGCATCTCCTTCCTGACCCCTGCACCGACCCACCAACCCAGAAGGCAGGCTTGAACTAGAGAAAAACGTTTTCCCAGGTACAGCTGGCCAAAGGGGAGGACTGCTATTCGAAAAGTAGGGAGCATCCTGTTGCTGGAGGAGACCAGACTAGGGCCCTGGATCGTTTTCTTTTTTTTTTTATCCATTAGAGAGCGAGAGACTGAGAATGAGAGGGGAGAAAGTCAGAGGGAGAAGCAGACTTCCCGCAGAGCCAGGAGTCCAATATGGGACTCGATCCCGGGATTCCGGGATCATGACCTGAGCCGAAGGCAGTTGCCCAACCAACTGAGCCACCCAGGCGCCCTCTGGATCGTTTTCTACGGCTTCCCGCTGTTGAGGCTCTATCACCTCCACCCAGACCCTGGCCTCCGTGGCTCGGGGCTTGCCCCAGCCAGACTATACAGCAGCAATGAAGGATCTTTTTGACACCACTGTTGAAAGTGGGCTTCTATCCACGGCTCTGCCTGCTCTCCAGACACAACCCAAAACACTCCCTCCTGCAATCGGTGCCCCCCAGGACCTGGCCCATGGTCCCTACCATGTCCCCTAACAACGCTCCGTCGCCCCCAGACTCCTCTGTGCCCTTTTGTGCCTTCCTCCCTTTGGACCTTTGCTCCAAAGTGCTCACTTCCAGAAATCCTCCCGGTCTTCTCGGGTTTCTCCTCCTCTAGAAAGTCCCCTTGCTCTTCCCCACCCTTCCACCATTTTCTAGAGTCAGTCCTCGGAACTCAGGGACCACAGTTACTTTAGTCCCTCCTCTTCCTCTTCTCAGTTCTTCAGTCTGGCACCTCTGCTGCCCTGTAAGGCTAGGGTGGGACCCACCGATGCTGGTATCCTGGCCCCCAGGGAGGCAAGGGGCTCCGCACACCTGAGCCCAGGAAGCTGGGGGAACATGTGGGGAAATCATATGCCCCTTCTCACCTTCTCCTTCCCTACCTCCTTACCAGATCCTCTTCAAGTTTCACTGGAAATAAAAGGGAAGGCGGGCCCCAAGCTTAGCCCTCCTGCAGAGTTAACCCCATGGCAGCCAGAGGATCTCTGGGTCTGGCAGGAGAAATGTGGCCTTTAAAGATTAAGCTGGTTCTCCCCAACCACTTCATGGATGAGGGGACCTGGCCCAGAGAGGGTGGGTAGCAAACGCAGGGCCACACAGCCAGGACTCTGAGGGAGGTGGCGATGGGAGAAGGCAGTTCCATCTCAGGTCTCCAACCTCTCCTGGTCCCCAGCTCCCCAGAGGTGTGTCTGGAATGTTGGAGAGACCTGAGCCAGAGGGAGTGTCCCCTTCTCAGGCCCTGGGGGGAGGATGGGCCACCCTTGGGAGGGGAATGTGGTTTCAGAATTTCATTGCAGCCACACCAGTCCCGCCTCTGGTGCCCCTACCCTGCAGTCCTCCCCTGCATACCCCATGCCTTCTCAAATCCTGCAGCTGATCCGGACCAGTCAGCCCTGGGGGTGGTCAAACCTAGATTCGGGGCCCAGTTTGGCTTCTCTCTAGCGGTGTGACTTTGGGGTGGTCATTTTTCTTTCCCCGAACCTCAGTTTCCTGTGAATTGGGAGATATTGAGACGAGAAGGTAGGTAGTGGACGATAATTCATGAAAAGGACTTAGCAGAGTGACCAGCGGATAGTAAATCGTCAGTAAATGTCACCTTAAGTTTTTTCCGGCAGAATTGGGGAGGAGGGGATGGCAGTGGTGGAGAGATGCTGACGGCCGTTTTTTAAGGTCATTGAACTCAACATCCTCTTCCGCCTCAGATTCCTTCCACAGATCCTGAATTTCCTGAGAGGGGGAGGAGGAATGGGGGTGATGGCTTGCTGTGCCCTGACTTGAGGGGCCTTTCCGACAGGGATCAAAGAGAAACACAAGAGGGCCACATGCATAGGTGTAGAGGAGCAGGCTGGCCAAGGAACGTGTTAGACGGAGGGTCAGACCTCCTGAGAAAGGGTCAGGCCCGGCCAGGCCTGGAGCAGGGAGTCAGGGTGGGGTCTGGTAGGGACAGGAACCAAGTGGCAGAGTGAGACCCCTCCAGGTATGGGAGGGAAGCTTCCAGCCTCTCCACTCCCATCCAGGCTCTGCCTCTCATTAGTAGTTCTAGCTGATAACAAGTCCTAGAAAGAAATGTCTTCTTCTCCTCTACGAGAGTATTGTAATCCACCTTTCCAGGGTGGGCTTCGAGGGAGAAGCGCCTTGCTGGAGGGCAGACAGAGCCCACACCTCAGCTCTGTCCTTCCCGCCTCGAGTCCTTTCCACCACTCACTTTGGAGTCACCCGTGTTTCTTTAAAGTTCGACTTGTTTGGATAGAAATCAGCTTCCCTGAAACCTGAGCTCGGTTCCTGTTTCCTTGTGTGCCTGCCTCTTTGTGTGTGCACATGTGCGAGTGTGCATTTCTCAGTGTTTCTGGGTGTGGCTGGCTTTCAGTATGTCTTTTTACGTCTTGTGGGTTTGTGGCCCTGGCCGACCACGTCTCTGCCCCTCTCTGAGTTTCTGTCACTGCCTGGCTCTTTGTGCGACTCTAAGTGGACATCTCGTGTACCTCAGCCCCTCTGTGCGCAGCGCACCTAGGAGTGACTCTGCCAGCCCAGTCCCGCTCCGCTCGCTCTGTCTTACCCCAGGGCGAGCCTCCTCCTTAATTCCTGGTAATGAGCTCCCTCCTTGTTGTTAACTCTTTCCCCTTGATTTTGTTTGTGTGAAAACCTGGGTGGGGCTCCCCCTGGGCTTTGGGAAGGATGGGTGGGGTAGAGTTGGGTGGGGTGGGAAGAGGAGAGGAGGGATGACTCCACCCCAGGCAGAGACCCCAGCGGCCAGAGGTGCCCTTGAACTTCCAAGGAAGGGTCTGTGGGGGTGCTAGCCTAGGCAAGCCCCCCCCCCCCCCCCCCCCCCGCAAAGCTTCATTGGGAGGAGGGAGCTTGTCCTGGGGCGGGTCCCTAAATTGTGGGCCAGGGAATGCTGGCGGTACAAAGGGAGGAGAGGCTGAGGCACTGGGGCCCTCAGGGAGACTGAAGGGGGCACACCGCAGAACCCCTCTGAGTCCTAAGTGGGCCGCAGCTGGGGGTGGCCCCCTCAGGGACTCAGCATCTCCACGCCTGAGGCCTCAGCCTTTGGTGCCAGGTTTATTTGAGGTAAGAGAGAGAGTGGGAGTGGGAACAGAGGCTGTTTCTGGTCTCTTGGCTCCTTGGCTGTCCCAGAGTGGCGTGAAGGGGAAACTGAGACCCAGAGTCTCACTCGGGCTCTCGGAGCAGTGCGGCATAGCCTGCACTAGAATCCAGTCTCCTGTCCCCAACCTGGCTCCCTGCAGCCCCTTTCCCAGACAGCACTTTGCAACAGCTCAGGGAGTAAGGCTCTGGATCCAGCTCCCCAGCCCTTCCGAGCTGTGGGACCTTAAGTGTGAGGAGTTCTCCATTTCCCCCACATCCAATCTCTGGCCTGCTCTGTGCCTTGGGAGGCTAATATCTATGGGGTGCACCCCCAAGCCCTCTTGCCCCTGGCTTACCTTGGCTTTGGCAAGCGGGAGGCACAGGCAGAAAACCAAAGGGCAGGGAGGGTGGAGTGGGGGGGAGCAGGGAGGGGAGGGGAGGTCAGGGCCTTCACACCTTTTCCTGGGCTTTCACTGCATGCCAGTAACACTGCTCTCTTTGGCTGCCTCCTCTCAGTCCTCAAGCTTGTTGGTTCCTGTGGTCCTGACTGTGCCTCCGTACATCGTCCTATTCACAAGCTCCCGTCAGTGAGGCCCTCTGAGGATATACTGTTCCCGCTGGATCCCCGACAGAGTCCCCCTCTTTGCTATTTGGTTTCTTCATCGGTACGATGAAGATAGTAACAGTCCCTCACCGGGTTGTCCGAGGTGAGGATTAAGTGAGTTAATGTACGTACACAACGATGCCAGATGCAGCAATAGGTGCTACAGAATATAGACTAATATTATTACTATTATTATCACGCTTCCTCGTGAGCTCCCTGTATACGGTGGGGAGGGAATGTGTGAGGCCAAGCCGGGTTTGGAGGGAAATGCCTGACTCTCCAAGGCCATCTCTTCCAGCTCCAGGCTGTTAGCCGCTTCTGTGGGGCCTTAGTCAGCCACGGATTCTAGCCCCAGTCCCTCCAAGTCACTTGGACCCAGCTTTCCCTGAGAACACTGCGGTGAGGGGAGAAGGAAGTCAGAGTCCCCTTTCCACCCTGGCTCTTCTCCAGAAAACTCAGAAAGGGAGAGGTGAGGGACGCCTGGGTGGCTCAGTCATTTGGGCAGCTGTCTTCGGCTCAGGTCATGATCTCAGGGTCCTGGGATCGAGACCCACATCGGGCTCCTTGCTCAGTGGGGAGCCTGCTTCCCCCTCTCTCTCTGCCTCTGCCTGCCACTCTATCTGCTTGTGCTCCCTCTCTCTCTGACAAATAAATAGAATCTTAAAAAAAAAAAAGATAGAGGTGGCTTCTCCACCATCTTGTGGGGCTTCAGGAAGCTGGTAAGGGTTGGGAGTGGTTGTAATAATGAATCTGGGGTTCAGAGGGTGGTATATTTGGGATCAAGGAAGAGAGTCAATCCCCAGGGATTGAATCCCAGAGAGAAGCAAAATCCCAATCTGTATTTCCTAGTCTTGTCTCACAGCCTTATCAGGAAGTCGAGCCTCAGGTCTCACTGCTGGTTTGCTTCAGGGGCTCAAGAATGAGGCAGACTAGGACAATTAGCATGATCCTGGGGGCCTTTGCTAGTTCTTAGCAGCACACTGGGAGTTCTAGCAGCTTTGGGAGTAGGGAAAAGATTCTTGCATATGGTCAAAGCACAGAAGGCCCCTGGGGCGGGGGAGGGGAGGAGCACCATTGGGGAGGGCAAAGGCCAAGGTTGCCAGCGGGATGAGGTTATGAGCAGGCTGTACACTGACTCACCTGATCCCTCTGGGGGTCCCTTCCCTTGACCACATGGTCCCTTCATTTGTCAGAATGAGATATGGTGTGCTGTAGAGAAGGGGTGTTACCTTTCCCATCCCTAGAGCTCTCTGGGGACAAAGCCTTAAACCAGATTTAATCACCTTGATCAGCTCAATTTCTTGCTGTGGCGTATTCCCACTATCCTCTAGCCTCTGCGTTTTTCTGGAAGCCTGCGACTAGTGATAGGCCTTCGCCAGGCTTCCTCACTGCTCTCAGGGCCAAGGAGGCCCAGCTGGGAGAGGCTGGGTGAGGGGGGAGAGAACTCTGGGAGCCCCGATAATCATCTGGACATGGTCCACCTCTTGTCTCTATGGAGACGTCCCCCATAGCCAAGGAGGCACGTGGAACGTCCAGCTCACCGCCCTCATCCTCTGCCTCTCTGCTCGGGGTCACTGCCAGGGCCCAGCCGGAAATGGGCTGAGGGAGGGGAGGAGGAGGCCTGGCCCAAGCAGGGAGGCAGGCTGCTGGTAGGAGGGAGCTCTTTCCTGGTAGAGGCAACCTGTAGCTCCTTAGTTTCACGGCAGGAGTGGAAAGGGGAGAGTGATCCCTGCCTGTGGATAAAAATCTTCCCTTCATGGGAGTAAGGGTTTGAACCTGAGCCACTCTGGGCCCTGAGATGTGCATGTGTGCCCATATACACAGGGAGCTGCGTCTGCTGTGACTGGGGAAGATGGGGTGTGTGTGTTTACGCTCACACAAACACATCTATACCCTCACTCACTCACCAACACCCCTCCACATCCTCATGCCACACTCAGTCCATCTACACCCATGTGTGCACACTCATTCTCTGACACTGATTCATTCACCCAGGCACTCAGATGCTCAAAGACACTTAGAACCACTTACGTGCACTCCTGTATGCACATAATCACACAGACACACACGTTTACACTCTGTCCTTACACTTACACACGCTCACAGTCGTGCATGCCTGCTCGCTCTTAAACACACACTTAATCAACGCTCACACTCAAATACACTCCTGCTCGTGGGTCTCCAGGAGCCACACACGTGTGGTTGAGGGCAGCGAAGTCCTAAAGGATGCATCTAGCAGGCTGGAAGTGTTGGGGGGCGGGGGCGGTGCAGCGACGGGGGATAAGGAGATGGGGGCCACAGGATGTGGGGTTGGTCCGGATGTGGAGTTCAGAAGCCTTTAGGTTTTGGGTCACAACCTAGATTTTCAGAGCCAAGGCTCAGAAGGCAGGAGGTTTAAAGACTGTGACTGAGGGTCCCAGTGTGTGGGCAGGGCACACAGCAGCTGTCGATAAACGCTCGCTGAATAAGAGAACTGCAGGACTCACTACAACTCCCCATTTCTAGCTAGTCTGGCCCACCGAAGTTCAGAATCCCAGGCAACGAGGGCCATCTGACCCTCGGAAGTCAATGGGGCCACATCTTCACTGCCAGTCTCTACAGCAGGAGGCTGAGTATAGTTGTAAAAGCGAGCTCCTCGTACATTGCAAGGGGACTCGAGGATAGGTGACCTGTACAAAGCTACTGGATAGGGCAATAGCCAACCCAGGCCAGGGTCCCCAGTCTCAGGGTACAGCTGCTGCTTCTTTTTCTTTTCTCTCTTTCTACAAGCTTTATTCATTTTTTTAAAAAGTAAGCTCTACACCCAATGTGAGGCTTGAACTCACAAGCCCAACATCAAGAGTCACATGCTCTACCAAAGAAGCCCCTTAGAGAACCCAGAGACACCTAACTGCAGACAGAAGCCACAGCAGACTCATGTGCCTGGGGAGAGACAGAAAGTGACTAAGCTCTGGGCTGTCCCAGAGATTTGAGCCTATCCAGGAAAGAGGGGGACCTGCCGGAATCTCTGGAGGTGTGAGGGATCAGGGAGACTCGCAGAAACTCCGCCGAAGGGCTCCCGGAACCGTCTCGTGTGTAATGTGGGACCTCTGGTGTTTCTGCCGGAGGTCTGGGGTTTATTCCATTCATTTGTTTGTTATTTCATCAAATAATTGTTGAGGACTTTTTTGTGCCAGGTTATGGAAGGTACCAGGAGTACTATAATGAGAAAGATGCATAGGATACCAGGTAGGAAGTGTCTCGATGCAAAAAAAAAAAAAAAAAAAAGTGGAATTCCAACTGAAAGTGGCTTAGGCAACGATGCTAATGCATTGGCTTACATAACTGAAAAGTCAGAGGAAAAGTTTGGGTGAGGCTTCATCTAGCACCCAGGCAGGTCCTTTCTCTCTTCCATGGTGTCAGCCTCATCGGAAGCCTTCCAGCAGGGTCAAGGGAACATTGGCCTTGGCTTCTCCACGGTGGCACCTTTGTCCCAGCACCTCATCCTATCCACCTCCCTAGCCTCTGGCCACATCCCTGGTTTTCTTTCCCTTCTTATCTCTCTTCCTCATTTTCTGCCCCTTGGGATACTCTAAATTTTGTTTTGTTTCGCCCTAGTATTCAATTGAGCAAATGTCGAAAGGGTCACCCCACAGGTCCTGAGGTTTCCTTTAACGGGACCCACTTTCCTCAGGTTTTGAAAAGCAATTTGCAGCCCCTTCCCCACCCCAGGCCCCATCACAAGGAAATAGCACTCTCTCTCTCGATGATGATGACTGCCATTTATGTGTCTTTTTTCCAGACCGAGCTTCATGGATACATGGAACCGAAGGTCTGGTTGTAAAAGCTAGCCCTTGGTATGCTGCAGGGGGCTCAAGAAATATTTGTGGGATAAATGGATGGGATTATTCAGACACCCCCACCTTGAAGCCCACCTTCCTTTCTCTTTCCAGGGAATGGTTATGACAAGAAACTTTTAATGGGATCAGTTGTGGCAGATGCTAGTGGAATACACCTGGCTAGGGCACTTTGTGGCAAAAGTTGTGTTCTCCAAGGAGAGGAAGGTTAGGAGTTCTCGGTGGACCTCAGATTGCTGTGGATGTGAACCCAGTGGGGAGGAGGCAGGGATGATGCTAAGGTTCCATACCTGGGTCCCTTGATGGGCCTGGACAGAGCCAGGAAGGGAACCCAGCCAGCCCCTCTGGCACTGGCTATGCCCGCAGATCTTATCTGGGGCCAGGCTGATGCGTGGTACTGAGTCATCAGACCTGCAGCCTAGGAAACAGGTCTGATGTTGAAATGGGCCCAGAGGAGGGAGTGGAGTGGGTGTCTCTAGTTTGCCACCAGCAAAGACATCATCGCCACTCACGCTTCCTGTCATCCCTGGGTCACCTTCATGGTCATCACTCATCTCTGACCTTGTCACTCACTTGTCACCCTCACTGTCATCCCTGCGTCACAATCACTGGCCCTTTCTTAACCGTGCTGCCACTTGACCCAGTTCCCATCCCTGTGTTACCTTCTTCAGCCAGCCATCATCCCTGTCCCCTCCTCGTTCTCAAGGCTCTTGCTATCTGAACCAACCTTGTCTTCTATCAACTGCCTCTACCCCAAACCTGTTACTGGCTAGTTCCACTCCCATCTCACCTGTCACCTTGATGTCACCACCAGTCCCTGTCATCCTCATCACCTTTGTCACCACACCCCTCACCACCTGTCCCAGTCCCCATCACCTGTAAATCCTTGGATTGTAATCAGCTCCCCCAGCCCCTCTGTTGGTTCACCAGCACTGCCCACCTCTGCCTCCCCCTGTCGCTATCATCAACAGGCCTCTTCTCTCCAGCTCCTCTTCTAGGTCCCCAGATGGGCTTTCCCCTCTGGTGTAGGCATCCTCAACGTGTGCACCTCGGAGCCTTTGCCCCGGCCTTTTCAGTCTCCGGCATCCTCTGCGCTTCCCTACCTGGGATTGCCATGCTGCTTGCCTGCACGCTCTGCCCTGGCCCTCGGCTTCATTTCACTCGTAGGGTAGCCAGACCTGGGGGCCTGGCACTTACTCCTAGGGTATCAAAAGAGTACTATCGAGGGCCTTGCTAGGAAACCCCGACTCTTCTCTACCTGCATCCATGACATCTGGCAATGTTTCCACCCAGCCTGGACCTAAATTCTCCATTTATTAAATTGATTATTATTTCCCCTTTTAGAGTTCCCCGATGCCCCCTCAGACTATCACCTATCCCCTTGTGATACACTCTCATGGCCCCTCAGTACCTTGACATATTACAGTTAGGATCAACTGCTTATTTGTATAATCATGTGTAAGGCCATCTTGCCCACCAGGCAGGATACTCTGGGAAAGCAGGGACCGTGTCTGTCTAGGCCGCTGCCTGTCCCCAGAGCCTGGCACAATGCCTGGCTTCTGGTAGGGGCTCAGTGAATGTATGTTGAGTGAAGAAATACTATTTATCGAGTAGTTAACAGTGCCAGACACTGTGGTAAGTGCTGTACACATACTAACATTCATTCTCTGTCATGTTTTGGTCTCCCTTTTCACTTTATTTGCTTTTGGGCGTTTCAAGGACTTTTAGCTGATTTGGTACAAGCTCTTTTGACAAAGTTCAAGCAGAGAAGCACATTTCCAGTTACTCATCAGAAAGTGAGGACACTTAGAGAAAGTCAGTTACTCACAAAACAAGGGGAAACACTTCCTTGTAATTAGGGCAAAGAGAATTGCAGCTTGTAAGGTCACCTCTCGATTTCATTCTTCTGCTCTCTGAGGGAGGTAGGAGAAGCTGGGGGCTAAGGTGAGGGGGCCAGGGGGTACCTGAAGAAGATCCCTTCTTATCTCCAGAGAGCAAGAATTAGATCCTCACCTTACACCACAAAACTAACCGTTTTTCTTTTCCTTTTTTAAAAAGATTTATTTATTTATTTATTTATTTATTTGAGAGAGAGAGAAGGGGAGGGGCAGAGGGAGAGTCTTAAGCAGACTCCACACTGAGCGTGGAGCCCAACCTGGGGCTCAGTCACAAGACCCTGAGATCATGACCTGAGCTAAAACCAAGAGTCAGTTGCTCAACCAACTGGGCCACCCAGGTGCCCCCAAACTGATGGTTTTAAGAGATAAATAATAAAGAGTTAAAATAAAGCTGGATGTTTCTTATATTATTTGTCCTAGTTATTTCATCCCTGGGAATTTATCCCTGGGAAAATAATCGGAGATGTAGACAAAACCTTTGCCCAAAGATCTTCATTGGAATGCTATCTATACCACTGAAACACTGAAACACAAATATGTATTTATGAATAAAAAATATATAAAATTTAAAAGTTGAAAAGACAGATGAAATAAAGTGTGGTTTGACTCTTAGTTACTGACATCATGGTCCTGAAGAGTTCATTCTTCTCTAATCACGGCATTCAGTGAAAAGGGCATCCTATGAACAGGCTTACGCAGACCTGTTTTCAGTTATGTCAACAGAGTACTCGGAAAGATCAAAGCATGAAAAGTAGCAAAAGGATTGTGAGTAGTTTATTTTTATTTCTCGTGGTTTTCAACTATCTTTGGTGGTCATTATCACTTTGATAGTAGAACTTACGCACTTGTAAAAATAAAAAGGGGCACCTGGGTGGCTCAGTTGGTTGAGCAACTGCCTTGGGTTCAGGTCATGATCTCAGGATCCTGGAATTGAGCCCCTGGCTGGGGGCTCCTTGCTCAGCAGGGAGTCTGCTTCTCCCTCTCCCTCTGCCCCCCTGCCCTCCCCACTGTGTGCACACCCTCTCTCTGTTTCCCAAATAAGTAAATATAATTTTTTATTTTAAAAAATTATAATAAATGTTTAAAAAACAACATCAACGACAGCAGCAAGGAGGCAAGAATAATGTGTTATGTGGAAGTGTCAGTACTTTATAGCCCTGTATTACTTTTTGATTTACTAGATTGTCAGTCCTAGGAGGCTAGGATACTTGCTTACTTCTCAATAGCAGGCCTGAAGGAGAGAATGACTAGTAAAGTGTGATGCAGTTAATGAAATGTACTCTTTTGAGGCCACATCTCGCACTAATTTTCTTTTTTTTTTTCTATTTTTAAAGATTTCATTTTTTAACTAATCTCTATGCCCACTGTGGGGCTTGAACTCACAACCCTGAGATCAAGAGTCGCATGCTCCACCAACTGAGCCAGTTGGGGGCCGTTCACTAATTTTCATTTTAATTCTTCAGAGTAACCCCTTTGTACATATAAAGTGTTTTGGGGGCTGCCCTGATCTGCAAAACCCAAATCCCTCACACACGTGACGGCACATTGAAGCAATGCGAATTTGAGCAATTCTTATCAGAAATATGAAAACAAGACCTGATTATGCACTAAACCTGCTCCTCCTTCTTTGTTCCTGGTTCAGAGCAGGGGACGACCCTCCCAGAAATCCAGACTCACCCACACCTCCTGCTCCCGCAGTCCCACAGTCCCTCACTCCCCAGATCCTTGGGGCAGCCCAAACCCTTTCCCATCGCTAATGCTACTCTCTCTGTTCCGGCCAAGGCTTCCTGCCTTCATCAATCAGAGCTGCTTCCTGACCAAGTTTCTCTTGCTTTTCCCACCCAAATTCATGCCTTACGAGCCCAGACACACTGAGCTTTCTTTTTTTTTTTTTTAAAGATTTTATTTATTTATTTGGAAAGAGAGAGAGTGAGAGAGAGCAAGTCAGAGTGAAAAGCAGACTCCCCATGGAGCTGGGAGCCCGATGTGGGACTCGATCCCGGGACTCCGGGATCATGACCGGAGCCGAAGGCAGTTGCTCAACCAACTGCGCCACCCAGGGGCCCACACACTGAGCTTTCTAATACCCTAATCCACCCTGCCATTCCCCTGTTTACAGCCCTTCAGTGGCCTGCCATCACTCTCAGGAGCAAGTACAAGACGGTTCACGATCTGGGTCAGGCCACTGCTGTCATCACCGTGGTCCCCCCAATCCAGCCACACAGAATTTCGCTGTTGGCATTACCCGGGCTCCCTTCTGGGCGTTTGCATGAGTTGTCTCCTTTCCTGGGGAAAACGATCTTTTCTGTCCCACACTTCCTTGCCTGGCTAACTCCTTTTCACCTCTCAGTTGTTAAAGCAGATGTCCCTTCCTCCACGAAGGCTTCCCTGACGCCACCCTGAACTAGGTTCGGTCCCCCTCCTCTCAACTCCCACAGGCTTCTGTGCTTACTACCTCTGATATCTGCATCGTACCTTCTTATTTTACTCACCATCTTCCCTGTGTGCCTTGGAATCCCTCCAGCTCTGGGACTGCGACTAGCTCTCCATTGCACCCGGGGCACCTCACCCTTGTGGGGCTTCCATGGCTGTTGACGAATGAATGAATAATGAATGAATAACAAATCAAGTACTCTTGTAAGAATTGGTTAATATTTCTAATATGCATAGAAGCAGACATGCAGAAAAAGATATCCTAAAAGGACCCATAAAATCTCCAAAGGAGGTGAAATGGTCTTATGATCAAAGAAATAATATGGATTTGATAGGCCAGAATTCGGGGGGTGAATTTGTAGTTAGGAACAGTGGGAAGGGGAAGTGGGAGTGGTCCACCCCATCTGGGAGAAGTATTTTATGACTGATATTGTTTTAGAATTACTGTTGATGGTGATGAGAAGCAGCAGGATGGCTTTTAATGTTTTGCTGTTTTTATTTTTTTTAATTTTTCAAAAAAATTTTTTAAGATTTTATTTATTTATGTGACAGAGAGAGAGATCACAAGTAGGCAGAGAAGCAGACAGAGGGAGAGGGAAGCAGGCTCCCCGCTGAGCAGAGAGCCCGATGTGGGGCTTGATCCCAAGACCCTGAGATCACGACCGGAGCCCAAGGCAGAGGCTTCAACCCACTGAGCCACCCTGTTTTGTTTTGTTTTGTTTGTTTTTTTTACTGTTTTAAAATTCTCTACTGCTGATACACTCTTACTGCTTGTCCCCAGGTCGGACTGCTTACAGTCCGCATTTAGTATGCCACTGGTAAGAAACCCTGATTACAGAGTGACCCGTCGGTTTTCCTCCCTTTATTTTTTTAAAAGATTTTATTTATTTACTTGACAGAGAAAGAGACAGTGAGAGAGAGAACACAAGCAGGGGGAGTGGCAGAGGGAGAAGCAGGCTTCCTGGTGAGCAGGGAGCCTGATGCGGGGCTTGATCCCAGGACCCTGAGATCATGACCTGAGCCGAAGGCAGGCACGTAACTACAGAGCCACTCAGGCGCTCCATTTTCCTCCCTTCAGCACGGAGCTGGGAGTGATTTCAGAGGTGTTCAACCTCTCAAAACTCTGCTGGGCATCGTTGTCCTCGGCCAGGGTTGGGATCCCTCTGTGACTCCTCTGGAGCCCAGCTTCCTCAGGGGAACCCTCTGAGTCTGCGGCAAGGAGGCAGAGATGGAGCACTACGTATGGTGTCCAGCCCCAGACTGAGCCCTGTCCCTGCCACCAACACCCCTGAGGCCTTGGGCTGGTCTCAGGGCCCACACTCTCCAGTCCTTCTCATGGCTTCACTTTGCCCACTCATAAAACTGGGGCATTTAGTGACCTGGGCCCTGGGGTCCTTCATGGGACCTCCCAAGCTGAGAAAGGGATGCCAGCCATGGGCACGACGGGCAGTTGCTCCCTCAGGCTCCCTCTTTCGGTTCCTCCCTCTGCCCTGAGTGAGACATTCCACCACGGGGCCCTCGCTCGTTTGGGTGTGTCAGCTAGCAGGATGGCGGGCGAGTCTGGACAGGTGGACAGTAGAGTCGGGGCTCCAGGATGGGGTGTGTGTATGTGTCGTGGAGACGGGGTAGATGAGGTGTATCCCAGGCAAAGGTCAAGGGTGGGAGAGAGGTGGCTCCAGCAGGTCGGCTGCCCTTTCTTGGTGACAGCCTTCAGGAACGGCGGAGACCGAAGCTGGGTTGGGCCAGCTCTGCCATGGGGTTAGGGGGTGGAGAACAGCCTTCTCGTGAGGTCACTTCTAGGGTGGGAGCCAAGGGATCTTTCTGGGAAGGAAAGGTGATGTCATGAAAGCAGAAGGGATTCAGGTTAGACTGCAGGAGGGGCAGGTGATGGTGGATCAGGGAACACGAGGTGCCTTTTTAATTAAGCTGCTTCCCAGAAGGGAGGGGAAGAGCTGTGCTATCTGGCCCCTCCACGGGAGAGAGGACTGTCTTGTCAGTAGGCAGGGGCGGTGGACAGGATGAGCTGGGGAACAAGGTAGCCTGTAGCCCTCAGCCAGGTTTGGGGAATTCATAGCTGAAGAGGAAGCCCTGGGATGTCTAGGGCTTGGATCGGACACCTGCCAGCCCTGGCTCTCAGTTGTTCCTCGGTGAAACGGGGAGAATCTCCTTGGTCCTTGCCTACCAAAGACAGAGTGTCCCCTAACCTGGTCACCGAAGACCAGGGAGTCTCTGTTATATGTTACTTGTGAAGTCCTGGGACCTAAGAGAAAACTCAGCTGAAATTTGGGCTGGGTGGGGTGGAGATGGGGGAGCCTGGACCTTCTGGGGGCAGACTGGTGCTTTTGAATGCCAGCACCTGAAAGCTCCCCGACAGCTCGGGAACATTCTCACCCTGTCTTCCCAGACATTCTGAGCCCCTGGATGAAGCCCTTCTCATCAGACGCCCACTTCCCTATCCTGTCTCTTTCCCCCAGTGTCCCTCTGCAAGGCTCCTCAGCCCCTCCCGGTTTCATTCCATGAATATTTATTGAGTGCCTTCTATCTGCCAGGCATTTTCTAAGCCCTAGGGATTCAGAGGTGAACAAGATTGTTGGTCCTTGTGCTCATTTCCTCCCTCCATCACCCAGAGGGAAAACAAGGCAGAAAATAAGTGAGGTAGCTTAGCCTTCACTGGCCATGCAAGAGAGAAGAGAACATGGCTGTGGGAGCTCAGGGGAGGCCCCACGTTCACCCTAGGAAAGGTCAGGGCAGAGGTAAGGGGCCAAGTCCAGAAGGGCCAGCTGGCCTTTGCTGGGGAGTCTGTGGGGGATGGGAAAGGAGCCATCCCATCAGGCTCACAAGAGCCAACTGGTACGATTTCAGGAATTTTTACAAACCGCTTACTAAACACAGCCATTATTATTAAAAATTAAATTATATAAAATATTTGTTTTTAAGATTTAATTTTAAAAAAGAGTCATTTGACAGAGAGTACACGAGCATGAGCAGGGGGACAGGCAGAGGGAGAGGGAAAGGGAGAGAGAGGATCTCAAGTAGAGCCTCTGCTAAACATGGAGCCCAACATGGGGAGGGACTCGATACCAGGACCCTGAGATCATGACCTGGGCTGAAATCAAGAGTCAGGTGCTTAACCAACTAAGCCACCTAGGCACCGTTTAATATTTTATTTTTCAGTACTCTACACCCGTTGTGGAACTCACAAGACAGAGATCAAGAGCTGTGTGCTCTTCGACTGAGCCAGCCAGGAACCCCTAATTATATAAATTACTTAAAACAAAGGTAATAAACTCATCACTTCCTAATTGTTATTGCATTTTACTCTTGTGTATGCTCTTGAAGTTATTTACATCAGTTGTACTTTTTAACATCAGTTGTGCTTGTTTATTTAAAAGATTTCATTCATTTATTTGAGAGAGAGAGCACGAGAGGGGTGAGGGGCCGAGGGAGAGACAAGCGGACTCCAAGCTGAGCGCAGAGCCCTTATGTAAGACTCAATTCCAGGACCCTGAGATCATGACCTGAGCCGAAGTCAGACACTTAACCAACTGAGGCACCCCTTTACTTATTTAAAGTAATCTCTGCATTCAACGTGGGGCTCAAATTCATGACCCTGAGATCAAGAGTCGCATGTTCCACCGCCTGAGGCAGTCAGGCGCCCCTGTTTACATCAATTGCATCTTTGAGATGGACAAGCTGTATAATGTGTGCTACTACTCCCGTCTTCCCAACTCCTCGTTCAGTGACGTCACATGGGCAGAGGAGGCAGCTGAGGCACAGAGAGATTAAAGAAGCAGCAAGTGGCAGAGCTGGGATTGGAACCCAGGAGTCTTCAGAGGCTATCCCTCAACCACTAGAGGTCACATTTTCACACTAGGAAGATAATGAGACCTAGAGTAATGTTTTTGTCTTCATGCACACACAAAGCTGACCATATATTCACAGACATCCCTGGAATATAATAGGACCTTGAGAACAGTCTTCAGACCAGCGGGACTTGAGTCGGTGGTGATAACAGATTATGTTTATCAGCCTCACCCATTTGTCGGGTGATAGGCTCACGTGGGCCGTGCTGGCCTCCTGGTTCTCTGTAGACTGTGGCTCCATCCTCAGGGAGCTTAGATTCTCAGGGACAGGCCTCCTGAGCAGGAATACTCAGGCTGGGGGCACCTGGGTGGCTCCGTCAGTTAAGCGTCTGCCTTTGGCTCGGGTTGTGATCTGGGGATCCTGGGATCGAGCCTTGCACTGGGCTCCCTACTCGGCGGGAAGCTTGCTTCTCCTTCTCCCTCTGCCCCTCCCTCTGCTTGTATTCTCTCTCTCAAATAAATAAAATCTTAAAAAAAAGAAAAAAGAATTCACAGGTGGGAGAGGCCGATGAGACTTCCCAGGCCCAGAGTGGGGCTCTTGGCTCAAGTATATGCAAGCTAAGAGGATCGAGAGGTGTGAATTATGATGGACAGGGAGAGTTTCCGTGGATGGGCATAGATGGAGAGCTTGGGTTTGGACAGGGGAGAGGGAGACAGTAGGTCCTGCTACCATCTTGGTTTTTCCCACAGGGCATCTGTATGGCAGAAGTTCGATGGTAGCCTTTGAAGCCCCGTGACAGACAACTCAGCTGCAGATACATATATAAAAAAAATTATATATATATGTATGTATATATATAAAGTTGAAATTTGAAAGGAATAGAGATGTTTTATGTGGAAGTGGAGGACTGGGGGTTGCTGGAGGCTGGTGGCAGGGCGGACCCCACGCAGGGTGTTGGTCCCTTGAGGCCATATCTGTCAGCTTGGGGCCTCTCATTCTGCTGGCTCAGCAGGTCCCACAGGTTGGCAGGTGACTCACTGCTCACTGTCATATGACCTTCATCCAGGAAGGGGCAGGGGGTGTATGGGACAGACCCCCTGTGTGCTCCCGTGTATAGGGCATATGCTGTGTTACGTGCTTCTGCCTGAGATGTGCGCCCGTGTCTGATCGCGTGTACAGGCGGGTAAGTCCCCGGGGAACACAGTCATGGGAGCCACACAGAGATGTGGGCCATAGGTGTGGAGGGTGGGTGCAGGATGAGGCAGGGGTGATGTGGGGGAGCACATAGCTCTCCCTAGAACATATGTGCACGGGTGCAGTTGTCTCCCTGAAAGAGAAATGCAGCTTCAGAGCCTGGTGAGCCACCAGAGGAGCGCTGGGTGGGTGGCAGGTGAGAAGGGTTCTCCGATGACGCTCATCCTCGCCGAGGAGGGCTTGGCGGGACCAGCTGGCAGGGCCGGGCAGTCTAAGCCCATAGTGACAGCAGTGGCTTTCCCTAAGCTTATCCCTTAAGCCCCTGGCTGCGGGCCAGGGTGGCTCCCCCATCCTAGCCCTGAAAGGACACACACACCCTACATGCCACACAGGGAGGTCAGGAGCCATGAGTGTGAAGGGTGGGCGCCGAGCCAGAGCTTTCTCTCATCCTCCGCGGGCAGGAAGGACAGAAGGGTCTGCGTGACGTCTGCCCCGTTGGCATATGAGGAAAGCACGTCAGCCCCGGGCCGCTCATGCCCCTGGTTTGGGTGGCACTGTGTGTGCTGGCGTGCAGTGTAGGTGCGTACCCACGTCTGGGTGTGCTGGCCCCTGCCCCAGCGCCTTCCCATCATGCTCCACGATCTGAGAGACTTGCTTCAAGTGGGACAAAGGGCCTGGGCTAGCTACCGGGAGGCCGGGGTCTCCTCCAGGCTTTCTCATTGTGACTTCGGAGAGGTCCCGTTGCCCTCTCTGGGGCTCAACCTTCTCATCGTAAAGTGCAGAAGGGCAATAATCCCTGCAGGGCCACCTCTCCAGGCTGCCGGGTGACAGATTCTCATGGAGGGGTTAGAAAAGTTTGGAAGGCCTGGTCCTGGGGCTTCACAAGGGGAAGGGCGGCCTTCCCAATGTCGTTCAGCTACAGAACTAGGGGGGGAAAGCAGGTAACAACCTTTAGGAGACCTGCACTCTGCCCTACAAGGGGTGTTCAAACCTCCTGGAGAAGTGAGGCGTCTGGCGTTCTGGGGCTGAGCTTCAAACCCAATTAACGCTACAGGCCAAGACCTGCCCTTGGTGAGGCTGGGAAAGTCTGCCTACCCATCCCTGCACCTCCCAGCCCTGCCGGCCTGTGGGGGGAGGAAGAGCAGTGCCCCCTAGATGGAGGTTGGGAACCAGCTCACAGCTTACCCTCTCTCGTATTCCACCCCCTCTCACCCCCGCCTTGGTCCCTACCCCCAGCTTGCTGTCTTTCAGGTTCACACTTCCTGCATTCAGAGTTTTCATCCTGGGGCTGGAGGCTTAGCCAGAGCAAACAGACAGCACTAAAGTCAACAACACAGAAAGGAAGCTGCACAGGTGATGTGGAAAAGAAAACTTGGAAGCCACAATGAAGGTGTGCAGGCTGGGCAGGACGGAGCGATGTGTCTCCCCTCAGAGTAGCGCCCTGGGGCTAAGCCAATCTCTTGTGGGGTGTCTGAGGAGGGGGCTCATGGGGGTGCCTCCAGGGGACCCAGGTCAGAGAAGTGAGATGAGATCATCAGCAGGGGGTGCTAGTGCCCAGACTAATCAGTGCTGTAAGAAGGATGTGGTGGCTAGGGAGAGGGGGTGCTTCCGACCCCCCGACTCCACAGTTCCTGCTACCGATTTGCAAAGCAAGTGAGAGGCTACCTGGAGGCCAGGGTTGTGGGTGAAAGCAGGCGGGGAGGGCGCAAACAGTCCGGAACAGGAGCAGGATTAGAGTTGGGGTTCTGCGCCCCGTCCCAGCTGCT
This sequence comes from Nasua narica, assembly GCA_028533885.1. Lineage (NCBI taxonomy): Eukaryota > Metazoa > Chordata > Mammalia > Carnivora > Procyonidae > Nasua > Nasua narica. Next base: position 47,416,942 of record CM052813.1, on the reverse strand, counting down.
CATCTCAGGGCTCAGAATCTCGGAGCCTCGAATTCCCAGGATTCCCAAAACATGCTCCCTTGCCCCACCCACAGGTATAGTCGCCTCCCTGACGACCTCTTCCTCTCCACTCAGGGCAGGTGGAGCTCAGTTCTCTTGACACACGTTTGTTGTGCACCTGCTAGGCACAATATGCTATCCAGGCTGGGGCATCCCCAGCAGGCGGCCTGCCCCAGGCCCTGTCACGCCTGGATCCCCCAGATGCCTGGGAAGCTGACTGCTTGTCGATGGAGCTAGTGATTGCAGGGCGCCCGGGGCAGCCCCGCCCCAGACCCGAGAGGGCCATCAGGGAGTCAGTCCAGATTGCTGAGCGGCCAGGCTGCAATGGGAAGGGCTGAGAGCCCAGACTCACCTGGCTGGAGCAGCCTGGAATCTGGGTGGAAGTCCCCGGGCTGTGGTCTTGCTGTCTGTGTAATGAGGGTCGTGCACTCTGCGCTCAGCCCTTCTAGCTTGGCCCTGGCGTCAGGCAAGAGTTGGTCAGGGCACACGGGTCGGGGGCAGGGTCCCTTTCTCAAACAGGCATCCTCTCCACCTCTCCACAGAATGGTTATTCTCTACCAGGCACTTGCCACGCCGCCTACCAACTCAGTCTATTCTCCCAAACCCCTCCGAGGTGAGGAGTCGTAGATCTTCCTCGAACAGATGAAGACACACAATTAAATGTCCTGCTCGAAGTCACCCAGCTCCAATTAAGAAGATGAACTGGATTCAGCTCAGGGCTGCCCGGCTATCAAGCCTGAGCCATGAACCATGAACCAAGCATGAACCATGAACCATTGAGGGGGGAGAGGCCCCCCTCAATAGCAAACCCCAAACCAGCCCCGGAGTCAGGCTCCAGGTCAGGAGGTCCCTGGGTTTTCCGCTGTTCCTTTCTGCCACCACCTCAGTCTTTCACTCTTCTCAGAAAGTCTCCCCGATCCTGACTCCCCTCTTCGCTCTAATTAAGCTGGTACCTGACACCCCACCATTATTAGACCCCTTCTTTTCTACTGTAGAAGGATTTTGAAGTTGATTTAGGTAGAAATCAAAGGATGAAGTCAGAAGGGGAATGGTTGATGGGGAACTTGACAAAGGAGGGATCCGGCTGCCACTGTCTGGACCAAAGGAAGCACAGAGCACTACCTCCAGGATAAAGGATCCTCTGCCCCTCTGCCCGCCCTTGACCCTAACTAAAATCTCACCGGTAGTGCTAACTTCCTGTACATTCTATGAAGTGCAGGGGCTGGAGGAGAAGTTAAATGGCACCACAAAGAAGCAAACAGACAAATCCAGAACATGGACTTCCCACAGAACCACATTTACTCAACAAGTCAGTGACGTGAACAAATCAGAGGGAGACGGGGGAGCAGCTGTTTAAGAGAGCCCTTAACCCAGTGTAATGTGTGAACTGGTTTGGATCCTGACTCCAACCAACCGACAAACTAATGCGAAGAGACATTTTGAAATAATTGTGGGGACTCTGCAATTCCACGGGCTTGTTCATTTTGTTAGGTACGGCATCGTGATTATTTAAGAAAATATTCATATATTTTAGAGATGAACACTGAAGAGTGTAGGAGTGAAATGATAACATGGCGGGAGTTTGTTTTAAAATATTTCATGAAAAAGAGACTGATGAAACTAGCATGGACAGACTTGGGAGAAGTTTCGATGAGGCTGGACTGAAGCTGGTTGAAGGTTGATGCGTTTGTTAAATGAACAAAAAAGAGAGCAAGAAAAGGATGTTGGAGCAGTGGGGTGACATGTGGGCAGGCGACAGGCCTGGGGAGACAGTAGCATTTGTGTGGTGGGAGAGGACACTGGGGACGTTCGGGGCTGATTTTTCCATTGGACACAGAAGGTGCTGTGCCTGCCAAGATATTCTATTTAAGGGCCCACAAAAAGATGTTTTGTTTTAAAATTTAAAAAATGAACTCAGGGGCTCCTGGGTGGCTCAGTGGGTTAAAGCCTCTGTCTTCGGCTCAGGTCATGATCTCAGGGTCCTGGGATCGAGCCCCGCATCGGGCTCTCTGCTCGGCAGGGAGCCTGGTTCCCCCCCTCTCTGCCTGCCTCTCTGCCTACTTGTGATCTCTCTCTCTGTCAAATAAATACATAAAATCTTTAAAAATAATAAAAAAAAGAACTCAGTTGAAGAAAAGGTTTTAATATACAACATTGATATATTTGTCTTTACAGCAATGTGCTTGTAAAATATAATTTTCATTTAAATTTTTTATGGAGGAAGGGGCCCGAAAAGGCCAAGGTGGCAAGGGCCATGAAGGTCAGAATGTGGCCACAGGGTGGGAAAGAGACTGCCCAGAGATGGAGCCTGAGGGAGGCCAGAAGCCTCTAGGTCTGCACCGGGGAGCAATCACCGTCCTGGGGGTCCTTCTTCTCCTGGGAGTCATCCTCCTCCTTCTGTTCTCCACCCTTGCATCCCCCAAACAGAGATGCCTTAGGACATCCTCAAGCTGGGCTAGGCACCAGGCCACCTGGGTTTGAATCACTCTGGAGCCTGGGCTGTACCCAGAGCAGAAGACACTGTGTCTGCCTGTCCAGCCCAGTCTGGCCCAGCCTGCACCCCAGGGACCAGGGTAGGGTTGGGAAGAACCTCCACTGACACTGGGAGATGCCTGGGAACTGGGAGGCCCCACCCTGCCTGGGGTCTCCGTGTTTCACCGAGCCTCCTGGTTGAGGCTCAGTGCTTATGGGTGCCTGCGCCCTAGGCCCTGCCCACACAGACTCAGGCACAGGCTCTTTGTGCAATCACCGTGTGCCCCCAAAAGCTGTAAATTAAATGCCCCCTTCCCACAGGCTAGCTCAGTCATTTTCATGGTTACTTTCCTACTGAAGGGGGGGCACCCTATGAGCATTTCCTTAGGGTCTCTACCCTTGTTTGTCCTCAGTGGCATGTCTGTGTGTGGAAAGGCCTCAGGATTTGGGGAAAGATGAGGGAGGCGGGAGGTAGCTCAGGGAGCAGCTGGCTTTACCCTTCTGGAAGCAGGCAGGGAGGCTGCCCCCCCGCAGGAGTCCCTAGTGTGAGTTGGGAGATAGGAAAGTCATGTCACACTGGAGCTGCCTGGCCTCTGGGCCTGCCTCCTTTCTCAGGTGGAGCAGGAGAGTGGAGAGAGAGTAGCTTTCTCTGGGGGAGCTGAGATGGGCTCCCTGCCCACCCTGAGCCCCCTGTTCCAGGCCCCTAGCTCCTGACCAGATCAGATAGGGCACGTTCCTGCCGTGAGCTGCCTGCTGACTGGGACAGGGCTGACGCAGGCAGGAAAATATTAACCCAGTGGAATGGGCACATGTAAATGTGTGCATGACTCCGTGTGTGTGTGTGTGTGTGTGTGTGTGTGTGTGTGCGCGCGCGCGCACGCACAGGCATGTGTGTGTGTGCACCCACAGAGGTTTTCACATGCAAGACCAGACACAGATATGTAGGTACACATACACGCCTGTCCATTCACACGTATAGATGCTCACATACAGACATACACAAAGGCACAAATGCTTCTCACACATGCAAATTCCCTCAGTATCATCCTCCAAATTCTATCAGTGAGATTGCCTCCTCTAAGAAGCCCTCCTTGATATCTCTAGCTCATACTGGAAAGTGGCAGGCCTGAGCTCTATGCCTGGTTTCTGATGCCAAATTAGGCAACGTGACATAGGCTTTAGAGTGGAACAGGCTTGTTTTTGAATTCTAGTTCCTTAAATCACAGGATGTTTGTCCTTGGGCCAGTGGCTGTGCCTCCTGGTCCTGTCTTCCCGAGTCTCTGCCCTCTCTGTCCTAGAGGCCCACGTAAGGCTCTGAGAAGGATGAGAGGCTGGTCATTGGAGAAGGTCAAGGTTACATACTGTCCTGGGTCCTGCCTTTGCCCCTGCCCCTTCCCAACCTAGCCCCCGGGTCTCCTAGGTGGGGGCCCTGGCCTCCTGGGGCAGGGGACAGAGCCCTGATCTGGATGTTCTAGGTCTGGGTGATCTTGAGCAAGTTGTTACCTTGCTCTGAGTCTCAGTTTCCCTATCTCAAGAGTTTGAAAGGTGACACTTACCTGGGTGAGACGTAAGAGCCCTTTCTTTTTTGAGCAGAAGGAGAATCTTTATGACTGCAGGTGATTTCAGAGAGACCAGGATCCCTTGAAGAACACGTGTTGTATTCCCACGCCCATCCCTGTGCCTTCAGCCAGAGCATTTTCTTTCTTACTGATTGATACACAGGCTCCTGAGTTGCACACTGTATTCAGTGGCTCAAAAGAGTCTGAAAAACCCCACGTATATAACAATTTGGTTATTTTTTAAAATAAAAAAATATATAATAATATATACAATACAAAAGCTTTAAGATTTTATTTATTTTTTTGACAGAGAGAGAGAGAGAGCACAAGTAGAGCAGCAGGCAGAGGGAAAAGGAGAAGCAGGCTCTCTGCTGAGCAGGGAGCCCGATGCGGGGCTTGATCCCAGGACCCTGGGATCATGACCTGAGCCCAAGGCAGATGCTTAACCAACTGAGCCACCCGCGTGCCACTAAAAAATTTGACTGAAAGTATTTTGTGTGATGTTAATCAAATAGAATGTTAGTTGAAACAAATAATTAGCTGAAATGATTTTTTTTTTTTTTTTTTTTTTTTACACATCAACACTTTGGGGGATATTTGGGGGGAAGTTCAGAGAAGTTTTAGCATCTTCTGGCAGTTTTCTTTCCTTATTCTGATTTTTAAAAATTTCTTTTTGCATTTTCATTCCTAATTGCATTTCGGCCTCTTGCGTCTGCCCCATGCTGTTCCAAATAGAGAAGAATTGGAAGCATTTAAAATAGGAGACAGTTGTGTGCTGTATAGTCACATATAAGATGTGGATATAGACCTATTGGCATGGAAAGATATTTTCAATAATGTTGGAGGGAAAATTGTACATTACAAAATAAGTTTCATTCTACTTATTACTGACCAAGTAGGGAGGGGATGTGATATGTGTATACATAAAAAAAGGATTAGAGGGGTGCCTGGGTGTCTCAGTTGTTAAGCGTCTGCCTTCTGCTCAGGTCATGATCCCAGGGTTCTGGGACTGAGTCCCATATTGGGCTTTCTGCTCTGCTGAAAGCCTGCTTCTCACCCTCCCACTCCCCCTGCCTGTATTCCCTCTCTCACTGTCTCTCTCTGTCAAGTAAATAAAATAAAATAAAAGTTAAAAAAAAAAAGGATTAGAAGGAAATCTACCAAAATGTTAGTAATAGTTGTCAAAGAGGGAAAATGGGTCTTTTAAGGTTCCTTGGCTTGTTTGTATTTTAGGTCAAAACGGAATAAAAGAAAAGGATCTGAGATTCTTATTTGTTTTCTATTAAAAAAATTTCCACTCCAATGAGACAATTATATCTGCTCGACTTGCTTGGCTATGTTCATAAATATTTAAATTTTCAGTTAGGTTGAACATTAATGTCCACAATTACCAATTCACATTGTAAGATTTTTAGTGTAATGAGTAAGAAACAGGAGGTAGAGGGGCACTTGGCTGGTTCAGTCGGTAGAGCATGCAACTCCTGATTTTGGGGGTTGTGAGCTTAAGCCCCATGTTAGGCTTAGAGCTTACTTTAAAAAAATGTCTTTAGGGGCGCCTGAGTGGCTCAGTGGGTTAAGGCCTCTGCCTTTGGCTCAGGTCATGATCTCAGGGTCCTGGGATTGAGCCCCACATCGGGCTCTCTGATCAGCGGGGAGCCTGCTTCCCCCTCTCTCTGCCTGTCTCTCTGCCTACTTGTGATCTCTCTATCTCTCTGTCAAACAAATAAATAAATAAAATCTTAAAAAAGAAAATACAATCTTTTAAAAAAAAGAGAAGGTTGATGAGCACTGGGATATTTCCAAATTTTCACTAGCAAAGAAAAAATCTATTGTAGACAAAATTAGAATAAGAAAACTAAATTTCTGGGGTGCCTGGGTGGCTCAGTGGGTTAAAGCCTCTGCCTTCGGCTCAGGTCATGATCTCAGGGTCCTGGGATTGGGCCCCACATCGGGCTCTCTGCTTGGCATGGAGCCTGCTTCCCCCTCTCTCTGCCTGCTTCTCTGCCTACTTGTGATCTCTCTCTCTGTCAAACAAATAAATAAATCTTAAAAAAAAAAAGAAAACTATATTTCTGCAAGAGGGACTAAATGCTGAGAGAGACATCGAAATTTGCAAACTTGCCCTGTAGCACACTAATATTACCACTTCATTTTCAACCCATTTATCATTTCCACTAAATTAGTTTTTGACCTACTGAGCAAGTGTGCCTTCATAAACCTTTTCCTGGGCCTTGTCTGGATGCCAGAAGTGGTTGGGAGGGAGGGACCGCATATCCTACCCCATTTCTCAGATGAGGAACCAGAGGCCCAGGGACAGAACGGAGCCACTTCTCCAGCCCTCTGCAAGCCACTCACAGGATGTGTTAGGTTTTCTCACAGCCCCTCTGGGCTTCAGATGGCTTCACATAACCACCAGCACCCCACCCTCCCTCGCTCGCTCGCCTTGGAGGACTTAGCTTCCCTGTCATCTCTTCCAGATGATTCTCGCTTCCCTCCAGGCTGGCTTAGCTGCTGCCTATATTCCGTCCACCTTATCGCGGCGTCTCCTAAGTCACCTGCTGTTTATCCAGCTCTCCCAAGAGACAGACAGGACCGTGTCTTCTCTACATCTGCGTCTCCAGTACCTGGCCCAGTAAGTGAACCGGGGGCTTGGTCGCTGACTGACCAACATGGATCCCGAGTCCCTCCCTCACCAACTTGATCCCCACCCAATCCAAGTCCACCCAAGCTCTGACCTCATCCAAGACCCCAGCTTCACTTTTGACCCTTAGCTCACCCTGACCCTGACAGTACACACCGGAAAGGAATAAAGGCAGGTGTCTCCCATGCGGGAGGCGTACATCTCTCCGTTCCTGAAAGAAGCACTCCCCTGAGCCCAAACGGAGTCTGCGGAGTCTGCGGAGTAGAGTGAGGGGCAGAGCATTGGCTGTGGGGGGCAGCAGTGGAAGAGTTTACTCCTTAAGGACAGCTTCTGACCGGGAAGCCCTCAGATTGCAGCCTGCCCCTGCCTCTCCCTGCAGAGTGACCTGCAGGGCACGGTCAGGCCTGGTTTATTGGCACCCTCTAGAGGACAGTTCTGTTCCCAGCGCTAGCTTTGGGCAAACCAATCCTATGTGGCCTCCCTGTTGGCCTCAGGTGCTCCTGGGACCTACTGCCCGCCTCCCGCCCGCCGCTCTACCTGGCAGGTCTCACAGTCTAGGACCGGCAGCCACTCCCCGTGTCTCCGCACCAAGTCACCCGCTCAAACACCACACTGTCCCATCCGTGGAGGCCCAGTAATGCCCTGGCTCCAGAAGTCTGCCCAGATGGCAGCTGATCCCCTAGCTCCCTCCTGACCGCCCCCCCCCCGCCCGCCCTTAGCCACTAAGTTTCTGCAGCTCCGGCCTGGGGCCCCACACTCTGGTCCAGCTTTGGCCCAGTCACGGAGATCTTGCTTGCCGTCCCCAAGGGAGGCATTTTCCTGATGATGGGGCATAGGTTTCCCCTTCCGCTGCTCAGATGGGGGCTCCCAGAGGTGGAGGCCCAGGCTTCTTCTTTCCACCCATAGACTAGGGACCCCAGAGGAACAGGCTTGGCTCTCTGTCTCCCTTCTCAGAGCGGGGTTTCCCTACCAACACGGCTTCTATGTCCTCCTTCCCCTGAGACGGGGAGGAGCCTGAGTTTCCCTTTCCTCCTCCAGAACGGGGGTTTCCTGAGGACTGAACCAGGTCTCCTCCCTAACCCCTCCACCTGGCTGTTGATCTCCAGATCTTCCCATCTCCAGTCCCCATTCTGCACAGTTCTTCCCACAGCCAGGGGTCCGGAGCCTCTGGGCCCTCCCTCAGCTCTGGGGATCCGGGAGGACTTCCTCTGGCTTTGGGCTGGACATCTGGCTTAGAGGACAGGCCCTTCCTCTGGGACCCACCCTGAGCTCTACCTCTGACCTCACAAGGGCTGCCTCAGAACCTGGTCTCCGTGGCGCCGCTGGCAGGAGAAGGGATGCTATTTTAGGCAGTGTGTCTGGACTTGGCCCAAGTGGCACGGGCCAAACCCCTGCCCCACTGACCTCTCCCCTGGAGAAGCAGAGCAAAGCAGCGCGTGGGGCCTCCCCAAGGGGGGCCGAGAGGCGGGCTCTAGACTGGGGACACAGGGACAGGGGAGTCCCAGCCGGGGATGCAGTCAGAGCCCGGGCCAGTCATGGAGGAACAAGACCAAGACCTCCTATAACTGAGAAGCCCCCAAGGTGGACGCTGAGGAACATAAGGCCATTCAGTAGAGTGAGTTGGGCTCCAGGCAGGGCTGGGACAGGGGGCTTCCCCTTCGGCCCAGGCCTCAGAGTGCTACTTCCTGGGGACCATATGGTGGGGGGGAGAGATGACCATGGGACTAGCTGGGGAAGGAACTCCAGTTGGGAGTTAAAAGCCAGGATGTTGGTTCTGGTTTAGTTCTGAGTTGCCGAGAGACACAGTCATGTCCCCCACTCTCTGGGCTTTAGTTTCCTTACCTGGAATTTGACTATTGGGAGGAACAGCAGTGCCACAGAGGCTGGGAGGGTGTGTAGGGCTGGGCTGTCAGGAAAGCGCTGGCTAGGGAACGAGGAGAGCAGGCAGACCAGACCCTGGACCAAAGCAGAAGGCATGCAGATCAGAGAGATGGGCTGATTGCTGGCTTAGCTGGAGTGATTTCTCCCCTGGGAGTTCCCTCCTGAGAAGCTGGGGCTGGGGGCTGCAGGGTCCTGCAATCAGGGCTAGGGATTTGAACTTGTGCTGCAGCTACAGGGAATCCGGCTAGAGAACCAGGGGGACTTACAGGACGGGGAAACTCAAGGGTTACCTCTGTGTGGTCATTTGTGTGGACAATGGGAATACGCCGGGGAATTTTCAGGAAAGGTAAGAGGGTAGACTTTGTTCTGAGGTGGAACTATGGACTAAATGAATTCTCAGGACTTCGTTGAGTGTGTGTGTGTGTGTACAAGGAAAAGGCCCCGGAAAATCAAAATTTAAGTCAGCAGCAAGAGGGCTTGAGGTTAGACTAAAGGCAGGAATATCCACATATCTGAGGGCTGTGGGCATCTCCACTGTCCAAAGCTGGCAACCTGGGGAAGTCGGAAAGACCTGTGAAGGGCCTGGTCTAGGGGTCCTGAAGCCAGCGAGGGTAGAGGGGGTGGGACTCCAGGGCCTTTCCCCATTGGCTGAAGCACAGCCACACCCCTCCTTGCCAGCTTGGCTGGGTTGAGAGATTGGAACCAGCAGGACCTATCCCTGTGTCTTCTTCCCTGGGAGCCTGAGGTCTGATGAGAATGTGGGGCCAAGTTCTGTGCCCCCTGGCCCTAATGACCTCTCTTTGGCTCCACAGCATCTAAAAATCTCAAAGACAGAACATGGCTCAATCAGATAAGAAGAGGCGGTAAGTACCCTACCTGTTTTCCTCCTCCAGCCTCTCATCCCCCAACCCCCTGCACACCCCTACTCTCTGCCTCTCCCTCATGGCAGCTGACCCTCTCCATCCCCCCTCCTTCCCATCCCCCGCTGCGTCAGGAGGCACAGAAGAAGGGCCTCTCCCTCCTGGGCCCTGGGCTGGGCCCTGGGGTGACAGGAGGCTCAGAAAGAACTGGGTGAGGGCCAAGGGGTTGGTAAGTGGGTTCCAGCTGCCTTTATGTAGGTGGTGCTCATTGGAACTGAACTCGCTGCTTCTCACCCTCATGGGCACAGATCTCTTTGGGGTACAATAAAAGCCAAGGTCCTTGCAAAGGCCCGGGCCCTGCCTTTCTAATCCTGGTTTCCTCTGACCTTCTCCCACGCCATCCCTGGTGTCTCCCACTCCAGTCACACGGACCTCCTTTCCTTTTCCACAAACATGCTCAGAATCCTTCAGTGATTTTCCCCTCTGCCTGAAATGTTCTTCCCTCACCTCCTGTCACCTTCTTAATGAGGCTTACCCCAACTGCTCTACTTAAAATCGTACCCCACCCCCTTTTCCTTGCTCTGTTTTTCCCCATAGGCCATATTACCTTCTTTTTTTTTAAGATTTTAAAAAAAAATTATTTATGAGAGAGAGACAGAGAGCACGAGTGGGGTGGGGGGGGGGGCAGAGGGAGAGGGAGAGGCAGGCTCGCAGCTGAGCACGGAGACTGACGAGGGACTCACCACCCGAGCCGAAGGCAGCCCCTTAAGCCGCTTAACCGCCTGAGCCACCCAGGCACTACCCCCATAGTACCTTCTAACATGCAAACGTACTTGCTTATTACATTTCATCGCTGCCTGCCAGCTCTGCGCGAGCAGAGAGTTTTGTCTGTGCACTCCTGGAGAGACAGAATGAATGGCTCCCCTTTGTGCTGGACTCTCTCCGGGACTTTAGACACTGTTTCCAAAGACCCGCTGGCGTCCCAGTTGAAAACAGCCTCCATACCAAGCCCATTCCTCCTCCTGTGGCCTCAGCTCAGCCCCGGATCCCTTTCTCCATTGCTCAAGCCAGAAGTCGAGACCCTGTCCTTGACACTCCTGTCTCCCCATGCCTCCTACCCGGTCACATCTCCTAAAATATCTAGACTGTGCTCACTCTCGCCATTCGTTCCCCGTCGACCCTCCTCCCTCACAGGCACGTTAGGCCACCACCTGCCCACTCTTGAGAAGTCTCTGCAGGCCTCACCTCCCACCCCTGGCTTCTCGCCTCTGATGGCGCTGCCCTTATGCATCGGACCCACTAGATGAGCGCTCCAAGAGTGGAGACTCGGTTTGTACCCTGGACCGCGGGGGCCTGGCTGGCTTACAGGTGGTTGGTTGAATGGGTCATTAAATGAGCTGGAGAAAAGGAGACTCCGTTAGTTGGCCAAGTTGCTAGATAATTAGTTGAAGGGTTGGTTGGTGAGTTGTTAGCTATTTAGCTCCTGGGTTAGCAGGTATTACTTAGATAATTATCAGGTTGGCCATTAGCTTCTTGGCTGGTAGGCGGGTTTTTCTCATTCTACCCCCTTTCCTTGAGCTCATCTCTGCCCAAGGACCAAATGACCACCTGTGACCTCCGGATGTGCATCTCTGAACAAGCTATGATCCGCTGCCTCCGTATTACTGGCCATCTCCGCCTAGATGTCCAGGAGGCTCTTCAGACTCCACACGGCCAGAGCGACTCCTCGTGCTCCTGCCTAAGCCTGCAGCTTCTCTCCTGTGCTCACTTGTCGTTCTGCAGCTCTGCCCGAAGCTGAGGTCTTCACTACCCTTCCTTCTCCATTTCCCTCTTCAGCCAAACACCCAGTGTGCCATTTTGACTATCTTCTAGCCCTGAGGCCTTCTGTCGTCTGGCCCTGCGCTCTCTCTGCCCATCTCATGCTACTTTCTCTCCTCTCTCTGGCCAGCCCATCCTTGGGGAGTTCGTCTGCACCTCACACGCTGTCTTAGCGGCAAGCCTCCGCCATGCCATTCCGAGGCCCAATTTCCCCTGCTTCCCCTGATGGTCCTTCTGGCCAGCCTTCCATTCTCGACCCGTTTCCTCTTCTGTGGGAGACCCTCCCACCTCCTCCTCTAGGTCGTTTGTTTCCTCTCTGCAACCCAGTGACACCCGCCTTTCGCCTGTGGCAACACTCCTCCTGCTTTACAGCGATTACTTCGTTTTTCTTTCCGAGAGCAAGGATCATGACAATGTTCTTTACTACAGTGCTTGATCGTAGTAGGCACTTGATAAATCTCTGGGTGAGTGGCTAGTTGGTGGTTATTCGTTGCTTACTGTGTCTTGCCTGCTGTGTGGTGAGGAGGAAGGGGCCGTGGTTGGAAAGTTCTCTTGGGGTGTCCTTGGCTTCCTGCTCTTTCCGCCTCTCCACTACCTCTGTGGTACTTTCCCAGGACCCTCTTGGGTACCTGCCTGCCTCAGGCTACTCACAGGCACTTCTTCAGGGCTGATAGGCTGGTCATAGGGGCAAGGAGACCCCCACCCCTGCTGCCATGATGCTGCATGGGAGCTGGAGTTGGATGGAAGTCAGTAAATTGCCCCTCAACTCTATATCCCCATCCATATGCTCAGCCCTTGGTTTGCTTTCCTGGGGTAAGGACAGAGCAAGGACCAGGGTGGGTGAGATTGAACACAGGGTCTTAGCCAGGAAACTGGAAGGTGTTTTATCCATGTCTGATTTATGATTCTTACTCCCTTTACTTCTTCTGTGCTGGTGTAGGGCCCGGGAAATCTCAGGAAGCCTGGGGTGGAGCGGGGGGTCATTTGCTATCCCAGGCAGGACGAAGTGGCTGAGGGGCGGGGGTCAGCTTCAGGCACTCAGCAGGGGGCAGGTCACCAGCCTGAACAAGCACTACGGCCACACTTAGAGGGCTCTGTAGCCCTCCTCCTCCTCTTTAGCCTCCAGACCTCATCTCCTCCCCTAAACCAGAACTCTCTACCCCACCCCCAACAGACGATGGGACCTGTAACTCATTTTTTTTGTCTATCTAGCCATCCAACCATGCATTTATTAAACAAATATTTGTCAAGGATATACCACGTGCCAGGCCCTGTAGGAGGTTCTGGGACCTAGTGGAGAGTACGACAGAAGAATTCCCCAGTTTTTATTCGGTGGACAACATCTATTGCACAGCTACTCTGTATCTGGCCCCGTGCTAGGCAGTGAGCATACAACAGAGGGGAGATCCAGTCCCTCATTTCCTCCCTCCTCTCTCTCATTTGTTCATTCATTCGTTTGCACGCAGAAGTCTGTTTGTGTCAACCTGGCTGCTGAGCCTGCTGTACTTTGCAGATACTTTCCCCTCTGGCAGAACCTGATGCAAGCTTCAGGCCTCAATTCTTAGAGCCCTGAGCGGACTCTGCCACACCCTGTGTTGTTTGCAGAGGGCCTCGCTATTAACAGGTCCTGCCCGATGCCTGGGCTGTGTTCCAAAGCTTTGGTTCCTGCAGATAGGCAGGCAGACAGATAGACGGGCAGCTGAGCCCCACTCTCTGCCTGCTTTTCCCATCTGCTTCTCCTCTGAGACTCAGTGGCACCACAGATGGCACTTTTCGGCTCCCCACTGCCTTCTCTGCAGCATGACCTGTTAGTGCACCCTTCCCACTGGTCCCCTCCAGAAAGAAGGGACCTAGCCTGGCCGTCTAGCACCAGACCCTCTCCACATGCCTGTGGCTCTCAGTGGTCTCTGATCCCAGCTCTACCAGCTGCCCTGGGCAAGAGGAGGTGTGTGTGAGTAACCTCTGGGTTACCCATTAACTCAGCCATGACCGAAAGGGCCGATGGCAGTGAGTACATTCGAGTCTCTTTCCTGCCCACGGGCTCGGGCTGCTGCTCCAGGTCCACCCGCGGCTCCAAGATGGTCTCATCGCCCACGGCAATCACAAGGATGCAAGCAATCATGCAGAAGGAGATGGTGCGAGAGTTCCTGGCTGAGTTCATGAGCACGTATGTCATGATGGTGAGTGGGCAGGTGGCACAGGGTGGGTGGGCTCTGAGGGAGGGACAGGAACCCCAGGACCTCAGGAGGGTGGGGCTCGGTGAAAGCAATCCATGACCCCCTCTCCACCACTGACCCCTGGGTCCCATTCTCCATTCTCCAGCCTTGGGGCTGAGATCCTGAAGGAGAAGCATAAAAAAGTAAAGAGAGAGAGCTCTCTTTTTCTGACCATCTTTTTGGGAAAGAAAGAGATCATAATATCTCTTGTTGTGGGGACAGAACAAAACCATGGGCTGGGGAGCAGGTGTCAGGGGGCACGGTTGGAACTGGGGAGGAGGGAAACTAAGAGTACAGAGATTAGGGAGAAGTGTCATTGAACACCATGCTTTGGGAATCCTGAAGGCCATGAGGAGGTGCTGAAGTTTTTCAAGCTTGGGAGGTGATGTGTTCACATTTGGATTTTAGAAGATGTCTGGGGTGCAGTGTGAGCCTTAGCGGAACTGGCAGAACTGGTGTGAGGGGAAGTAGGTAGGAGGCTGTTGACCTAGGACAGAGAGAGGGTGGTGACTGGTCCAGGGATAGAGGAGAAAGCACGCAGTTGCGGGAGTTGTGGAGGAACCGAGACTTTGCAAGCAGCAGATGAGGGTAAGTGCCGAGGAGGCCATTCTGGAGCCTGGGGCCCACTTCAGGGTGAGAAGCGAGGCCGGTTTGGATGTGCTCAGGTGAGATGCCAGTGGAGACGTCTGGGGGCTTGGAGATAGAGGTCTGAAGCTCAAGAGAGGGACCTGGGCTGGAAATAAGGAGTTTGAGCTCATCAGAATATGGATGGTGGTTATAAAAGTGTCCGGTGAGAGTGCATAGAAAGAGAAAAAAAATAAGTTGAGGACAGAACCCTGAAGAGGAGCATGCAAAGAAGCCTGTGGAGGAGTGGCCAGAAAGGTGGGAGGAGAAGGGGGGCTGTTATAGAAGGGAGGGTCCCCAGGGAGGGACTGGTCACCAGTGGGAGGCCGCAGACAGGCCAGTCACAGAGAAAGTGACTGCTGGCAAGGGTCTCTAGGGATTAGCAACATGGAGGTCACCGGGGACCTCGACAAGGACCTCGCCACTCCTTTACTGGCTGATGGGACAGAAACCAGACTGCAGGTGGGATGTGAGTGTTCTTAGAAACCCCCCCCTCCACCTACAGCAGCCAGCCTCTGCCCTGAAGCTGTAGCCATCCCTGTCTGAATCTCATGGAGGGCCCAAGTCCATGAAAAGAAGGGGGCAGCTCTGGGAAGGGGAAGCCAACACGGAAGTGGGGGTGAGGGAGTATGAGAGTGCCTGAGTGCATGCGGTTATGTGCGTGCACGTGAGGGAGTCTGACTGGCTGTGTGCGTGTGCATTGAGCCACAGTGTGGGAGACACTGGACCTAAGAATCTGATTCTGCCACTGAGTCGCCAGCTGGCCCTGGGCAGGTCTCTCCACGGCTGAGTCTGTCTTCTCAGGTATTTTTTTATTTTTATTTTTTAAGGACTTTGTTTGTCTGTTTATTTGAAAGAGAGAGAGAGAGAGAGAGAAAGGGAGAGAGAGAGAGCATGAGCGGGGGGCAGGGGCAGAGGGGAAGGGAGAGAGAGAATCTCTCAGGCAGACCCCACCCCTGAGCTCAAGCCCGATACAGGGCTCAACCCCACGACCCTGAGATCATGACCTGACCTGAAAGCAAGAGTGAGACACTCAACTGTCTAAGCCACCCAGGCGCCCCTGTCCTGTCAGTTATGAAGCATGTCATTGAATTGGACCTTCATGGGCTGTGGAGCTGTCTGAGTCCTGCTATCTTCTCAATGTGTGATCTCTCACAAGTATCTTGACTGCTTAGACCTTTAGACCTTTAGACCTTTGGCTTCCTCGTCAGTAAATGGGACACTAACATCGAGCTGGCAGACGACCAGTACACGTGCAGGACATATGTGCTGCTCTCCTCTCTCTGCTGCTCTCATATGTGCTCTCAGCTGCCCTCACCTCCCTGCCTCCTGCGCTCTTCCCTTTCCCCATGAGTTGCCTTCCTGTTTTGACTCCTGAGCAGTGAGGACAGCAACTGGATGTTGTCCAGACTTAATCCAGGGCAAAGGTCATTTATGACAAGACATTCCAGTCTCATGAGGGCTGTTAGACCTTGGAACCATGGAGGTAGGAGGGTGCTTCCTCAGAGAGCTCTTAGGGGAAGCCAGCACCACCCACATGCACTGATGCCTTCCCGTGTCCCTGTTTCTCGTCGTTTTACTGAGATTATTATTGAGCACCTACTGTATGTCAGGCACGATGATACCAAGCCCCTTACATACAGTATCTTGTCAAACCCTCACAGCAAAGGGTTGTGCTCCTCCTACAAGAGAGGTTCTGTTATTATCCCCATTTCACAGATGGGGAAACTGAGCCTCCATGAGACTAAGTTATTTGTCCAAGGTCGCATTTGAAGTTAAGATCAAATCCAGTCCAACCTAATATCATCGTCTTGACCCTTAGTCTCTATAGTCTCTGTCCCTTAGCTTAGCAATGGCAGAATTTACAACGCTCTGGCTTGTTTATTCTCCCCCAGCTGAGGTAAGGCCCTTACTTCTAGGCTTTTGGGAGTCTCTGGGCCTCAATTTCCCCATCTGTAGATTAGGAGCAGAAACATTTGCCAGGTAGATCCTGTGAGGATGGAAGGGAAATAACACTTAGAACTCTGTGAGGTTTAAGCTTATATAGGACATGGTGTTGTTGTTTGCAGTTGTTGGGTCTGTGCCGAGAAGTGGGGGCTTCTTCAGTTATAGGAAGCTCAGTGAGTCATCAGGGCGAAGGTTTTGCCAGGAAAACTAGTGTGACCTTGGGCCCCAGTCAGTGCAGCCAGGATGAGGAAAGAGGACTGCTCTGCTCCATAGGCTCAGGACTGGCCTTGAGGCTATGGGCACTCAGATGGGCTGGGCCACAGAGAGGAGGGTCTGGGCCATTAGGGCCCAGGCCATTAGAAAAGCAGCTGTTCACAGGAACAGAGAGGGAGGAGTTGCAAACGTACACGCCATGGGGGCCCGACAGTGGAGTCAGAGTGGTGGGGACTGTAGTTAGCGGTGGAGTGCCGGCCTGTGCAAAGGCGTCTCTGCCACCAGCCCGGCGGACTGTCACCATGCAGGGTGCGACACAGGCCAGCATTGCCCGGGCTTCTGATTTTTCAAGAGAAGCTGAAACTTCCGGTCATCGAAACCAAGGTACCCAAATAAAACCTGTGTTCTGGATAGACTGGCCCAGGGGCTGCCAGTTGGCATCCTTGACACATGAGATCATGTGGGGTTTAGTCACTTGTTCATTACTTTTAGCAAATGGTTTTGAGCTCCTACTTGGAAATGTGGACCCTTGGTCTTCAGACCCTCCATGCGGGCTCCAGCCTCTGCACCGCCTGTCAGCTCATCCTGGCCTCACACCCCCCCCCGCCCCCCCGAGCCATCTGTTCCTGTCCTTTCCTGCCTCATCCTACCCTTGGCCTAAGCTCGCCTGCCTCTGGGCTCCCCCGCACCTGTCCTGGAGCCCTTGGGGGACCTACGTGGCCCTGCTCAAATGTCTCTCCCCCACCCTATGCAGGCAATTCCACTTGTTCTCAGACTTTCCCAAAACTGCTCTGTACTCTGCCCTTTTTTGTTTTTTTGTTTTTTTTTTTTTTTTTAATCGGCAAATGCCTTGATTGCTAGCTTGACAGAGAAAAGCCATCAGGCAGACTTCCTGTGTCTGGCCCCTCACCCACCTGTCCCGGCAGCGCCAGCCTCCACTTACCTGTGCACACACATATCCCCTCCTCGGCGAGGGCGGGGTGCCTCCTTCATGGAGGACCCTGCGCTCCAGTACCTGGCCCACCCTCCAGTCTACTTAGGTGCTTTGTTCCATCCTGAGGGAGAGCCTCTCCTTCTCTCAGCCTTACCACACTGAAGTCTCTCTACTTACACTGGCACAACACAGAACATTCTTCCCTTCCCCCTGGGAGCCCCTTCAGTGATCATGCTCTCCCTCCCTCCCTTCTCAGGCAGGTTCTCAAAGAGATGTCTGCACTGGTACCCTTTGGCTCTTCGTCATCACCTACTTACTTCTCCATTTCTGGGACCTGGTTTCTGTGCTCAGCACATTACTAAGGACTGCTGGATTATCACATCCAAAGGGATGCTTTTCAGGCCTTTATGCACTTGACCTGGAGGCTGCACGTGACCTTGGGGACCACACCCCCTGGGAAACTCTACTGCTCTCTGGGGTCCAGGGCACATTCTCCCTCTGCTCCTCTCCCATTTCAACACCTGCGCCATCTGGGGTTTCTGACGCCACCCCCCCGCGGGGCAGCCCGCAGCCGACCATCCTCTTACCTTCATCCTCCCTGACGGCTTCAGCTAGGGCTCCCATGTCCACGATTCGCTAGGCTTTCTTTTTCGAAAACACCAGAACAGAGCTGTGCGTGGGAAATACAATATGAGCCACATATGTAATTTAAAATTTTCTAGTAGCCACATTAAAGAGGTAAAAAGCAACAGGTGAAATTAACTTGAAAAATTATTGCATTTAATCCATATAGTCAAAATATTACCAGTTCAACATGCAATCAATATAAAATTATTAATAAGATATCCTACATTCTCTTTCTCCTACTCAGTCTTTGAAATCTGGTACGTACTTTACACTTAGCGTGGGTCTCCATTTGGACTGGCCACATGTCAAGTACTTAAAAGCTGCCTGTGGCTAGTGGCCATCATATTGGAGGACGAATCTAGACTTCCATTTCCAGCAGCCTTGACATCTATAGGTCCCTCAGAGACAGCATATCTAAAGCACATGGAATTTTCAAAGGAGGTGCCCTCCGGGTGTGGCTTTAGAGTATCGAGTTTTCAGAATCTGGGATCCAGTACTCCAGACAGAGGGAAGAGCACATGCAAAACTACAGAAGCATTCAAAAACAAGGCACGCAGGGAGCCGTGTGGTGGCTTGGTGTTGAGGCTGTTTGGGACAGCGGACTGCCGAGATTCAAATCCTGGCTCATCCCGTGTGGGCGGTGTGCTTTGGACAAGCCACTCAACTTCTCCAGGACATGGCTAGCAATCTGTTAAATGGGGAGTATAAGAGCACCTAACACACAAGCTGGCGTGGTGTAAGGGTTAAAGGAAGCGACAGACAGAACTTGCTTCCAAGTGCCTGACACACAGTAAGTGATCAATAAGTGGTTATGATGGTTTAGTAGATATACTATTACTGAACATAGAGAACATTGCAGCAGATAGGAAACGGAGAGGTCGAAGGGATAAAATTATACAGGGTCTTAAATGGTGGCCTACTGAGTTTGGACTTTATCCTAGAAATGGAGGAGAGCCAGTAAATGTTTGAACAAGGGCAGACACAATCAAATTTTTCTGCTAGAAAGGTCACTCCAGCTGCAAGGAGGAGGCTGGGTGATATCTGGTAGAATGAAGGCAGAGCTGGCTGGTGTGGGGGATGAGGGAGAGGAAGCTCTCATTTGTGACATCTAAGTTTCTGGCTTGGGTGACTGGGATGGGGGACATAGGATGAGGATCACATTTTCTGGGAGATGGTGAGCTTTCAACATAGAACCTTTGAAAAACCCAGGCTCCCAGCAGGTATTTGAAGATAGGGATTTAGCTCCTAGGTGGAGGTTTTGGGCATTTTAGTGCATCAGGCATATCTGAAGTCATAGACATGGTAAGAAGGCCCAGGAAGAGTGACTGGGGAGAGATGTGAAAGGGGCCAAGGATGGAGCCCTGGGGTCATCCATAGTCACAAGGCAGACGAAGGAAGAAGAATGTGAGAAGGAACTGCAGAGAGGGAGGCTGTGGGGGCAAGAGAAAACCAGGAGAGACAGAGATGTCGTGGAGGCCAAAGAGGAGGGACTTTCCAGCAGCCCAGAGTGGTTAAGAAGGTCAAAGTTAGCAAAGTCAAGTAAGACAATGTCTGAAGGGACTGTGAGGAAATCAGGAGGCTGGAGCCCTCAGGGAGAGCTTTGGTGTCCGTGACATGTGGAAGCAGGAGCCGGATTGAAGAGAGAGAGCTAGGGAATGGATCAAGGAGCCGCCAGTGTGTCTTTCCTAGACTCTGGCCCACACAGGGAAGGGCGTGTCCCGGGGTCCGTGGCAGGCAGGAAGAGGCCTGAGTCTCTGGGAGCTGTCAAGGGGAGGGTGGAAGATACAAGCAAGAGGGAAGTGTCTGCAGAGGGACAGAGAGGCTGGGCATGGGAACCAGAGCTGAAGGGGAAGGCGGATATAGATTCCGGTGGGAGCTGTAGGAGGTTAAGTGAAGGCCTAGCTTCAGGTCTCTGATCTCTCTTCAAAGGGGGTCAGTAGGGATTATCTTCTGAGGTGATCCAAGAGTTACAGATGGGCAAGGGCAAGAAGTTCAGAAATGACACCCGAGGGCAATGGAAATGTTGCTGAAGGCAAGGGGAGTAGGACCCCACTGGGCTTCCGGGGCTGCTGTGTGTGTAGGGGCAGGAGTTCTGGCAGAGTCCAGGCCGGAAGTTTGAAGATCCCTTGAAGAAACTTCCTGCAGGTTGGGTTGAAGTGTAAGATACTCTGAGGGGTTCAATCCACACCAAACATGACCTCTTTGGAGCCCTACCCCTACCGTGAACGTCAGGTGGGCTTGGGGTCTAGGGGCCTGGATGTGTCCTTAAGAGCCCCTGACATTGCCACTTCCCTCCCAGCTCCTCGTACAGCCCCACACAGCTCTCGATGGTCACATCATAAAGGGAAGTCAGGGAGGAAAATTTCTGGAGGAAGAGGGCATGGCAGAAGGTCTCCGAGGGCAATGCATGGTGGCCTGGGGCATAGGGGCGAGGAGCTCCACCTGAGCCCGAGCCCTCCTGTGAGGTTGGGGCTTCTGTGCAGGTGATCCCCTCAGAGGCCCTCCTTTGCAGGTGTTTGGCCTCGGCTCTGTGGCCCATATGGTTCTAGGAGGTAAATTTGGGAGCTACCTCGGTGTCAACTTGGGTTTTGGCTTCGGAGTCACCATGGGCGTGCACATGGCAGGGAACATCTCTGGTGAGTGATCCTGGGGCCCCATCTGATCAGCAAGGCCAGGTGTCCCCTGCAGGCTCTTCCTGCCTCCCTCCAGCCAGCCCCTTCTCCAAGTCCACCCGAACCCAATCCTCACTGGCCTGGGGGGAGGGAGAACACCCTGAACCCCTTTCTTCTGACCCTCTCTGCCCAGAATCTTCATAAGCCCCGCCCCAGGCCCCCCATTTTTACTAGCTGGGTCAACTTGGACAAGTTATTTAACTTCTCTGTCTCTCACTTTCCTTAATGGTGAAATGGGGATGGTGGTCCTTGCCTCGTGGGGTCCTTGTGAGGATTGAGTCCTTTCCATACATACTAGCTGTTAGTATTATTATTACTGTTGTCCTCATCTTATTATTTTTAAAGATTTTATCTATTCATCAGAGAGAGAGTGGAGAGAGAGAGCGTGAGCAGGGAGGAAGGGCAGAGGGTGAGGGAGAAGCAGGCTCCCTGCTGAGCAAGGAGCCCCATATGGGCTCCACCCCAGAACCCCGGAATCATGACCCGAGCCGAACGCAGATGCTTCCCCGACTGACTGAGCCACCCAGGCGCCCTGCTCTCATATTGTGTGTTATTATTGTTTGTCTCTGCTCTCACACCACTGACACTTCTGCCCCTCCCCGCAGGGGCCCACATGAATGCGGCCTTGACGTTCACCAACTGTGCACTAGGCCGCATGTCCTGGAAGAAGTTTCCCGTGTACATCCTGGGTCAGTTTCTGGGTTCCTTCCTGGCCGCTGCCACCATCTACCTCCTCTTCTACTGTGAGTGTCCTCCCCTGGGCTGTCCATCTCTGGCCTCAGCCTCATCCTCTGAAACACGGGCAGATCCAACCCCAGTGTCCTGGTCTGTGAAAACATCTGGGAGAGAAAGCCTTGGAGGTGCTCCCCACCCCTGGATCCTACGGCCTTAATCCGGGGACCCCGGTGGGGTTTAGCTGGTGGCAGGTTCACACTCAGTCTGTGTCTCCGCAGCAGCCATTATCGAGTTTTCTGGCGGACGTCTGACAGTGACTGGCCCCATAGCCACTGCTAGCATTTTTGCCACCTACCTTCCTGAACACTTAACGCTGTGGAGGGGCTTCCTGGATGAGGTCAGTGGCCCAGTGTGGGTTCCCCTCCTCGAGCAGCCCTCCCCATCTAGCAGTCAGCCCTCACAGGAGAAAGCACAAGAACTCTGGGTGGGCTCTCTGCCGGTGGGTTGGGGCTGGGGGCACCGCTGAAGCTCTGTGGTCTGGCCAGGGGCCCCAGGGGCTGCCACGGTGTCTGCTCCCCAGGTGCTGGTGACAGGGATGCTCCAGCTATGTCTCTTCGCCATCACGGACAAGGAGAACAACCCAGCACTGCAAGGGACACAGGCCCTGGTGATTGGCATCCTCGTTGTTGTCATTGGGATGTCCCTGGGCATGAACACAGGATATGCCATGAACCCCTCCCGGGACCTGCCTCCCCGCTTCTTCACTTACATTGCTGGCTGGGGTATACAGGTCTTCAGGTACCGCGCTGCCCAGCCCATTCCTGCAAGTTTTCTTGTGGGTGCCCTGCATGCAGGGGGGTGGGGGGTGATATGAGGAGCAGCACGGGAGAGTCCTGCTCAGCTCCCGGGTGGCCCTGGGAGACAGATGTGGGGCCCCCTTTCCCCCAGAAGAGCACCGATGCAGATCCTGCTTTTGGACTGAATGTCAGTCCTGCCCCAGGCCAGCCTGGCCCCAGAATCGGGCTGAAGCTGACCAGGGCAGGCTCAGAGGCAACTCTAAGGCTAGAATGGGGGTCACCCCTCTAGTCTCAGGCCCTACTCTCTGTCTCGGCCTGAGTGGACGCGGGTGCTGGGCTGGGCATCAGCGCCCTCAGCAGGCCTCTGCCTCTTGCCTGCAGGGCCCGGGACTGGTGGTGGGTGCCAGTGGTGGCGCCGCTCCTAGGTGCCTACTTAGGTGCCATCATCTACTTGGTCTTCATTGGCTCCACCATCGCACGGAGGCCCCACATATTGCAGGACTCCATGATGTATGAAGACCGCAGAATACCCGTGTTGCCCAAGACCATGCCAAACCCAGCCACGACCTCTCCCCTCACCCCTGTCTCTGTGTCTCCCACCAACAGACCTTCAGTCCGAACTGCCCCACCCTTAAGTGACCCCATCCTCCTAGAGCACTTCTAAAAAAGATTATTTGTGACCCTACCCCCCCAATCCAATAAAGAAAGCCTTGTCCAACACAGCGGCACCCCCACTTCCTGGGTGCCTCCTGTGGTTGGGCTTCCTTACTGGATTCTTCCAGGAACTCCAGGGTTATGCAGTAGCCCAAGGCTGGAGTACAGAGTGAGTGGTCTCCAACTCCTTCCAGCCTTGGGAACTGGGGTGCCCCCAGGGGGAACGGGGGAAGAGCTGACCTATGGCCTCAGTAGGAACAGAAGATTAAAGAACGCCATACACAGCATGGTGGACTTTCAGGCACAGGGTAGGGAAGGGACGGTTTTGGGGAAAGGACAACAGGTAGCTGGGGGTAAGCTCTGGGGATACTTTGAGCTGCCCTGGGATGGGACTCCAGACTCTCCCTCAGTTCTGGCTGCTCCTAGACCAGACAAAGCAAGGCCCAAGCATGTAGATTAGAGTTTCTCAACCTTTTTTTTTTTTTCATTATTGCTCCCCTCAGAAGTCTTTTAGACATTTTCTTTCTTAATCACATGGTATTTTAATATCACAGGTGTACTATATATGTTCAAGTATTGTATATATATTATCTGTGCCTTATACAAAATAGAGTAAGATCTTTCCATCCTCCCCTTCCAAGAATCAACGTTCTTATGTTTGGAAGCAAACCCCC
>CM052813.1:47353596-47387725 GCA_028533885.1 Nasua narica | reverse complement strand
TTTTTTTTTATTTTATTTTATTTATTTTTTATTTTATTTTATTTTAACAGAGAGAGAACACAAGCAGGCAGAGAGGCAGGCAGAGGCAGAGAGAGGAGCAGGCTCCCTGTCGAGCAAGGAGCCCGATGTGGGACTCGATCCCAGGACGCTGGGATCATGACCCGAGCTGAAGGCAGCTGCTCAACCAACTGAGCCACCCAGGCGTCCCTAGATCAGACCTTTTGATCATGTCAAAAAGGTTAGCCCAGAAGCAGATTTTCTATCTATTCTTCTAGGAGAGGAAGTAAGGCAAGCAAATGTTGATAGACCTTGCTTCTGAGGTCCAGCTTGCTGCAACGAGCAGTTCCTCCTGTGACGGAAAGATCAACCCACCTGACTGCAGTGACCACAACATTGCGCTTTGGTTCACTGTCATAGCTCACGCTCTCCAGGCCATACACTTGGGCTAAGTCGTGGATAATCCGGCGGTGGTCTCTGTTCATGGGAGGGAAGCAGTGGCTCTTCTTACTATTCTTTCCCTGTATTGAGGGAAAAGATGACTGATTGATAAAATCATCCTGAAAACAATATACTTACAAAGGTCCTTCCCACCACACCAAAACAGCTGGGTCGGCAAAAAGGTGGCTGAGTTTTAGAGGCCTACAGTATACAGTATTTTGTTGGCTGCTAAGCAAGCCAAGGAGTTTGGGAGGATGAGGTCTGATGCACTTTCTTTATCTATTTTGTGAGTCATAACAGTAGCAGCTGGCCAGGGTTAGGGATCAAGGTAAGTGAAAAGAAACTAAGTGGACAGCACAATGGTTCCTCCTAATGGGCTGGTAACTGGCGAGTTAAGTGATACACCCAAGAAATGACTAAATAAATTGAAGACATAAAACAAGACAGTCTCATTCTTATAAAAGTTATGTTCTACACTAAAATTAATGTGCAGGTACAGACACACTACCAGAGAAAGACATTTGCGTAGGTTTGCTAGTTAGGAGAGGAACAAAGATTCCATTTTCTCCTCCACGTTAGTATCCTGGGAAGTGGGAACAGAAGGAAGAGAGGGAGGAAAGGCAGGGGCTAAAGGAGATGGTGGGAAGGAACTCTATCTTCGTTAGATATGGAACTAATACAGGCACCTCATCCTCACTTACAGTCCCCACCCTAAAAGAGAGAGCCACCCTGGGGTTGGCTGCTTCTGACTAAATTCAAGACTTCTTCCCTTAAAGCTACCTCCAGGACAAAGGTTTCTTCACTCTCTTGAGGGAGTCTATCCCACTACTCTTCAGTGCTAGTCATTCAACTTTTGATCTTTACCCAAGGGTTTCTAGCCTGCCTTGGAAGTAATAAAGAATGAGTGTGCCCTATCATACAATAGCCCCTCAGAGATCACGTCTTCCTAAGTACCCCACAGTTGTTCAGCTGTCGCTACCGAATGCCCCCGGTTGTCTAGAGCATCACCCAATCTTAGCCACTGAGCTAAGATTTTTTATTTACACTGAATTTGACGGAGGATATCTTTGCTGAACCAGGACAAGGCTTCCATGGACATTATAATGGCTGGACTTTTGGGAAAGATAAGGATCGTTGAGAAGTTGAGACTTTTTCCTATAACTACTCTACACTGATGGTGTTTCTGGGACTTGATTTTTTTTTTTTTTTATCAAGCTGGCCTTAGAGACATGTCCAGTTGGATGTTTTGACTTCAACCTTATTCACGGCCTCCACGAGAGCTTCCATTTCTTTTTCAATGTCACTGACAAACTTTAAATCCTTCCTGAAATGAGAAATCACCAGTTAATTTCATCTGTTCCTGCTCTTTGAGAATCCCTTCCACCCACGCTCTCTGCCCATAAACTGCAGACAATGAACAATGTGGCAGAAAAATGGCAAAGGGCAGGAATTGTCAGATAACAGAAGACTGACTATGACTAACAAAGGAAGAGAAGAGAAAACAAGTACGAGAAAGGAGAAGACGAAAGGAGAAAGAGCTGTCTGAAGGGCCAGGAGACAGGAAGAAAATAAGAGCTGTTACTGCCCAAGTGAGGGCCCACATCGGCAGCCAGAGCTCTCTCAGGTCAGGCTGGTCCAAGCTCTAGGGAGGCCCAAACTTCTACTACATGGTCCACACACCCACAGTCCCCACACCCCATGCGCAATTCTTCAAGGGGACAACTGTGAGAGACCAAAAAAGGATTTTTATTAAACATCATAATCTGTTATTATACATATATAAACTTTAACTGGCTCAATCACAGAGGAGTACATATTAGTTACATCTTAAAAGACCAAACATTCTTGCAAGCCACAATTAAGAAAGCTAGGGGACCCTAGGTGGCTCCGTTGTTAAGCGTTTGCCTTTGCCTTAGGTCATGATCCCAGGGTCCTGGGATCGAGCCCCACATCGGGCTCCCTGCTCAACGGGAAGCCTACTTCTCCCTCTTCTCCCTCTTCCACTTCCCTCTTCCTTTCTCCCTCTGCTTGTGTTCTCTCTCCCGCTGTGTCTCTCTCTGTCAAATAAATATATATAAAATCTATTAAAAAAAAAAGCTGGTAACAAGTTACATACATACCTGGCGTCCTCTTTTAAACTGTCACTGAATTTTGACCCTGAAGAACGTACATTGAAAGGATCGGAATCCTCACTAATATGAAATGCCTCTGCTAACCGCCTGAAAATAAGAGAAAAGTAGTAAATAGAAGGAAAGGGAGGGGAGAAAAACTTCTTATAGTAACACAGACTGCCCACCATGTCCTAAGTTCTTCAGACATTAATGATGCCATTTCAGCAAATACAATTATTAAGGAAGGAATAGCAACAACTTGGGAGAAGATATGATTTTGTGTTCCTAGAAGAAAATAACATGACAAATCTATGTAGGTCTGAGTGAACCAAATGGGCTGATACTGGCAGCCTGGGTTATCTGGTAAAGGGAAGAGGGGCAGGGAATGAGAGCACTGGGAGCGGTCAGTGGGGGATGGCAGTCTCTGAGGTTTCACCTAAACATCAGACACACAAGGTAAACACATACACATTAAAAGTAGAATCATCTTACAGAAAAATCTGGAAAATAAAGGAAAGAATCCCATTAACAACCTAACCAGTATTTTAGTATGCTTCCTTTCAGATTTTTTTCCCTTTAAGTCACCGCAATTAGTGTTTCTAAAACTTGGCATCTGGGACCCAGAGCAGCTCGGAGGCGGTGAACAATAGCTCTTCAAGTCGGCAATAAAAAATGGCCTCCAATAAAACTACATTGCAAAAAGTTGGAAAGAAACAGAATGGAAAGAGTAAAAAAGTAGAAGAGGCAGAGCCTGAAGAATTTGTGGTGGAAAAAGTAGTGGACTGATGTGGAGAGAATGGGAAGGTGGAGTATTTCCTGAAGTGGAAGGGATTTACAGACGCTGACAATACTTGGGAACCTGAAGAAAATTTAGATTGTCCAGAGTCAACTGAAGTGTTTCTTAATTCTCAAAAAGCTGGTAAAGAAAAAGATGGTACAAAAAGAAAATCTTTATCTGACAGTGAATCTGAGAATGGCAAATTAAAGAAGAAAAGAGATGCTGCTGATAAACCAAGAGGCTTTGCCAGAGGTCTTGATCCTGAAAGAACAATTGGTACCACAGACAGCAGTGGAGAATTAATGTTTCTCATGAAATGGAAAGATTCAGATGAGGCAGACTTGGTGCTGGCCAAAGAGGCAAATATAAAGTGTCCTCAAATTGTAATTGTTTTTTATGAAGAGAGGCTAAGTTGGCATTCTTGTCCAGAAGACGAAGAAGCTCAATAATTGTTTGCATTGCTATACACACACACACACACACACACACACACACACACACACACACATAAATAATCTGGGTCTTTGTTTTTTGATTTATTAGTATGAAGAAATAACATTCTAATGAAAATCAAGTTTGATATGTTTGTTTTGAAGTAGTATTGGGGGAGTCGTTGGGGTTTCTGCATCTATAGCACTGGTTACTTTGGACAAATAAAAGCTTTCTGTAGTTGCTTCCTTTATCAGAAAAGGAAAAATAAATAAATAAATAAAAATAAAGCTTGGCATCTGGGGCACCTGGCTGGCCCAGTCAGTGAAGCATGTGACTTGTCAAGTCCCACAGTGGGTGTAGAGATTACTTAAAAGATAAAATCTTAGCGTGCCTGGATGGCTCAATCGGATGGGCATTTGCCTTCAGCTCAGGTTTTGATCCTGGGATTGAGTCCCGCGTCAGGCTCCTTGCTTGGTGGGGAGCCTGCTTCTTCTGCCCTTGCTTATGTTTTCTCTTTATCCCTCTCAAATAAATAAATAAATCTTTTTTTTTTAAGATTTTATTTATTTATTTGACAGAGGGAGAGATATGACAAGTAGGCAGAGAGGCAGGCAGAGAGAGAGGGGGGAGCAGGCTTCCTGCTGAGCAGAGAGCCCGATGTGGGGCTCAATCCCGGGACCCTGAGATCATGACCTGAGCCCAAGGCAGAGGCTTTAACCCACTGAGCTACCCAGGCGCCCCTAAATAAATAAATCTTAAAAAAATAAATAAAATCTTAAAGAATATAAAACTAAAAAATCCCAATTTGATACCTTTTTTCACCTATCATTATATGACTGGCATTTCTCATATTACTGTTTGTTTTTCACATTTATTGTTTTAGTAGCTGCATCATCTTCGAATTATGTACTTACCAGAATTTACCTAAACATTCCCTAGTTTCTTTAACAGTTCCCTAGTTTCTGAATATTTTAAGTGACATGATATCACTAGGCAAAAAACTTTTAAGGTTTTTTCTCTGGAAAATAATTCCAGGTGTGGGATTTACTGGGTAAGATGGTCAGACTCAGGAGCAAAACAGTTTGAGAGCTTTCCACAACTGCCATTTATGTTTTGACTGCCATTGGTGAGTCTCATGGCATCTCAACAATACCCAGTTATGACTTTCTTTTGTAAAGAGAGATAAAATTCAGGTTAGAACTTAGTACAATTTTTGTTTACACTGAGATAGGGGTCTCTTGCAAGTTTAAGCCTAATTCTAAAATTTTCGAGAAATTTTTAAGAGATTTTCTTCATGTTTTGATTAGTTGGCCAAGAATTCAAATTTAAACACTAATAAAACATGTATGTGGGCTCAATTTGGCCTGCTAGTTTCTCACTTCTGCAACAGAATATAGGTTTGCAACTTTAGATGGTATTTTTTTAAGATTTAATTTTTTAATTTTTATTTTTTTAAAGATTTTATTTATTTGACAGAGAGAGGGCACAAGCAGGGAGCGGCAGGCAGAGGGAGAGGGAGAAGCAAGTAGCCTGAAGTGGGGCTCAATCTCAGGACCCTGAGATCATGACCTGAGCTGAAGGCAGATGCTTAATTGAGCCATCCAGGTGCCCCTAAGATTTTTAATTTTTAAAAAATAATTTCTACACCCAACATGGGGCTCGAACTCACAATACTGAGATCAAGAGTCGCATGCTCTACTGATGGAGCCAGTTGGGCACCCTGTATTTTTTTTTTTAATTGGTATTTCTTTTTTTCCCAGGTCAGTGGATATTAAGAATCTCTATATAGTGAGGACTACCATAGGTATTCACTCTAAAATAGAGGAGAGACTCAAAAGGCCTTTTTCAAACACAGAGAGCCAGTTTTTTGGTTTTTTTTTTTTTTAATATTTTATTTATTTGAGAGAGAGAGAGTGTACAAGTGGGGGAAAGGGAGAGGTAGGCTCTTAGAGCCCAATGTAGGGTTCAATCCCAGGACCCTGGGATCATGACCTGAGCCAAAGGCAGACAGTTAATTGACTGAGCCACCCAGGCACCCTGAGAGAGCCAGTTCTAATCAATAACTAAATTTACTGAGGATAACTAACAACTAATTTAATCCTCACAACTGTGGGAGGTACATACTATCACTGTTTCCACAAATTTTTAAGAAAATTAAAGGTTCAAAAGAAAATATGACTTGCTGGAAGGTCACATATCTAAGTGATTTGTGAAGGCAAGATTCAAATTCAGGCAATCTGACTCTAGTCTACTATATAAATTGTTTCTCAACTACACAAAAGTGCATTTCCATGCTTTAGAGGCCTTCTGTGTATTCACTACAGCATTTCTGAATACTCATGACTCAGTTCACATTTTGCAACTGAGAACACTTTGACTGATGGTTCCTAAAGGTCAAGAGTTTTGAACAGCAGTTATTACAGAGTTAACATAAGGGTCAAACCAAGGGAAATTTGGGCAGTGCTATTATTTATTATATACCTCCTACACATTTAGCCATTTAAAGAGATACTGTTGATAATAGTGGAAAGTCAAATTTCAAGATAAAACAGGACTATACTTTGTTTTTAACTATCTTGAGAAATTTTCAAAGTGACAAAGTGTCATTTTATAATGATAAAACCATTGTTAAGTTCAAAATATTTTAAGTCAAAAATGCATTTAATACATCTAACCTACCAAACATCACAGCTTGGCCTAGTCTACCTTAAATGTGCTCAGAACATTTACCTTAGGTTACACTTGGGCAAATTCATCTTACACAAAGCCCATTTTATTTTTTAAGATTTTCTTTATTTGAGAGAGAGAGAGTGTGCATGTGCACATGCATATGCGAGAGTGGGGGCAGAGGGAGAGGGAGACAATCTCAAGCAGACTCCCTGCTCAGTCAGAGCCTGACATGGGGCTCAACCTCATGACCCTGAGATCATGACTTGAGCTGAAACCAAGAGTTGGATGCTCAACTGACTGAGCCATCCAGGTGCCCCACAAAGCCTATTTCATAATTAAGTGTGGAACTCATGTACTTTACTGAACACTGTACCAAAAGTGAAAAACATGATGGCTGTATGGGTACAGAATGGCTGTAAGTGTATGGGTTGTTTACCCTTGTGATTGCATGGCGGGGAGCTGCAGTTTGCTGTTACTGCCCAGTATCATAAGAGAGCACTATACTAGATACTGCTAACCTGAGAAAAGATAAAAATTCAAAATCTGAGGTATGGTTTCTACTAAATGTATACAGCTTTTGCACCATTGTGAATTTGAACAATCTTAAGTCAAATCGCTGTAAGTTGGGGACTGTCTGTATACCAGTTCACCTAAATTCTCCAATTGTTAACATTTAGAGGGCTATACCTTTAAATCAATGTGTCAGAACCAGGAAGTTTGCTGGTCATTGAATAAATGCCTCTTAATCTAATAAAGAATATCCTCAAATAACCAACAGAAAACATCATATTTAGTGGTGAAATATTCAAAGCTGTCTGATGTCAGGAATGGCTATTATCACCACCTTCTATTCAACACTACTGGAGGCTCTAGCCAGTGCAATAAGGCAAGAAAAAGAAAAAAGTTAAGCACTGTAAAGAAATAAAACTACTATTATTGGAAGAGGACATGAAATAGTAAATGAATTTAGCAAGGTTGTGAATACAGGTCTACAAACATCCATTCTATTTCTATATATCAGCAACAGGCAATTAGAAAATTAGTGGTTTTTTTAAAAAATTAAATCTTAAAAGTGATATAGGAAGGCAGAGGAGAGGAGGTAGCTGAGCAAAAAGAAAAAAAAAGTGACACAACAAAAATTACCATTTAAAAAAGTGTCAAAAAACATCAAATAGCAAGGAACAAATCTATTGCAAGATGTACAAAATCTGTATACAGAAAACTATACAGTATTATTGAGAGAAATCAAAGAAGACAGGAATAATTGGAAGGATTTACTTTGCTTACGGATTAAGAGACTTA
Source organism: Nasua narica (assembly GCA_028533885.1). Taxonomy (NCBI): domain Eukaryota; kingdom Metazoa; phylum Chordata; class Mammalia; order Carnivora; family Procyonidae; genus Nasua; species Nasua narica. The sequence goes on along the minus strand of CM052813.1, from coordinate 47,379,994 downwards.
ATATTATAAAACTATCAAATCTCTCCCAAGCTATAAATTAAATACCAATTCAATAAAAATCATAGTAGGTTTTTCCTGGCAGATATTGATAAGCTAACTCTAAAGTTTAAATGGAAATGCAAATGCCCACAAAGAGCCAAGTTAATCTTGAAGAAGAACCATGCTTGAAGAGATACCCTATCAGATATTAAGCCCTTTATTATTATAAAGATACGACAACTAAGAGAGTGTGATACTAGTGTGATGGAAGAGGAGGAATTCAGCAATAGTATGACTACTCGATTTAAGACAAATGGCATTAAAAAAAAAGACAAATGGCATTGGAAAGATTGGGAAAAGGACATCTTGGTAACAGTACTGGTCACATGAATATTCATATGGAAAAAACTGAACTGTGAACTCTCCTTAAACCATGCTCAAAAAAATCAGTCCAGTCAACTGTAGCTCTAAATGTAACATAAAATGCTACAGCTTCTAGACAATAACAGAGTACCATCACGACCTCAGGATGGACAAATACTTCTTAAACAGGACATAAAAAACATCAGTCACTAAGGAAAAGACTGATAAACTGGACTACATTAAAATTAGATACTTCTGCTTATCAAAAGATACCATTAAGAGAGTGAAAACTGAAAGCACGGAGTACAGGAAAATACAATATCTAAAACCAGCAAAGGATTCACTTCCAAAATATATAAAGAACTCCTACTAATGAAAATGAAAAGACAACACAATTACAAAATAAGCAAAAGAGCTGAATAGGCACTTCACAAAAAGGGTTATCCAAAATTGCCAATAAACATAAACAATAAACACAAAAAAGTATTCAACCTCATTAGTCATCAGGGAAATATAAACTAAAAGCTCAATGACATCTTGGTATACATTCACAAGAATAGATTAAAGTTAAAAAGAATGACAATTCTAAGAGATAAGAAAAGTGTAGAGCAATGGGAACTATTACCCTGCTGGTGGGAGTATAATGTGACACCATCATTTTGGATACCGTTGCATAGAGCAGATTAAAGTTGAACATATGAATACCCTATTAGTCAGTAATTCTATTCCTAAGTTTATAACTAACAGAAATGAGTATGTATATACAGCAAAGGGAACATACAGATATTCTTAACAGAGCACTATTTGTAATAGCCCAATAGTGATAACCACACACATACCTATTAATGGAAGAATGATAAATAAATTACATTATCTTAATACAATAAAATATCATGGAGGAATGCAAATGAACAAAGTATTGCTACATGCAACAAGAGGAACATCACAAATGTCATAAAAGAAGCCAGCCAAAAATAATGCAAACTGTAAGATTTCATCAATTTTCTAAAGTTCAAAAATAGACAAAACTAATCCAAAGTGTTAGAAGTCAGGATAGACATTTTATCTTTGTGGAGTATATAAAAGTGTTCTGGTAATTTTCTATTTCTTCACCTGGGTGCTGATTATACCACTGTATTTACTTTGTGATGACTCAGTGATCTGTACACTTTTGATCTTTCTATATGTATGTTATACTTTAACACAAAAGGTCATTAAAAAAATTTTAAGCTTCTTATCTCCACTGGAACAGGAAGTCTGCCAGTCAGTGAATAAGGATGCTGTGGCATGTGATGTTTACACACATGCCCCAAACCAACAAGCTCATGTTTCAGAAATATGCTGAAACCACCTAAGTGGTTTATCCTTAGATATTTCAATTCCTGATTATTGAATTTCTCTTGATCTCCAACACCAGCAAAAGACTCACAGCAGATGCTGAGTGAATGCTTGAATGGTGCTCCCTCCTATTAATTTCACAGAGCTCAAGAACAAGTAGATAAAAAGCAGGAAATGACTTACTTTTTCCTTTCCAAGGCTAAACATTCCTCATCACACTCCAGCCTTGAGAAACAAATGAAATAGATAAAGTCAGGGCACAGATTTTCACAGCTCCTACCCAGCAGTAAGTTCTTTGTCAATCTGGAAACAGAGGAGACTCGGGCCAAAAACATGGTTGCATAAGGTCTCTCTCAAGGACCGGTGGGCAGGCCTCTGGGTTATGGGACTCGAATCTAGTAGGAGTCCTCAGAAGGGCCTCAAAGTGTCTCCAAAACACTCCTAATGACCCTCTGACAGCCCTACCTCCCTCTCTTGACACAGCTGGTTCTCTGTGGGTTGGGCTGAGACACATCTAGGTCTCTGCTCCCTCTGGCTACTTTTTTTTTTTTTTAAATTTTATTTATTTATTTGAGATAGAGACAGTGAGAGAGAGCATGAGGGGAGAAGGTCAGAGGGAGAGGCAGACTCCCCGTGGAGCTGGGAGCCCGATGTGGGACTCGATCCCAGGACTCTGGGATCATGACCTGAGCCGAAGGCAGTTGCCCAACCAACTGAGCCACCCAGGCGCCCAAATAAATGTTTTGTTTTGTTTTAGATTTCATTTATTTATTTGTCAGAGAGAGAGAGCACAAGCAGGGGGGAAGAGCAGAGCAGGCAGAGGGCAAAGCAGGCTCTCCGCTGAGCAAGGAGCCCCATGCAGGACTTGATCCCAGGACCCTGGGATCATGACCTGAGCCGACTGAGCTGCTTAACCGACTGAGCCACCCAGGCATCTCCCTCTGGCTACTGTTTGAAGAGAGGCTTAGAAAAGTCTCTAGTCATAGCTATATCCGAGTAAGATTCATGGGATTGGAGTGGGTATGGTTTCTTAACGTCAAATGTCTGTTGGAACACCTGTGTGTGCAAGGCTTCGCTTTGGGAGACAGACAAATGAATGGTTCCTGCCCTCTGGAAATTAATTCTAACAGAAGACGTACATTTTAAAAATTACCTGGCTTGGTGAATTTCCTTCTTAGTAATTAACTTGCTGATTTCCACTGAATCGCCAAGCTGCATGTCTGTTATTTTAGAGGCCATGGAAATAGCAGCTATTCTGAAGTATTAAAAAAAAAAAAAAAAGGGGGAAGAAAAGGCATTGCAGTTTCACAGGAATGTCCTAATACTAGGTATTTAGAAGACTTCAAATTGAATCTACACTGGACAATTCGTGGGCCTCAGAAACCCACCTACTATGAACTACCCACACACTTATGTCATCTCTCCTCAATTATATTCTAAGTTGCTCCTTTAGAAGCAATGAGATAGTCTATTTAATCCCCCTTGAAGATCTAGGCCAATGCCTAACATTCGGTCAGTATTCAAACCCACTGATGTCAGAGCCACTCCAATGTCATCTTCGTATTCCAAAAATCCTATCTCCATGAGACATCTCTGCATGTAATCAGAGACACACACAACCACCCATCCCTAACACCTTCATCTCCTTACTGAGATCCCTTTCTGGCCACCCAATCCAAGGATTTCAGGAGGCTGCAAAGACAATTCAGAGAACAGCCAGAAATCTCCACTACAGAGGAGGAGCGCAGGACTTATCCTGGCTGTGCCACTGCAAGTGGTGGGATGTTAAAGCAATTCATGCAACTTCAGGATATCATCCTTTCTGAACCCACGGTGTAATAAGACCAGAAGGGAGAAAGAGACAAAGAAAGAAGAGGAAAAAGAAAAAGGTTATTTTACAAATGACAGTTAGGGAAGGAAAGGGACACAAAGCAGTACTTTTTTCTTTGAACCAGAAAAACAAGATTCAGGAAATTTTCTTTTATTAATTAATTAATTCATTCATTTTTAGGAAAATTTATTTTAAAAAACTTTCCAGGGGGCACCTGAGTGGCTCAGTCGGTTAAGTGTCTGGTTCTTGATTTTGGCTCAGGTCGTGATCTCAGGGTCATGGGATTGAGCCCTGTGTTGGGTTCTGCACTCAGAAGGGAGTCTTTTTAAGATTCTTTCTCCCTCCAACCTTCCCACCACCCCCGCTTCTGCACAAACTCTTTTTCTTTTTTCTTTTCTTTATTTTTTTTTAAAAAGATTTTATTTATTTATTTGACAGAGAGATCACAAGCAGGCAGAGAGGCAGGCAGAGAGAGAAGGGGAGGCAGGCTCCCTGTTGAGCAGAGAGCCCGAGATGCGGGGCTTGATCCCAGGACCCCGAGATCATGACCTGAGCGGAAGGCAGAGGCTTTAACCCACTGAGCCACCCAGGTGCCCCTCTTTTTCTTTTTTAAAAAAATATTTACTTATTTATTTGAGAGGGAGAGCAAGTGAGCGCACAAGTGGGAGGGAGAGGGAGAGAGGATCTGAAGCAGACTCCACGCTGAGTACAGAGCCTGACTCGGGGCTCTATTCCATGACCACAAAATCATGATCTGAGCCGAAACCAAGAGCTGGACGCTTAACCGACTGAGTTACCCAGGTGCCCCTGCACAAGCTCTTTCTAAAAAAAAGAAAAAATGTTCTATTGACAAAAGTTGCAAGGACTCGACAATAAACACATGTACACACGTGTGTACCTTCTGTAAAGTGAGATCCACCACTGTTAACATTTCAGTAGCACTAACCTTTGATAAGTACTGGAAGCTTCGGAGCAAATCATCATCTCTTTTCTTCGTCCACATTCACACTGCAGTTCTATCTGAAATAAGATTAACATGGAGGGACTTTTAGCACATGGAAACCATGGGAATAGGCAAGTTTCACTTTTATTTTTTTATTTTTAAGGATTTTATTTATTTATTTGACAGAGAGAGACATCACAATTAGGCAGAGAGGCAGGCAGAAGGAGAGGGGGAAGCAGGCTCCCTGCTGAGCAGAGAGCCCGATGTGGGGCTCGATCCCAGGACCCTGAGATAATGACCCGAGCTGAAGGCAGAGGCTTTAACCCACTGAGCCACCCAGGCGCCCCAGGTTTTACTTTTAAAGCCTCTCTCAAATCAAACCATGGGAGAGGATACAGACAGTGTGTGGCTACCCTTCAGGATGGAGGAAGCTAACCATGCGTGCAAACTGATAATGGGGTCGTTGACACACTAGGAGGGAACCATTCGCTCTTTTTTTTTAAAAAAAGATTTTATTTAGGGCGCCTGGGTGGCTCAGTTGCTTGAGCAACTGTCTTTGGCTCAGGTCATGATCCTTGAATTTCAGGATCAAGTCCCACATCAGGATCCCAGCTCCATGGGGAGTCTGCTTCTTCCTCTAACCTTCTCTCCTCTCATGCTCTCTCTCACTTTCTCTGTCTCTCAAATAAATAAATAATCTTAAAATCTTAAATCTAAAAAAAAAAAAAAAAAGATTTTATTTATTTACCTGACAGAGAGACACAGTGAGAAAGGGAACACAAGCAGGAGAGTAGGAGAGGGAGAAGCAGGCTTCCCGCTGGGCAGAGAGCCTGACTCGGGGCTCGATCCCAGGACCCTGGGATCAAGACCTGAGCCAAAGGTAGACGTTTAACAACTGAGCCACCCAGGTGCCCCGGAACCGTTCATTCTACCATGACTCTTTCTGGGAACTACTCCTGGCCTTAACCCTACCTGAAGGGGCAGGTCTAGAATGAGGTTTTTACCACTGAACCTGGCCAGACCATCCAAGGCCCAATCAAGTCCACCTCATCCGCCTGCTTTCATCTCCTCAGGGAGGCCTTGCTCAGACCCCTCAGATTAGGCTAAGTCGCTCACTCACATGCTCTCATAGCACCTGCTACAAAGGTGTAACTTCTTGTTTACCACAGTCATAATTCATTATCTGAGTAAGTAGGCAGTACTGTCCCATCTAATTGAAGGGACCGTGTGTCTCCTGTTCACTGGTATAGCCCCAGCACATTGCACAAAACACTTATATATCTGTTGAATAAACAGAGCAGGCAATCCGAGTCTCTCTTCGGAATCTGCTCCAGGGGAGAGAGAGCAGGTCAAGTGGCAGTGGGTACCTTCTGAACTAAACAGCCATTTTAAGCTGGGCAGACAGAAATCTGTATAATCTACTCCACCTTCCTCTTGCTAACTTGAACTCGCAGTTCCTTGCAACCACTGACCTCTGATTAGAACGTGTGCCCAGGCGCCTCTGCAAGCAGTTCTGGACTCACGACCAGCCCCGGAACCACAATCAAGGCCCTATCTGGAGCCAGAATTACGCACCTTGGCTTTACAAGCGGTGATGGGGCAGGGTGAGCTGGGGTGGCAGGGCGCCATACACGGGTGGCCACAGTCAGCTCGGGGGGTGGTGCAGGGCTGCTTGCAGGCCTCGTCCACAAGACACTCTCCTTTGTGACAGAGTCTCTGACACTTGTGCATCCCACACGGTAGCGTGGCACTGCAGGGTAATCCGCAAGAGATATCAGCCAGGTGACAGGGGATGTTGCTTCGTAACTAGGAGAGAAAGAAGTAGCCAGATTCTTATCTCCATATGGGATTTGAGATGAGTTTTAACTTCATATTTAAACATTTCTGAATTTTCAAAAAGTTACTTTTATCTGAAAAAAAAAATTAGGCTGATCTTCAAAATTTGAAAGGGTAGCTTGAAAATAAACAAATCTGAACTTTATTTAACAATACTTGTTATGATTCAAAAGAATTTGTGCTAGCAACCAAGCGTGACTTAAGACATACGGTTCCCAGGGTGGGTAACAAGTACATGAAACCAGATAACTAGGGAGTATCTGAAAATGCTATGACCAGCTGAGAGGATCAGATGACCCTCCCCACCCCCACCCTTTGCAAACAGCTAGGGCACTGAGCTGACACATGAACCCTGAGGGTTGGGGACACCCCTGACCCATGGTTTCAAGACTGCTGGCAGGGCCATTTTATATAAATAAATCATCAATTCTCACATCTCCTGACAACTAATGGTCTCTATAGCTTTAAGCAGCTTTGTCATTTAAAAAATTAAGGGGCAACAGGCCACGAAACCCCAAAGAACTCATTTTTTAAATCACTTACTTCCAGGATTCCTTACTCCAGGAAAAAGATGCTGGAATTTTATTTCTGTGGGACCAAAGGTTATTCTTATATATTCACTCAAATTCTTTTGAGGACCCTCAAAATGAGGAATATACTTTGACTCTAGTGACACATACCTTTTACTCCTGAAGAGGCTTTCAAAGTCTAGGATGTACATGCTTCTAATTGCTTTAGAATCATTTTAGAAGTATTTTGGTAGACTGTAGTTCCCAATCACTAAAAACATACTTACACTACTGCCAGGGTCTACAGATAATTTTTGCACACGCTGTATCCTCTGTCATCCCCTCCCCTCATTACTTGCCTACCTTCTCATTATCCTTTAGGAGGTCACTTCCTCTACAAAGACCTTCTCTGGGTGTGGGCTCCTTCCATCCTGCTCAGTACTTTGTACTTCCCCTGCCACTGCACTTTTAATTGACTGTTTACATTCCTGCCTCCTGCCCCAGAGAGAAGGCTCCACGAGGGCAGCAGTCACACTGTCTTGTTCTCTTCTGAATCACTTGAACCAGGCCTGTTATACCTAGCACACAGTAGGTATGTAGTAAATATTTGTCGCATGAAGTCCAAATAAGCCATCAACACAAAGATAATACATGGATGTCTTAGAATGGTTACTCTCAGAGGAAGTGAGATTCATAGAGATTTATAAGGACTATGACTTGAGAACCACTCACAGGAAATAAGGGGAGAAAATATGTCCATCAAGATAAAGATACTGAAAGCATGTTGTCATAGATATCAAGAGTTTCCATGTTATGAAGTAAAAGAAGGTTACAAAATAGCATAATCTTTTTTTTTTTTTTACATAGGCTCCACAGTGGGCATGGGGCTTGAACTCACAACCCTGAGATCAAAACCTGAGCTGAGATCAAGAGTTGGACACATGACTGAATGAGCCACCTAGGCACCCCATAAAAACAGTATGAACTTTTTTTTTTTAAAGATTTTATTTATTTCTTTGACAGAAAGAGATCACAAATAGGCAGAGAGGCAGGCAGAGAGAGAGGAGGAAGCAGGCTCCCCGCTGAGCAGAGAGCCCAATGCAATGTGGGGCTCGATCCCAGGGCCCCGAGATCATGACCTGAGCCCAAGGCAGAGGCTTAACCCACTGCGCCACCCAGGCGCCCCAACAGTATGTACTTTTAATAGAGTATGAGAACGTGTGTATCACACATGCCTGATAATCTATGCATAAGAATGTAAAGAGTATTTCTTTTTGGATTGCAGAATTGTACAGAATTGTATATTCTTAATTGTCTACAATGAATATGCATTTTTTAAAATAAAGAATTTTTTAAAAGTGCTTCCAAGGGTCTATAGTCAATGGTGCCAAATAAGCTTACAAGTCGAGAAAGAGGATGAAAGTCCTTCATAGTAGTAGCATTGCGGAGGCGTAGATGAGCCTGGAGGAAGGTGTTCTGATCCAGTGGCCAGGACAGGAAGCTGCACAGGGCACAGAGGAAGGAACAGTGGCAGCTGGTGGAGAGACCACCTCCACTCGTGGGACGCTCTCACTGTAACACCTTTACCCAGGCTAGCAACCTCTTCCATGCTGGTTAATCTAAAAGTTGCCTCTGAACACAGCCCATGTTCTCAAGGCCACTGACTTTCACTTGATTACAACCAGAGTAAAAATGATAGCAAAAGAATCTCAAAATTCTACCCATGGTATGATTTCATTTATGTGACATAATGGAAAAGGCAAAACTACTGGGACAGACAATAGATCACTGGTTGCCAGGGCCTGAAGATAGAGGGTGTAATAACTACAGAGATACGAAGGAATATTTGGGGGGGTGAATGAACTATTCTACATCTTGACTGAGGTGGCAATTACATGACTGTATGAGTGTTTCTGTCAAAATTCAAGGACCTGTACACTTAAAGGAGTAAATCTTACTTTATTATTTTTTTTAGATTTATTTATTTTGGGGAGAGAAAGAGAGAGAGAGAGAAAGAGAGAGAGAGAGAGAACATGCGAACATGGGGAGGGGTGTGGGAGAGGAGGAGGGAGGGAGAGAGAGAGAAAGGGAGAGAGAGAGAGAGAGAAGCAGCCTCCCTGATGAGCGCAGAGCCTGATGCAGGATTCTATCTCATGACCCTGAGAGATCATGACCTGAACTGAAATCAAGAATCGGATGCTCAACTGACTGAGCCACCGAGGTGCCCTGGATTCTTCTATTTCTTTTACCAGCATTTAGCCACAGCGTGGTGATGGGTAAGTTTTATTTTATGCAAATTATATCTTAACTTAAAAAAAAAGGAAAATAGTGGCAAAAACAAACCTCTGATTCTTGGAGTGTATTTTTACTTTGAGAAACAATGAGACTAACAATTCTAAAAGTAATTCAGTCATAAGTCTCTAGCTGGAACAATAAACACTTAAAAGAGAAAACTTACCTCATGTTTTCCCATGCACCATTTCTGAGTTAGGAAAGTACAAGGGGGACACTTCTCTTCACTATGACAAGAATGATACACTGTTAAAGAGAAAGGAATTAGGAATTATGTTTAGGAATAATGTTCAAATAAAGCCACATAAACTGAAGCGCCTCAGTGGCTCAGTTGGTTAAGCATCTGACTTTGGCTCAAGTCATGATCTCAGAGTCCTGGGACTGAGGCCCATGTCAGGCTCCCTGCTCAGTGGAGAGTCTGCCCTTCCCTGCTACTTGTGTGTGTGTACTCTCTCTCAAATAAATAAATCTTTAAAAAAATAACAAAGCCACATAAATTATTATACATGTTACAGTGATATATAATATGGAACTTTCAAGTTTAGAAGCTGGGAGTACTTTTTATTTTATTTTATTTATTTTTTTAAAATCTTTTTTTTTTAAAAAAAGATTTTATTTATTTATTTATTAGGAAAGAGAGAGAGTGAGAGAGAGCATGAGAAGGGAGAAGGTCAGAGTGAGAAGCGGACTCCCCATGGAGCCGGGAGTCCGATGTGGGACTCGATCCCGGGACTCCGGGATCATGACCTGAGCCGAAGGCAGTCGCTTAACCAACTGCGCCACCCAGGCGCCCTACTTTTTATTTTATTTTATTAATCTATAATATAAGATTTTATTTATTTATTTGAGAGAGAGAGACAGACAGACCAGAGCGGGGGGGGGGGGGGGAGGGAGAAAGCTTGATGTGGGGCTCGATCCCAGGACCCTGGGATCATGACCTGAGCCAAAGGCAGATGCTTAACCAAGTGAGTCACCCAGGTGCCCCTGGGAGTACTTTTCAACATGGAAAATAGGAAAGTAAAAAGTAGGTGCTTTATATTAAAGTGTTGAAGGATGAGAATGAGTGAGAAAAAGAAACCCTCATTGAGGCAAGACAGACACATGAACAGCGAAGCAGAGAGGGAGGCAGTTTTTCCACTCATTTCCTTCAGCACAGCCCCTGGTCTGTCCATTCTGCTCACTCATTCTTTTGGCCCTACCTTACATGGCAACTGCTCACTTTTGCTTAGCTATCTTTGCTACTCATTCCATCTGACATGCTCCCGATTCCTCTCAATTTCCTTGCTGCCTGTAAGAGACAATTCATCTGCAGTCATCTCCCACAACAAAGCCTTCCCTGGCTGACCATACCCGACCTTGAGCTCTCTTCCACTCCCTGATGTCTGAGGTCTTTTGCAGATGGTTTGCTACCTTATTATCTGGCCCATCTTCACATAATGGTTGGTTGTGTCATGTGCATGTAACTACCACCCTCTTCCTCTTGGGAAGAACGTAAGAATCCCTAGGTCACGGGCTACTTTTTTCTTCCTCTGAACCTTTCTGTGTCTGGTGCCATGTTGGATATACAACACTCAAGACAAGTTAAATGAACGTTGAACAAGAGCAGGCAGGCTAAAACAACACACCTCATAAATGGTTAAGTTCTCACTATGGACATTAACCACCAGGATGTGGACTTCATCTGTATCATCTGCAAGTGATGGAAGTGGATGAGTATTGGCTTGGGCACTTAATTCATGCTGGTGTGAACACTGAAGTACGGGCTTGCAGACTAAGCTGGAAGGGCCATCCTAAGGTTCCCAGGAAAGGAGGGACTTTTTACTTCATGAGGAATTTACTTAAAATTCTGTTTTACTCTATTAACTTAAAAAACTGAGAACTGGTTGTCTACTTGTCAGTCTGATTCATATGGCCAGATTTAGTGTAAGTGGCAAATCTGGTGACCAGAGTTATTTCAGGTTTGCCTCTAGGACCTGGTAAAATGAAATGATGAGCCCAATATGGTCCCAGAGGAAAGTCAGTAACTAGACTGGACAGAAAATGGATGACATTAAGTAGCTGCTGGCCTCGTATCTACAGAAGTTTATGAGAGAAGAATTGGAAACAACTTAATTGTCCAGCAACATGAGACTACGTTATGGCCCACCCATGGAATAGCACACTCCCTTAACTATTAAAAACCTATGCTGTAGAGGGGCACCTGGATGGCACAGTTGGTTGAGAGTCAACTCTTGGTTTTGGGTTGAGACTGATCCCCGCATTGCATTGGGCTCCACACTCAGGAGGGAGTCTGCTTGAGATTCTCTCTCCCTATCCCCCTGCCCCTTCTACTCGTGTGCTCTCTCTCAAAATAAATAAATCTGTAAAAAAAAAACTTTATTGTAGAAAAATATTCATCGATAAGAAGAGAGATTCAAAATACAATAAGGGGAAAATCTAGTTAAAATAAATTCAGTAGGATCCTACTTTTATTTTACACAAAGGAAAAAAATGCAAGTATGTATCTTTGCCTATGGAAAAAAAGCCCTGAAAAATTAATATAGGGGTGCCTGGGTGGCTCAGTGGGTTAATGCCTCTGCCTTCAGCTCAGGTCACAATCTCAGGGTCCTGGGATCGAGCCCCACATCGGGCTCTCTGCTCAGCAGGGAGCCTGCCTCCCCCTCTCTCTCTGCCTGCCTCTCTGTCTACTTATGATCTCTCTCTGTCAAATAAATAAGTAAAATCTTAAAAAAAATACTAGTATACAGTAAGGTATAATTCCTTCAAGGTGGCATAATAGATTTTTAATTCCAATCTTTTGACTTTATTGACCATCTCACTCTCTTTCTTTTTATACAATAAACATACATTACTTCATAACAACAGCAACAACAAAAAAACAAGTTAACTTTCAATTTTGCAAAAAGATGCTCAACCTTCAAATATACATCCAAATTGGAGGCAACAAGAAAAGAAGAAGAGTCCCTGAAAAGTAAGACCAGCTGGAGACCCTCCCAGCTTTTCGGGTGTGCGTGATATCCACAGAGTACAGAGATGGAGGGCACTGTGATTCCTCGCTGTGGCCCAGATCATGGACCCGCCTTCACAGAAGCAGCCCGAGAACAGGGAATAAGGGGTGGCAATCACAACGCGACCTCAGAGCAGTGAAGACTGTCATGCTACCTCTGAAACGACACAGTGCGAGCAGGCTGTGAGGTGCGGAGGAAGGAGCTGGGACCTACCTGGATGGTCACACTCATGGACCCTGGCGCAGGTCTGGGTACACTCCGGGGGTCTGGTACCACAGGGAACTGGTGGGTAGATCACTGACGCACCACAGTGGCAGGTTAGTTCATCAAAACCTGATGGAGAGGCAGGTGAAACAAAACAATCTTTCTGAGTCTGGGATGTGCACACACATATTTACACAGACACAGACCACAAGCTTTTTTTTTTTTTTTTGGCTTGTATTTTTTTTTTAGGGGACTGCTTTTTTCACAAAAGATTTTTATCTTATTAAAGTTGAGCTGGTGGCAAAGGAGCTGACAGGTATGCTAGTTGCAATAAATTCTAAGTCCATGAGTAACCCAGGACACTTTTACATGTATTTTATAGACAACAGATCTCTAAACCATCTCTTTTGAGAGAATAGGAGACTTCTACTAAAGATACAGCTTTTTTTTTCCAAACTTCTTTGGTTAGGAAAATGGATAGAGATTATGAAAGCCACAGATAATTAACAAACATACAAAAATTTACATTTGAATATAAATCTCAGACAGCTACTGAAACCATTCAAAAAAAAATTTTTTTTTAAAGATTTTATTTATTTATCTGAGAGAGAGTGGTGAGGAGCAGAGGGAGAAGCACGTTCCCTGCTGAGCGGGGAGCCTGACATGGGGTTTGATTCCAGGACCACAAGATCATGACCTGAGCTGAAGGCAGAAGCTTAACCAAATAAGCCATCCAGGCCCCCCCCCACCCCAAATTCTTATAGGTGTAATCAACACGTATCGTGTTAGAAATATGAAGTTGAAATGAAGCACAGAGCTGCATCCAGGTTCATTATGCACAGTTCCCAAGCTAAATCAAAATGATGACTCACACCGGACAGCTCCAATAAGCAGCCCCCCGCCAAGAGCTCTCCTAACTCCTAAATCCCAAGGGGAGATAGTTCTCCACAACTCCGAGCCTTGGTAGAGACCAGGCCAGAGAACTTGGCTGGGGTTCTCAACTAGGTCACGTAAGAGTCAGGAAGCCCAGGGCTCACAAGATTCTTCCACCCACTGTTCTTCTCTAATCAGTATTCTTTCCACCAAACCCTTCAGAGGCTACACAATGTGGGAGAAAGAGCCTTGTAAATATAGTCAAGAGACTTGGGCTATGAGTCCTGGACCTACTACTTACTTGCTAAGTAACTGTGAGCTGATAATTTTTTTTTTAAAGATTTCATTTATTTGACAGAGACAGAGAGAGAGAATGAGAGAGGGAACACAAGCAGGGGGAGTGGGAGAGGGAGAAGCAGGTTTTCTGTTGAGTAGGGAGCCCGACGCTGGCCTTGATCCCAGGACTCTCGGATCATGATCTGAGCCAAAGGCAGATGCCTAACAACTGAGCCACTCAGGTGCCCCAGTGTGGGCTGGTAATTTAACCCTTCTCAGCTATCTATTGGTGAGGTGGGGATGCCAAACTTTGGCCTATCCACTCAAGAAGCTTATTATGAGAAATAGCTAAAGGGAGAGGGGCTATGTAAGTTGTTTTCATGGAATCCATGTGTGTGATTTATTTATTTTTAAAAGATTATTTTTTTGAGAGAGAGAGAGAAAATGATCAGGGGGGAGGAGTAGAGGGAGAGGCAAATTCTCCACTGAGCACAGAATCTGATGCGGGCCTTAATCCCAGGATCCTGAGATCATGACCTGAGCTGAAGGTAGACGCTTAACCGACTGAGCCACCCAGGCGCCCCCACGTGTGTGATTTTCATTAAAGTACTGACACAACTCTTTTTGAAATGAAGTAGGCCTACCATTCTAGCAAAGCCATTTTGGGAAATCTTGATCTAAGCCAATCTTTTAATGTGGCAGTTCTCGAACTGTGCTCTGTTGATAAAGGGTCCCTGAGCTCCTTTCAGGGAGTCCATAAGGCCAAAATAATTTTCACAATAAGACTTAAGTTTTACTTTTTTTCACTATGCTGACATTTGTATTGATGGTGCAAAAGCAACGGTTAGTAAAATTGCCAGGGCTTTAGATCAAGGCAGTAGTACCAAATTGTAATCATGGTATTTTTCACTGCCAAGCACTTAGAATAAATAAAAAACGATAGTTTCACTTAAGAAAGTCCTTGATGAAGCAATAAAGAAAAAAAAAACTTAGTCCTTAAATATATGTCTTTTCCATAATCTGTGAAACAGAGTGGGAAATCTGCACAAAGCACTTTTGTTGCATACTAAAACATAATCTGGTTGTTTTAAAGAACTGTACTTGTTGGAGCTATGAGCTAGAACACCATTTTTACTTAAAAGAATGACTGACAAGGGGCCCCAGGGTGGCTCAGTGGGTTAAAGCCTCTACCTTTGGCTCAGGGTCTCAGGGTCCTGGGATCGAGCCTCACATCGGGCTCTCTGCTCAGCAGGGAGCCTGCTTCCCTCTCTCTCTGCCTGCCTCTCTGACTACTTGTGATCTCTCTCTGTGTCAAATAAATAAATAAAATCTTACAAAAAAAAAAAAAAAGAATGACTGACAAGCTATGGTTATTTAGACTTTGGTATTTGGCATACATTTTATCAGAAATTACCAAAATAAAAAAAAAATTACCAAAATGAGCCTCTCATTTCAGGAAAACCAACTTTGTTGCTAATGATAAAAGCTTTCAAGCTTTAAAGTGAAAACAGAATTTTGGAAAATATGTATTTACCACCAAGAGCCTGACAACTTCCTAATTCTTTCCTCAAGATTTTTCTGATAAGATTGGTAGTTATATTTATAAATGTAAATGTTTAATCTTATAACATAAAATTTTTCACCAATTCAAAAATTTACATAACACAGTGAATTATCCATTTCCAAATGATCAATGTACGATGCTATCAAATTGTGCATCGGTAAAAGATCATTAAAAATACAAGAAAAACCAATGAATTTTAATGTGACAGAGAACAAAAACTAAAACCCTAACTCAAGTCCTTTCTGAAATGAGGTTGAGTTTTGGTGTAATTTCAAAAAAAGAATATCCACCATTGATATACTTTCGTTTTCCACTATGTATCTATGTGAGGTCAGATTTTTTTATTTCCTCCAACTCTAGACTGCAACAGATTAATGCAGAAACAGATGTGAGAATTCAACTATCTTTTATTAAATCAAGCATCTAGTCTTCTAGTTAAAAAAAAATAGTTTTAAAAATATGTCACTTAAGGGTGCCTGGGTGTCTCAGTTGATTAAGCATCTGCCTTCGGCTCAGGTCATGATCGCAGCATACTGGGACTGAGCCTCACCCACACTGGGCTCCCTACTCAGTGGGGAGTCTGCTTCTCCCTCTGCCCCTCCCCGCCGACTAATGCTCTCTCTCAAATAAATAAAATCCTAAAAAAAAAAGTCCCTTGTGTTAATATCCAATGAGTGTATTATCTTTTTTTTTTGTAAGATTTTTATTTATTTATTTGTCAGAGAGAGTGAGTGAGTGAGTACAAGTAGGGAGAGCTGCACGCAAAGGGAGAAGCAGGCTCCGCACTGAGCAAGGAGCACGATGTGGAACTTGATCCCAGGACCTTGACATCATGACCTGAGCTGAAGGCAGACACTTAGCTGACTGAGCCACCCCGGTGTTCTTTTTTTAAAAGATTTTATTTATTTGACAGAGAGAGAGAGAGAGAGAACGAGAGAGAGAACACAAGCAGGGGGAGTGGGAGAAGAAGCAGGCTTCCTGCTGAGCAGAGAGCCCGATGCAGGGCTGGATCCCAGGACCCTGAGATCATGACCTGAGCTGAAGGCAGAGGCTTAACCCACTGAGCCACCCAGGTGCCCCTTGATAATTTTTTTTTAAAGATTTTATTTATTTATTTGACAGAAAGACAGAGAGAGGGGGAACACAAACAGGGCAAGTGGGAGAGGGAGAAGCAAGCTCCCCACTGAGCAAGAAGCCTGACGTGGGGCTTGGTCCTGAGCCAAAGGCAGACACTCAATGACTGAGCCACCCAGGTGCCCTGTGACGGTCCTTGGTAATTTTTAAGAATGTAAATGAGTCCTAAAACCAAGTTTCCAAACAGCTGCTAATAACCCAGAGACAGAAGACTGTCGAGGACAGAAACTGTCAGTGATATTTAAGAGTAATCTAGTAATGAATCAGATCTCATCTTAGCATTATTGCTTACATCCCAAGTTTTGTACATTCAGGGAAGACAACACAGCACTAGAATAACTTTTTTTTTTTTAACATCTCAACATATCTGAAATACTTAGGCTTAGTTCAGTAATCCATACCAAGTTAAGTAAGTCAACCTCTCAAAATATTTTATACCTGAACTTCTAGAAAACTCTTATAATAAAGCATACAGTGAAGACACTCACTGGCTTGCCAGCATGACTGGCAGTTTCCGCGATGACAAGGTTCTTCACATCTATGAAGGCCACAACGGAGTTTCCTCCCACAAATCAAAGGACACTTGTGCTCCTTATCCTATGAAGAGATTCATATTTGTTCATAAAATTATCTCCATTTATATTTCCCCAAACAACAAGAAGAGTAATAAACAAGAAGCTCTCCACATTTATGGTGAAATGATGTCTGGGATTAGTCTCAAAACAATCAGAGGCAGTGGATGTGGATGAAGTAAGATTAGTTAAGAGCTGATCACTACTAAAGTTGGATGTTGAGTATATGAGACTTATACTAATCTCTCTGCATTTGTATATGTTTGAAATTTTCAATAATAAGAGAAAGTCTTTAAGCCTTCAAATTCTGATCTATAAATCTTGATACGTTGTCCAATTTTATCACTCTTTATCTTGTCAATATGCAGACTTTAAAAATGACCATTATGTACAATATACATATATAGGTGAGTGTACATATGCACTACTTTGGTACTGGCACTGTGTTACACACATGCACAACATGGTAACACAATACTGTCAGGAAGTTCTCCCTTTATTTAGTTCCATATAAGTGAATTATTCAGATAACTGAAACTTGCTCCTTTCAAAATGCCCTACTCATTTTGCTTACTGATCTGATCCACATTATATGTGAAACCCAAAGCCTGAATTGCTAAGACCAGCCCCGTCTGTGGTTGGGAAAGCACATAATCTTCTGCAGAGGACTGTGTATGCTCCTCTGGTGATCTTGTGCCCCAGAGCCTGAGGCCTTCTGTCTTTCTGCCTTCTCTTCTCCCATATTGCCACAGGCTGACCTGGCTAGGGCCTAAAATGGCCTGTCTTTTTGGGCAGCTCTCTTACTGCTGCCCAGAGGCCCCTCCCAGTGATTTCTAAATCTGGGCTGCATTCCAGATGGCTGAGGCTTCTAGATGCCCAGCCCCTGGATGAATGCAATCTGACTGTACCTAATGATAGGTCCACTTACCACACAGCAGATCTCATTACATTTATGCCGTCCACATAACCGTTTCTTGTTACACCGCTTATCACACATAAATGTAGCATCTGCTGTGACCAATTAAAAAGAAAAAAAAGGGCAAGGATATGAACATTCATTCAACAAATATTTGAGTGACTACAAGCTGAAGAAATACAATTGTAATAATGCAAATAAGTTAGTTATGGTGAAAATACATATAAAAAGATATTTTTCATTTGTCAGATTGTAAAAAAAAGACAATGGAAGACTGATTAATACTTGGTATGGGTGAAGGTGTAGAGAACAAGGCACGCTCAGTGGATAGGAGTATAAATTTTTGGTGTACATATGTATCTATCAAAAATTTCAGTAGTAATTCTATCTTAAGGAATAATTCCTACATATAAACTTTCAAAAGTGGCTAAAAAAAAGTGGCTAGAACCCCAAAAGCACAAGCAACAAAACAAAAAAAATAGAAACTGGGCTTGATCAAAATTTAAAGATATTGTGCACCAAGGACACCATTAAGAAAGTGAAAAGACAGTGCACATAATGGGTGAAAAGATTTGTAAATTATCTATAAGGGTCTAGGATCCAAAATACATAAAGAACTCTAACAACTCAACAACAAGAAGAGAAACTACCCAATTAAAAGACTGGCAAAGGGGGACGCCTGGGTGGCTCAGTTGGTTAAGCCACTGCCTTCGGCTCAGGTCATGATCCCACAATCCTGGGATCAAGTCCCGCATCGGGCTCCTTGCTCGGTGGGGAGCCTGCTTCTCTCTGCATCTGCCTCTTTGCCTGCTTGTGCTCTCTCTCTCTGACATAAAAATAAAATCTTTAAAATATATATATAAAAAATAAAGTATAAAAAAAAAACAGACTGGCAAAGGACTTAAAAAGACTCTTTTCCAAAGATTACAAATGGTAAAGTACATAAAAAAATGTTCAACGTCACCAAGGAAATGCAAATCAAAACCATAATGACTTCACTTCATATATATTTAGGAAAGCTATAATAAAAAAAAAAGACATAAAACCAAAACCAAACAAAAATAAGCATTGGAGTGAATGCGGAAAAACTGGAACCCTCATACATTGTTGAGGGGAATGTAAAATGATGTAGCTGCTACGGAAAACTGCTGTGGCAGTTCTTCAAAAATTTATACACAGAGGGGCGCCTGGGTGGCTCAGTGGGTTAAGGCCTCTGCCTTCGGCCCGGGTCATGGTCTCAGGGTCCTGGGATCGAGCCCCGCGTCGGGCTCTCTGCTCGGAGGGCAGCCTGCGTCCCCCCTCTCTCTGCCTGCTCGTGATCTCTCTCCGTCAAATAAATAAATAAAATCTTTAAAAAAAAATTATACACAGAATTACCATATGATCCAGCAATTCCACTTGCAGGAATATATCCAAAAAAAATTCTAAACAGGTATTTTAACCAAAATTTGTGTACAAATGTTCACAGTAGCACTAATCGTAACAGCTGAAAGATCGAAACCACCCAAATGTCTATCAACAGATGAATGGATAAATAAATTGCAATATATCCATATAATGAAATATTCAGTCATAAAGAGGAATGAATTTCTGATATGTGCTACAACATGGATGAATCTTGAAAACATGCTAAGTGAAAGAAGCCAGGTATAAAAGGTTACATATTATATGAGTTCATTTATATGAAATAATCAGAATAGGTAAATCCATAAAGACAGAAAGCAGATAAGTGGTTCCCAGAGGTTTGAGGGATCATTGAGTAGGGAGTGAAAACTTAATGAATACAGGGTTTCCTCCTGGGGTGATGAAAATGTTTTGGAACTAGACAGAGTGATGGCTGCACAACACTATGAATTTACTACTTGCCACTGAATTGTATACTTTAAAACGTTTTGTTCTACATTATGTGAATTTTATCTCAATTTTTAAAAATGGGTTAGGTACCGAAGTGTATATGAGTGAAATAGTGGGGATTTGTTTGTGAATAGTGGGGATTCGAGATTTGTTTTCAAAGTACTCTAGTAAAAATAAAAAGTAGAGAAGGGAGGGATGGATGAAACAAGACAGGAAGAATATTGGTAACGGATGATGGGTGACAGGTGCTTAGGGATTTATTAAACTAATCTTTCCACTCACTTATGGTTAAAATTTCATCATAAAATTTTAAAATGTCAGACAAGATAGCTACTGCATTATTTGTAACGGGGAAAAACTGGAGACAAACTGAATGACCACCCAAAGGGCAACGATGAACTACATTGCGTCATACCCACATACAGAATACTCTGTGAGAGGGAGAGCTATGTACATTGACATGGAAAAATGTCTTTGATATATTATTGAGGGGGAAAAAAAAAAACAAATCCAAAATGAAAACACCATGTCAGTATAAACCTAAGTTTAGAAGAAAAAAAAAAACTAACGGGACGCCTGGGTGGCTCAATTGGTTGAGCAACTGCCTTTGGCTCAGGTCATGATCCTTGAGTTCCAGGATCGAGTCCCACATCGGGCTCCCAGCTCTGCGGGGAGTCTGCTTCTTCCTCTAACCTTCTCTCCTCTCATGCTCTCTCTCACTTTCTCTGTCTCTCAAATAGATGAATAAAATCTTTAAAAAAAAAAAACAACTAACGGACATGTGTATACATCTAAATGAATACAGAAAAAGATCTAGACCCATATTCAATAAACTAGTTACAGTTTCATCAGGGAAGTGCAACTAGGAAGGGAAACTTGGGTTAGGGTATATTTTCACTTTTTACTCCATATTGTTTTTATTTTTTTACTTTAGAAGTGTATTAGTGTAGTTTTTTTAAATTATGTTTTTAATAACCAGAACTTTGACTATGGGCTTAAAGGCGGCTATTTCTAGTTACCTCCCAAACAACCACTTCCCACCGTCTTAAGGCTAACAGAGCCTTAATTTTGTTCAGAAATTGGGTGCCCATGTGCTCCTCAGTTCCAGTTATGACTGCAGAATAGCCTATCTATGCTGTTAATTCCATTTCCCTTGTTAATGTTCAGTTTAGGCAGGAGCATTTGATACAAAGTACATTGAGAGCCTTTCAGGACTGTTTTCCTTACTGGTCAGAAGGAAGGGAAGCTTGGGGCATCTGGGTGGTTCAGTCAGTTATGCATCAGATTCTTGATTTTGGCTCTGGTCGTGATGTCAGGGTTGTGAGATCAAGCCCCAAGTCGAGCTCTGTGCTCAGTGGGGAGCCATCTTAAGATTCTCTCTCCCTCTGCGCCTCCCCACCCCACTTGCTTTCTCTAGAGGGACAAAAAATGAAGGAAGGGAAGCTTAAGAATCTTTCCTTTAGATGTGGTTGGGTAAGATATGTGGACTTGCTGTAGCTAACTTACACCCATGAGGAGAAAAACAAAAAAATCAGAGAAGCTGACTTGGTGTCCTGGAATCAGTGAGGCTAGAATTACCCAAACCTGGACTTGTTCTGCCTCCATACTTCCTACTATGTGAAATAGTAAACTCCCTTATTGCTGATGTTACTTTTCCCTGGGTTTTCAATACCTGCAAATAAAAGCATCCTAACCCAATACAGCTTTCTTCCTGGCCAGAATAAGCTTTTATTTTGTACACATTTAACTTCTATTTAACTTCTAGTTAAGTTAACATTTAACTTCTATTTAACTTCTATCACTTTTCTAAAGAAAAGTTTTCAGGCTTTGTGAAGCTTAACAAAGCTTAAGCTTTGTGGCTTAAACAAAAGACTATATGAGACGGTTTAGCAAAGGATACACTCGTAATAGCATGGAATGTCAGGATCAAGGACAGGAAGAAAGAACACCGTAGTCCTTAAGGTTAAGAAAGCTGCTGGTTGAGTACCTGTTCCAACAGGTACGCAACAGTCATATCAATCAAGCCTTATGGGGATCAAGCATCAGAGTGAGTGTGTAAAAAGTTTGCTGTATTAGGTATTATTCACTTTCACCCCCACTACCACAATTTTATTATGAAAATATTCAAACATATAAAGAGGTTGAAACAACTTTATAGTGACTATCCACATGCGCATTACTGAAATTCTACCATTACTTTTCCACGTATCTACCATTCTATTCATCTTAATATTTGATGCATTTCAAAGTCAGCTGCAGATATGAGTACACTTACCCTAATTTTAGCATTTCATTAACTAGAATTCAACTTATGATTTTTACTTTTCTTTTGAGGTAAAGGTTATATACAATGAAATGCACAAATCTTAAGTGTACCTTTACTAAACTATGACAAATACATAACCCAAATCCCTATCAAGATAGAGAACAATTACTTTTATCCCAGAATGTTCCCTCTTGTCCCTTCCCAGTCATACCTTCACTTTTGAGACTGGTACATGGAAGCTCCTATGGAAAAAGGAAAAAAAGACAACAGTAACTCCTTAAGGAATAAATGAAACAACACAACTATAGTATAATGCTAAATGTAGCATGCATATCCTAAATATCCTGTACTTCTCTGGCAGTCACTTATTGACTAACTTTATCCATCTGGAACTAGGTTAGCTCAGCCTCTATATTAATATGCTTTACTCACAACAGGGCCCCAGGTTTACTGACACTTCATGCAAATATAATTGTACCAGCTTTGTGGTCTGGCCTAATTTAAAGTAGATAAGGAATTATAAAATCTGAATGGAAAGAGGAGCTGCGAAAGGTATACAAAACAAAGAAAAATAACTGCCTGGTAAGGGTAGACAGAAAAAGCCATGAAAAGCAGAAAATGTGAAAATATGTAATAATCTGGTACCAGAAGCAAAGAGCTCAACACACTTAAGAGCAGCCCTGACATTGCTGAAATGCAGTAAAGAATACAGTAGTCATCCGGCATTCAGAGTATTACTGTAGTAATTATGTATGAATGACCCCAAATATTACATGTAACTTGCTGAGGCATGATCCCGAATAACAGTTGTGGAGAGGCAGCTGTGTGGGAGCAAGTCACCTGGGGGAGAGGGAGCTTGGCTGCTCACCATCTACATCTGAATTTGTCTTTGATGTCATTCATAGGTTGCTAAGTACTCAGAAACCAGCAAAATGATAAAAACATGCTTTCTTAGTGAAAATGATCCTGGAAAAAGAGGTGGCTACTAGAGTTGAAAACAGAAGTAAAAAGGTCTTAAGAAATGGAAGATTCTGGCTAGAAAGATGTTTTAGATAAATTAGTTGGCTGGGTTGGATGATAAGAAAAAGTTCCCCATACGTTCTCTAGAAATTTCCTGAGTAGCCTCATGAAAACTGCTTGAGCGAATGTTCGAGTTAATGCAAACACTGGATTATAGAGTAGCAATGACATGCTAGAGTGGTATTTATAATTGCAGAGAAATGCAGAGCTCCTATAGAGTCCTAAAATCAGTATGAATTACCAACAAAAACTTAAATACAGTACTCTTTATTAAGAGGTAATAAGATATAGCACATTTTTCAAAGACCCCCACCAAAGTGATTAAAAGAAAACCACCATTGAAGCTTTAAGAAATAAGTTTTATTTATCTAGAAAACTCATTTCCAGGGGTGCTGGGTGGCTCAGTCAGTTAAGCATCTGCCTTTGGCTCGGGTCATGATCCCAGGGTCCTGGGCAAGTGCCCCGGAGTTGGGCTCCCTGCTCAGTGGGGATCCTGCTTCACCCTCTCCCTCTGTCTCTCCCTACTCATGCCTTCTCTTGCTAGCTCTCTCTCAAATAACTTGCTTTTAATAGAAAAGCCCATTCCATTACAAAAGACATTTCATGAAAAGTTTGGCTAAATAATGTGGTGATGATCAACAGTTTCAAAGAGATTCTTCACTTTGTCAAAGGTTTCAACAGAACTCATACTGATAGTGAGTGCCTCCAGCAATTTTAGAATAAAACTTATTTGCAAAAATTCTATTTACACACAGCTTTTCATAGTATACTCACTGCCATGGGATCCACTATTAGAGGAGTGAGGAAGGACAGTGAATGAGAAGCAAAAAAGCAGAGAAATGGGATTGCTGGGGAGAAAGAAGCAAAATGGCAGTAGCCATTTCTAGCTCATGCATCCCAACCCTGCCTGTACTTCTTGGTCAGAGAGAGCACCTCTGGGCATTACTAAAATTGTGATGACTACATCACAGTACTTCACAGTCTTCAAGGTCCTAGAGGTGACATTCAAAACACCTCTACTGCCCCATGTACTCTGTGGTTTCTTTCAGAAAAAAAACCTGCACACACACACAACTTTGCCACATGTAAACTGTATTATTTGTACATTTTTATTCTAAAGCTTAGCTAATAAGCTAGCTTCCAATTTATGGACTATATCCTCAGAATCATTTGCAAGTCAGCAGCTACTCTGACCTTGGGCTTGGTAGCAGTGAACAGGCACTGAAAGTGGGTTAGAGATGACAGACTGATACTTTTTATGTTCTCCAAGTTGGATTACCCAAAGACTTTCACAGCAGGGCTCCTGCCTTTGGTTACAAGCATAGGAATGGTAAAAATGGTAAGATGTCTCTTTTTTAACAAAGAGACCAATCAAAATTGCCCTGGGCAGAAAGTAGAAATTGACAAAACAGTTGTATAGTTAAGAATTAACCTTTCTCAGAGGCGGTCTGGCCTTTGTCACTGGCTTCAGGGAGGTACTCTCTAAGCCCCTGGGATATCATGCCTGATAGGAGGAGTGGCACTGTTTGTCTGAGGCCTTGGGTCATCATGCAGTGTAACACAATTTAGGGTACAGGCTGGCCATACTGAAAAGTCTTAAGGTGGGAACTGGCTACACCATGAAGACCGATGATGTACGTCAGGGTGGGACTTTGGGTCACACAGTAACTGTAGACCTCTGGAGACACTGAAGATTGAGATCAGCCACATGGGCAGTCAACCATGTGTACACAATGGAGCCTCAGTAAAAACTGCACACCCAGGCTCCGGTGACCTTGCCTGGTTGGCAATACTCCATGCTTATTATCAGCAACTGATGTTGAGAAAGTAACACTTTTCCAACTCCATAGGGAGAGGACAATTAGAAGCTTCATTCTTGCTATTTCTTGGACTCTCCCCTGCATGTTTCTTCCTTTGGGTGATATTAATCTGTATCTTTCTCCCATAATAAACTGTAACCATGATTATAACAGCTTTCGATGAGTTCTGCTGAGTTCTTTTAGTGAATTATCAAACCCTGAGGGTGGTCCTGGGGACACTGGTCTTGCAGTCGGTATCAGAAATTAGTGTGGTCTTGTGGACTGTGTTCTCTCCAACTTCTTAGTTAGTTCCTTGCAATAGTGCATTTTCTGTAAGCTAGCATCTAGCATTATCATCACTTATATTTGGGAGAGCTATCTGTACACTTGCTTAGCCCCATTACTGGTCTCTGAGCCTGGAGTGCTACTTCCCCCCACCCCAATACCTGCCCTATAACTGTTCCCAGGTTGCTGTCAGCATATACTGGCTGGACTGAATGAATCATACATAGTACGATAGGAATAAAACATTATTATGTTATTTTGATTCCTCCCATCCCATAATCACTAATTTAAAAGGTATGGGTGATAACTCTAACATTGTTTATGATTTACCTTTGTTCTGAAAGAGCATCTGCAGGAAATAACTGATGTACGAGAGCATGGTCCACAGTCCCCTTCATGGCAGAGTTTTTCGCAGGTATGAATGAAATCTTTAAAAAAAATGAAAAGACCTAGGAATAAACACTCCAAGTACTCATTTTCAGACTCCCAAGTTCACTAGCTGCACTAGTCTTCTAATTCTATGCCCTGCAACTCCAGAATCAGACTTGAGGGAAGAAGGATAGTCAATGCCTCTTCCCTTATCTTTCCTTCATCACGCAGGCTGGGCCTTTTACAGCAAAGACAGTGCCCAGAATTAGTCACTGCAATATCCTCTGGAATGCATAACGCTTTGCCTAAGTCAAAAATCAGGATCTTCTGACTTCTTTCTTTAGGCCTCAAGCCTCAAGGTTAGACTTGAGGATATCCTTAAAATTAAAGCCATGGATGACTTTACTGAAGTACTGTGGGCTCTGAAAATATGGGGATCATAAACAATCAGAAACCATGGTCCATAACCTCACTGACCAGCTCTGCGACTATCTGGTGATAAGAGGTCCGCCAGTCATTCTGCTAAACTAGGTTTAGGACAAATCCTGTTTCAAGGACCCCTCGGGGATCAGCCACAGTCTCTTATGACTATTATTTTAATGTATTTCTTTCCATCCTTTTATTTTTCAGCCTAATTTCATTTTTAACTCTAAAGTCAGTTTTCTAAAGATACCACATGGTTGGAAATTGTGCTTTTAAAAAAAAATTTAGTTGAATAGCCTCTGCTTTTTAATAGTTTAATCCATTCACATTAATGTTATTGATACAGCTGGATTATACCTGCCATTTAACTTTTACTTTTCTGTACGCCTCATGCCTTTTTTGTTAATCTAATCCTCCTTTACCGCTTTCTTTGGCATTAAGTGAATATTTTCTAATATAACATTGTTTTCCCTTAATGGTATTTTTCATTATTTGTAGGGGGGTTATTTTATTAATGGTTGTTCTAGGGCTTACCATATATATCTTATCAGAATCTACTTCAGATTTATACAAATTAATTCCAGTGAGATATGGAAGACTTATTCCAATGTAGCTCTATTCTCTCTTCTCTTTTATGCTGTATTGTTATATATGTCCACATGTTACAAACCACAAGTACATTATTAGATTACTTTCTATAATTTCTATTAAAGCTGAGCAAAGGGGGCGCCTGGGTGACTCAGT
>CM052813.1:47322594-47353096 GCA_028533885.1 Nasua narica | reverse complement strand
TTTACCTGGTCCGTCCACATTCGCATGTTTTAGTCATAAAGGCAGGGCAGGGTGGGCAAGGTCCAGGATGGCAGAGACTAAAAGAGAAAGGCTTAGATTAATAAATCATACTCATGTATCCAAATCTGAACAAAGTTGCTCCTGGTGGGTCTTATTGTGAATGTGCGAACAAATAAACCTGCCATGAAATGTTTTAGTATTTGCCTAAAATTGATTAAACTATTTAAACAAAAATACCAACTATGTTTTCATATAGGAAGAATTGATGGCATTATCATTTTAGAATATTTAACCAGAAAAATAAAGCCCAGGTCAAAATACTGTTTTTATGTGGTTCTGACAGTCAAAGATGACATTTCCAAATATGGTCTTAGCCCACTTAGTGAGATGTTTCAGGGCCTCCTTTCCCTTCAGACATGGTGTTGATCACCTAATCTGCATAACTTTTGATGTTCTCTGGTAGTTATGACAGGAGGCTATTTCTGCGAAAGAGTTCAGAAAGAGGGTTCATGCAGAATGTTAGTTTATTATTGAATTTATCTAAAATGCCAACTGAAGGAAGGAAAAGTTTAAACAGAAGAGTCTCTGGGTTCTGAGGAAGGACCCATGGAAGAAGTAAAATAGCAGGCGGCAGGCCAGGCTGTGGAGCCCAGTCTGCGCAGCGCTCCTATCAAGGGGAATTCTCCAGCACCTCCCCAACATCCTGACCCACAAGACCTCTGGCCCAACATTTACTCCTGCCCTATGCAGCAGAATCACCAAGATAACACTTTGAAGTCTGTTTTACTTTTAGATTTGGGTTAAAAACAAGTTACCATTACTTGACCATTTACCATATGCCAGATTCTGCACCAAGCCTCTTAGATGCATTAATTTAATATTCATAGACTCTATAAGTACTGATGCTCATATCATCATCATTATTATTATTTTACAGATGCAGAGAGTGAGGCTTAGAAAAGTTAAGTAAGTAGCCCAAGGCCACAAAACTTTTAAGTGACTTGTCCCTAGGTATTATTTGTCTGAAGTCAAACTTGTAGAAATTTGTCCTTTGTAACTAATCAATTGTTAAGTATTGGCTATTCCTCTTCTTATTTAGAAGCTGACTAGCTACTTATTGGATAGAAGGGATTTAGGACCTAAAAACACTGTGCAACAGGACCCTACACAATTGCCTTTTCACAGACAAAAGTATGTCCTATTCCCTCTTTCGGACTGGATATCACTGGAGGATATTTCTTCTTAGAAGCTAGCAATATAGTACGGTGGAAATCCCTTCGCCACCATGTCCTAGCGCTCT
The DNA here is from genome assembly GCA_028533885.1 of Nasua narica. NCBI lineage: Eukaryota > Metazoa > Chordata > Mammalia > Carnivora > Procyonidae > Nasua > Nasua narica. The sequence continues at coordinate 47,351,796 of CM052813.1, read as the reverse complement.
GACTTTGGGCAAGATACTTGGCCTTTCTGAGCCTCATTGGTAAAATGGAGTTGATAAATATTCATACATCACCGGGTTGTTGTAAGGATTCAATGAGTTAACTCTTGCAGAGTGCCTGGCCCAGGGTAAGTGTTCCGTAAATGGTACCATATTGCCCTTCACCCCATCCTGCTACATGCTACCCACCAGATATATGTACTCAGAGCCATGAGCGAAGTGTGGCTACCAGGAATCCCCAGGGGTCTAGTGTTCCCACTTACAGGTTACAGGAATGCGGGCAGTCCTGGCCAGGCTGTTTCTTTCTACAAACCTCACCACAACTATGTGGAATTTCATTTCTGCTCCATTCAGGATTCTTCACCTTGCCTAAAACATATCAGAGCAGAGTCAATGGTATAAACTTCAACTGCATCTTAGACTTTAATGAAACAATACAATATAGCTGGACAGCATGAACTTCAGTGTGGTTTCCTTTTTTTTTTTTTTTGACAGAGAGATCACAAGTAGGCAGAGAGAGGGGCGAGGAAGCAGGCTCCCAGCTGAGTAGAGAGCCTGATGCGGGGCTCGATCCCAGGACCCTGAGATCATGACCTGAGCCGAAGGCAGAGGCTTTAACCCACTAAGTCACCCAGGTGCCCCCAGTGTGGTTTTCATTAGGGTGACAAACATATTATCCCACATCCTAAAATAAAAAGATGACTTAATGCTACTCATCAAAAACTTCACTGAGTATGATAAATCCTAAATTCTGGATTACCTGGAAAAGAGAAATAGGTCATTTTTACTCTGATTAACTTTGACTAACAGACATATTCAATCTAAAACAAAAAAACCCTACAAGGTAAGCCTTTTGTAAATGGACCCTTGAGCAGATACGGGAGTATCTGCTGAAAGGATCTGACAGAAGAAATAAGGGAAGAGAACAATGGGGTGGGAGATGGGGGAGCAGTAAGAGATGGAAAGGACAAAAATCCCCCGTACAGTGGGAACTTGCCAAATCTAAAGTTATGAAGTACGCATAAGAGAGATATAATTTTATAATTAGTGTGTATCTGGAAATTTTTAGTGAATATCTTCCATGAACGTAGCACAGAGGCAAGAAGTGTAAAACTGAGGCACGGCACTCCTCCTGCCCTTGAGGAACTCATCTTTACTTGGGCAATTTACACCCAAATCATGGCCTGTCCCCGGTGTTTGGCCTCTGCTTTTCTATCTTGTTTCTTTCAGAAAACTTATTCATGTTGAGAGGTTCGTACACCTAAAGGCCTGAGTCCCAAGTCTACATTTTCTTTCTTTTTCCAACCCCCCGCCAGATCTACACCTTCTGCATTGCCCTGAATCCTCAGTTCCGGTCTTCTCTGTCCAAACATCTGCTGAACATCTCTGTGTGAGGTGTCAGTCACCCCAAACTGTCTACATTTACAGTCAAAGTTAGTATCTTCTTTCTTAAACCCCTCCTTCTTCAGTGTTCCCTATTTCTGTCAGCAACACCGGATCACTGTTGGGAGTCACAGACTTAAAAACTAGAGTCATCCCCAACTCCTCTTTTTCTTTCCATAATCTACTTAATCACCAAATCTTCTCAGTTTCCCTATACAGTGTATCTCACCTCATCTCCCCTGCTACTTCTACTCTTGTCTATTTGCCAGGCTCATCTCCAGACTATTAGAAAAACTTCCCTGCCTCTGTGCTTTCTTGCTTTAATATAGTGCCCTGGTTTCCCCCTACCATCTTTCAATGGCTCTATCTCTTTTCGCTGACTCTAAATGATGTTTTGTTTCTTCTTTCTGCCAGGGTTCTGCATTAGATTCTTTTCACTCCTTACCCTTCTATCCACTACTCTCAACTGCAACTATCATCCCTAAGTCCTGATCTCTCTTTAAATATTCCTAACTCCCAAGGCACCTGGTGGCTCAGTCAGTTAAGTGTCTGCCTTTGGCTGGGGTCATGATCTCAGGGTCCTGGGATCGAGCCCCACATCACGCTCCCTGCTCAGTGGGGAGTCTGCTTCTTCTCCATCCGCCTCTCCCCCAGCTCATGCTCTCTCTCTCTAATAGTAATAAAAAAATTTTTTTCTTAATTTTCCTAACTCCTTGTTGGACACCTCTCACTGGAGGCCTTGTTCACTCATCCCATTCAACATTTATTAATTGAACTCAATGTCCCCATCAGTCCTAGTTCTCTTGACCTGCCTTTTTCTGTCCTTGGTATCATCATTTCCAAAAGCATGAAATTCTGGGGTCACATTTGGGTTCTTCCCTTTCCCACTGCTGTTAATTCCTTTTTATCTTTGAAATCTTGTACTCCTTTTCTTACTCTCCCACTCTAACGCCCATTATAGACTTTTGTTATTCTTCACCTGGGTTCTTATAAAACTCCCAAACGTTTAGGCCCCAAATATTCTATTCACTCCCACCAGACTAATCTTTATAAAGAATCACACTGACACCCTCAGCAGCTTCCCACAGCCTGCCAAATGAAGTCCCTGCATCTAAGCCTGGCATCAAGAAGTCAGCCCTGGGGTGCCAGGGTCGCTCAGTTGGTTAAATCCGACTCTTGATTTCAGCTCAGGTTATAACCTCAGTTATAAGATCCAGCTCCGCAATCGACTCTGTGCTGGGTGTAGAGTCTGCTTAAGATTCTCTCTTTCCCTCTGCTTCTGCCTTGCTGCTGCCCTTGTATGCGCACATGTAATATGTGTCTCTCTCTCTCATAAAAAAAAAAAAAAAAAAAGTCAGCACCGCCTTTCAAATCATTTCCTGTGCCTTCACCTTTACAGATCCTGGGCTCCATAACCAATGACTCTCCCTTCTAAAAGATCCTAAGTGTTATTTTTAAACTTCTGCTTATACTACTCTCTTCAACAAATCTTTTCTCCTACCAAGATTTTATCTAGTTTTTAAGCTCAGTTGAATTGTATCTCCTTTTTTAAGGGTTCCCTAAATCATCTAGCCCAAAGTGATAATTCACCCACAGATCTCCCACAGTTCTTTGGACTTATAGAACATCAAGTTAATTGTGTCTCTTAGCTCTTAGACTGTAAACTCTGGGAAGTCAATAAACAGTCTCATTCCCGTTTCTTCATGGTGTCTGCTACTAAGTTCTCAATAAAGTATATTACATTAATGGTCTCCCAAAAGAGCAAAGTGATGCAAAGTCATTAGGTAAATATAAGGCCATTATTTGCATTTCCACACCATTTTACCTTACTCGGATCATCTTGACCTTCACCCCACATTCTTCTACCTTCTTAAGGCCTCATATCTAATTTGTCAGTGAAGGCTTTAACAAGATTTTTAATTCCACTGTGGTGCTTTATGTCTAAAAATCCTTTAAAATAAGGTAATTAAGCCTTGGTATTAGTCCTATTTGTATAGTTTTACATGGATTTCTTGCTTCCAGTTTCATGTTGCCTTTCCTTTTTTTTTTTTTTTCATGTTGCCTTTCCAATAGTACACTCCAAAATATTCATCCCTTCAACAAATACTATTTTAGTGTCTTTTAAGGCTCAGATTTTGGCAATAAAACATAAAAGATCAGCAAATTCCAAATAAAAGAGTGGCCAAAGTGGGAGAGGGAAAAGAAAGGGAGTCTTCCTTTGGAAAACAATGTTTGGGGTCTGATCTGGAATGGATGAGGAGTCAATGATGAAGATTTAAAGAAAAGATGGGAAAGAAGATTTTAGATGAGTTCACCAAGAGACTGAGTCTAGAAGTCGAAGACTTCATGGTCAATGACCAACTTTTAGTGAAACTGCTAGTTAAGTAATGGGAAAGAAATATGAGCAAATTAAAGCCTATAGAAATAAATAGGAAGAGCTAGTCATTTCAAGAAAGGAATGGTCAAAAGCTCCAAGAGCTACTGTGCTGCCAAAAAGGTTAAGAACTTATAAACCAGCCCTGGATTTGGTCAGGCCACTGATGACTTCTGAAAACAGATGCAGCAAGGTGATGAGGACAGAAGCAAAAATGCAATGGTTCAAGAAGGGAGACAGATGGTTATGAAGCAAAATTTGAAAAATCAACAACTATATGAAGGTTAGCCATTAACCTTCATATAGGCAAGAAAAAAAATACATGTAAAAGTAAAAGACGGGACATCTGGGTGGCTGAGTTGGTTGAGCAGCTGCCTTTGGCTCAGGTCATGATCCCAGCGTCTTGGGATCGAGTCCCGCATCGGGCTCCTTGTTCCGCAGGGAGCCTGCTCCTCTCTCTGCCTCTGCCTGCCTCTCTGCCTGCTTGTGTTCTCTCTCTGTTAAATGAATAAATAAAATCTTTAAAAAAAAAAAAAAAAGTAAAAGACATCCTTGGGGCACCCGGGTGGCTCAGTGGGTTAAAGCCTCTGTCTTCGGCTCAGGTCCTGATGAAGCCCCACATTGGGATCAAGCCCCACATCGGGCGCTCTGCTCAGCAGGGAGCCTGCTTCCCCCTCTTTCTCTGCCTGCCTCTCTGCCTACTTGTGATCTCTCTCTCTGTCAAATAAATAAATAAAATCTTAAAAAAAAAAAAAAAAGTAAAAGACATCCAGCAGCAAGAATGAGCATCTGGATTGCAAAAAGTTCTTCCTAACACATAGGGGAATTGAGCTATTTAAAAATAGGAAGAGGTATTCCATAAAGAGGGAGGACAGAGTTTGTAATGCTGGTTTATAGAAAGTTTTTCTAAAGACCCCAAAGACTGATTTCCTGGGTTAAAATAAAGTATTTTTCAACACTACTCTTTCTTCATACTGCTCAAATCTGGAATATCAAAGCTATAACAGTAAAGGGTGAGAAAGAGCCCATGTCTATGCCCGTCTCCACCATCTGGTCAGCTCTGGTCTAAAGGTAAGATCAAGGAGGCCAGCAGCACAGCTCCGAAGTAGCATGAGCCTGGTGGGCATGACGAGAAGGCCCAGGTCCAGAACAGCTTGCCCAGAGCACAAAGACCTGTGACTCTGGCTGTGTGATGGACCACAGGCAGATGATGTCGGTAGACTCCTAAACTTTGAGTCTTAGCAGGAACTTCTAAAACATGCCTGGTACATCACTTCTTCTGGGCTGGAAAATGAGTTACAATGCATGAAGTGGAAGAGACTCAAGTGAAAGCAAAAAAACTCACCACAGAAACAAGTGTAAGTATTAGGAACATGTGCAGAGACATTCTGACAGGCAGGGCACCTCCAACCACTCTGGCCATCTGTCAAGAAAAATGAGAAGAAACCAAAATAATTTCCTTACAAAAGCACATGTAATTTTTAAAAATTTAAACCTAAAAGAAGCCTTAATATTAAAGCAACATTAGTCATGTCATGTTAAAGATATCAGACATTAAGGATATCAGGATATTAAGAAACAAATTCAAGATACTTAATGCTCTGCTTAAATATTACGTTTGGACTTATCTTTATAAGGACTTTAAATATAGTAATCAAGCAGGTACCCATTTTTAAATGTCAATTGAGATATAATTGACATATAACACTAAGGTGTACAACATGCTGACTTGATACATTTATATACTATAATAAGATTATCACAGTCACATTAGCTAACACCTCCATCACCTCACAGGATTATCAATTTATTATGTGGTTCTAGTATTAAGGTAAAACATTGTCTAAATCTTGGCTTGAAAAAAAAAAAGGACAAAATATTTGAGTTCATTCAGGAAAACACAGATGTCTTTTTTTTTTTTTTTTAAGACTTTAAGTCGCTTCTACACCCAACATGGGCCTTAAACCCACAACCCTGAGATCAAGAGTTGTATGCTCTACTGACTGAGCCAGCCAGGTGCCCTCAGATGTCTTAAATTAGAGAAGAGTCATAGATCAGAAAACAAGTTATTTTTTTTAAAGGAAATTTTAGGAGATTTTATAAAAGAAAAAAAAAGCTCTTAGAAGATATTTATTTATTTATTTATTTATTTATTTAAAAAGCAGACTCCCCACTGAGCACAGTGCCTAAGGTGGGGCAAGATCCCAGGATCCTGAGATCACGACCCCAGCCAAAGTCAAAGGCTTAACTGAATAAGCCACCCAAGTGCCCCTATTTTATTTATTTTAGAGAGAGAGAGCATGAGCTCAGGGTGGGGTGGGGCGTGCAAAGGGGGCCAGATTGGGAGAGAGATAATCTTTCAAGCTGACTCCACGCTGAGCACAGAGCCTCAGCTCTGTGGGGCTTGACCTCACAACCCATGAGATCACGACCTGAGCTGAAATCACAAGTTGGCTGCTTAGCCAACTGAGTCAGCCAGGCGCCCCAACAACTGCTTTCTATAAATTTTCTAAAGCAAACTATACAGGAATTGTTTTCTGTAAGTGATACCTGGATAAAAGCTACCATTTACAATAAATGTGACTGACTGATTTTGTATATCCTAAATATATTTTAATATTGTTATGTTAAGCTATTTTTAAAATTTCCTTCTTTAAAAAATTTTATTTTCACTTTTTAAGTAAGCTCTATGCCCGACATGGGGCTTGAACTCATACCTCTGAGACCAAGAGTTGCATGCTCTAAAAACTGAGCCAACCAGGCACCCCTTAGTTCTTTATTTAAGATCTACAGCTTCATACTAGTCATCTGAAACATGTGTTCAAGGAAACATAGCAGAAAAAATATTCAAGAGGAATTAGTTATTTTTATTATTTTAAAAGATTGTATCTATTTATTTACTTGACAGTGAGAGACACAGCGAGAGAGGGAACAGAAGCAGAGGGAGTGGGAGAAGGAGAAGCAGGCTTCCTGTTGAGCAGGGAGTCCAATGTGGGGCTCCATCCCAGGACCCTGGGATCATGATCTAGCCAAAGGCAGATGCTTAATGATTGAGCCACCCAGGCGCCCCAAGGAATTAGTTATTTTTAACTCTAAGTTTAAGGGGTGCCTGGGTGGCTCAGTCAGTGGAGCATGTGACTCTTGATCTCAGGGTTATAAGTTGGAGCCCCATGTTGGGTATACTTAAAAATAAAATCTTAGGGATGGCCTCGGTGGCTCAGTTGGTTAAGCATCTGCCTTTGGCTCAGGTCATGAGCCCAGTCCTAGGACTGAGTCCCACACTGGGCTCTTTGCTCAGTGGAAAGCCTGCTTCTCCCTCTGCCTGCCACTTCCCCTGCTTGTGCATGTGCTCTCTGACAAATGAATAAAAATAAATAAAATAAAATAAAATCCTAAGGGGAAAAAAAAACTAAGTTTAAAACCTGAACATCTCAAATGAGTGAGAATAACTATTCAGAAGAGAGAAATGACTGACCTGCTTGAGATGCTGGAGACCTTGCCCATTTCTTTATGCAGTTCAAGTGAAACACGTGATAACAGCTCTGACAACTCCACACTGGTGCTGTGACACGAACCAATTCACAGCACACCATGCACTCATATTTTTCTGTAGTTAGCTGTTCAATTAGAGAACCTGTTTTAAAAAACAAACAAATTAATTCAAACACAGAAAAACATTCCTTACTTTTGTCAACCAAGGATCAGCAAGGCATTTAAGGGAAGTCTCCAAACCCAAAGGTTTTAAGTTATGTCTGATTCTGAGTAAGGTGGTTGTTCAGTGTTTGGGGCCAAGAAGGAACAGGAGTATGCTGAGGAAGAAGACTTAGGAAGTGGACATTCAAGTGGGGATTAGCACAATTGAGCAAACGGTCCCAAGAAACTACCCAGGAACTGCCCAGAGTAGCCAAATGCTCCTTATAACACAGTTTAAGCCTCCTCAGGAAGCAACAACTGTAGCACCTTGTTCTGCCTTCTCTGAATCTGATCCAGATCCATGGATTCAGGCTAGGAAAGAGCTTATAAGCTACAGTGGTCAGCCAAAAGAAACCTAAGCCTGGATAAGTTCCAACAACCCAGGGTGGTGACATCTCTTCTAGTAGTTGCCATGAGTGTCTCATCTCTTCTAGTAGTTGCCATGAAAGTCTTTAGTTGATCTACTCAACAAAGATATTCTTGGTGTTTACCATAATCCCATGGTAGGGTTACTAGACTGAAGGAGACACAGACCCTGGCTCCAGAAGCTCAGCACCTGGTGAGGGAGATCAGCACGATAAGAATCCTCCCAGACGGATTCCTTAATACCTTCACCCACTTCCAGATCTTTCCTCAAACATGATCTCAGCAAAGGCTTTCCAGTTCCGAAGTAAAGTCAGGTACTCTCAGAGATGTGTGTGTGTGTGTGTGTGTGTGTGTGTGAGAGAGAGAGAGAGAGAGAATTTCTTTTTTCAATCCATACTTTTTTTTTTTTTAAGATTTGAGGGAAAGAGCATGAGCAAGGAGAAAGGGAGGGGCAGAGGGAGAAACAGACTCCCTGCTGAGCGGGGAGCCTAACATGGGGATCTATCCCAGGACCGCAAGGTCATGACTTGAGCTAAAAGCAGACACTTAATTGACTGAGTCACCCAGGTGCTCCTTTCAGTCCATACTTACAGCATTTATTTCATAATACTATTTTATTTGTTATTGGGACCAAATAGGTTTTGAGAATAAAATAACTAACCTTAAATACATCATGCCAAGTGCTGTGTTTAAGTACTTTACACATATTTAATTCCCTTAACAAGGTTGTACCATAGGTACCATTTTATAGATGAAGAAACTGAGGCTCAAAGTAGTTCAGTCACTTACCTAAGGTCACAAAGCTCACATTTCAATCATTTTAGAATATTAGGTTTCCTAAGATTACTTTCTGTTTGTCTTATTTAATGGCAAAAGAAATACCAAAAAAACACAAGGAGTATAAGGTCTGTGAGACAGGGCCAGGGCCTTGTCTGCCTTGCTCATTGTTGTATTTCTAGTGCCTAGCCATTAGCAGGTGCTCAGTAAATATTTATTAAATGAATGGATGAAGAAATAAATGAGTATCATCTAGTCTGTTCTATAACCTCTCTCCGCTGAGCAGGTAGCCCCCATGCGAGACTTGGTCCCAGGACCCTAGGATCATGACCCGAGCCGAAGGAAGCCGCTTAACTGACCGAGCCACCCAAGCACCCCAGGCTTCAGTAGTTTCTGAGACAGCTCTTTTGTTCTGATGAAAGCCTGTAATAAAGATTTTGTGTGGCTAATAAAGAGAAATCTACTTGCTTTAGGTAAATGATAAACACATCAAAAAACTGAATTATATTAAAAAAACTAAAGAATCAGACTTAGATTCTTTCTTAAAAGCAGGGATACCTTACCCTGCATCAGTTAACGTCTCTGGATAACAAAGTTAATTACATATCCTACCATTTAGTATGCTACATGTGGAAGATTCTGAAGGGGTAAGTTAAGTAAGAGAGAGCTCACTGAAGAGTGAGATTATGAGTGAGTCATCTACATACAAGAGCCTGACTGTGCATAGGAGTAGTTTGTGAGAATTACATTTGGATTAAATTTTGTAGAAAGTGTCTATTGACTATTCTAGGGCAGAAATGAGTTAAAAGTAAAGGACACAAAAAAGTAAGTGAGGTTGGGAACATACATGAGAACCCTATGATTGACTGTTGTTTTGATTTTTGCCCTGAAGGTTGTCTTTTTGTTTCTCTTATTCACTAAGTTTATGGCTTGTTAATAATTATTGTTTTATATGTGGTGTTTCTAAATCTAGTCACAGTGAAATTGACCACTAGGATGCACATACATATAGCAATGTGGGAACAATTGCCAACTTTGAATAACCCACAAAGCTCTACTAAGCCCTCTCCAAAGGCTGTTTCTCTCACATCCCATGTTGAATCTGACAGTAAATGTTGCTAGCACTACCTTCAGAATTCATCCAGAATCCAATCCCTGCTGCTATTACTATGGCCCAAGCCACTATCTGTTCACCTGGGTTATTAAAATGGCCTCCTAACTAGTCTTCCTACTTCTGCCCTTGCCCTACTTCAGTCTATTCTCACCACAGCAACCAGAGGGAGCCTGTTAAAATGCAAATTAGATGATGCCACTCAGGTTCAGAACTTGCCAATGGTTCCGACTTAACATGTCTGGAAAAGTCAAAGTCCCTACAACGGCCTTCATCACTTCCGGTCCTCACCTGCTATTCCTCTTTCCCTAAGTCACTACTCTAAGAACACATTCGCCTCCTTCCTGGTCCCACACTGGCAGGCAGATTTCTGCTTGAGGGTCTTTACAACTTGTTGCTCCCTCTGCCCAATACTTCTCCCTAGACATCAGCATAGCTCAGTCCCTTACCACCTTCAGGTGTTTACTCAAAATGTGATCTCCTCGGGGCACCTGGGTGGCTTGGTGGGTTAAGTCCTCTGCCTTCGGCTCAGGTCATGATCTCAGGGTCCTGGGATTGAGCCCCGCATCGGGCTCTCTGCTCAGCGGGCAGCCTGCTTCCCCCTCTCTCTCTGCCTGCCTCTCTGCCTGCTTGTGATCTCTCTCTCCTTGTCAAATAAATAAATAAAATCTTTAAAAAAAAAAAAAAAGTGATCTCCTCGATGAGAAGACTGGCCTTGGCCACATTTTATAAAATTGCAACCCACTCCCTCAACATTCCCTATCCCTTTTCCATACTGTATTTTCCTCCACACCACTTGAATCTTATAGATCGTTTATTTTCTACACACCACTTATGTATCTTAACTTATATATCATATATCTTACTGTTTTCATCTTATTTCCTAACTCTACACATAGAATGTACACTCCTTCCCCCCCTCACTTTTTTTTTTTTTTTTTTTTTAGAATGTATACTCCTTGATGGCTGAGGTTTTTACCTCCAGTGCTGCTTGGGATAGAGTGGGTACTCAAATGATATTTGTATGAATGAATGAATGAATGAATAGAAATAAAAATATAGCAAAAGGTTCCAGAAAGACCTAGGAAGAGAAACAGTATAATCCTTTCACCAATAATACTTCAGTTTTATCAAAACATGTGTAACACATGTAAAATATGGTACTGTCCCAGAATAGCCTCTGGTAAACTATCACATTTCAAGCCCAAGACTCTTGTCTGCTGGCTGCCAGCCCTGGTCTGACCACTGGCTTTTCTTCAATCTTATATTCTCTTCCACTAGGGTTTTCCCATAATTACTCAGTCACAACTGTGTCTACTCTATACTTCTACTTTGAAAGCATGTCAGTAAAGAGAGTGATGTGCCCACTGAAATAATCAGAAGAGACCTGACTGACGTGTTAATTGACTACAAACTTCTCAGATGTACCAATAAATAATTGTTAAAAAAAGACAAAAAGCAATCCTGCTTTGAAGAATCCAAGAGTACACTATGATTAAGTTTTTAAAAAAAAAAGGGGAAATAGCCATTTAAAAAAACAGATATACCCTAAAAATAATCTGGTATCTGGAATTTATTTTAAAATCTATCAGAAAAAATAAACAATAGATAAAAAATGGGAGACTGTAGGGTGCCTGGGTGGCTCAGTCGGTTGAGCGGCTGCCTCGGGTCAGGATCCCAGGGTCCTGGGATCAAGCCCCACATTGGGCTCCCTACTCGGCAGGGAGCCTGCTTCTCCCTCTGCCTCTGCCTGTTGCTGGGCCTACTTGTGCTCTATCTATCTCTCTGTGAAATACATAAATAAAATCTCTAAAAAAAAGGGGGGGGATTGTTCAAGTATTAATGCTTATCTCTTTTATTGCATATTATATATTTAGAATATGGTGCAAGGATTTCTTAATGAGTGGAAAAATATCACATTATAATATAAGCAAAAAGATGAACATTGTTTGTTACATGATTTCAACAATGTAAAAACTGAGCATTGGAAAATTCTCTAAGAAAACAGAACAAAAGGTTAAAGCTGATTGTAACTAGATGGTGGGACTAAAGGTGAGTTACCTACTAAAGTGACTTTAAGTTACCTCATTTAACATGAGGCAGTTGTTTTCAAAAAGCTAATACATGGGATCCATGCTCAGTGTGGAGTCTGCTTGAGATTCCTCCTTCCTCTGACCCTACTGCCCATGCTCTCTCTCACTCTCTCTAAAGTAAATAAATAAATCTTAAAAAAAAAAAAAAAAGCTGGGGCGCCTGGGTGGCTCAGTGGGTTAAAACCTCTGCCTTCGGCTCAGGTCATGATCTCAGGGTCCTGGGATCAAGCCCCACATCGGGTTCTCTGCTCAGCAGGAAGCCTGCTTCCCCCGTCTCTCTCTGCCTGCCTCTCTGCCTACTTGTGAACTCTCTCTCTCTGTCAAATAAATAAAAATAAAATCTTAAAAAAAAAAAAAAAAAGATAGTTATGCTGAGGAACTCCTGGGTGGCTCAGTCGGTTAAGCATCTGCCTTCGGCTCAGGTCACAATCCCAGGGTCCTGGGATCAAGTCCGGCATCTGGCCCCTTGATCACCAAGGAGTCTGCTTCTCCCTCTGCCTGCCTGCTCTCCCTGCTTTTTTTCTCTTTCTCTCTCTGACAAATAAATAGATAAATAAAATCTTAAAAAAAAAAGTTTTGTTGAGTCTGAAGCATATTTCAGATACCACATTTATTTATGTGAGTCTGAAGCTTGTGGCAGAGCTTAGGGACTAGAGGTAAAAGTTTAGAAGTCAGCACAGCACAGAGGCAATAGCTGAAAGAAATGGAGCCAGTTGTAATCTTCCAATGAGACCTTAATCAAGTAAGAAGAACAGAGAGCCAAGATAAAGCCCTAGGAAACACCAACATTTAAGAAAGAGGTGGAGGAAGAGAAACTTCAAGGACACAGGCAGGAATAGCCAAGGAGAACAAGGAGGATCAGAAATGTGTAACATCAAGGAAGTAACATTTCAACAAAGACTCCTTTGCCTAAAACTCAAAGGGAAGCCCAAGATAAGGAGTGAAATACATCTGTCTGATGGGTGTGGCAAATAGGAAGGCATTAAAGACTTACCAGTAGCTGTGAGTCAAGTGGTGATGATGGCAAAAGACTGAGAAGTGAATCGAAATAGGGAAAAGGAAATAGAGTGGTGATTCTTGATTAGACTGGAATGGAAGAAAACATGGGTTGGGTGGGGGAGAAGAGCAGTGATGGGGGCATATGACAAGGGAAGTTTTCTTCTTTCAGAGTGTGTGACAGACTTGGGAAGAGAGCTTCCGGCTGAAAATTTGGAATGGTACATGTGAAAAGGCTGATGTAAGAAAACAAAGGAGATTTCAGAATGAATGAAAGAAAAGGATAAGCACAAAGATCTCTAAGTTAGCATTAAGGGGAGCATCAAAAGCTGAGAAAATTATGCCTGATGATTTCCCCTTTCTCTGTGAAGTAAGAGGCAAGGAGGTCCACTGAGTTTGAGAGATACGAATGGCAAGAAGGTCTGAATAAGACTGGAAAAGATTTGGTGTAGTCTTAGAGGAAAATGAGAAGGGCAGCTGACTGAGGTCATACAAAGGGAAATGGGCAGTACTGAAAGTCAACTGAAGTTGGAGAATCACCAATCAAAAATATTTACTAAGAACCTATTGTGTGACAGGCATTGTTTAAACACTAAGAATAGGGGCGCCTGGTGGCTCAGTGGGTTAAAGCCTCTGCCTTCAGCTCAGGTCATGATCTCAGGGTCCTGGGATCGGGCCCCACATCGAGCTCCCTGCTCAGTGGGAAGCCTGCTTCCCCCTCTCTCTCTGCCTGCCTCTCTGCCTACTTGGTATCTCTCTCTGTCAAATAAATAAATAAAATCTTAAAACAACAACAACAATAAGAATATACAGTAAACAAACTAGACAAAAATCTACTTATGAAGTTACTACCCAGCAGGGGAAGGTAAACAATAAACAAATAATGAAATATTATTGAAATTATATGAAAAAATGAGTAGCGTCATCAAATATTGATAAGTACTATGGAGAAAAATAAACCAGCAAAGGATAGGAAATGCTGGCGGTGGGGGAAATGCTAGTGTTCTAAACAGGATGATCAGGAGGACTTCCCTCAGAGGATGAGTGAGTCTGCAGCAGCACCAAATCTGTACTATCATGATTTCCTGGAACAGCATTCTGTCAGTCAGATGGAGCAGAAAAGGTAGACTACGGCATCAACCGAGGGTGGGGATTCTGCCAAATGGCTTGGCAGAAGGATAATACTTTAAAATTACATTAAGGCCCAGTCTGAGGAGGGAATAAAGAATGAGAAACAGCTGATGATACAGTTAGTGGGTGGAACAAACTGAGAGTGCCAGAGGACAGGAGGTTATGGTCAGAAAGTACTAGTGGGTGTGGAGGGATAGTGAAGGTGACGGTCACTGTGGCTGAGAAGATCAAAGAACCGTGAGAATGGTATAATCCATACGATGACTAAAGTCTCGCAGAATGATAGCAGGATTTATGGTAAATCAGTGGTTCTCAAATCAGAGTCACTTGGAGGCTTGATAAAAAATAAGACTACTGGGCCCTACTCCCAGAACTTCTATTTGTTAAGTCTGAGATGAGGCTCAGGAATATGCTTTTCAGCTGCTGGTCTGGAACTACACTTTGAGAACCACTGTGGAAGAGGAAAGATATAGGCAGGAGGCATTAATAAATGCCGCTGGGGCTGGGAGATCGGAGGCTAAAACATGACAAAGATAAAGAGACATGGAAGATGATGTAGCCAAAAAGTGATGTAGCATTAGTTTCAAAGGAGCAGGGATTCTGAAACAAGGTAGAAGCGTAATGGTTCAGGCAGGACACTGGGAGAGAAGCATGCTCTTCCTGTCTTCCAGAAACTAAGGCAAGTGGGATAAAGGAAAAGAGCATGCTCTGAACAGGCTGTAAGGAAAGGGGTGAACTTGGAGAAGTCCACAGATTAATTAAAAGCAGGAGCAGAGGGGCGCTTGGGTGGCTCAGTCGTTACATCTGCCTTCAGCTCAGGTCATGATCCCAGGGTCCTGGGATTGAGCCCCGCATTAGACTCCCTGCTCAGCAGGAAGCCCGCTTCTCCCTCTCCCACTCCCTCTGCTTGTATTCCCTTTCTCACTGTTTCTCTCTGTCAAATAAATAAAATCTTCAAAAAAAAAAAAAAAAGCAGGAGCAGAGCAGAAACTGACTAAGGATACAGGGGCTCCTTTACCAGAGAATGAGGGATCCAGACAGTGTGGGAGAACAGGAGCAGTGCTAGTTTCTCTCTGTATAAAATGAGAGTAAGCAAAGACCACTCTCAAGCAACCATGGAGACTTATATTTGGGGTGACTCTATCTTTCCATTCTAATCAAGCTTTCATCTCCACCACTCCACCAAAACTGCTCTTATTAAGACCAATAACCTTCACACCATCAAATCCAACAATCAACATGAAGTTGTCCTCTTGCTGGACACATGGGTAGCATTTGGCATAACTGATCACTCCTTTCCCCTTGAGTTCTTTTTTTAGTTTGGTATTTAAAACATGGTTCACTTCCGTGATGCCTGGGTGGCTCAGTTGGTTTTTTTAAGATTTTATTTTTAAAATAATCTCTACAGCTAATGTGGGGCTCGAACCTAAAACCCAGAGATCAAGAGTCGCATGCTCCACCGACTAAGCCAGACAGATGCCCCAGCAATTCTAATTTTACATTACTCAGACACAAAAGCCTTGGCTTGGTCCTTGACCCCTCTTACTCTCTTGCAGCCAACAGCTAGTCTGTCTGCAAATCCTAAGTTTTATCTTCCAAATACATCCAAAGTGTAATACTCTTACCTCATCCAACACTACTACCCTAGTCCAAGTCTCCATCATTAACTATATGAATTACTGCAACAACCTCCTAACTTGTCCCCTTGCTTACTTAAGAGCCAGTTCTCCATACAGTAGGCTGAGCGATCATTTTAGAATGCTAGTAAGATCATGTCATCCTTTTCCTCCAAAACTTCCAGCTGCTTCTCATCTTCTTAATCAGAACCAAGTCCAAGGGCTTCACATGATCCAGCCTCTGTGACTTCTCTGACCTCCTCTACTGCCTGCCTCTTCTGTTGCTCACAATGCCCCCCCCCGGCCCCCCCTGAATCTAAACTTGCTTCTCCCTCTGCTTGGAATACTCTTCAGAGAGCCACGTGGTGAGCTCCTGCATTTCCTTCTGGTCTCTATTCAAGTGTCTCCTCACCAAACGGACCAACCTAGTTAAACAAGTGCCCCTGTTACTGTCCTTTTAACCTGCTTTATATTTCTCTTTAGCCCTTACCCACCACCTGACATATTAAATATTGGTTTAAGAGCTTTCTGCCTTCCCTACCAGAATGTAAATTTTATTCGTAATATACTCCTAGTACTGAGAACAGTACTTGTACATAGTATTTATTCAATAAATGTGAATAAAATGTTCTAAAAAATATGCGGAGATGTGAGGCCAAGAGAGATTATTTGTTATGCAGAACTCTAAGAAGGCCTCTAAGACTCCCACATACATACAGGTGCATGTGCCCTGTATAATCTCCTTCCCTAGAGTATGGCTGGGGCTGATCTAATCAGGTGAACCCTTTATTTTTTTTTTAAAGATTTTATTTATTTATTTGACAGAGAGAGATCACAAGTAGGTGGAGAGGCAGGCAGAGAGAGGAGGAAGCAGGCTCCCCACTGAGCAGAGAGCTTGATGAGGGGCTCGATCCCAGGACCCTGAGATCATGACCTGAGCCAAAGGCAGAGGCTTAACCCACTGAGCCACCCAGGCGCCCCCAGGTGAACCCTTTAAAAAGAGCCTAGAGATCAGAGATAAAAGTCAGAGAGATTTGAACAATCTGTAGCACGTGTTTCTTATGGACCTTGAAAAAGAAAAGTACCTTGTTGTGTAGAGGGCCATGTGGTAGGAAACTGCGGAGTGACCCCCAGCCAATAGCCAGCAAGAATATGGGGGCCTCATTCTACACCCGTAAGGAATTATATCCTACCAACAACCAGTGAGCATACCAGATTCTCAACCAGTGAGAATCCTATGACTCAGATGAGACTGCCTCCCTGACCAAATTTTAGTCCTGTGAAGCTCTGGGTAGAGAACTTGGCTAACCCATAACCAGACTCCTGATCCAAAGAAACTGTGATATAATAAATTCGTGTTATCCTAAGCCACTACATTTTTGATAATTTGTTATAAAGCAAAAGGAAACTATTAAATAGCCTTAAGAATTCAAAAACACTAGTATATCATTACTTTGGTTCACATACAAGTTGAGGTCCCAAGAGGAAGAACTGCCTAATGAAGCAAATGAGAACTAGAAGAACTATTACGCCAGTGTAAAAACAGGCCCAGGCAGGAGATGACTTCATGTATTGGGCTGGGCTATGCACATTAAACTGGAGGGAGACCAGATGTGAAGTTCCATGAGGAAGAGGTACTGGAATGAAGTTGGTTAGCCTAAATGAAATACATACCTAGGGCAAAATGAGAAACGTCTTCAAATACCACAATAAAGTTGATTTGCAATTAGAGGGAGGGAAACTGAGGAGAGAGACTGGTTGCTGTGTTGTTTCAGACGGCAGAACTTGAACCAGGGGATAGAAAGTATTTATTGGAAAGTTTTCAGTTCAATGTAAGGAAGAACTTTCCAACAGTCAGAGCTGAGTACCTATTACGTTCTAAGAGCTATGTTAAGCAATAGGGACACAAAAATGAAGAAAGAGGGGTGTCTGGGTGCTCAGTTAGTTAAATGTGGGGCTCCTGATTTTGGTTCAGGTCGTGATCTTGGGGTAGTGAAATCGAGCCCCACATTGGGTTTTGTGCTCAGCAGGGAGTCTGCTTGAGATTCTCTCCTTCTACCTCTCTCTGCCCCTCTCTTGATGCTGGTGTGACAGATGGACTGGGAGAAAGAAAGGGAGGATGGCAAGAGTGGTCAGGACCTCTTGCAGAAAAGCAGACAAGAGACAAGTTCCTTGAAGGCTGGAACGAGGAGAGGTAGTGGAGATGTCACCATCCCCTACTTGTGCTTTCATGATTAAAAATAAATCTTGTAACCAAACATCTGTAAGACCCATATCTGCATTTTAAAAAACCCTTGCTAAATTCCTTGTCTGTTAAGAAAAAAGTTCCCTATTACTATTACCTTATGATATATATAAACTAAGTAAGTGGTTATCTACTGGGGAGGGGAGCAAGTGGTGGCAGCACCCAGGCAGAGAATGAACAAGGACAGAAAGAGATGTTTCACTGTGTACCTTTTTATACTTTTTGGTTCCTGACTGTGTGAATTTATTACCTATTAAAAACAAAACAAAACAAAACATTTCCGCTCTCTAGGTAGATTTACCTGTGTGCGTTTCCACATTCTTTAGCACGTGGTTCTGTTTGCCTCGGGGGAAAGATGTTACTTGAGGATCCTGCCTCCTTACAGCACATTTTTCTGGGTCAACCCTTCTGGAAGACTTGTTGACGACTGCCAAGTTCCCATTGTCACAGGCAGATTTTGCTGGTCTTTCATTAGGATTATCCTTTGGAACGGGGGCCATGTTGTTCCTGGGTCCGGCATTTGTAAGTCGTTGGCCCTCTTGTTTTGGTGGATTCCTGCCTGGTCGTGGCCTGGCCCCTTCCACTTCCCAGGGAGGCCTTTTCTGTGGGTATCTTCTCTGCTCATTGCGTCTGGCTGCATAGCCATCCAATACTCCTTTCTTAAAGGAGGTATCCAAAGAGTCAGGGTGGATAATCCCCACAGATTTGGTATTTTCAGGTCCAGCATCCTCAGATTTTGGAGTCATTCTGTTACCCCACTCACATTTGAGTTTTCCCTTGATTTTTGGTCCTCTACCATAGCTGTACAC
Organism: Nasua narica; assembly: GCA_028533885.1. Lineage (NCBI taxonomy): Eukaryota > Metazoa > Chordata > Mammalia > Carnivora > Procyonidae > Nasua > Nasua narica. The sequence goes on along the minus strand of CM052813.1, from coordinate 47,333,205 downwards.
AAATTGGGTTGCTTTTTTGGGTTTTGCTCCCCTGGGATCTGCACCAACAATTTCCTTCTCGTTCTCAGAAGGGCTGTGTTCTCCGGGGTTTGGCCCACTCTCTGACCTAGCCACACTTTCTAAGCCAGCTGCATCTGAGGTCTGGTCAGTGAGATTCTGTATCTTCTTGACTTTGATATGCTGTTTTTCACTCCTCAATTTCTGCCAAGGTTGATTCTGAAGGCCATGGCTCTTGAGTGATTTGTTGGAAGCAGAGGACTGAAAAGAAATCTGTTGACTTTTAGGTTTGCTTCCTGAAGGATAACCATGCTGATGAATAGTAGAGACATCATCATAAGGGACTTGCCTGGTAAGGTGACAGGGAGGTGGCGAACTATAATTTCTTCTACCAATCCTATTAGAATCTAGTCTCCTTTGGCTCCCACAACTTAGACCAGAATTTTTTCTCTCCTGAGGAATAAACTCAGCAGCATCCGTATTGAATTTGAAAGTACCTAGGACATAAGAAAATAGATATGCCAGTAAAGAAATTATCACCCACGAAGCCCAGAAGACTCTAAGCCATTATCTAAACATTATTTTCCTAAAGACTTGTCTAAATACAACAGTCTTTTAGTGAGGCATACGTTTCCTATGAATGTGATGGGTTCAAGATGCTTATGGAACACTGACCATTCCACATCCACTAACCTCACCAATAACCACTGCTAAGAACTACTACTAAGTAAAACTGCTCACCTGGGTGATCAAGCATTATTATTATTATTTTAAATGTAAGCTCCATGCCCTATATGGGGCTTGAAATCACAACCCTAAGATCAAGAGTCGACTGCTGTGCCAACTGAGCCAGCCAGGCATCCTGATCAGGCATTATTTATATATGCACTTACTTTATCAAAAAATTTCAGGTCAGCAAACAATTTGGGGATGAAAATCAATAAGCAGGTTCCATGTGGTCTTTCAAAACTCTTAAGGTAGCATTATGTAATATCAAGTAAACTGGTTTTGGAGTCAGCCAAAATCAATTTGAAGTCTGGCCCTCCAATTTATGTTATGAGCTTAGGGGTATCACTTGATTGCTTTCAGCCATCATCTCCTCAACCATGACAAAAGATGATACTATTTCAAAGGCTATTGTGAAATTTAAGTAAGATTTCATATAGCTAGTACTTAATACAATGAGTATATTAGTTCCCATCTCTTCCCCCGACCCAGGAATATATTTTAGTTTTTCCATATAAAACCTTTATATGACAGTCCAGAATCGGAGTCTCAAAAATTAAGTATATGCCTCTTCAACCCACTCATTTTCCCCCCAATGTGATTTTTTGTTCCTGAAGCCCAAAGGGTAAATGATTTGCCTAAGGATACAACACTAGTTAGTAGAAAAGTCAGAATTATGTCTAACATATGAATTATACAGTTGACCTTTGAACAACACAAGTTTTGAACTATACAAGTCCACTTACATGTCAATTTTTTACAGTATTAGGACATAAGAAAATAGACACGCCAGTAAACTTTTCCTAAAGACTTGTATGAATACAATAGGCTCTTAGTGAGGCCTACGTTTCCTGTAAATGTGAATGTGATGGGTTCAAGATGCTTGTACTGTAAACACATTTTCTCTTCCTTACGATTTTCTTGATAACATTTTCTTTACTCTAGCTTACTTTATTGTAAGAATACAGTATATAATACATATATCATGCAAAATACATGTTAATCGACTGTTTATGTTACTGGTAAGGTTTCTAGTCAACAGTAGGCTGTTAGTTGTTAAGTTTCTGGGGAATTATGAATCATCATCACGCGATGATTAAGGGTCAACTGTACTATGAATCAGCGGGGCTTGGAAGACATGGGTTTATGTCCCTGCCATCACTTGTATCTTTATGCAAATGACTTAACCCCAATTTTCTTATAAGGAATGGAGAAAGTAACAATTCCTACATCAGAGTTGATATGAAGAATAAAGCAAATTAGCAACATACATAAAGTGGTTAAAATGGTGTTTTACTTTTGCTGTTAGGACTACAGACTATCTAAAACACACAGACCTGACCTCAGATGGGTGCAGGGCAGAGCCTGTGGGTTTCAGGTTTAATAATAAATGCTAACATTTATTAGGTAATTAACATGTGCCAGGCACTACTCTACATACTTTGCATCTGTTAACTCATTTAATCCTTACTTTCCTGATGAGAAAGCTGAGACACTGAGAAAGTTACTTGCCAAAGGCCACAAAGGTGTTCCAAAGCAGACTCGGGATTCCACCCCAGGCTCTATGGCCCTAGGGATCACACTCTTACACTGCACTGTCGGAAGCTGGGCAGTGGGTCCCATAGAAACAGATACTCAAGAACTCAATGAGATCATAAAGGTCATAGGGTAACCTCTCACTCAATTCAGGATTTGTCCTGAAAGCTTTCACATAGGCAATTCTGGGGATGGGGTGGAAAACCTTACAAAACAAAGAGGATTATAAAGATTCAGAAGGTGACAAAGGAGATGTTCCAGAAACTTAAGAGAGAACATAAAGGTGGGAATGGGTATATTAGATCAAGTGGGTATTGTATAGTCTGCTCCTCCTTCTTTTTTTTTTTTAAGGATTTTATTTATTTATTTGACAGAGAGGACAGAGATCACAAGCTTCCAGAGAGGCAGGCAGAGAGAGAAGGGGAAGCAGGCTCCCTGCTGAGCAGAGAGCCCGATGTGGGGCTCGATCCCAGGACCCTGAGATCATAACCTGAGCGAAAGCAGAGTCACCCACTGTGTCACCCAGATGCCCCTAGTCTGCTCCTTCTTAAAGAAACAAAGTTGGAGAGAGGCAAAATAAAAGTCAGTTAAGTTGTCCAGAATAGCCTGGTAAAGGATGGGAAGAAGGTATTCCATGTTAAGCGAGCATGAAGGAGTTGATGCAACTAGAGTCTAGACAGAGCAGCACCTATTCACATATGGTTATATGAGACATTCTATTAGACATGAGGTAGTAGGTAATGCCCTCAGAAAGACCCTTGAGAGATAAGAGGAAGGGAAAAAAGGGCACATGAATCAGGACTCTGCACCTGAGACACAAAGATGTGAGATATCCTTCTTTTTCTCCTCAGTATTTTAAGTAGTTGGAAGTTACTCAGTAAATAGGATACAAGTGGTACCCTAGATCGAAGATAACATAGCAGCATACTAAGTATCCAACAGGTGAGTGAAGAAGAATAAGGGGAAATCCAAGAGATTATGAAGCCTAGAAACAAAGCTGGCATTGGAGAGTCTGTCTATGGGCAGAAAGATATCCCTGAACCTGTCTGTTGCTGAGGACAGGAGTGGGCAAGAGAACTAAACCCTGAATGGAGATGGAGGTGTTGGCTGAAGATGATGCTGAAATAAGAGCATGGAATAGGAACCAAGGCAAAAGCAAACTAAGGAACAGGAGAGGGACTGGAGAGGTCTCTGGACTAGGGAACTTCGCCACAGTAGATGGAGGAGAGGTTCGAACCTGGGGCACCACAAGGGAGGCCAAAACTGTAACTCACAACTGGCCTCACCCAATTCTGCCTCAAACACTGAACGGTGTAGAAATGGACCAAAAGTGAGCCTGAGGATGGGAAGATCAATGGATCCAGTTTAGAAGATCTGGGGGGAAAAATGGGTGGGAGAATAAGAAAACACCACACTAACCTAAAAAGGTTCCCATCCTGCAAGATTTAAAACCTAAATCAGGACTAGGGTTTGGAAAATGCAACTTTTCTGACCAAGACCCACAATAAAAAGTACATTTTAGGGGCCATCCAGTACACAAACACAAATATACTCTTCCTGGTGCCCGGACACCAGTAAGTGGCAGAACAAAGACTCAAATCAATTACTGTTTACAAACCACATGCTGCAAACTGCTGTCTTATTTTTCAGAAAGAGTGGATCCTGAAATCAAATCAACACAGTGGGTTGTGACAAGTAGTTTTCCAAAGAAAACAGAAAATAGAGTGTATTACAATTAGTAAGAAAAAGCATTACTTCCTAAAACTTTTGGTTCTTTTTTATATTATACACATATGTGCAATGAGTCAGATGTAAAATGTTTCTTTTTGGTCTCTGCCCAAAAAGTTTGGAGAACAAAGACGTAAAGTACACCTTAAAGGAAATGGAAATGGATACTATATTAACAGCCAAACCAGGCTGTCCTACACATGAAACCAACTCCAAGAGAAGTGAGCTAACAATTATGGAACAGGTATGGTACAGGGCGGAAGCCTTCACAGGAATTAACTTATTTACCCCCAACCGATGGATGAGAAAACTGAGAGTCACACTGCGTGACAGTCTGAGAATGGAAACTACTGATGTTCGGCTCTCGCTCGCTCCGCTGCCCCAGGACGCGCCAACCCGCCACGCATAGAGAGCCCGCCACCGTCACCGGCGGCAACTCGGCCGACGCCTGCCTGTTGATCAGTGCGGCCTCTGCCCTAGCAGGGCCGGGCTGAAGGCGGGACCTAGGACAGAAGGCGGGACGTCCACATCGATTCACTAGGCGCCGGGACAAACCTGCTTTCCCTGGAAACCCAGCTGCGGGGCTTCACAACCCAGTGGAGGACGGTCGAGGTCTCGGTACCCACGACGCGCGTGGCTTGGCCCTTCCGAGCCACTATCCCGAGCCCTGGTACGCGCCACTCTCGCGGTATGAATGGCCGGAGCCCTAGGACTCGCCACTGACCCAATTTCCGCTCCCCGAGAGGGGCCCAGTCCCGCGCGGCCCGGGACAGTACCTGAGACAGGAGGCGCCTCCGCCATCCCGTGCCGCAACACCTAAAGCGAGCCCAGCAACCTAGAGAGGGCTGTCACCCGGTCACGTGCCTTCGACTTCCGGCGCTGCAAGAATATTCGCATCTGCGCGCCGGGTTGGCCACGGAGGTTGCGCGGCCTGAGTGAACTGAGCAGTGCGTCGTGACGTCAGACACAAGCGCCAAGCGCCGGCCTGGAAGAGGAGACTAGAGGCTGGTTGTAGGTGGGGAGGATCACGTTTGTGTGCCGGCAGGAATGTGCGTAGTCATTGTTTTTCCTTTTGAGATTCACGCTGTTCTTTTGCTACTATGCCCTTTTGTCCTGGCACCCAACTAACTTCACCTGGCTTTCAGCAGTTAACTCAGATGTCGCCTTCTACCTACAATAGTTTGACTATGGAGTTAAAAAGCAACAAAAAAACCCCGCTAAGTAGCCAAAGGGAACCTGAGTGAGAATACGCGCAAAAAACCCGATAAAGGGCTATATACGGAGAACCCTTAAAAATCAGAAAACAATAAGCCAAGAGAACCTCCCAAAAAACCCAAACAAAAAACCGATTAACCATAGATTAGAAATGGTAAAGGACTTGAATAGGCAGATAATAAAATACAGATGGATACTGAACGTGAGGGGGAATCTTTGGAGGCACCAATAATCTTTAAAGTAAGGAAATTTTAGGGGCGCTTGGGTGGCTCAGTTGGTTAAGCATCTACCTTGGGCTCTGGCTCCCTGCTCAGTGGGGAGTCTGTTTCTCCCTCTTCCTCTGCTCCTCCCCCCTGCTCCTGTTCTCTGTCTCTTAAATAATAAAATAAGATCTTAAAAAAAGTAACAATTTTAAATGAATGTATTTAGTTTGTTATTGCATTACTAAATAGAGAACATTTAAGCGTGAAGCATGTGCATTTTGTAACCTAATTCACTGGTCCAGGCTTTCCCCAAAGTACGAAATAGATTCATTTATTCACATGCGTTTTAATGCATACTCTGGTAGGCATTGCTGTAAGTGCTGGAAGTAAATAGTGAAAAAGACAAACATGGTCCCCACCCTCATGAAGTGCACTGTCTAGTAGAGGAGATTAAAAACTAAGTAATTTATATTTACAAATTAATATTTAATTTCAAATTATGATAGCATTGTGAAAGAAATAATTCTTTAATTTTGACAGATCAGTTCATCAAACCAACCAACTAAGCATACAGTCACTTTTAGAAATTACCAGATGTATCAGTCTGGGTCCAATCAAGAGAGAGGTCCAATCACACACTCATTTGAACAGAGAAGATTTTATTTATTTAAAGACTTACGGGAGTGCCTGGGTGGCTCAGTGGGTTAAAGCCTCTGCCTTTGGCTCAGGCCATGATTTCAGGGTTCTGGGATTGAGCCCCACATTGGGCTCTCTGCTCAGCAGGAAGCCTGCTTTTCCCCTCCCCCCCACCCCCGCTTGCCTCTCTGGAAACTTGTGATCTCTGTCCTCTCTGTCAAATAAATAAATAAAATCTTTAAAAAAAATAAAGACCTACTATAACAGAATTGGAGTAATAAGGGATTGACTAATAAAGAAGTAAAAAGAACTCTGAAATAAAATAGAATTGGCAATATAAGGAGCAGCCACTACCTCTAGGGTTCAGATAAACTGTCTAATGAAGATCACCCCAGAGCTAAAGTGCAGACCTTGTCAGAGAGGATGTGGCCCTGAATCACTAGATGGCAGGGAAGTGGCTGTGGTGCTGCAGTAGCAGAAGCTGCCAGAAATCTACCTTGTAGGGTGCTGGGGAAAGTCATTCATGGGGAGGTGTCTCAGAAGAGGCACTCTAATCACTTCTTGGCCTTTTGGCTAAGATCAAGTGTAGTATCTGTTCTTATCAGTTTAATATCTGATACGTCCTCTATCCGAGGACAATATATTAAATGGGTTTTTGGAGCAGGGAGATGGAATAGGAGCTTGCTCCATCCACTCCACGCATCGACCTGGTACTGCAGTACTTCCAGGAACAGTACACCCCCACCAAAAAAAAAAAAAAAAAGAAGAGGTACTCTACTACAAACCACCCGAGGGGGTGCCAAGAGAAAGTTTCTGGCTGTTCGCCATTCTAAACTGAAAAGGCCAGGTGCTGAAGAAGCCCTGTACATGGCAGGAGCCAAACACTGGAGAAACTGCGCACGGCACAAAAGCCTGCCTAACTGAAACAGGAAACAAAACCTTTTCCTCCTGCAATCTCTCTCTAGTGCCCTCTACTGACAAATCTTAATATCTGCCAGCTGATAAAGGATAAATTAAAAGGGTGCTAATCATTTCACAGAGCAGGGAAAAAGCATAAATTTGGAACTGAATGGCAATAATTCATAACTGGCATACTAGGAAATCTTGTTATTTTCAAAACTTATAAAAAATGGAAGTAAGCAAACATTTATCCTGTCTTTCCTATACAAACAGTACTTCATACAACATACCAAAACTTAGGACATGCTTGCATTGAGAAACAAGTGCTGGGGCTCCCTGGCACCAGAATTTCCGGCCAGCGCAGCCATTTTGGCTTCCCAACCTTGGGCTACTACTGCTGGTCACTGTCTGCAGCCATTCCATGCAGTCATGTCTGTGCCTACGCCGAAGCTGCTGAGGGACTTCACAGGCTTCACCTAGGATCTCCTGGTACAGCACGCCCAGGTTGAGTCCAAGCCACTGAGGGAGGAGCTTGGGACCATGGATGTCACTACTGGGCTCACTGCCTGCTTCCTTTTTCCTCCTGCCATCAGGCTGGGTCCTGTCATATCTAGACTGCTACAAGAAGTGGGAGTGAAGGGGGCTCTCCTGTCTTTCACCCTGTGACCCGACCACGCCTGCCCTCTCCTGATCATGTCTGCTGCATTCCTGGCTGGGCTTCCCTGGATCTGTCCTTCAATTACAGTGACCTCTTCTGCTATCATGAACTCTCAATTTCTCCATAGTGACATACTCAGACCACATATACTGGGATATAAGGCCCTACTCGTTAGGGCCTCCTTATAACAATAAAGTCAATTTTTAAAAAAAGATTTTATTGGGGGTGCCTAGGTGGCTCATTGGGTTAAGCCTCTGCGGTTGGCTCAGGTCATGATCTCAGGGTCCTGAGATCGAGCCCCACATGGGGCTCTCTGCTTAGCAGGGAGCCTGCTTCCCCCTCTCCCTCTGCCTGCCTCTCTGCCTACTTGTGATCTCTTTCTCTCTGTCAAATAAAGAAATAAAATCTTTTAAAAAAATAAAAAATAAAAGATTTTATTTTTATTTATTTGACAGAGAGAGACACAGCAAGAGAGGGAACACAGGGAGTGGGAGAGGAAGAAGCAAGCTTCCCGCCAAGGAGGGAGCCGCATGCGGAGCTCGATCCAGGACCCTGGGATCATGATTTGAGCCAAAGGCAGCCACTTAACAACTGAGCCATCCTGCCGCCCCAATAAAGTCTATTTAAACCAAGGGAAGCAAGGGCAAAAAAGAACTATTGGGATTTCATCAAGATAAAAAGCTTTTCCATAGCAAATGAAACAGTCAACAAAACCAAAAGATAACCGACAGAATGGGAGAAGATATTTGTGAATGACATATCAGACAAAGGGCTAATATCCAAAATCTATAAAGAACTTACAAAATTCAACAACCAAAGAACAAATAATCCAATCAAGAAATGGGCAGAAGACATGAATAGACATTTCTGCAAAGAAGACAAGTGCTCAATATCACTCAGCAACAGGGAAATACAAATAAAAAACCACAGTGAGATACCACCTCACACCACTCAGAATGGCTAAAATTAACAAGTCAGGAAACTACAGGTGTTGGCGAGGATGAGGAAAAAGGGAACCCTCCTTGCATCCCCTTGGGAATGCAAACTGGTGCAGCCACTCTGGAAAACAGTATGGAGATTCCTCAACAAGTTGAAAATAGAGCTACCCTATGACCCAGCAATTGCACTACTGGGTATTTACCCTAAAGATACAAATGTAGTGATCTGAAGGGGCATGTGCACCCCAATGTTTATAGCAGCAATGTCCACGATAGCCAAACTATGGAAAGAGCCTAGATGTCCATCAACAGATGAATGGATAAAGAAGATATGAGATACACACACACACACACACACACACACACACACACACACACACAGGAATATTATGCAGCCATCAAAAACCATGAAATCTTGCCATTTGCAATGACATGGATGGAACTAGAGGGTATTATACTAAGTGAAATAAGTTAATCAGAGAAAGACAATTAGGTTCTCACTGACATGAGGAATTTGAGAAACAAGACAGAGGATCATAGGGGAACAAGGGAAAAATGAAACAAGACGAAATCAGAGAGGGAGACAAACCATAAGAGACTCTTAATCTCAGGAAACAAACTGAGGGTTGCTGGAAGAGAGGGAGGCGGGAGGAATAGGGTGGCTGGGTGATGGACATTGGGGAGGCTATGTGCTACGATGAGTACTGTGAATTGTGTAAGACTGATGAACCACAAGGTCACCTGTGTGGCTCAGTAGTTGGGTGTCTGCGTTTGGCTCGGGTTGTTATCCCGGGGTCCTGGGATCGAGCCCTGCATCTGGCTCCCTGTTCGGCAGGAAGCTGCTTCTCCCTCTCCCACTCCCCCTGCTTGTGTTCCATCTCTCATTGTCTCTCTGTCAAATAAATAAATAAAATCTTAAAAAAAAAAGACTGATGAATCACAGAACTGTACCCTTGAAACAAATAGTACATTATATGTTAATTAAAAAAAAAAGGAAATGCAAAAAAAAAAAAAAAGTCTATTTAAACCTTAAAAAAATAAAAGTCCAGAGATGCCTGGGTGGCACAGTTGCTTAAGCATCCAGTTCTTGATTTCAGCTCAGGTCATGATCTCAGGGTCATGAAACTGAGCCCAGCATCAGGCTCCATGCTCATCAGGGAGTCTGCTTAAGATTTTCTCTCCCTCTCCCTCTGTACCCGCCATAATAAATAAATAAGTCTTTAAAACAAATAAAAATAAATTTTAAAAAGTCCAGACACTGTAATATTCACTACTAAGAAGAAATGAGCAGTCAAGCCATGAATAACACATAGAGGAAACATAAATGCATATTACTAAGTGAAAGAAACCAATCTGAAAAGGCTATATTATATATGATTCCAACCATATAACATTCTGGAAAAGGCAACACTATGGACCCAGTAAAAAGATAAGTGGCTGCCAGGACTCAAGGGGAAGGGAAGGATGAATGGGCAGAGCACAGAGGATTTGGGGGGCAGTGAAACTATTCTTTATGATACAATGGTGGTTACATTGTCAAAATCCATAGAATGTACACCAAAAGTAAACTCTATGTAAACTATGGACTTTGGGTGATAAAAAGGTGTCAGTGTAGGTTCATAGATTGTAACAAACGTACCACTGTGGTGAGGGATGTCTATAATGGAGGAGGTTGTGCATGTGTGGGGACAAAGAATATATGAGAAATTTCTGTACTTTCTGCTCAAATCTGTTGTGATTCAAAACTGCTCCAAAAAATAAAGTTTATTAGTTAAAAAAAAAAGATCTCAAATCAATAGCTTAACCTTCTACCTTAAGAAAGTAGAAAAAGCCCCTGGGTGGCGCAGTTGGTTGAGCGACTGCCTTCGGCTCAGGTCATGATCCCGGAGTCCCGGGATCGAGTCCCCACATCGGGCTCCCAGCTCCACGGGGAGTCCGCTTCTCACTCTGACCTGCTCTCTCTCACTCTCTCTCTTTCCTAAAAAAAAAAAAAAAAAAAAGTAGAAAAAGAAGAGCAAACTAAACCAAAACAAGTAGAAGGAAGGAAACAATAAAAGTTAGAACAGAAATAAAA
>CM052813.1:47304574-47322094 GCA_028533885.1 Nasua narica | reverse complement strand
GGAGTCCCAGGATCGAGTCCCATATCGGACTCCCGGCTCTGCGGGAAGTCTGCTTCTCCCTCTGACCTTCTCCCCTCTCATTCTCAGTCTCTGTCTCTAAAAAATAAATAAATAAATCTTTTAAAAAAAAAAAAAAGATGGGATGGGGAAGGAGACAAACCATAAGAGACTCCTAAACTCACGAAACAAACTAAGGGTGGCTGGGAGGTGGGGGGGGGGGGGGATAGGGATATGGACATTGGGGAGGGTATGTGCTATGGCAAATGCTGTGAAATGTGTAAGCCTGATGATGCACAGACACGTACCCTGGGGTAAATCATACATTATATGTTAATAAAAAAATTTAAAAAAAAATAAAATAAAATACATAGCTTACAACTAAAAAAAAAATGTTATAAAAATTATATAGTCAATATTATCTCAGTTTTGTCAACTAAACACACACACACAAATAACCCACACTTCAGGATGCCTGTGCAAATGGACAGAAATATGCTGAAATGTAATGAGGTGTTTTATCCAAGAGAACATTTTCTTCTTTGTGCTTTCCTCTATTTTGAAACATGGATTTCTACTGCCTTTTATAATTCTGTGATAAAATAGTTTTAAAAAGAAAACATAAGGAGTTGCACTATGACGTATAAATAAAAATGCTTCCCATGCTAAATTTTTTTTAAAGAGTTTATTTATTTTCTTTAAATGCTGTGATAAGACTGATACTTTATTTTTTTAAAAAAGATTTTTATTTATTTATTTGACAGAGAGAGAGAGATCACAAGTAAGCAGAGAGGCAGGCAGAGAGAGGAGGGAAGCAGGCTCCCTCCTGAGCAGAGAGCTCGATACGGGGCTCGATCCCAGGACCCGTAGATCATGACCCAAGCCGAAGGCAGAGGCTTCAACCCACTGAGCCACACAGGCGCCCCAAGAGTTTATTTATTTTAGAGACAGAGAGCATGAGCAGAGAGAGGAGCAGAGGGAAGAGAAGCAGGCTCCCATTGAGCAGGGAGCCCAGACGCGGGGCTCAATCCCAGGACCCTGGGGCTATATGATATGAGGGAAGGCAGATGCTTAACCAGATTGAGCCACCCAGTTGCCTCCGCCCCTTCACTAAATCCTTTATAACTGGCACTAAATGGGATAAATTTGGCCCCATTAGATACTATGATAATGAGTTCCCATGGGAATGGGAAGAAAGAACGGGGGATAGAAAAGGAGTGAGTCCTAGCAGAAATCAGCATCATCTGTTGGGCTTGCCACATTCAGGCCCTTGGTAAGTTTGTTCAACATCTTCTCTCTGTCAACAGTATGCTGAGCATTGGACACAGCGGTATCTTCCCTCAAAGAGTTAGTTATTCTAACAGAGAAATCAGATGTTTGCAACTATGAAAACAATTATTTAATAGTAATTTCAATACAAATTATGCAGAAATGGTAGGAAGTGCCATATGCACATATGATGGGAAGAGGATCTAACTTAGCCAGGGAAGACCACCCATGTGCTGTCACCAAAAATGGTAAAATTTCTGCCATCCTCATGGGACTTCAACTCTTAACACCTGTCCAAGTGTTTGAAAGTGTCATGCACATAGTAGGCCCTCAATAAAATGTGTTGAAGGAATGGATGAATAAACGAGCAAATAAGAATTATCCCAGTTTAAAAACTAATAAGAGTTATCATTAGGTAAGGTTAAGTAGTTTTAATCAGCCCCTTTAGCCATAAGGACTCAAAGCTGAAAAAGAAATGCCTACCTTTAAATATAAGTTTCTGAAAAGGCAGTGGAACTCCTGTGGCCTCTTCAACAACCTGGGCCAGGTCTTGGACAATTGGCTCACTACAGCCCTGTTGCGGGGTAACATGAAGATCGTGCTTCTCATTGCCTGGGGAGAGAGAAGAGTGTTCAATGAAGAAAATTCTTTCATGTAAACCATTACGGGCTGACACGTTATTATATTTATTTACCCAGCCTTCAAGGCTCAGTTCATTCACCACTTACTCCAAACAGCCTGTCTCCCCCCCCACACACAATCTTCCCAGCTTCGTCTGGTGACCTGTCCAAGGATTTTTGTTTCCTCTATAATAATAACTAACAATTTATTGATATCAGCTAGCATTTTCAGCACTTAACATGCATAAAGGACTGACAAGGCTCATTTCTTTTCTTTTTTTTTTTTGACAAGGCTCATTTCAAATATTATCTAACTTAATTCTCAGAACAACCTTATGAAGTAGGTACTACCTATATTAGTCCTTGTTTCACAGATAAGCAAAGTAAGTTCAGTCTAGTTAAGACCTGCCTATGGAGACTCAACTGAGGAGTAAGAACTTGACTTCAGATCTGATTCCTAAGGCCATGCTTTTCATCAGAAGCCATCTGCTTCCTGTGGCCCAATTGCCCTGTACTCTGTAATGTTGTCTCCTTTGCTGTCATGAGTAAGGGATTATTTTTCCTCCACGTCTGTCCCACTGGGCACACCTGGGCACATACATGGTAGGTGGTCAGTAAATAAACGAGTGAGTAAACTCAAACAGCAAAAAACTTCTTTTTGAACCAGAAGCATCAATTCTTTTCCAGGTATGTGGACAGTAAGGAGATAACCCATGCCCAGAGCTTATGCCAAGCCTTAGGCCTGCACAAGAGTCACATGAAGTTAGTGGGACAGGTGCTACCAACTCTACTTCACAGGGAAGAAACCAGAAGCCTAGAAAGGAGATATCTCAAGGTTACTCAAAACTGAAGGATCTAGAATACTGGTCTTCAGATTCTGAGGCCCTGGGGTCTCCCCTAGTCCTGAAGAAACTTTATAGGCTCAGCTCTTGAGAGGACTGACTTTGTTTAGATCGATGTCAAGTCCAACAGTAGACAGACCCAAAGGGTGCCCAGAGTGTATGCTTGGAGCCACAGCCCACTCAAACAACGGACGTGAGCTTAGGCTCCGCACACACATAGGTGTCCAGACACACAGCAGTCATACCCCACGACCAAATACAATCCTGACACAAAGACCTACAATAACTGCGCAGGCACACACTAACGCATACAACCAGGACGACGACACGAAACACAAACATTGAGCCTAAAACAAATGGCCTGAGTGAAAATACACTGGCCACTGGACAGGTGTGCTGATACAAGACCCGCACAAAAGCAGGTCCCAAATACAAACAAGATCCCACACTTTCGGACGCCAGGACCAACACAAGAACACATTATTTTGGAGGACACGTGGCTAAACCCACAGACCCCTGCCGCGCTTTGGTACCCTCGCATCGCGCCCACCCGGCCCGCAGCCCACCCGGTTGTCCCAGCTCACTGTGGGTGACGGTCACGCTGAGTCCAGCTGCCGCCATTTCCTCGCTCTGGGCCACCTCTTCGCTCCGGGCCACCTCTTCGCTCCGGGCCACCTCTTCGCTCCGAGCCACCTCTTCGCTCCGAGCCACCTCTTCGCTCCGGGCCACCTCGTCGCTCCGGGCCACCTCGTCGCTCCGGGCCACCTCGTCGCTCCGGGCCACCTCTTCACTTCGGGCCACCTCTTCGATCCGGGCCACCTCTTCGATCCGGGCCACCTCTTCGTTCCGGGCCACCTCTTCGCTCCGGGCCGAGCGAGGCCGCACTTTCTTCATCCGCGGCCTTCGAGCGCCGGCGGCGGCGCCCCTGGTGGATCTGGCATGCCCGCTGGCCGCACTCCGCACGGATGATCTCTGAGAGCGAGGCGGACCGCGCTCGGCCGGGGGCACCGACGGGCGTGGCTCCCGGCCCGGCCGAGGGCCACGCCGCCGGGGACCCAGCCGCCCCCGGTCGCCTCGCGGTCTCCGTGCACCGCCGCGCTCCGCCAGACCCGCGCTTGTTGACCACCCAGCGATGGGCGCTGAGTTCCGCGCCTTGCACCCCCGTCTGGCTATTTGCCCGCCCCGGCCTACCGGCCCCGCCCCTCGGAGCAGGCCCGGCTCTGGCCCCGCTGTATTCGGCCAGAGCCTCCCCGGCCCCACCCACTCAACCGAGGCCCCGCCCCACTCATCTGGAACCCCGCCCCACGCCCTTCACCGAGGCCACGCCCCTGCTGACTGTCCGCCACCTCAACCTCCCGGAGCTCTCCTTCCCCGGAAGGTCGCGCTGAAAACCCGGAAAAAGGGCCGGGAAACGCCATAGGCACATTGCGCTTGCGCAGGAGGGGCCGGAAGTCAAGGAGGGGGCGGGGGTGACTCTGCTTCCGCTTCTAGTTTTGCTCCAGTGTTTAGGTTTTCTTCGTGGCCGCCCAAGATGAACCGATTCTTCGGGAAAGCGAAACCCAAGGCTCCGCCGCCCAGCCTGACTGACTGCATTGGCACGGTGGGCACTTGACCACGCATAACTAGACTCAGGGACTCTGACACTCCCGACCCCGCCCACCCTCGGCTTCAGGCTCCTATTCCTCCATTCCATTCTCGGTTCCGGACACCTCGGCCCTCCCCACCTCATCTTCGTTCCTGTTACCCAGGTCATTCCTGACGCCACAAACCAGGGACACCCCCCCCCCCCCCGCCAACCCAGCTTGCACTCAACCCCTTCTGAGCCCGCTGCCGTGTTTACTCGCTCTTTCCTTCTGCCCCCGTCAGCCATAGGCCCACATCCTTCCCATTTCGTCCAGCCCGACCCTTTTCCCCCCTTTTATCCCTCATCCCTTGCCCACATCAGGATCCTCAACTTGATATCCTAGGTCAACGCATACGTATCCCAATCCTGGATCTCAGTAACAGGAAATTCAGAACCCTGGCCCCTCACATTAAGCCACCACCCTCTATCTAAGCGAATAGCTTTAGACTTACAGCCCTAGCCCATTTCAAACACCTGCTTGAGCCCCCAGCCTGACTAGTCTCTGATTGTAGGAGAATGTCATCTCAGCCCAGTGATTCCCAAATTCTTTTCTGCTCAAGCACACTTGAAAGGGGCGCTAGAATATGAGAATCTGAGGTGTGGAGTATAGTTTATAAAAGCCTCCCGGTGTTTCTGACTAGTAATCTTCTCCTGGTTGGGAACCACTTTCCCATCCTTCTTTCATCTCCTGCCCCTTCTCATCTATGTATATTGTCCTAACTACCTCTGTTTCCTCAAGGTGGACAGCAGGGCAGAATCCATTGACAAGAAGATTTCTCGACTGGATGCTGAGCTCGTGAAGTATAAGGATCAGATCAAGAAGATGAGAGAGGGTCCTGCCAAGGTAAGGTAGGCGGCGGCAGCTGCAGAAGTTGCTGCAATAGCCTAATTTGAGCACCTATGGAAGTAGGGCCCAGTACTAGTCTGATAAGGAGAAAATATATGAAGGTGTATCCTTCAAGGATGAGGGTTTGCATCTTGATATGAGAGGAAGACTGGGGATTAGTCTGGTGGAGAGAAGTTGCTGACAGCTGGTCCAGAAGCATGTACAGGGGAATTAATACATTCTACAGAGACGGTGGCAATCTCAGAACAGTGAGTTGCCAGGCTGGTCAGGTTAGGTGGGTATAACAGGCTGGTTAAGGAATGGCATGCTGGGAAAATTACTGAACTAGGCATCTGGAGACCAGTGTTCTATTAATAACACCATCACTGTCTACTAGCTGTGACCATCAGAAATCACTTAATACCTTATTTTCCTCTTCTATTAGGTAGAAACAGAGATTAACATATTTAAGTGCATGGACCGTGGATATAGAACTACCTTCTTTTTTCCCCATCTTTGTAACTAATTAACTATTTGAGCTAGGTTACTTAGCATCACTGAACCTCAGTTTCCCTATCTATAAAATGGGGATAACACCTACTTTATAGTGTGAAGATTAAATGAGGTAATTCATGTGACCTACCTAGCACTGTGTCTGGTACATAGAAACATTCACAAATAATAAATGTTCAATATTATCATCATCTGTGAGATAATACCTGCTTTTCCTTCTTCACTGGAGGAAGCAAATACAATGATTTATGAAACAGTATAGGAGGGGAAGGACAAGAGGCTTTTTTCAGCCATCTTGGTTGGATGGAATGAAGAGTGACCAGAGGCAAGAAAGCTCACCTAGACTTGAGATGAAAGCCTAAACCATGGTGGCAGTCAGGAAAATGACAGGAAAATCAGTTTGCAAGTGAGTTCTGAAAATCAGTAACGAGATGACTGCATGCAGAGACAGAGGAAATGTAAGATTGATAAAGGTTCTTTACCTAGAGAAGTGAGAGATTAGTGGGCCCATTGTTAATAATATTGGTGAGAGCAGGTTGAAGATTTGGGGCCTGTTGAGTTTGAGTGGATAGCAAAATGTCCAAGTTGGGAATCTCCCTAAGGCAACTGTACAACTAGGCAATATTGGGGGTCACCATGGAGCGACTATGCACTAAAGGGAATGCAATTCAGGACCCTGAGATGTAGGATGCAAAGACAGAGACGAGCTAAGGCTTAAAGACTATGTGCTTAGTGGGTGAAGAAGAGTCCAGGAGCTATTCTGTCTACGACTTTGAAGAAGAAAGTAGATATGTAAGTCCAAGGATATGAGAGATTTCTTTTACTGTATGTGTGTTTTCTACTTCTTTTAATTAAAATCTGTTTTTCTCCCCAGAATATGGTCAAACAGAAAGCCTTGAGGGTTTTAAAACAAAAGCGGATGTAAGTTATAAGCGTAACCTCCTTTCCTCCAGCAGGTTTAACTAAAAGGGAAATGGTCTTTTATTCTTCAGTTTTTCCTACTATTTTATAAGCATTCTTGATTTAGTTGCAGATTTCATTTACATACCTGGCGAGCTGGGTTTTTCTCCCTCTGCATGTTCAGCACTATCTGTTGCAGCACTGTCTGTCTAAACAGAACTTTTTACTATGATAAAGATGTTCTGCATCTATGCTGTTCAGTACAGTAGCTCTTAGCCGCTTGTGGGTCTTGAGCACTTGAAAAATGTTTAATAGCGGCATCTGGGTGGCTCAGTGGGTTAAAGCCTCTGTCTTCAGGTCATGATCCCAGGGTCCTGGGATCAAGCCCCACATCGGGCTCTCTGCTCAGCAGGGAGCCTGCTTCCCCCCTCTCTCTCTGCCTGCCTCTCTGCCTACGTGTCATCTCTTTCTCTCTGTCAAATAAATAAATAAAATCTTTAAAAAAAAAAAGAAAAGCGTTTAATAAACACTTTAAGTAGGCATATGTGGCTAATGGCTTCTGTATTAAACCACCCAGATCTATAGGGCTCTCCCATTATTTATCTGATTAGAGTATGCCTTTTTGTTTGTCTGTGAAATTGAGAATCCTGAATACTTGTTCCCTCCCAACCAGAATAGATTTAAGGGTCTTTAATTTATTTTAGGTGACTGTCTCAGTATTTGAGCAGAAGCCAAATAGCATCTTTGGTGCTTACCCCTGTAAGCTAATGAGACCTTCTGCAGGATTGCAGGGTTCGGATGTAAGCAGCTTATAATGAACCAGAAAGGTTGTTGATATCTCTGTTTTTATTTTTTTACTTTAAAGATTTTATTTATTTATTTGAGAGAGAGAGTGCGAGAGAGAGCATGAGAGGGGAGGTCAGAGGGAGAAGCAGACTCCCTGTGGAGCTGGGAGCCCATTGTGGGACTCGATCCTGGGACTCCGGGATCATGACCTGAGCCGAAGGCAGTTGCTTAACCAACTGAGCCACCCAGGCGCCCTCTATTTTTATTTTTAAAATGCATTTTTATCAGATAACCACCTTCCTCCTTCTAAATTAGACAAAATTGAGAAAAGAAATGATAATGATGAGAGTATGGTAAAACTACTCCTTCTTAGTAGGTGGCACTGCAGTTTTTTGTTTTTTGTGGTTTTTTTTAAAGATTTTATTTATTTGACAGAGAGAGATCACAAGTAAGCAGAGAGGCAGGCAGAGAGAGAAAGGAAAGCAGGCTCTCTGCTGAGCAGACAGCCCATTGTGGAGCTTGATCCCAGGATCCTGAGATCATGACCTGAGCCAAAGGCAGAGGCTTTAACCCACTGAGTCACCCAGGCGCCCCCCCAACTGCAATTTTTAAGTAACTTTTTTTAACAAAATGAATGTATATTTATCATAGATGCTTGGAAAATACATAAGCATGAACAGAAGAAAAGAACATTACCTAGATTCCTACTACCAGAAATAACCATTTCTTAGTTTCTTTTCTCTGCTTGTGCATGCATGGAATCTGTGCATATAGCTTTTTAGAAGAAAAATTGTACTGTGTAAATATAGGTTGTCTGTTTCCACTTCACATTATATCGTGAGCATTTATCTCCTTTTATACATTCTTTGGAAACTTTAATGGGGTGGTAATGATTCTACCACCATTTACTGCACTGTGAATTAACCAGTTTTCTTCTGGTTGGATAGTTAGATAGTTTCCAAATATTGTATAAAGACCATACTGACATAAATCTTTTGAGTAGTTTTTTACTTTGATATAAAACTATTTTAAAAAAACATTTTGAGCACCATGTGTTACATCAGGCCAGATGAATTACCTAATTATGGATACAAGATTAATAAAAAAGGCGCCTGGGTGGCTCAGTTGGTTGAGCAACTGCCTTCGGCTCAGGTTATGATCCTTGAGTTCTGGGATCAAGTCCCACATCAGGCTCCCAGCTCCACGGGGAGTCTGCTTCTCCCTTTGACCTTCTCCCCTCTCATGCTCTCTCTCACTGTCTATCTCAAATGAATAAATAAAATCTTTAAAAAAAAAAGATTAATAAAAAACAATACCTATCCTCAAGAACTTCAGTCTATTGGAAAACCAGTTTAGTTATATATATGAAGAGCCTTAAAAATTGTCTTCACCTGGGGTGCCTGGGTGGCTCAGTCGGTTGAGCATCGGCCTTTGGCTGGGGTTATGATCTCTGGGTCCTAGCATCGAGCCCTGCTCAGTAGGGAGTTTGCTTCTCCCTCTCCCTCTGCCTCTTCCCCTGCTTGTGCTCCCTCTCTCTCTGTATCTCTCTGTCTCAAATGAATGAATAAAATCTTTTTTAAAAAATCGTCCTGGGCGCCTGAGTGGCTCAGTTGGTTGAGCAACTGCCTTCGGCTCAGGTCATGATCCTTGAGTTCCAGGATCGAGTCCCACATCGGGTTCCCAGCTCCACGGGGAGTCTGCTTCTTCCTCTAACCTTCTCTCTTCTCATACTCTCTCTCACTTTCTCTGTCTCTCAAATAAATAAATAAAATCTTTTAAAAAATAATAAAATTAAAAAATTAAAAATCGTCTTACCCTTTGCCCCAAGAATTCTCCTTTTGGGTATTGATCATAGGAAATCATTTGAAACATCATAAAGACATAATGAGTATGTAGCAACATAGATAACAGCTAAGGCTATAATATTAAGTCGAAAATAGTCTCAGAATTAAGATACAAAGACAAAAGACTGGCGGGTTACATCAAATGATATTTGTGTTAGAATGTTGCATTGTTTTTGCCAGCTTTTCTGTGTATTTAATTTTTTTAAGTTTTTTTTTAAGAAAATTCCTATTTAGCATTAGAGATACTTTCTTCCTGAGGATTTCTATCTGGCTTACATTTACCATTCTTAATTGATTCTAAAAAGGTACGAGCAGCAGCGGGACAATCTTGCCCAACAGTCATTTAACATGGAACAAGCCAATTATACCATCCAGTCACTGAAGGACACCAAGACCACGGTATTTCTATAGCACCTTTTCCCATGATTTGATTTTTTTTTTTTTTACTCTTCTGTTCTTTTACCACAGTATTTAAAAGACAATTTCACCAACATGGCTTCCGAAGACATTGTGTTCTCTTTTATCTTTTTTTAGGTTGATGCTATGAAACTTGGAGTAAAGGAAATGAAGAAAGCATACAAGCAAGTGAAAATCGACCAGATTGAGGTGAGATATATACTGGTTTCTGCAAGAATGTAGACTAGTTTGGAAAGAATACAAAAATGAATATGTATGTGAGGTAAAGAACATAGAAGACTGATTGAATCTTGGGCTTGCCATTTACTTATAGAGTAACTTTGGGAAAGGGTACCAAATGTCTCTGTTTCCTTTTTCACACAAGGATCCTAATGCCACATATGGTTATTATGAGGATGAAATAAATGAGCTGGTGTGTCTATGCACACAACACCTGGCACATAATAGACACTCAGTAAATAAGCCACCAGCTTACCGTTACTTCTAACTCACTTAATGATTTCGAGTCTGTTTCCTCAGTTGTAAAGGAGTGATGTTGCTACCCGTCTTCCAGGATTGTCACGAGTGTTAAATTGAAGATGTATATGTCAGGCGTTTGACACAGTTCCTAGAGGGAAGCTGGTTCCCCTTTCTAGTAATTCTCTTTAGATTTTTAATAATAATGCCATTAGGTTCTTAAAATTAACCTGTCTTTTGAGATGGTGCTTTACCTGGGAGGTGAGCCCTAAGCACTTGGCAGGTGAATAGGTGAACAGCCCAGATGGCAAGCAGGGGTAGCAGAGGGAGTGAGCGGGACCGAACAGAGGAAAGAGGCTTTTCTGCCAGCATGGTGGTGTTACTTTACCACCCCACTCCCGTAAAGTGTCTCTTTCTATGAGGGCAGGGACTTGATTTTGTTCACTGTCACGCCTTGAACAATGCCTGGCCATAGTTGGTGCTCAGAGAGTCTTTGATGGATGATGAACAAATGAACAGGAGACTGTTAAAGGGGCTAAAGCAGTCCTACCCGATTCAAGCTGTATTTGGTTATTTACCATCTTCCTGGCATTTTACTGCCCCTAAAGATGTATTCTCCGAGAGTGCAGATCTTAGTCCAAGTGAGGGCGTTCCTCCCATCTTACTTTTTTCAAGCACCCCTCCTTGGACTGCCTGTGGCTGTCTCTCTAATCCTCTACAAGTCTCTGCTTACACGGAGTTAATCTCAGTGACATCTTCCAGGACATTGACTGAGACAATGTTCCAAGTACATTTGTCTTATTTGTATAATACTATTTAGTAATATAATGAAACTGAATTTTGTTTTCAACCTTATGTTTAATTAAACATAATTTAAACATAATTTAATTATGTTTAATTAAAACCTTATGTTTTAATTAGAGCTATTTAATGTCAATAAAATAGAAGTTGTATTTCTGGGGTTTTTGTACATCTCTCCATCTTTTATCTGTAGTTGTCTGTCTGGTTCCCTATCTAATTATCCTTTTCCTGTCTCCTCATAGATTTGCCCAAATGGCAGCTAGAGAGCTCCTTTCTCCCTTTTGGCCTGTGTGTCTGTCTGTGTCTGTTGTCAGTTCGGCTATCCCCTTTGAATTTCATTTGTTTTTCTAAAATACTTTAGAAAACATTTTCATTGTTTTATAACCCATTTTTTTGTATTTTGCCTGTGTTCTCTGTTTCTAGCCTTCCTATGCACATTGTCTATTGCTTGTATTTGTTTATATTACTTTTGTGTTATTTATCTAATATTGAACCTGTTCTTTGTGTGATAATTGGGTGTGTGTGTGTGTGTGTGTGTGTGTGTGTGTGTGTGTCTTTCACAGAGTCTGTTGTGAGGAATCCTATCCATAAATGATTTGGGGAGACTTGTCTTGATGTGTGGTAGCATGGCAGAAACTTGACTTGATTAGCTTACTCTGTGTTTTCACTCTCGTGTAGTTTTTGTTTCAGCCAGTGCTTCTCTGTACAGCGGAATGTCACATGCATACAGTGTGGTAGTTTGGCACTTGAAAATACAGTAATAAAGCATACTGTTTTCTTTTTCTTTAAGTGTTGTTCATTTTACTTTCTATCTTGTCTTTTTCACCTTTAAAGGGAAAAACAAACCTCCAATTTGGGGGCCAGGAGGAGTTCTCAAATGTTTTGCATTGCCCTAAATATTCTGAAGGATAAATGGTGCCAATTTGGACTTTTTGCATTATCAACACTAGTCTGTTCCCTTTCTGTGGAAATTTAAGTCTATGACAAGCACATTGTTACTCTGCACATCCCCCCCCCTTTTTTTTAAAGATTTTACTTATTTATTTGAGAGAGAGCACAAGCAGAGGGGGAACTGCAGAGGGAGAAGGAGAAGCAGACTCCCCACTGAGCAGGAAGCCCTACATGGGGCTTGATCCCAGGATCCCAGGATCATGCATGACCTGAGCTGAAGGCAGATGCTTAACCAACTGAACCACCCAGGCACTCCTCTCTGCATATCCTTAATACAATGGAAGATACATAGTATTAAGTGCTTAGTGTTTATAAAGCCTTATAAAACCCTATGAGGTATGGCTTTTTGTAATCTCATTTTACAGATGAGAAAATTATGGCTTAAAGACTTTATTTCTCATGGGGCGCCTGGGTGGCTCAGTTGGTTGAGCTGCTGCCTTCGGCTTGGGTCATGATCTCAGAGTCCTGAGATCAAGCCCCACATCGGGCTCTCTGCTCGGCAGGGAGTCTGCTTCCTCCTCTCTCTCTCTGCCTGCCTCTCTGCCTACTTGTGATCTCTCTCTCTGTATCAAATAAATAAATAAAAAATCTTTAAAAAAAAAAGACTTTATTTCTCATTAAGTAAGGCAAAATTCGAGCTTTTGTATGTCTCATTCCACAGTCTGTGCTCCTAACCACTATATTAGCTGCCCTATATTATGCTGTAGCACTTCTCAGATTGGTTTTACATTATTTCCAACCTTGTAGTCTTCCAGTTAATCACAGGTAGATCATTCACAGATGACTTATGCTCTCAGTCAGTTATTTTCACCAGCCTGGTTTCAGATATCAAGCCTGTCCTGATTCCATTTCTGTTTCTCCATCCAGGGTGAGCCTAGTAGAATTTTTAGTACCACTCAGTTGTTTCCACTACTGTTTTTTTTCCCTACATAGTGTAGTCTTCAACTGACGTAAGATTAATTTGCTTGTCTCTATTACCTGCTTTTCTCCATAAACTAGAAACATGTTGATAATGTAGGTACTGCTGGATTTAATGTTTTAGGTAAACTTTTTTTCTTTTTTTTTTTTTTAAAGAGTTTATTTATTTATTTGACAGATCACAGGTAGTCAGAGAGGCAGACGGGGGGGGGGGGGAGCAGGATCCCTGCTGAGCAGAGAGCCCGATGTGGGGCTCCATCCCAGGACCCTGAGATCATGACCTGAGCTGAAGGCAGAGGCTTAACCCACTCAGCCACCCGTGCCCCTTAGGTAAACTTTCTGTAATGACAGAGCCGATGCGCATCTGTTCTTGCAATAGGACTTTGAATTTCCATGAGGCATCTTAAATTCAAATGCAATATAATCAATTTAATTCTTTTTTTAAGTTTATTTATATTTTTGTAGTAATATCTATACCTAGGGCGGTGTTCAAACCCACGACCCCAAAATCAAGAATCACATGCTCTTTGAGCCAGCCAGTCGCCCCAATTTAATTTTTCTTTCTTTTCGAGTTTATGTTTTATTACCAAAAAAGAGGATTATGTGGGTCGTTGGCATTCACAGATATTCTTAGGGGAATCTTCAGTTTTGTGATTTTTAGATTATTAAGCTTTCTTATACTTTTAATTGGAAGGGACATTCAGGAGTTATTCACACTCATCCTTTAGAGGAACACCTGCTCAATTGTTGACTAAAAACAATCACTAGGCAAGGACTGGAGTAAGGGAAGAGAAGTAACAATTGTTGAGAACTGGTATGTGCTTAGCATTTTCTGTACATTATCTTTTTTAAAATTGCTTGTTTCTAAGATTCACAGGAAAGAATAAGGTGGTGGGGTAGTTAGAGGGAAATAGTAAGAAATGAATGAAAGGGGGCACCTGGGTGGCTCATTAGGTTAAGCATTTCTGTCGGGTCATGGTCCCAGGGTCCTGGGATCGAGCCCCACATTGGGCTCCCTACTCAGTGGGGAGTCTGCTTCTCCCTCTCACTCTCCGTCTGTGCTCTCTCTCTCAAATAAATAAATAAAATCTTAAAAAAAAAAGAAATGAATGAAAGCTGTCATTTGTATTTCTATAAGGACTTACAAGACCAGCTAGAAGATATGATGGAAGATGCCAATGAAATCCAAGAAGCGCTGAGCCGTAGTTATGGCACCCCGGAATTAGATGAAGATGACCTGGAAGCAGGTATGTTGTGGGAAAAATAATTAGGGAAAAAAAAAGTTTTAGAGT
Source organism: Nasua narica (assembly GCA_028533885.1). Lineage (NCBI taxonomy): Eukaryota > Metazoa > Chordata > Mammalia > Carnivora > Procyonidae > Nasua > Nasua narica. Next base: position 47,308,038 of record CM052813.1, on the reverse strand, counting down.
CTGAAAATTTCTCTAGCATTTCTCAAATGCTAGAGGAAATTCCTGTGACGGTTCTGTGAGAGTTTATGGTACAGTCTCTGGGCAAGGAGCTTGTGAGGCAGGCATGTCGGATTTTCATGCTCCACCAACAACTTTGGGAAGAACAGAGGCAGGGCAGGGCAAAGGTCTCTGCTGACCTGGTACTTGATGTCTAAATACTGCCTTTCCCTGCCATTTTTCTTTGGATTTTTTTCTCCTTCTTATTGGAATCCTCTCCCTTAGAACAGCAAAGTAAATCAAGAAATAATCACCAGTAAATACTAAATGTGCATCTGCCGTAAGCTCGGTACTGTGTTAGGTGCTGGGGGTTTATCATTGAAGAAAGCGGATTCAATCCCTGCATCCGTGAAGCTTCTCTAGCCAAGGGTAAGAAACTGCTTGTTTCAAGTAATTAATAGCAAGAACACAAACTGTTGGGAAGGAGAAGTGTGAGGTACTGTGGAGCACAGAGCTGGGGAATTTAACCTAGTTGGGAGTGGGGACAAGCATGGGTCCTGAGGATGAGTAGGGGTTAGCAGGTAAAAAAATGGGAGGCGTTGTTGAGTGGCCTCAGGGAGAGGATTCTTTACCCGGAGAAAACAAAAACGCTAATTTCAAAAAATACATACACCCTTATGTCTACTGCAGCATTGTTTTGAATAGCCAAGACATGGGAACAGCCCAAATAAGTGAAAATAAGTGAAGTAAGTCCAACAAAGAAAGACAAATACAATTTCACTTACATATGGAATTTAAGAAACAAAGAAACAGACTCTTAACTATAGAGAACAAAGTGCTAGAGGGGTGGGTGGGGGGTGGGAGAAATGAGTGAAGGGGATTAGGGGTACACTTACCCATGATGAGCAGTGAGTAATGGGTAGAATTGTTGAATCACTATATTGTACACCCGGAACTAATATAACAGTTAATTAAACTGGAATTTTAAAAAATCAATAAAAATCTAAAAAAGATAGTGGCTGAGACGAAGGTGGTAGTAGCAGAAACAGAAAAGTGGATGTGGAAGGAGGGGAAGGTCAAGGATGTCTGTTAGTGTCTAGCATGAATAACTACGTAGATGGCGAAAGCACCTCACACTGGATTTTCTGTCACGTGCTTCCCATGTCTCAGTTGTTCTGCTTCTCCTTCTCCTTCTTCTCCTTCCCTTCCATTTCCTCCTTCTCCTCCTCCTCTCTCTCTCCCCCTTAGCCCCCACCACCCCACCCCCGTTCCTTCTCTCCCCCCATTCTGTTTTTGCCTAGAACCTTTTTTTCCCCCCATAAATTCCTTTATTTCCCATCCTGAGTTTCCCCTGATGAATGTCTACCGGGTATTGTCATTCCTCTTGGTCACTTCCAACTCATTTTACCGTAGACTTGTTTTTTTAAAGCCTGATTTCATGTGATGGTCATCAGTATACAACAATCTCCTGCCTCCTTTCACTGCCTTCTTTCAAGTTCATCAATAAATGAGAGAGAATTTTGTATGTTTGTTATTGTCCAGATTGACAATATTTGTTATTATGTCCAGATGTATGTCCAGATTTTGTATATTTGTTATTGTCCAATTTGAATTGGCCAAGCGATAGATACAGACTCATCTCATGAAGACTAGGGCCTTCTAAACCTGTGGGGAATGGTTGTTTTGTTTGTTTTATTTTGATTTTTGATTTCCAGAGATTTTCCCATATCCGTTCCCTTGAAAGTTTCTTACAATGGCCATCTTCTGTTTTGAAAATAGAAATTAATAATCCTTTTTCCTTTGTTTTGAAATTTTTGTCTTATAGTAAATAATTTGGCTAACTTTCTGAACATTAGCTGCCAATTTTCTTGTGTAAATTTGAGTGAAATGTTGACTATTTCAATCTCAGAGTTGGATGCCCTGGGTGATGAGCTTCTGGCCGATGAAGACAGCTCTTACTTGGATGAAGCAGCATCTGCACCTGCAATTCCAGAAGGTGTTCCCACTGACACAAAGAATAAGGTGAAAGCTTTTCCTCTTTCTCTTAGCTCTGCAAAATGGTAAAGGTTTTATGCTTGGTCACCAGTCTGGGAATCTGCAAGGTAGTCTTTTTTTTTTTTTTTTTTAAGATTTTATTTATTTGACAGAGAGAGAGATCACAAGTAGGCAGAGAGGCAGGCAGAGAGAGAGGGGGAAGCAGGCTCCCCGCTGAGCAGAGAGCCCGATGCGGGGCTTGATCCCAGGACCCTGAGATCATGACCTTAGCCGAAAGCAGAGGCTTTAACCCACTGAGCCACCCAGGCGCCCCTCTACAAGGTAGTCTTAACTTAGAACAAGGAAAGATTGTTTCAGTCATTATTTTGGGACCCTTTGCATTAAACTATGGACATGCTGTGTACATTGTGTCACTGAGGCCCAGGAGTATTTTTATACATTAACAATTATTATAATCAACATAATTACCTTTGTGAGCTTGCACTAGGTTCCATTTATAGGTTTTAGACAGCATTTCCTGGAAAAGTATCACTAACACATGCATGGACCATGCTAGGCAGGAGCAAGAGAGTTCTATCCTCCATACATACCGCTTATTTAGGGTGAAATTTTTAAATGAGGATTAATAATTTAAATATAAAACAATGTAGAAAGGGATGCCTGGGTGGCTCAGTTGGTTAGGCAGCTGCCTTCGGCTCGGGTCATGGTCCCGGCGTCCTAGGATCAAGTCCCGCATTGGGCTCCTTGCTCGGCGGGAGGCCTGCTCCTCTCTCTGCCTCTGCCTGTCTCTCTGCCTACTTGTGTTCTCTCTCTGTTAAATAAATAAATAAATAAAATCTTTAAAAAAAAAAAAAAACAATGTAGAAAGATTCTCATTTAACAAGGTAAAGAATCAGGACACCTGGGTTTAGGTTTTAGCCCTATGAGTGACTGTGAGACCTCGGCAAATCACTGTTTTGAGCTTTTCTGTTCCTTGTATCTCTAAAATGTGGATAATTATAATTATCTCACATAATTGTTGTATAGACCAAGTTAGAGCTTGTATGTAAAAGGACTTGGCGAACTGAAAGCCCTGTCCAAAGCTGCATGTTATCATTATTATAAACAGATAAAAAATTGTTACTTACAAAATCCTGTTCACTCCATCTTAGTTCATGGTATAAATGTCATTTTCTTTCTATTGTCGTTTGTCCTGTGTTTGCATTATCTCCCAATGTGCACATTGATTGTGCAGAATCCTTGAGTGAGAGCCAGTCTCCTCAGCTCTGCCTTTATTCACTGTATGACTTGGAGCAAAAAAAAAAAATTCTTTATTTATTTGAAAGAGCAGGGTTGGTGGGGGAGCGCAGAAAGAGAGAGAATCCTGAAGCAGACTCCCCCTCAGCACAGAGCCGGACAACCCTGAGATCATGACCTGAGCTAAAACAGAAGTCAGATGCTCAGCCTTCAGCTGAGCCACCCAGGCACCCTGACTTGGAACAAATTAGAAATTC
>CM052813.1:47271573-47304074 GCA_028533885.1 Nasua narica | reverse complement strand
GGTGGATGAGGGAACGGAGCCACATCTGATGCCACAGGTAGAAGAAAGGTGTCTGTGTAAATTGGAGAAGGGCAGGCTGCTTCCTGAAGTCTCTGAAGGGCTATCCCAGGGCCAAAGGAGAGATGATTTCTTCTCAGCCTCACAGGGTAGAGCCCATTCATGTGAGGAGGCTGCAGGGAGGCAGGTTTGAGTTCCAGAATTTTCTCTCAGTGGAAACTGCCTCAGTGAAGGAGGCTGTCTCCAGAAGTAGAGAGTTCTCCATTACTGGAGGTGTGCCCACCACTGTGGTTTTAGCTTTTCTTGGGGTTGCTATTATAAGAGATTTCCAAGGTAGACAGGGAGAAGGGAATTGAGATGAAGTGACCTCTGATACACTGTTTAAGCATGGCACTGAGGCATTAAGATGCAAACCCAGCCTTGTCACCACACTGCTCAAAACCTTCCCATGATCATGAAACTAGAAACGAGAAATTATCCAAATGTCCTTCAACAGAATGGGCAAACTATGATACGTACACTGGGATACAGCTCAGCAATAAAATGAGCAAACAGTGGTTATATGCAACAACATTGCTGAATCTCAAAACACATTGAGCAGAAGAAGCCAGACACAAGGCTACATACTACATGGATGGGGCACCTTGGGCCAAGGTCAAGGGTAGCCTGGGGATAAACACAGCTTTCTATGTGGCATTCTAGAACAGGCCAAACTAATTTATGGTGGGGAAAAAAAGCAGTGGTTGAATTGAGGGTTGGGTAAGGGAGGGATTGACCAGCATGAGGGAAGTTTCCAGGGTGTTGGAAATTTTTTTTTTAAGATTTTTTTTTTTATTTACTTGAGAGAGAGAGTGAACATGAGAGGGGGGAAAGGTCAGAGGGAGAAGCAGGCTCCCCACTGAACAGGGAGCCCGATGCGGGACTCCATCCTGTGACTCCAGGACCATGACCTGAGCTGAAGGCAGTCATTTAACCAACTGAGCCAACCAGGCACCCCGGAATTTTTATTTTATTTTATTTTTATTTTAAGTAGGCTCCACACCCAACATGTGGCTCCAACTCATAATCCTGAGATCAAGAGTCTCATGTTCTACTGACTGAGCCATCCAGGTGCCCCAGAAATGTTTTGTATCTTGATAGAGGTTTGGGTACACAGGTATGTGCATTGTCAAAATTCATTGCGTAAGATTCACTGAGTGATAAGATTTGTTTATTTCTGGGCACCTGGGTGGCTCAGTGGGTTAAAGCCTCTGCCTTCGGCTCGGGTCATGATCTCAGGGTCCTGGGATCGAGCCCTGCATCGGGCTCTCTGCTTGGCAGGGAGCCTGCTTCCTCCTCCCTCTGCCTGCCTCTCTGCCTACTTGTGATCTCTTTCTGTCAAATAAATAAATAAAATCTTTAAAAAAAAAAGATTTGTTTATTTCATGGTACGTAACTGTTAGGGGACTAAAAAGCATGAAAAAAATATAAAGGCTTTCCATGGCTCCTTGTGATCGCTAAGCTCCTTCATCTTATGGTTAGGGCCCTGCATGAGCTGATTGAAAACTTCCTCTTGGACTCACTTCCTAGAACACCTCCCCATGTTCCTATGCCTCAGCCATTTCTGTCTGCTCATTCTTGCAGGCTCTGCTTTGGTTTATACTGTTTCTGTCCAGGTGAAATGTCCTCATCCCCCTTCTATTGATTTTTGTCTTCATCTCTAGGCTCAGCTGCTACTTCCCTCAAAGTGAAACCTTCCCTGATCTCTCCCAGGGTTTCCCGAGCAGACCTGGATTTAGCCTCCAGTTTTTGTTCATTGTGCATTTGGGCTGCTACAACAAAATACCATAAACTTGGTGTCTTACAGACAAGAAACATTTGTTTCTCACAATGCTGGAGGCTGGGAAGCCTAAGGTCATGGCACTGGCAGATCTGGTGTCTGCTGAGGTCCCTCTTCCTGCTTCGGAGCTGGTGCCTACTTACTGTGTCCTCACATGGTAGAGGGGGCAAGGGAGCTTTTTGGGGTCTCTTTCATAAGGGCACTAATCCCACTCATGAGGCTGTACCTCATGACCTAGTCGCCTCCCAGAGGTCCCTCCCAATACCATCGCCTTGGGGATTAGGATTTCAGCATGTGAATTTGGGGGCCACAAACATTCAGGCCACTTTCATACCACAGGCTGTCCCACTCACTGGGTCACTCTTGCCTCCCATGGACCTGAGTTCCTTGGGGCTCCTATGCTTCTGCCCCCATGTGGCAATGCCCCCCATATAGTGGGTGTTCGGGGCTTGAGGACTGAAGTGCATTGTGAGGAGGTGGAGTGTAGAACCTGTATCAGAGCTTCTTCCTGGAGGGTGTGGGAAGAGGTTGCATTTACTCTCAGGCTGCCCTTGAACCCTGTGCTCACCTGGCCCAGGAAGGAACCTGAAATGGGCACAAGGACTCTCTTCTGGACAGGCCTCCTCAGTGTTCCCAATGGGAGAACTGCTCAGGGAACAGATGTCACCCTGGGAGTAAGCAGGCTACACTGGGCGAGAGCCCCCAGACCCATTCTCAGTTGCCCCAGCTCCTAGGACTACATCCTCAGCTAGGGAAATGGGAGTGGGACTGGCCGTGAGGTCAGTCGTCCTCCAGGGGTGTCCTAAGTAGTCTTCCTGCTCCCCCCTTTAGTCTGTTCTCAACACAGCAACTAGAGTGATCCTTTTAACACACAACTCTGTGCAAAATTCTTCAGTGTCTCCCATTTCACTCAGAGGGAAAGGCAAGTTCCTCCATTGGCCTTTAAAGCCTTACCCAGAAAAGTTCCCAGTTGCCTCTATCACCTCCTCTCCCGTTGCTCTGCACCCTGCCTCTCATTCCCCTCCTGCCACACTGGCCTGCTTGCCATACCTCCAACACTCCAGCTATGCTCCTATCTCAGGGCCTTTGCACTGCCTGTCCCCTCTGTCTGGAACCTTTTTTTTCCCAGATAGCCACACAGCTCACTCCCCTGCCTCCTTCCAGCCTTGCTCTAGGAGAGAAACCTCTGATTTAACGTGGCAGCCCCCTCTTCATCCTGGCCAATATTTTTTCTTTAGCTTTTATCACCTTCTAACATTGCACCCTATCTGATTATCTATTCCCTTCTATCCTACCCCATTGGGTTTAAGCTCCATCAAGGTAGTTCTCTTTCTATTTGTTCACTGATATGTCTTCAGGGCCCGGAACAATGCCTGATACATGGTCAAGATGAGACCACAGATGTGCTCCAGGCCCTGAGAAGGCCCCACTCCAGCATGTGTTCAGCCCAGGACAAGGGCTACCCTTGGCTCACACAGCTGCAGTGTGTCCCACAAGCATCACCTGTCACAGCAGACAGGAGCTCAGAGGACCCAGGCCAGGCTTCCTTCAGCACTACCTTGCAGTCGGCAGATTTCCCTGTCTCTCCCAAGATAGGCCTGCTCCCACATCTCTCGCTGAGGAGTTGCTTAGAGCAGCTTTGAACCAGAAGGACATCTACGCTATAGCTGGAGAAACAGAGGCCCCAAGAGAGGGGGGGCTTTTGCAGTTCTGGGCCAGAGCCAGGATTTGAATCCAAGTTTCTTTTCTCCTAGCCCAGGGCTTTTACCACCACAGTGGAGAGGTACAGAAAGAAGGTATATGCGAAAAACCGAGGCCTCACAGGAGGTTCCAGGGCCTGTCTCTGCCCCTACCACGAGCTCATCTACCATCACCAAGCCACAGAGAGTCTGGGCTCTGTCCACTCACCCCTGTCCACAATGAGGAGGGCGGCCACGGCCAGGGCAACCACCCACGGGCGGACGGCCATGCTGATCCTGGGCTGATGCGTCCGAGCTAGCTGGGGCCTGGGCCAGGGGAATGGCCGGGGCCTGTTTATACGGCTGATCCCCACCCTTATCTTATCTAGGGCCAGATGGAGAGACTGGGAGCGGCATCCACAGTTAGTATCTGCACCACCGCACCAGAGATGCCGAACGTGGGGCGGCCTGGGGCTGTGCCTGCGGAGCTGGCGGATTTCCAGAGTGAGGCAAAGAGTGGACAACCTCCAAAGTGGCCGCCAATCGAAGGGCTGGAGCACGTGGGGGAGGGAAACTGAAGTAGAAAAACAGAGACACCAAGTCAGAGAGACTGAATGAGGAAAGACAGGCAGATCAGAAGGAAAGAGAAACAAAAAGAAAAGCAGCCACTGAAAGGGGGCGGGAGGCAGAGAAGAGAGGCTGGAGCCATGGGTGCCTTTGCTGGGGTCTGCACCAAGCACTTTTGCAGTGGCAGAAAACACACTTTCCTTCCTGGGGCCTGTTCCCCCCGTTCTGACTCTGTCTCCCTCCTGGGGCTGCTGTGAAGAGGACAGTGGGGACAGCAGACGGGAAAACATCTTGCAGAGGATGAAGTGAGGTGTAAATATAAATGAAAATGGTTCTCGGGATGCCTGGGTGGCTCAGTTGGTTGAGCAGCTGCCTTCAGCTCAGGTCATGATCCCGGCGTCCTGGGATCGAGTCCCGCATCGGGCTCCTTGCTCCGCAGGGAGCCTGCTTCTCCCTCTGCCTCTGCCTACCTCTCTGCCTGCTTGTGTTCTCTCTCTCTCTCTGACAAATAAATAAATAAAATTAAAAAAAAAAAGAATAAAATTATAAAAAAGAAAATGGTTCTTTTCATTTCTTTTTTTCTTTTCCCACCATGAAAGGGCACAGTTGATATGGCGGGTGGGCAGCGGGGGGGGGGGCGGGTAGGGGCATGGGGCCTACTTGAGATTCTGTCCCTTTCCCTCTGACTGCCCCCTCAACCCCTCATACTCTTTCTCTAAAATAAAAAAAAGAAGATGCCCTCATGTTTTACATGTATTATATGCCATTTACATTTTAATGGCTTAAATACAGACAAGATTTTTTTCAAGAAAAATCAGTATATAACACTCCCCGCCCCCCGCCCCCCGGGGAGTACCTGGGTGGCTCAGTCGGTTAAGTGTCTGCCTTTGGCTCAGGTCATGATCACAGAGTCCTGGGATCAAGTCCCACATCGGGTTCCCTGCTCAGCGGGAGTCTGCTTCTCCCTCTCCTCCCTGCTCGTGCTCTCTCTGGCTCTCTCTCAAATAAATAAATAATATTAAAAAAAATAAAATTAAGATAAAAAAATAAACAATAAAACTCCCCCATACTTATACAATATATATGAACGAGATATTTGGTTATCTGCTTTCAAAGAATTCCTGATTTATAAACAGTATAATAAAATTTTATTTATATATGCATTTCTCAAATTAATTTAGCTCCATTTTCAGCTCTATCTAGAGATTCAGTTTCCCTGGGAAGAATTTAAAACTACAGACGCGGAGCCTCTTTCCAAAATACATGAACCAAAGTTTCAAAAATTTAAAAAATTCCTTTTATTTTGAAAGATTTTGAGCCTACAGGTAAGTTGTAAGAAAGTTAAACGAGTCAATGGGAAGGATTCTTATTCAAGAATAGCCCCTTTGAATGGGAGGGAGAGATGAACCATGAAAGACTGTGGACTCTGAGCAACAAAGTGAGGGTTTTGGAGGGGAGGGGTGTGGGGGGTTGGGTGAGCCTGGTGATGGGTATTGAGAAGGGCACATATTGCATGGAGCACTGGGTGTGGTGCATGAACAATGAATCTTGGAACACTGAAAAAAAAAAAAAAAAAAGAAAAAGAATAGCCCCTTTGGGGGCTCTAGGCAGCCAGCCAGAGAGTAGCCCTGACAAAGTGATAAGAGGCCTCAGATGTGCAGCCAAGCCCAGCCTCAGGTCTATGACTCAGCTTCAAGATCCTCCTGCCCCTCCTCAGGAAACTCAGAGGCCCAAGGATGCCCCTGAAGCAGGTGGCAGCTGTCCTTCCATTGCTTAGTCAGGCAGAGCAAATATTTAATGATGATTTCCTGCCCTAAAGCAAAAACATCTCATGAAGTGTGGGGAGGTAACTTTCAAGGTCATCTAGGTCCTGCCTACCATCTTCCTCTCAGACCTTCCTGCAGCCGCCCCACCACGAAGTCATTCAACCTTTAGGGATGAGGAGCTCATGACCTACTAGTTTCATTGTTGAATGGCTTTGAGCTGAGTCCTTCCTCATACAAGAGGTCCGCTTCTCCGAGACTCCTTGCCAGGGTGGGGGTAGGGGGTGGGGGTGCCTCCCAGCTCTGTCTCTAGCCTCCTCCATACGCAGGAACCCCAGGTGAGTACCTCCAGGCTAAGCAGTTCCAGCCCTTTGCTGGCCCCACCCTCCGCCTGAGGAAGCTCTTGGGCCCCTTGGCATTTCTCATCTGGTTCCTAGTTCTGTCTGCCTGTGTTCCGGGTTAGAGTGAGAAGCGGACAGGGGGAGACAAGGGAGTTTGTCACCTCCCTTGTTTTTGGACTTTAGACCTTTATCAATGTGGCAGGAATGTCTGCTGATGGTTCTAGCTGCTTTAAGGGACCAGGAAGCTTGAATTCTGGATCTTCTGAAGTTCAGAGTAAAATCAAGGGCAGCCTGTGGGGTGCGGAGCCCACTTACTATGCTTCGCACCCAAAGCACCTTGGACAAGCACTTCCTAGATTCACTTATGGTCACAAACTTCAAATCTGTCCTTCACCAGAATACGAGCCTGACTCCTGTATCCAACTGCTATTGGGCAGCACCCCTATGAGCATATATGTATCCAAATAAACCTCGTTCATTAATCCAGAATCCGCTCATTCACTCCACAGGAGTTTAATAAGCAGTTAAGCTCCATATGTTTGGACATAGCAGGGAATAAGTCAGACAAAATAGCTGCCCTCAAGCAGCTTGTCATTAAGTGGGAGACTGGTACCAACTGGGGGCAGAGCTGTATCATCACCGCTGGAATAAGTCCCACAGATGAGACACACTCAGTGCTTGGGGAGGATCCGAGAATGACCTATCCATCCGGGCAGCCAGAGAAGGCCAAGGGGTGAGTGCTTGGGGCAGGCTGTAGCAGAGTGGAACGGGGTATAGACAGAGGAAACAGAATGTGTGAGGGCCCTGAGGCAGGAAGAAGCTTGGTGCATCCAGGAAACAGGCCAAAGCAGCTAAAGTGAGGTCAGCGAGTGGAGAGGGGCCCGCAGTGAGTCTGGAATGGCCGGGGAGATCAGATCACTGTTTTCCACCGCACATCCCGCCTTCCAGCAGTGGAATCCAGAGGCTGACTCCGTGACCCTGTTTGCCTTCCCACTGAGTATACAGGTTCTGTTTCCTACATAGCTGTTGAATCATATAAGCAAGAAGGAGTGAGTCCTGCAGAGACCTGGAAGAAGGAACTGCAGGGCCAAGGCCCTGGGACAGAAGCGAGCTCAGTATGCTCAGGAAGTAAATACCAAGGAGTTCACTGTGGTTAGCGTAAAATGAACCTGGAAGTGAGTGACAGGAGGAGAGGGCCAGCTGACACTCCCGTCGCAGCCCAGACCAACTTGTTGGGGTCAACTTGAGTGCATCCCTTCCTCCCTTTGGGCTTGTGCATGTGCTCCCATCTGGGAAATGGGCCTGCTGACATGTACATCACCAGCCTGACTCCCAGGGCAGCTGTGAGGACCCCGAAGAGGAGAGTGTGAGGTGAGATGTGTGCAGACACCGTGATGCCGAGGAAGCAGCTTGAGTACGGATTCCCGGAAGCAGAGCAGAGGTCAAGCGCTAAAAGCCCTAAGCATCTACACAAGTGCTGGGATCAATGTGATGAAGACAGAGATGCCCTAAAACTGGGCTCTGGCAGGGGGGGCTGGTAGTTCCTCCCTGTCTTGCCCCAAGTCAGATGAGAGCTGGGACATGCACGCTGGCTGAGCCCACACTACCCAGCCTCGTCCAGCAGCCTTCATGGTTCCTGCCAAACCTCGGACTGATGCCAAAGGAACACAGCTACTCCTTGGTGACGACAATGCAGGATCCATTAACTCTGAGTCACCAGGCCTGCCAATGGGTGGAGGAAACAATGGCCTTGTTTGGTTTAAGGCAGATGAACTGACCTCAGGCAGGTCTTGGGCCTGCCAGATGGCATGGTCAACACAGCCAGCTTGCCGCTAGACCGTGCTTCCTGGCCCCGCAGGCCACGTCCTGTTCCACCTTTCTCCAACTTCAAGTGCCCCCACCCCCACCGCCCATCTACCTGTGATGAGCAGCCCAGGGATGGCACTCGCTCCTGGGAGGCCTGGGCTGGACCAGGACAGTTCCCCAGCCTGTCCTGTCCCGGGCTCCTGAGCCACCCGACTCCAAGCCTGGCCACTTCCTGTTCTGCCTGGTCCAAACTGCAGGCACCCACAAAATGGCAGTGAACGGAAAGGGTGCCCCTCTACTCCGTTATTTATTTATTTTAAAAATACTAACTATTATTTTTTTAAGATTTTATTTCTTTATTTAAGGGAGGGAACACAAGGAGGGCATGGCATACACGTTCTTCCATGATTGGACCTTTGCTGGCTTCTCTAACTTCATCTCTGGCCACATAACCCTGACTCCATCAGACAGAACCCCCCAGTAGGCTCTCATTCCTCTAAGCCTTTGCTCATGTGGCGACTCTGCCCGGCATGCCCCTCCACCACCTCCCTTGGGCTCTCTTCCTGGGTGCTCAGCCCTCCCCAGTTTGAGTCCCTCATCTGTACAGACATCTATCCTAGCAGCACGTATAATGTCCCATGGTCCTTTCTTGCTTATGTGGCTATGTCCTCTATTTCTTTACAGAGAGGAATGGGAGGACGTCGGTTTACCCCATGTCCCCAGTGCTCCGTGCAGGGCCCAGCACCTGTGTGTTGACTATATGAATACATCCAAGACTGGAGGCAACTTCAGGACAGCAAAGAGCCCAGTTCCAGATTCTGTCAGCTGCGCTTGTGGGCTTCCGAGAGCTCCGAGGACCAGGCTAGGCTGTGGCTGACCCAGTGGGTCCAGCCACTGACCACTCTATGCTGTGTCCATATGGGGACAGAGCTAGCACTCTATTCCAAGGATCACATTTTTCTAGTTCTTGGCTCACTTGTCAGGGCCCCCAGGAACTCAGCTTCTCCTCCTCCAACATCTAGATGTGGTGCTTCAGTCCAAAAGCTGTCCCGAGCCCGTGTGCAGGACTCGCGGAGAGTGACTCCATACCTGTCTTCTCTCTCAGTGTTGGGATCCTGGCTTGATTATCATTAACCAGGAAGAATTTTTAGGTCAGTCCTCACTCTAGCAGTGGCCTGGGGTCACAAGAGACCTGGTGTTCTCTGGTCATGTGCCATCCAAGGAATTCCATTCACATAGGCATAGCTCAGAACTCCAGTTTTCTGAGCTTACATACAAAAGACAAAGGCTCATGAGACCCTCTTCTTCCCATTTCAGAGCTGTGATGGTCTTTGGAAAAAAGACTATTGTGCGAAGTGAAATAAGCCAGACAAAGGCAAACACCATATGATTTCACTCATATGTGGAATTTGAGAAACAAAACAGATAACCATAGGGGAAGGGAAGGAAAAATAAGATGAAAAACAGAGAGAGAAAGGCAAATCATAAGAGACTCTTAACTAAAAGCAAACTGAGTGTTGCTGGAGGGATGGTAGGTGGGAGATGGGGTAACTGGGTAAAGGGCATTAAGGAGGGCACTTGATGTAACAAGCCCTGGGTGTTATATGTAATTAATGAATCACTAACTTCTACCTCTGAAACTAATAATACACTATGTGTTAACTAAATTGAATTTAAATTTTTTAAAAAAAGATTTTATTTATTTATTTGACTGAGAGAGGGGGAGCACAAGCAGGGGAGTGGCAGGCAGAAGGAGAGGAAGAAGCAAACTCCCTGCTGAGCAGGGAGCCTGACATGGAACTCAATCCCAGAACCCTGGGATCATGACCTGAGCTAAAGGCAAATGCTTAACTGACTGAGCCATCCAGGCACCATACTAAATTGAATTTAAATTTAAAAAACCTTTTTTTTACAAGAGACTATAGGGGGCACCTGAGTTGCACAGTCGGTTAAATGTCCGACTCCTGGTTTCGGCTTAGGTCATAATCTTGGGTCCGGGGATTGAGCCCTGCATCAGGCTCCGCACTCAGCATGGAGGTTGCCTGAGATTCTCTCTTTCCTTCTCCCTCTGTGCACCCCCTATTTGTTCTCTCTCTCTCTCAAATAAATAAATAAATAAATCTTAAAAGAAAAAAAAAACTGTAGATTCTTATGCCCAAGTGCAGTATCACACCCCCCAGATCACTGTTAATTCTGATAGGATCCATGACTTGCAAACAACAGAAACAGATTCTTGCCAACGTAAGCAGAAAATAGGAATTTTCCAGAAGAGGATGTAGTTAAGTTATGTTGGACCCACTCAGGAGCAGACCCTGAGATATTAAATTCCAAGTAGTTTTCTAGGACGTGATACCAGGAAGCACCAGCGGAGGGGTCAGGATCAATGAGGCGGGGAGAGAAGAGAACCAATAGTGTGCATCACTGAGATTATCACTGTGGGAAACCAGGCCTCAGTCTTACCAGGAATGGTTGGGACACCGTGTGAAACCCTTTTTAGTTATCCCCACTGAGGGGTGAAGGAATTGGGGTGTATAGCCACCAACTCCCATTGGTCACTGATTGAGAACGCTGGAGCGAGGTCCTTAACTTCCTGGAACTAAGGGGCTGACTCTCTCATGTCTCCGAGCATCTAGAGAAAGTCAGCAGCCAACGAATTACAGCGGTTGTGGATGAAAATGTGGGGTATGCACAGGAATGGTGAGCGCCGAGGAGATGTGGGGGGAGCACTGTATAATTCCACGTACATGAAGTTCTACAACAGGCAAACCTTATTTATAGTGACAGAAACAGATCAGTGGTTGCTTTTAGGGTAAGGAATAAGAAGGGGCAGAGGGAACTTTCTGGAGGGATGGAAATGTTCTCTATATTGTTTAGAGTGATAATGACACCGATGTACACAATTTCCAAAATTAAGGAGTTAAACATTTAATATCTGTGCATTTTATAGCAAATAAATTATATCTTTAAAAAACCTTAATCGAAACAGACCGGTAAGTACAGAGAACAAATGATGGTTACCAAAGGGAGGAGGGGTGAGGGAATGGACAATATGAGTGAACTCAAGTGGGAGATACAGGCTTTCAGAAATGGAATGAGTAAGTCATATGGACAAAAGGTGTACCAGAGAGGAGCACCTGGATGGTTCAGTTGGTAGAGCATGTGATTCTTGATCTTGGGGTTATGAGTTTGAGCCTTACTCTGGGAGTAGAGTTTACTTAAAAAAAAAAAAAACACTTTTAAAAAAGGTATAGCATAGGGAATATAGTCAATAATGTGATAGGGTTGTACGGTGACAGATGGTAGCTATGCTTGTGAGCATAGTATGATATATAGAGTTGTTTAATCACTATGTTGCACACCTGAATATATCGTAAGACTGCGTCAACTATACTTCAATAAAACTTTTTAAAAAGATTTTATTTATTTATTTGACAGAGAGTGCGAGAGAGCACAAGCAGGAGGAGTGGGAGAAGCAGGCTTCCCAATGAGCAGGGAGCCTGATGTGGGGCTCGATCCCAGGACCCTGGGACTTGAGCCAAAGGCAGATGCTTAACTCACTGAGCCACTCAGGCGCCCCTATACATCAATACAAATTAAAAAAAATAATAAAGCTATGTTGTGATATCACCACACACTAGACAAGATGGCTAAAACAAAAAAAGACATGCAATATCAAGTATTGGCAAAAGATTTGGAGCAAGTAGAATCCTTTAAAAGAAAAAACAAAAAACCCAAAACGAAAAACCAAACTGAATTATGCCTCAATTTTGAATTGCTACCACCAGGTGGCAGTGGTGTCTAATTCCTAAGAGTTCAATTCTAAAGCTTGTGTAATGACTAAGATTTGAAAATCATTTTATTTGTGAGTGTTCTTGAAAGCATGAAGCATTGTTTTGTGGGCATGTATTTTTAATTTCAATCAATAGTATCCTGCTGGAGGTCTCTTTCTGTCCCTTACTTCCCTTTCCCACCGCCCCCCCCCCACATTCAGCACTGTGTTTTATTTTGTTATTTTTAAAAGATTTTATTTGTTTATTGTCTGACAGAGAGATAGAGAGAGCCAGAGAGCACAACTGGAGTGAATGGCAGAGGAGGAGGGAGAAGTAGGCTCCCCACTGAGCAAGGACCCCCCATGCAGGGCTCCATCCCAGGACACTGGGATCATGACCTGAGCCTAAGTCAGATGCTTAATGACTGAGCCACCCAGGCACCCCAAAACTACGTTGTGTGTATATCTGGTTTGTTGCTCCTTACTGTGATAGACTATTCCAGCAATGGATGCCTCACCACATCCAGCCCTCCAACCATCACAAATAACTTTGTGTTAAAATATTCTCTTACATGTCACTTCACGCACCTGTGCAAGAATTTCTCTGTTTAGCCAGGAGTGGGATACTTCTCAACTCAACGCATGATATTTATTCATTTGTATCTCTTTATCTCCTTCTACTTAGTAAATTCTCCCAAATTCTTTGTGTTGAAACAGGTTAATCTAAGCCACAGCCTAAACTTTTCTGCTGTATCATGCCTAAACTTTTAAATTAAGGGAAATACTTGCTGTGAGTCATTTTATTTCTATAGCTCCTTGCAAAACATATCCTCTTGTTTGTGATGTGATTTAAGTGTAAGAGTTGTTGACTAAGATGTAGACCATCATTCTCATGATCATGGATTTTCTTCTACCGAATAAACTTTCCCCAACTCTTTGCTGTAAAACATCTGAATTTAAGCAACATCCTAAGGCATCCAAATTGGCAAAGAAGAAGTCAAACTCTCACTCTTTGCAGATAATATGATATTTTATGTGGAAAACCCAAAAGACTCCACTCCAAGACTGCTAGAACTCATACAGGAATTCAATCAAGTCTCAGGATATAAAATTAATGCACAGAAATCAGTTGCATTCCTATACACAGACAGCAAAACAGAAGAAAGAGAAATTAAGGAGTCGATTCCATTTACAATTGCACCCAAAACCATAAGATACCTAGGAATAAACCTAACCAAAGAGGCAAAGAATCTGTACGCAGAAAACTACAAAGTGCTCATGAAAGAAATTGAGGAAGACACAAAGAAATGGAAAAACGTTCCATGCTCATGGAAGAACAAATATTGTGAAAATGTCTATGCTACCTAAAGCAATCTATACATTTAAGCAACATCCTAAATTTTAAATTAAAGTTGACATTTCAGGACAACATTTAAAGCAAGGCTTCTCAACGGTGGCACTGTGACATTTTGGCCTTCTGATTCTTTGTCATAAGGGGCTGTCCTGTGCATTGGAGGATGTTTAGCACATCCCTGGTCACTGCTCATGAGATGCCAATAGCACTTTTCTCCAGTTGTGACCACCAAAAAACGTCTCCATACATTGTCAGATGTCCAATGATGGGGACAAAGTTGCATCTAGTTGAGAACTACTATTTTAAGGTAAATGAACTCTGGGATTCACTTGGGAGCCTTTTTCTAGGATCTTCCTTTCTTTTTTTCCAGTTTATTTCAATCCTAATCTCAGCTACAGATTTGCTGTATGTGATCCCTTTTAAAACCTCCCCCCTTGCTTCTTGGCTGCAGTAAAGCTCTTCCTGGAGATACTTACTGGAGCCCTTAGCCTTTTAGGGGACTGAACTCCAAGCAGTCTTCCAAGTTCTTTTCTCTAGGTTTCCTCGCCTCTCTCTCAGCCACTCTGGTGCATCAGAGAAGGAAGAGGGAGTTCCCTCTCTGGGAATCCAGAAGAGGAGGGACAGTCCCCCAGTAGCTGATAAGACCTTAAAAGTTTGGTGACTCAGTCTGCAAGGGGAACAGATACGGAGTCTCTATTTTTGGCTCTCATATCCTTTCTTCCCACAAGGCCGCTATTCTCTCTCTAGCTCTCCCATGTAACTTATTTTTTTATCTACAATCTAACAGCCAGAGTGACAACTGTCCCCTATATTCCTCAGCACTTTAGCCCTATGAGATGCTTCTGAGGAAACTTTTCTGTGGGTAAATAAGTAAGTAATGGTAATGTTGCCTACTGGAACCCTCTCTTGGATACAGACAATGAGCATCAGTTTATTAAAGGCTTTGAGAAGCTCTTCAAATGTCTATTTTTTTCAAAAGATTTTATTTTTTTAAAAGATTTATTTATTTATTTGACAGAGGGAGAGAGAGATCACAAGTGGGCAGAGAGGCAGGCAGAGAGAGAGGGGGAAGCAGGCTCCCTGCTGAGCAGAGACCCCGATACGGGGCTCGATCCCAGGACCCTGAGATCATGACCTGAGCTGAAGGTAGAGGCTTTAACCCACTCACCCACCCAGGTGCCCTAATTTTATTTTTATGGTGACTAACATAACACAATAAAAAAAAGATTTTATTTTTAGGGGCATCTGGGTGGCTCAGTCAGTTGAGCATCCGACTCTTGATTTTGGCTCAGATCATGACCTCAGCATTGTGAGAGTGAGTCCCACATGGGGTTCATGCTCAGCATGGAGTCTGCTTGAAATTCTCTCTCCCTCTGTCTCTCTGCCCCTCCCACTGCTCACTTGCTCTAAGTAAATAAATAAAATCTTAAAGAAGATTTTATTTTTAAGTTTTTAAGTAATCCTACAGCCAATGTTGCGCTCTAACTTACAACCCTGAGATCAAGAATTGCATGCTTTATTGACTGAGCCAGCCAGGCACCCCTAGATGTCTATTTTAAGTTCAATACTTCCCAGATGGACTACAGAACTTTCCCACCACACCTACCAGATCTTTTAACACCCACCCCCCCCTCTGCAGAACTGGTATCCCAAGGAACATAGTTGGGGAAATTTTGTCCTAGCTATTAATGACCTCCATTTCTTATAAGCTGCCTTCAAAAGCCATTAATGTGTTCCTTCATTTATTCAAAAAACTGTTGCACACTCACCATGCTAGGTATTAGGGTTACAAAGATTACTTTTCCCAGTGATCCCCCACGCTGCCAGGGGGACAGAGGAGTCAAGTCAGACTGTTGGTTAGAAGATATGTCAAGGTCTTAGCCAGATGTTGGGGGAAACAATGGAACCCAGAGATGAATTCTGACGCTGGAGTTCTGATAATCTTCACAGATCAAACAATACCCCACTGAGCCTAGAACACAAGACCGGGTCCCTTACATCCTTGCAGTATCAGGAGCTTGTTAGAAAGACAGAATCTTGGGCTCCGCCTCGGAGCTACCAACCCAGACCTTGCGCTTTAACAAAATCCCCAGGTACTTGACTCGTACACCTTACTGTTTGAGAAGTGCTGTCTTAAAACGAGCGCACTTTTGGATAAGAATGTCAACAGGACCAAAATGTATTCCTGAGTGGTATCCTGGCCAGAGGTTGACCTAGTGGTTTCCAGGCCCAGCCAGTCAGCCAGACTGGGAAGGGAAGGCTGGTAGGGGCAACAAGTACCTTCTCTGCTCGCCTTGCCATCACCTAGCAACAACCGATTCACCAGGTGAGGCTGCAGGAGGTCATCAGGGAGCAAGAACAGATAATGAGGCCACACCTGTGGTTCTTCCGGCCTTGATGTCTACCATAACTGGGTAGATCTAATGGTAAGGACTGGGAGGAAGGGAATGAGCAGGGGTCAGAAGGGGAAGGGGTACTTCCTGTTCTCTTCCCAGAGATACCAGCTCTGCTCTGGACCAAACAAATGGCCAGCCACACAGCCCAGCATTCAGGGCCCTGTATGGAGAACTTTTAGCTTCTTTCTTGTGATCCCCGAAACTGGCAGAGGGAGGAGGTACAGTGAGGATTGATGGCAGCCTGACCCATCAGGAAGCAAAGGTGTCCAGGGCGAGGGCACCCAGATGGCGAGCCAGTCCAGTTTTAGATTCTCTTCCCTAAGAGGTCATGCCCTTCTCTGGGCCTGGCCACGGGCGCTGCTGGCATGAGCTCTGCTGGCCACAGGGAGAATGCAGGCAGGTTGGGGCTCGGCTAGAGGCCTTGGTGAGGACGTGGGGGAACACTCTTCCCACAGACCTGGCTTTCGATGAGTGCAGGGTGACTGGCCTAGGTGGGCGGGCAACTACAGGGAGGGAAACTGAAAACCACAGCATCAAGGACCACGACAAAGGCTGGCAGAACAGGCCATCCCCAAAACACACCGCTTTGAGATTTGATTACGTGGACTTGTAGGCACTTGAAAAGCAGCAGATGTAGAGAGAGGCTTTCTCTAAATTCTTATCTGCCTAAACATGGATCCTCCACAGGAACTCGTTTATCATAGATCCCCTCCCCTGAGGTATCATCCACCAGGGAAAATTGTATTGTAACAGGAGAGGGGAGTAGAAGTCAATACCACACCCAGAAGATAGACTTTGGTTCAAACTATTATACCTCTCGTCTATTCTGACGGCCTATTCAGCTTTCCTAAAAACCAGTTTCTCTCCTCTCAGAGGCCTACATTCCCCCTCCCCTTTTCCTATTACGATTGTATTTAATCCTGAATTCTAAACCACCTCAGGGCCCTACTGGGTATCTCCCTACCTGGGTATCTCCCGTGTACACATGAAGTATACATGTTAATAAACTTGGCTTTTTCCCTTGTTAATCTGTCGTTTATTATGGGGTCTCAGCTAAGAACTCAGAAGGGGAGAAAACATTATTTTTCCTCCTCTACAACAGCAAAACAAAACAAAATATCAAAATACCAGCACAGCCTTTCACCATACTTCCCTCATGCGTGACGCATCTTCCAGCAGGGGGCGCCTGTCCAGACCCTTCAGAGGGTCGGCACAGAGCACCCACTGCCTGGATCCACCAGGATGAAGACTTCTTGCTATCCTACCTAGATACTCAAAGGTAAGTCCACGAGAATCTGGTAGAGAGAAATGGGATTTCTAGAAGAAGGAAAGGCACACTCGAAGGCCCAAAGGCAGGACCACATTCAGCTGGGTGGAAAAGAGACATCAACTTACACGTCTCTATCTAGTCCTGAGTAAGCTGACCACCATGTTTTCCATGCTCCAAGGACACCATTTGTAGCCTGTGTATGTCACTGGGGGTAGAGTCCCATGTTTGTTACTCAAGGATAGGGCTAGTTCTGGTTCAGCTTATTTCCCCGCAGCCCACAAGAGGTGGCTCAACCTAACCCTGACCAGAAGACTAAGAAGCTCCCGTATCTCCACAGCAAGTGCACAGGACAATGGATCCACTGTAGCAACCCCATTCCTACAGGTAGACCTCATCGCAACGGTCCCTGCCTCACCACCTCCTACTCTTTTCCGAAGAAAGAGTTAACTCAGAGAGTTGTTTGCTAAGGTTCCTGACACTAATCAGGCCAAGGCGTATGTGGAGGCAAATTCCTTGGCTGGGACTTGCCAGCCTCAGTCTGATTTGTTTCTGATAGTGTGAGTAGAGCATGATGTATGTGTTCTCTTAAAAAAAACAAATAAAATTCTGGCTACAAAAGTAATTCATGCTCACTGCAGAAAAATTAGAAAATAAAGAGAAATGTAAAGGAAAAAAGAAATACCAACCCTAATCCCACTACCTCTTTACATCTTGGTGAATTCCTTACAAGTTTTTCATTTCTATGCATATATGTGTACATATTTAACACAACTGAGATCAAAATGATTGTAAGTTTCATGCCTTACTTTTTCACTTGGCAGTACATTATAGGCTCTTACTCATCAAAATTTGCTGTAATCAGCATTAATATTCCATCCTAATCATCTATCATTTAGTTAACCATGTCCCTGTAGTGGAGACAGATTCATATTACATTTCAATTGGGAATGTGCAGAAAAGCTGTGATTTCTATATTCTTTAGCTGATGTAGCCTCCTGTACAACTCCCCACCCACTTAATAGAGAAAATTAACCATGAGTCTAACTAAAGAATAACTGTAAGAAACGTAAGAAATTTCCCTGCCGGACTCCAGAAGGCCTCACCTGTGATGCATCGTCCAGCAGGGGGCGCCTGTAAGAAATAACTTTTTTTTTGAGAGAGAGAGAGAAATAAAGGAGAGGGGACAGAGGGAGAGAGAGAGAGAGAGAGAGAATCTTAAGCAGTCTCACAACCCTGAGCCGGAATCGAGAGTTAGATGCTTAACCCACTGAGCCACCCAGGTGCCCCTAAGAACTAGTTTAAGTAGCCTGCCTTTAAGGCTTTTATCTTAAAACATGATCCTATTTTGCAGGGAGGAAACCTCAGCCTTTCTCTTTGCAAGCCTTCTGTAATAAATTGTAATCCCTGGTCTCCCCTCCTTCTCACGGAGGCTGAATCCCCCAAGGTCTCAGCAGAAAACAGATGGTTTACTTGGTGTGTCACTGAAGAATTTAATGGAGGGACTATTTACAAAGACCCCAGCAAGGCTCAGGCAACAAATAAGAAATGACAAAGTACTCAGGACTAGAGATGTAGGAGGGCATTACCACCCCTAGTCCTGAAGGAGAAACAGAAAAAGCTCTACCCACGGGGGAGAGACTGTCCAACAGGAATTTTGGCGGAGGATCGCAGCTATTGGATCCTGGTGCTCTGTCTGAAAGGGAGCTAGGGGAGTGATCACTCTGACATCTCTCCACCGGCCCTCAGATCTCTTCCCAGTGCCTCCCAATAGCTGAACTGAACTGGAAGGCAGAGGAATAAATATTCCACAGAGGTCAGCCTCCTGGCAAACAGGAGGTAGAAAGTGGAGGACAGTGGATTTGAAGGGGCAGATGGAGATAACCACCCCAGTGATTTGTGCAGAAGAGTGGAAAGGCGAAAGAACCAAGCACATTAATAATTTTGAAAACCTATCTATTATTGGACTTTGAAGTTCTCATTTTTGCTTGTATAAATAATGTTGCTTCAAAAGGGGACATCTCTCAAAATGTTCTAGTGAAGTTAATAGATCAGGAGAGGAGGTGCAACATCCTTCAGAGTCAGATTGTCTTAGTTAAGTCTCTCTGGAGCTGAGACAGAGCGTCCAGGGCAGGGGTTCCCACCGCCACTGCCAGGGCTGCGATCTAGACCTTGTAGGAGAGGGTGTGGCTGTGGTTCATGGGACGGTAGAGACGTCATAATGGAGCTCCACTGGCAGAACGTGCTTGGGATGTGTTCACTGGAGTCACGCTCTACAAAAGGGAGGAGAGGAGAGTACCAGGGAAATCTGGGGGCCTTTGGACGATGCTGGCCACCATGCACTGCAGGAGCTAATGCTGAAGACACCATCTGTCCTGCAGGAACTTGATGCTAGAGAAGTCACTTGCATTGCAGGACCTGGATACTGGAGAAGCTGTCCACGCTGTAGGAGTCAGGTGTCCCGAGCCACAGGGTTTGCTGAACAGAGCACACCTGAATCAGGAAAGAAAACTCCTCTTACAATGTTTCTTCAGTGCCCTCTACTGACAAAGCTTTACATTTGTCAGTTTGAAAAAAAAAATTGAGATGCTCTACTATATTTTTGTAGAGTAGATGATGAAGGCTAAATTTGGAGCCAAGAGGCAACAGATCAATAACTAGCATAATCCCAAGTCTGTGTGCCCAGAGAAGGGACGATGATTGGTCGAGCTGGTGCCACCCTGGATTGGTCAGTCATTTGTGCTGAGAATGGAGCCACATTCATAAAAAGAGAAGCAATACGCATAGAAAGGCAGGTGCAAGAAAGCAAACTGGTCACTGAGCAGCCCCTGCTCTCCCAGGAAGAGAAACTAGAGAAAGTGTCTGTCCTATAGATCAGGGACTCTTCACAAAGCCTCACCATGGCTTGAAAAATACTCCTCAAGAATACCCATTTCCTTTTATTCAGACACGTACCAAGAGCTCCTCCGATTTTTCTTACGATCTACCCCAATATCAGCGAAGCGACAGATCATGACAGATCAATACGTGTATTCTGCTGTTTGGAAAGGGAAGTCATCCACTGTGATCTAACAGATTGGCCTTTGATGGTTATATAAGCCTTGGGTGGTATTAGTGAAAGTCTGTCACCAAGACTCTGCTCTTAGCTGGCGCACTACGAAAAGCCAGGTTCTGATCCTGAGAAGCTGAGAACCAGGTTTTGGACTTGGGGGACCCAATCAGGGTGCTCTCCTAAAGGATCTGCAGCCTGCACCCCAGACAATTATTGCTGCCAGTGCATCCCCCAAGGAAGAACTCTGCAGGACACGTAATTGGGCATGTATAAATAGTATTCTATAAATGTCTGACCAACAACCATTCTGTAGTTGCTGAACTTATGGGCATTTTTCAGTCTTTCACTATTACATACAACATATAGATGACTATCTTTTTGATTAGTATTTGTGATCAGTGTTCTTTTGCTGTTCTTCTGTTTGTTTTTGTATTTCAAACGATTCCTTTAGGATCGATGGTCAGAATTGGAAATAAATTGATGTCAAATCACAGCTTCCTTTCGGTGTGTGTGTGTGTGGGGGGGAAGCATGAACATCTTACTAGGTTTTAAGACCTTCTGCCCAATGATTTCAGAAATTTACCAATTACAGTTCCACCCGAGACCATTTCAGGGCATCCTGATTCACACAGAGTATTATGGTCTAATGTGTGTGTGTGTGTGTGTGTGTGTGTGTGTGTGCGCGTGCACACACATGTCCGGATACATATGAAATCTTGCTTTCTTTATGTTTCTTTAGTTAATACTAATGTTAGATATTCATGCTCACAAGAGATAGTCAATCCTTTTGCCTTCTTCTGAGAGTCATCTGTTCAGGTCCTTCACAATTGAGACGAATTTTATTTCAGTCTCTGGGGAGTTTTATGTCCCAGATTCTTCATTCTGTCCTCTTTTAGATGGAGAGGAGCTCTTCCCCCACCTCTAACTCTTTTGG
Source organism: Nasua narica (assembly GCA_028533885.1). Classification (NCBI taxonomy): domain Eukaryota; kingdom Metazoa; phylum Chordata; class Mammalia; order Carnivora; family Procyonidae; genus Nasua; species Nasua narica. The sequence goes on along the minus strand of CM052813.1, from coordinate 47,283,330 downwards.
AAATTCCTTTCTGAATTCAAGTGTCTATGGTGTAGAAGAGCTGGGCTTGATGGTGTTGGAGAGCCACGAGCTTTGATGAGAATGGATGCAAGTACATGGAAGTCTGAAGCCTGCAAAGCAGGTCAAGTTTCATCCCTGGGTGGAGAGTCCTCAGAGGGAAGGAATTGGTCTGTATATAGTTTTCTGTTCACTCTCCATTTTTAAATAGCACAGAGGGACCCTGGGTGTTTTTCTTCTCCTTATTTGACTCAAACTGAGTCTTTAAATAAACCATACTCCTTGTAGGAGCCCAAGACACATATTTAGAGGAAATGTGTCATTGAAAGTGCTATTTTGAAGTCATGTGGTAAATTATCAGAGCAGGAATCTCCTCACCCCCTCTGAGCTCTGTGCCTTCTTTGGTTCCAGGGGTTAGAGAAAAACTTTCTTTTCTTCCCTCTCCCATTCCTTTTGCCTTCTAAAACTGACACAGAGAACATGACTTGCCCCGAGAAACTTGCAGGTGGTGAGCAGATGGCAAGTATGAGGCAGTTGTGTGTGTTGAAGTAAGTGTGGGATGTGTGGGAATGCAAGAGGTGACAGTAACTCATTCATATGGGGAGTGGGGCTCAGCAATGGCAATCAAGGGAGCTTTGGGGAAGAGGGGCCATTGGTGGTCACCTTAAATGATAGACAAGGTTTGGAAATATAGCAGAGGAGTTGTTAGCTGAGTTTCTGTTAGTCTCCTCTCCTGTGCCACTGGTACCACCAGGATTCCTGGTTCTCTATGTTGCTGCCAGAGACAGCCATCTATCCATCCATCCATCCATCCATCCATCCATCCATCCATCAATGCATACATACATATGTACATACATCTGACAGTTCATTCAATCATTTATTCCTTTTCAATGATCTTTCCATCTTCTCATCTACTTTACACTATCTATGAAGGCTCTACTTTCTGCAGAGGCAGAAGGCACAAATATTCTGAAGGCACAAATATTAATAACACAAGATTCTAGCTTTCAGGGTGCACATAGTCTAGTGGTTAGCTGAACAACTTAAAAATAGATAACAATACAGTGCAGTAAGTGTTTAGAGTATGCCTGGATCAATGTCTCTTTTACCCAAAAGGCCTTACCTGATCACCCAGTCCGAAATAGGTTCTAGTCATTATTCTTTTTCATAATATTCTTTTTATTTTCCTTTAGAGTATTTATCACAATGTGTTATTATATACTTAATAGTATGTTTATTTGCTTCATAGCCATCTTCCCCCGTTGACTGGAAGCTCATGGGGGTAAGTTCTATGCCTGCTTTGCTTATTCTTGAATACTCAATACAAGGTCTATGTGCAACATACTGCAGGCCTGTAGGAGACATTTACCGAATGAATTAATAAATAAGCACTGATCATACCCAGGAATGATCATTTCTTGACTAAACCAGTGGTTCTCAAGGTGTGAGCCTGGGACCAGTAGCGTCACTTACTAGAAATGAAAATTCCTGACCCCATCTGTTGGTTCACAAAGTGGCCCTGTACACAGGAGGCAGACAGAGAGACCAAAGAGAGGCAGGCCACTCCAGATTGGTAAGCAGCAGGTTTAATAAGCAAGGGAACTTACTTACAAGACTTGGCTTTTGTGGCCACAAGATAAGTTTATCTCTGCTTTCAACCACCTATCTTTTTTTTTTTTTTTCCACCTACCTAATCTTCAACGTTTATATAGAAGCCTTAACTGGGTTCAGCCATGTCTTCAGTCCTGGTGGTCTCAACAACACCTTCCTCTCTCAAAGCTACATCCTTGGAATGGCTCCCACTGTGGGAACAGTAGGCAGAATGTACATTCCGGGGACGCCTGGGTGGCTCAGCTGGTTGGGCGGCTGCCTTTGGCTCAGGTCATGATCCCAGCGTCCTGGGATCGAGTCCCACATCGGGCTCCTTGCTCAGCAAGGAGCCTGCTCCTCTCTCTGCCTCTGCCTGCCTCTCTGCCTGCCTGTGTTCTCTCTCTGTTAAAATAAATAAAATAAAATCTTTAAAAAAAAAAAAAGAATGTACATTCCAAGGACAGGGGAGGGAGTGAGCCTCCCATTGCCCAGGTGCTGCTTGAGGGTCAGCAGGCAGTTGTGTCCTCTCAGTTACCTCCTCCCATACCACCCCACACCAGAACTAGAATCAGAAACTTAGAAATCAGCAATTCACATTTTAAAAGCCTCATGGGTAATTCTGATGCATGCTAAAGTTTGGAAACACTGTACTAAATTAATAAATAGCAATTCTAGCCTACTTTAGACATCTATAGATTTCAGCGCAGAGACAAGAGTAATTGTGTCCGGACTGGGGAATACTTCATGGAGAAAGTGATATTTTCAAGGAAGCCTTGAGCTAGATGAGCCGGAGAAAGGCAATTAATTCAGGCAGAGAACTGTGTAACCAAAGGTACGGATTAGCTTGGCCTTTGAAGTAGTCTGCAGGGCAGGGAATGGCATGAGATGAGAATGGAGAGGTAAGCAGGGGTCTTGAAAGCCAGGTTTCAAGCAAGAAGGTAACATGCACTCCATTTCCTTTCCCTCCGGCTGTCCAGACAGGCCTGAGTCAGATTTCCCTGGACTCATCCCTTCCTGCCTTTCTCCTCCCTCCTTCCCCATCCTCCCTCTTCTCTCATCTCCTCCCTTCCCTGGGGGTGAGACAGCTTGGCTCCCAGGCCACCCCCACCCCGCTGTCCCCTTGCCAGTCCACTGATGTCAGTTGGGTGGGGTGTGGTGAGTGTGGTTTGAGCTTTGGAGCCAGGCCTAGCCACTTCCCTCACAGCTCTCAGCTTTATGGGAAAGCCCAGGATGCTGATACGCTCCAGCTCATTGAGGGCTTCGAGTGCTCAAGAGAAAGAATCTCTTCCTCTGGAGACATTGTACTCTGGGGGAGGAATAGTGGTGTCAGAGCCAGGGTTTCTCAGGACCCAGGCTTACGTCATTCCAGCTCCAGGGGACCAGCTCCAGGCCCTCTCCTTGCCTAGTGACTCACAACAGGCCTGGTCTCCAGGGTCCTCAATCCAACCGTGCTTCGAGGTGATGAAGCTGGTAATAGCCTTAATGCCAATGGGTACTATGTACCCAGCACTTAGTGTGTTGGTGCTATGAGTCATCTACACCTTGTAGCTCTCCACTTTACGCAACACGATAATATTTTTCAATTTTTATTTGATTTTATTTTACTATTTTAAGATTTTATTTATTTATTTGAGAGAGAGAGCAAGCAAGAGAGCACAAGCAGAGGGAGGAGCAGAGAGAGAGGGGGAAGCAGGCTCCCCGCTTGAGCACTCAAGTCCCCGCTGGGACTCAATCCCAGGACCCCAGGACCACGACCTGAGCTGAAGGCAGAGGCTTAACTGACTGAGCCACCCAGGCGTCCCTTCAATGCCACTTTTCACATTCCTAGATAACATAACCAACCTGCATCACAGTTTCATAATATTAAACCAAAAAAAAAAAAATGCCACAATTAAAGGAAGAAATAAAAGGTATTTTAAAATACAAGAATATATAGTCCATGCTTGCTTGGGCAGCACATATACTAAAACTGGAATGATACAGAGAAGATTAGCACCTGTGCAAGGACAACATGCAGATCTGTGAGGCGTTCAATACAGAAATGCTTGGACAAACCGTGACTGGCAGGTTTAACACAGCAGTCTTTCCCCATGAAGGGCCAACAACTACGAACACATTCTGATACAGATATGTGACATTACTGGCTCCCATACCACCAGCACTGTTGCCATTCAATTATCATTTCTGCAATGGTGAACTCTCCTGCTAACGTTCCAGATAAAACAGAGTCCAACCTTCCCTTAATTGACGTGGCCCTGCTGTCTTTTGTTTGCCCCTCCAGATCCATTCTCCCTCTGCTCTTCTCTTCCCTGCTCTTGGCCCCGGGAGCCTGATACACCAACCACACTCATGCCGTCTGATTTCCTGTTGGGTTTGGCCAAGGAAAAGCCCTGACAGGAGATGGGGTGAGGGAGGGGAGGGAGATTGGGGTTTTTATCTTTCTGCCTCCTTCCTGTCTATAGCCCTCATCCTAAGGTCATTGCTGTTCTCAAGGTAGCTATAGTGAGTTGAATGAAAGCCCCCAAAGCTATGCCTGTGGAGTGACCTGATAGGGTGGAGGCCAGCGCAGGCAGTGAAAGAATTCACCCCAGGCCGAACAAAGGAGATAGAAGTTTACGGAATACACTGCCAGGGGGCACTGGGCAGGGCAGCAGAGGAGAGACGTCCACCAGGAGGCAGTGGTAGGGAGCTATCATTAACAGGGGGAAGGTGAGGAGATATGGGGATATATGGAAATTTCCTGTTTTGGTACCTGTACCCCGTTGTAAGCAGCCCATTGGTCAGCTAGGGCTTGTGGATATTTTGAGGTGGGTCACCTGATGGGCCTGTTTGCATTCAGGCCAGTGGTCACTGTGGGCCCTTTTACCGTACTCAGGGTTCCATTGCTCAAGTGTGTTGCCTAAAAGCGGCCTCTACAATGTCCACATTCTAATTTCCGGAACCTGTGGATGTAGCCTAATTTGGAGAGAGGATCTTTGCAGATATAATTAAGGCTCTTGAGATGTAATTGCCCTAGATGATCTGGGCGGACCCTAAATTCAATAACAAGTGTCTTCACAAGAAGAGAAGGCACAGAGAAGAGGAGATGGCCACGTGAAGACGGAGGAAGAGAGGTGCCTGGGTGGCTCAGTCGGTGAAGCGTCTGCCTTTGGTTCAGGTCATGATCCTGGGGTCCTGGGATAGAGCCCCACTTAGGGTGGAGTGTAGGGGGATGGTCCCTGGTCCCTGCTCAGCGGGGAGCCTGCTTCTCCTTCTGCCACTCCCCCTGCTTGTGCTCTTTCTCTGTCAAATAAATAAATAAAATATTACAAAAAAAATACAGGGGTCCCTGGGTGGCGTAGTCATTAAGAGGCTGCCTTGAGCTCAGGTCATAGCGAGGAACCTGCTTCTCCCTCTCCCACTCTCTGCTTTTGTTCCCTCTCTCACTGTGTCTCTCTGTGTCAAATAAATAAATAAATAAAATATTTTTTAAAAATACAGAAGCAGAGACTGGAGTGATGCAGCCGCCCAAGGAAGGCTGGGATCTGCCCAAAGCTGACAGAGGCCAGGAAGGATTCTCCCCTAGGGCCTGTGGAGACACTGTGACTCTGTCGCTGCCTGGATTTCAGACTTTTGGCCTTGAGAACTGTGAGAATAGATTTCTGTTGTTTTAAGCCACCAGAATTGTGGTAATTCGCTGTGGCTGCCCGGGGGATCTAATACTCTCAGCAACACTTCTCCCCTCTCAGCTTCTAGTAATCTCAGCCCTGCTCACACAGCGGATATAGTGGTGGTGACAGCTGTGCAGCGGCCGGACCTGGGAGTCTGCCCTGTCCTGTCTGACTCCCCCACACCTGTCCACACCTTTGTAATTAGTCATTTTGCAAATCAACCCCTCCCTGAATTATCCTAACTTGAGTGCGTTGATTTCCTGTCTGGGCCCTGACAGTTACACAGGGCAAATACACTCCTGGAACATTCAACAGATACTAAAACCACGCAAAACTACGTCGTGATTCTTTGTAAAACAGAGTCTAGTGTCTAGGCTCACAAATTGTAACGTCAGATAGATGAATGTCCCGTGGACCATATGAAAGCTGTGGGACAGGAGTGACAGCTTGTCATCGTGTAGGAGTGTCCTAAGCATCACAGGTCACCTGGCATCTCGAGTTAGAAGGGTTCCACAACCCAACATGACCGTACAATTTCTGTGACGTCATTCTGTTGAGAAGCACTGAGATTATGTAATATCTTATTTAAACCCTACAATGGCATTTTGACTGGGTACCATCTCTATTTTACACATGTGGAAATAGGCTCAAAGAGACAAAGAGACATGCTTGGGTCTATCGGGTGGGGTCTGGGGTCCAGACTCAGACATGACCGGATTTAAGGCCTGTGTTCCTAATCACAAAGCTGTACTGCCCCTTTGTAGTTTGGGTCTTTGTCAGGGTCAAAGGGCAGAGACAGAGCTAGAGGAGATCAAGTCTAACTCATCATGGGGGCACCTGGGTGGTGCAGTCCGTTGAGCATCTGGCTCCTGGTTTCAGCTCGGGCCCTGATCTCAAGATAATGAGATTGAGACTCGAGTGGAGTCGGCTTAAGATTCTCCCTCCCTCTCCCTCTGCCCCTCACCCCCCCTGCACATGCGCGAGCACGTACACTCTCTCTCTCATAAATAAATAAACAAATCTTTTAAAAAATGTCTAGGGGCGCCTGAGTGGCTCAGTGGGTTAAAGCCTCTGCCTTCGGCTCAGGTCATGATCTCAGGGTCCTGGGATAGAGCCCCACATCGGGCTCTCTGCTCAGCAGGAAGCCTGCTTCCCTCTCTCTTTCTGCCTGCCTCTCTGCCTACTTGTGATCTCTCTCCCTCTGTCAAATAAATAAATAAATAAAATCTTAAAAACAAACAAACAAATAAATAATTTAAAAAAATAAAAAAAATGTCTAATTCATCATTGAGGAGTTCCATCAAAGATGAGCCAGTCTGGGAATGCTATGCTATATATAATAATATATAACTTCAAAATCTCAGTAGCTTCATACAGTAAAGATTTATTTCTTGCTCCAGGAAAGTGCTATGTAGATCTTGGTGACTCCTGAATAGCTCTCCTCCAAGCAGTGAAATCAGAGATTTAGTCTTCCTCCTTTAGGAGGCTTTACCATCTCAGAGCCTTTTGTTTCCTGCCTCACAGATAGAGGAGAGAGGGTGTGAAAGATAACCTGGGATATTTTATGGGCAAATGTGGAAGTAGCATGCTTTTCTTCTACTTTCCATTTACTGGCTGAACTCAGTCACATGGTCCATACTTAGATGCAAGGAGTCCTGGGAAATGTAGTCTACATCTAGTGAACACAACGCTATCTCTGCAGAAGAGTTGTCAAGCTCTTCCAGTCCCTATATCAAAAGGATAAGGAAGAGAGACTTAAGTTCAAGTGTTGTCTTTGCTATTGATCTGCTAAATGAACACCCTCATATCTTGTCCCTTTTTAGAACCTCTGCTTCCTCACTTGTCAGATGGTTTTGGAAGCTCATCCCTCAGAAATACATGATGGCCAGATGTAAGAGGAGAAGTGGAGGGCTGGTTGGAAGAAATCCTGGAGAGAGCTGCTCCCACCTGAGGTCTGACTTTGCCCAACAGCTCTCCTTATGCCACTTTCCACATTCTGCAGCCAGGAAAACCCAGCAGATTCTCCTGGTTGTTGAGAAAGGCCTCCCTGCGAACCTCAAGTGCTTGCGGTATCTCTGAACGCTGGTATTATTGGGGAAGAAGGGTTTTTTGGGGAATGAATAAAGAGTCAGAAGCTAGATACAAGAATCTACCAGAGAACTGTGGCAATGGTCTTGAAAACCTGGTGGAGATCCCAGAGATCTAGGCATTAATCCAAGGAGATGCTGGAGTTGTGGCTGAGGAGCTGGGGCTGTGTGTGTGTTGGGGAGCTGATGCTCACCCCAATGGACATCCACTCTTTGGTCCGCCCCAGACCTCTCTTCCAGGAATCCACTCGGCATGCCCAAACTTCAAAGTTCCATAGTAGGAACGGCTATGCTTCTACAATATGACCTTGGTTCCTGGTCACCTGATTGGTCCAGGTCAGGCACTTGACCCATACTGGAACAATAATTTTTCTTTCTTAAGATTTCATTTATTTATTTGTGTGAGACAGAGAGCACAAGCAGGCGAGCAGCAGGCAGAGGGAAAAGCAGGTTCTGCACTGAGCAGAGAGCCCAATGTGGGAATTTGATCCCAGGACCCTGGGATCATGACCTGAGATGAAGGCAGATGCTTAACCTACTAAGCCACCCAAGCTTCCCAACAATTTTTCTGCTTGGAATTTTGAAGAGATCGAGATGAGAGAGGAAGAGCTATTTTAACTTCTCTCCAGCTGATTGGTCCAATAACATATAACTCTGAGGTTTTCTTGACAGCTATACTTTCCTCACTGTGTAGAAGTAACAAGCAGGAGAAACTGGTCTGATGAGAGAGAACGAAAGACGAGGAGACTCCCAGGGGCATCTGAGTTTCTGGTTCTACTCCATTCCTGAGGCCAGGCTGTAATCTAGTCCCTTGTCTCTGTGACATGCCTCCATATCATTATAATTAACTGTCTCCTTGATAGTGCAGGTGGATGTTTGTTATTTACAATCCAAAAACCTAAGGAAAAATATGAACTTTCTTATCAGATACATTTATTCATTCAAGTGCATTCTCCTGGTGTAACTACTATGCTCGGGTACTGTGCAAGGTGCTGGAAATCCAATGAGGAATAGGATAGACATAGTATCTATCCTAAGGGACCTTATACCTGGAGAGGGGATAAAAGGCTAGGGGAGCTGGGACCTGGAATGAGTACTATACAGGTAAAATCCATGTTTATGAGAACTTATAAGAAGATTATGAGAAAATACAAGCTGAGAACTGACAGACTGAGCAGGAGTTTAGTGGAAGGAGTTGGGAATTAGGATGTAAAGGAAGGAGAACATCCCAGTCTGGAAGAAGAGCATGAATGATAACTCTCTCATGAGGTCAGCATCTTCTGAAGGAAAAGCAACACTTCAGTTAAGGGGCCTGGTTTCTCATCTACCCCACTTTAGGCTCCCAGCTAATATGCTGGTTGGAAGACTTCCCTTTTGCTTGAAAGCAGCCCAGCAGGGACAACCCTCTCTTGTCCAGACTCTTCTATTCCTTGTTGAGATATTGCAAGGGAAGAAACACAAAACTCTTCCTTTCATTCATTCTCCTTTTGGTAGAGAATTGCTAGATTTCATCCTAATAGCCATTATCCTCCCCTTCCTTACTCCTATGTTGGGGGCAGCAATGTGGCTGGCTAATAAAACCACATTTCACAACCTACCTTGTAGAAGGGGATGGCTAATGAGAAGTCAGTGGAAGTGATTGGGTAGGGTTTTTAAAAAACTGTTTAAAAGGGTTCACTTAGCCAGCAAGCACCCATTTGTCCCCCTCCCCCCATTCTGGCTTATTTGTCCCTGGAACATGAATTTGAGGGATAGAGCTCCAGCAGTCATTTTTATCTGTAAGTTGAAGTCATGTGGTAAGGATGGCAGAGTAGAAGATAGGATTCCACCTTCTGAGACCTGTAGAGTCCCCATACCATCCTGGTCCACCTGAAGACAGTTTATTATGTGAAAGAAAAATAAGCCTCTATCTTACTTAGGCCACTGCTGTTTTGGATCTCTCTTACTAATGGCTGAACAAAAGCCCTCATTGGTGTAACCCTAAAAGCCCCTTCATAACTCAGTTTCTCTTCACTAGTCTCCAAGTCATTCATTCAATCATTTACTCATTCACTCACTCAAACATTCTCTGATTGAAGATAATTATCCCATATTCTGAAATGAGATTATGTGGGCATAAAAGAGTGTTGCAAATACCAAAGCATTAAGCACATATTAAATTGTGTTACTATTGGGGCACCTGGGTGGCTCAGTGGGTTAAGCCTCTGCCTTGGGCACAGGTCATCATCTCAGGATCCTGGGATTTATCCCCGCATCAGACTCTCTGCTCAGCAGGGAGCCTGTTTCCTCCTCTCTCTCTGCCTGCCTCTCTGCCTACTTGTGATCTCTCTCTGTCAAATAAATAAATAAAATCTTTTTAAAAATTGTGTTACTATTATTTATTAATATTATGATTCATTGTTATTCAAGAATCCAATTAAGAAGTTTTAGTATGTAGGGTTGCCTGGGTGGCTCAGTTGTTAAGTGGCTGCCTTTGGCACAGGTCATAATCCCAGGGTCCTGGGATTGAGCCCCATGTCGGGCTCCCAGTGCTTCTCCCTCTCCCCCTCCCCCTGCCTATGTTCCCTCTCTTGCTATGTTTCTCTCTGTCAAATAAATAAATAAAATCTTTTTAAAAAAAAGAATATATTTTAGTATGTAATATGCAATTTGTTGGAGGGAAACTCCTGTTAAATGGTATGAATTACCAAAGTCCAGTGCTATTTGGTGTTGTAAAGAAAAGATATGGGGCACTTGGATGGCTCAGTTGGTTAGGCATCTCACTTCAGTCAGCTCATGATCCTGGGATCCTGGGATGGAGTCCTGCATCAGGCTCCTTGCTCAGTGGGGAGCCTCCTTCTCCCTCTGCCTGATGCTTCCCCCAGCTTGTGGTCTCTCTCTCTCTCTGTCTCTAACAAACAAACAAACAAACAAACAAACAAATAAATAAATAATCTTTTAAAAAAAGTTTCTCTCTCTCTCTCCCTCTGCGCCTTCCCTTGGCTTGTACTCTAAATAAATAAATAATAATTTCCCATGCTTCAGGTTATCTTTATCAGGTCTTTGATTACTTAAGAAAACTCTAGTAAAAGTTTGTAATAGTTCTCTATTAAAAGAGCTAAGGTTTTTTTTTTTAACTATGTAATTTCCTGTATTTGCCTTTGAAGTCTTTTTTTTTTTAAAGATCTTATTTATTTGAGATAGAGACAGAGAGAGAGAGCATGAGAGGGGAGAAGGTCAGAGGGAGAAGCAGACTCCCCATGGAGCTGGGAGCCCGATGTGGGACTCGATCCCAGGACTCCAGGATCACGACCCGAGACAAAGGCAGTTGCCCAACCAACTGAGCCACCCAGGCGCCCCGCCTTTGAAGTCTTTAATAGTCATTTTGTCTAAATCTTTAATTATCACTTTATCACTTAATTTTTCCACAGGATTTCTGGAACATCTCAAAAGATTTATTCTCTCTCCTTATAAAAAGAGAGACTAGGCTTATCTGACATATTAAGTTACACGGGAAGGATTGTCAAATAAGTTATGTGCAAGCCTCTTAGGTCATATTTGTATGGCTATATGTTATTAATATAAGTGTTCTAGAAATTGTATGAAATTCTTAAAATCTGATACTCCCAGGTATAATGTCATCAGTCACAACTCCAGTTATCATCTTAAAATGTTGTATGCCACAGAGATCATCAAATTTCCTTGTCAATTGTGTTTAAATGAGCTACCATCAGATCTTTAATCATGACCATTTTTAAGTCTTTGGTCAGTCAATTTTTCTTTTAACCTGATATTTTTCTAAAAGCTTTTGAAAGCAGCTATGATCCAAAAATGCTTTATGTTCAGAACGATTCATGGAAGGGACTCTGACAAGTTCTCTAGATTGTAGGTTTCTCACAACTTTAAGGTTATATCATTAAATGCTGAAAAAGAAAGACCATGCTGGGGGCATCACATTGCCTGATTTCAAGCTTTACTACAAAGCAGTGATCACCAAGACAGCATAGTACTGGCACAAAAACAGACACATAGACCAGTGGAACAGAGTAGAAAGCCCAGATACGGACCCACAACTCTATGGTCAAATAATCTTTGACAAAACAGGAAAAAATATCCAGTGGAAAAAAGACAGTCTCTTCAATAAATGATGCTAGGAAAACTGGACAGCTATATGTAGAAGAATGAAACTTGACCATTCTCTTACACCATACACGAAGATAAACTCGAAATGGATAAAAGACCTCAACATGAGGCAGGAATCTATCAAAACCCTAGAGAAGAACATAGGCAGTAACTCTGTGACATCAGCCACAGCAACTTCTTCCAGGACATGTCTCCAAAGGCAAAGGAAACAAAAGCGAAAATGAACTTTTGGGACTTCAACAACATAAAAAGCTTCTGCACAGTGAAGGAAACAGTCAACAAAACAAACAGGCAACCCACAGAATGGG
>CM052813.1:47084127-47271073 GCA_028533885.1 Nasua narica | reverse complement strand
CATGCTCCTAATTTTCTCTCCATCCTTCTGAGTTGGCTGAGACTCCTGCAATAAAGCACAGGATAACAAGAGAAAAACAAACAGAAATTTACTACTATATGTACCTCATATATACAGGGGAGATAACCCTGGAAAAATTAATGATTCCCCAAGGTGGCTTAGAATTCAGGATTAAGGGTGCCTGGGGTGACTTAGTCCGTTAAGCGTCTGCCTTCCGCTCAGGTCATGATCCCAGAGTCCTGGGATTGAATCCCATGTCAGGTTCCCTGCCCAGTGGGGAGTCTGCTTCTCTGCCCCTCCCCTGGTTCGTGTGCGTTCTCTCTCTCTCTCTCTCTCTCTAACTCTCAAATAAATAAAATCTTAAAAAAAGAATTTAGAATTAGGGCGCCTGGGTGGCGCAGTTGGTTGGGCAACTGCCTTCGGCTCAGGTCATGATCCCGGAGTCCCGGGATCGAGTCCCGGGATCGAGTCCCACATCGGGCTCCCAGCTCCATGGGGAGTCCGCGTCTCACTCTGATCTTCTCCCTTCTCATGCTCTCTCTCACTCTCTCTCTTTCCTAATAAATAAATAAATAAAATCTTTTAAAAAAAAGAATTTAGAATTAAATACCATCTTAATAGGGAAATGGGGGAGGATGTAGGGCTTAAAGAATAAATGATTTTGGGGAAAGCTGAATTGGCCCCTAGAAGGATAGGAGATGTAATAGTGTGTGGCAAAGTTTGCTTAGGTGTGGTGTGGATTTCCAGGCTGCTCCCTTGTGATAAAAGTCAATCTTCCCTGCTTGATGAAACTCCCCGGGATGGGTTTTATGACAACTGAGTTCCTTTTGGAGGATTCAGACAGATAAGGGGAATTCAGAAAAAGCTGCTCCCTGCATTCGCTGTTTTTCAAGTGCCTATAGCTTAAAATAATCAACATGCCAAGGCTGCAGAATTTGGGGTGGAATGTCCTGAACTCTGCAGTCCTATTTTGGGGTGGCACCTTCTGCTACCCTTCAGCCTCTGCCTTAAGTAAAGAGGAAGTGCTCTGAGATTTGGAGAAATACATGTTTGCTCTGCCCTACCTTAAAGTGGAGGGAAACTACATAATATAATCAGCTCCAAAGCACCACTCAAAGATACTAGATAATGCGCTCAAGCAGGACGAGGGCCCCACACTCCAGCAGGGCCATAGACAGAATCCTGGCTCTCAAGGAGACACTCTCTCTGAAGAGCAGAACTTGAGGAAACTGAAGAGGAACTGCCTCATGAAATTCTGGACCCTCAGCGCTTTGCCCTAGTCCTGGCCCTGCCAAGGCTTAAGCTGGGAGTCCCACTGACTCATGCTGAGAAGCAGAAATTATACCTGATATAAAATAAAGTTTCCTTCGGGCAAGTGTATTCGTTTCCCCCAGGGTTGCCATGACAGTGCCTCACAAACTGGGTGGCTGGAAACACCAGGAGTTTATTCTCTCACAGAGAACAGAAGGAGGCTAGAAGTTTGAAATCAAGACGTCAGCAGGGTTGTTTCCTTCTGAGGACCCTGAGAGAGAATCTGTTCCATGCCCTTCTTCTAGTTTCCCATGAGAGCTAGCAATCCTGCCATTCCTTGGCTTAGAGAGGCACCATGAATCTCTGTCTTCACGCGGTTGTCTTCTTCATAAGGAGTCAGTCTTACACCAGCATGAGCTCATGTTACCTAATTACATCTGCAATGACCCTATTTCCTAATAAGGTCATATTCTGAGATACTTGGGGTTAGGATTTCAACTTTTTTGCAGGGAAGGGGAGAAACAATTCAACCCTTAACCAGGGTAAAGTTATATTTTCCATCAATTTTGGGAGCTGCTTTTCTGTAATTACCTTCATTTTTATTTAAAGCAGCATCACAAGTTGGTGACCCAGGGCCAAATTTGGCTCCCAAACATGTTTGTTAGGTCAGGGTCTGCACCATTCCCTAATGTCGTACCCTGGTCACTTCACAAGCAGCCCTTAACGGCATTTGCATCAGTGACTCTCAGTTTAGAAGTTGCTTTCTCAGAGTCTTTTTTTTTTTTTAAAGATTTTATTTATTCATTTAACAGAGAGAGAACACAAGCAGGCAGAGAGGCAGGCAGAGGCAGAGAGAGGAGCAGGCTCCCTGCAGAGCAAGGAGCCCGATGCGGGACCCGATCCCAAGACGCTGGGATCATGACCTGAGCCGAAGGCAGTTGCTCAACCAACTGAGCCACCCAGGCGTCCCTCTCAGAGAGTCTTCACTGGTAAAAATCTTAGCCTCGGAACTACCCTGAGAAGCAGAACAAGTGTGTTCCCATTTCACTGACCGGGAAACAGAGGTTCAGAAAGTAAAGGTGGCCTGGCTGGATCACACAGTTGGGAAGAGCGGATCCAAACCTCCAACCCCTCTAACCTGGGCCGGCCTACTGATCAGCTTCGCATCTCTGTGACCCTGATGCTGCAAAGCTCTCCTTCCTCCCATTTCTCCAGCAAGATTTTCTCAGGGGCAAACGCTACCAGCACTGTTGAGACTTTTTAAAACCAGGCACATTCCTGAGGGAAACCCCTTGCGGATGTTTCTCCTAGAGAGAAGAAAGTATCATGATGTGCTGAGTTAAGGGCAGTCTGGTTTTGAGCTGGTCAATCCTTCTTTCTGTGAGTATGTAAGAAAAAAGAGGGAAAGGCACCCGATGTGGAACACCCTTAATTAAGGGTCGAGCCCCTTCTCACCAGCCTCCTTGTTTGGAGCAGTTCTCATCATAGAGGACAGCAATTCTTAGACTTCCTTTTTGGTTGCTCTTTTAAGAACTGGCTATGTGTTTCGGATCCTCTTCTTGGAAAAATGCACTCACAAATGTGAGAATGGGACAGAATTGCTTGGCATTTCCTTTTACCTGGTGTTCTGATATTTCATCATAATTCATCTAGGCATTAGTCTTTTTGGGGAGGGGGGCAGTTGTTCTTCTTGGTATTCAGTGGGCCATTTTGGTGTGAAAGCTTATGACTTTCGTCACCCCTAGAAAATAGGCCATGACTTATTTACTTTTTCCCCTCCGTTCCCTCTGTTCTTTTATTCTGGAATACCTATTAAATAGGATGACAGAACTTCTGGATCCACTTTCTATGCTTCCTAACTTCTTTCTTCCCTATGCCAACATGAGGTATTTTTATTAAGTAACTAATAAAAATAATAAAATGAAGTCCTTTAAGTCTCTTTAAGACTTGGGCCTGCTGTGTGCACAGTGACCTCCTTCTTCTTCATTCTTGGCACCTACTTGAACAACTGCAATCAACAATAACTAGCATTTATTGGCTGCTTATTGTATATAAGGCAACAGGCAAAGTACTTGACACACTGCCCCATTTATTTCCTGCAACAACCCTCTGAAGTTGGCACAATTATTGTCCTCATTTTACAAATGAGGGAAATGAGAGCCACAGAGCAGAGGTTGGCAAACTCTATTTAGTGGGCCAAGCCTGCCACTGCCTCTAATTTCTCTTTTATACCTCCTACCTCTGTTTCTTTGAACTGCATTTTAGGAGACTTTCTCCACTTGACCTTTCAACTCTGTTGTTGACTCTTCATTGATACCTATTTTGTGATTCAGCTCACTGATTTTTTTTTTTTAAAAAAACAAGTTCTTAAAGCTCCAAAATCACCAGGTGACTCTTTTTAATACATGAAATATCCTTTCACATTTCTTGTGAAGACATTATTAACGCTTAATCTGAAGTCTTGTTCTTTGGTGGTTATCAACTCTGTTTCTTGGATGTTAAGAGTTTCTGATGATCGATTTTGATGGCCCTGTTTTATTTTTCTGACTTTTCTCAAATGTTTAGTAATTCTAGACATTTGTTCATTTTTAAATTGTGCTTTCTTGTTCTTGTCTGTCCTGTTTACGGAACCTGCATGTAGTAACTTCGTGGAGGAGTGGAATGTGCTGGTTGGTTGGAGATGTGGGGGTGTATAAAAGGAAGAAGACCTGAAGCACCTGGGTGGCTCAGAGGGTTAAAGCCTCTGCCTTTGGCTCGGGTCATGATCTCAGGGTCCTGGGATGGAGCCCCGTATCAGGCTCTCTGCTCAGCGGGGAGCCTGTTTCCCCCTTTCCCTCTGCCTGCCTCTCTGCCTACTTGTGATCTCTCTCTGTCAAGTAAATAAATAAAATCTTTAAAAAAAAAAAAAAGAAGAAGAAGAAGAAGACCTGTCTTGTCTTTTGAGTGCAGCAATTTTCTTCCTCTCTTGGGCATTAGTTGTTGTCTGGGTCAAGGCTTTGCCTCAGGCCCAAGAGCCCATACTGACTCGTTTGGTCTGGGGAGAATCCCTCTTGCAGCTGTCTGATTAGTACGAATGTAGAAGGAAGGGATCAACTGCATCAGATATTCCAAATGCATTTTCCCAATTAACCACTCCAAGGAATGGCCTAGGGTCTCTTTTCCCTATACCCATTAACTCTGAAATTGCAGGCTTTGTTAACATTTATACTTTCATGCCAGTCTTCTTGTGCATGAAATATATATATCTATAGATATATTTATATATATATATCTATTTTTTAAACCAACCTTTTATTATCTGCCTTTGGTGTTAAACTTAGAATGGTCTTCTGTACGCCCCCTCCCTTCCAAAATTATAAATATTCATCTATTTTCTTCTTTTACTATTTTTGTGATTTCATGCTTTACATTCAAATCTTTCAGCCATCTGGAATTTATTCTAATGTCAGCCATGACTTGGAACTCTAAACTTAAATTTTTTCCTAATGGTGAGCCAGTTGTACCCACCATGCTTTCCATGTGTGGGTTTTTAAAAGGCAGCTCAGCCCCCAGAGCTCCATAAAAGCCTAAGAGTTAAGAATAGAAAAGCTAAGACTATAACTCAGGCAGATCCTAATCTCTGTTCCATTACTGCTCACGATGGGACTCTGGCAGAGCTTGGTTCTCCCTAGGGGAAAGCTCTGACCAATGATGTGAGGCCGGGAGGGCTGAGGCCTTGAGAGAATGTGTAGAGAGCTCTCTAGAGTTTCATGGCTGCTGTGTTCCTGCCACTGGGCCTGGCCTCATGGGAAATAGCTGCTCAGCGTTGAGAGAAACTCCAAAGGCTCCACGCTCTACCCTTTAACTGTATATTCTTCATTACCCATCGTGTCCTCTTCCTATATATACATCACACAAAGTCCATGCCACTTCTCTGCGAAGCCTGCCCTGATAGGCCCAGTGAGGCATGGCTGCTAGTTCCCACTGCATCTTACACAGATCCCTAGTGTGATTTTTGTTAATTGTTGACATATCTGTCGTGGATGAATAAATTAGTTAACAAATAAACTAAGTTACTAAGCATGAAGAATGCTATCTGCCAGGTGTGGGGAGAGAAGGAAAGCCTCCAAAGGATATGGATTGCTACTGACCACGTAGATGTGTTCATCTGCAACGTTTGTTGAGGCCCGGGTGTTCATGGCACAGCAGTTGGCGTCTCAAAGCAGCTGTGACTTTGATGAGGTGCCTGAAGCTACGGAGTCTTTTTTCTTTTTTTTACCAAGCTTTAGGTCCTCAGATACCAGGGAGAGTCAGCTTTGTCTCTTTCCTCAGGGAGCTGACAACCTGATGTAGAAGTGTGTAGTCAGAATCTTGGAAGAACTTTAGGGAGGGAAGAACCAGGTACATCAAAACCCTCAAAGAGAGCAAGTAATGTAGCTGAGTAGGAGGACTGTCTATAAAATATAGGCCGCTGCAGCAAACCGGCATTTCCTGTGTGCTGAATCGGCATCAGTCTCTAAACTCCTCATACCCTCATCTCATCTGTTCCTTCTGAAAACCAGGTGGCACTATCAGTTCCATTTTGTAGATGAGAAAAGGGGGCTTGCAGAGAGGCAAAATGATTTACCTATGGTCACAACGAGGAAGCCACAATCTGAAGCCCAGGTGAGGAAGGGCTCAGCTTTAGCTTCAGAGAAGAACTTGATCTTTGGCCATCTGAACTCCTTCACCTCTCCTTTTATTTGGAACAGGTGGGGTTGAACAGAATTTTGTTTTGACCCTGGGCCTTTGCTTCTGTGGTAGAGATAAGCTAGTAGAGATAAACACCATCCTTTCTGGTCTCTCTACATCCTAATACAGGGCCTGACACACAAGCTGGTTAAATAATGCAGGAAGAAAACCAACATTTTCAAACACCGTATGTCTGTCTCAGAGCTTGCACTGTTCAAAATTTATCCCTCTGAATTCTCACCTGAAGATTATGTGAGATGTAGCCAGGAACCATGAAAATGCTCATTCCTTAGACTTGTCTTTTGCACTGTTTCCTTGGGAATGATCACTTTTTTTCAAAAGATAGTTTACGCTCTGAGAATTACTTAAGAGAATTTTAAAAATATATATAACGCAAAATTTATCATCTCAACCATTTTCAAGCATTTAGTTCAGTAATGTTTCATATGACCACATTGTTGTGCAATATACAAAATAAACTTTTTCTTCTTGCAAAAACTGGAACTATGTACCCATTAAACAACTCCTCATTCCTCACTCCTCCTGCTTCCCCTGGAAATGATGATTCCACTTTTCATTTCTATTAATTTGACTACTCTAGACACCTCATATAAGCAAATCCTACAGTATTTATCTTTTTGCAACTGGCTTATTTCACTTAGTGTAAAGTCCTTTGTAGCATGTGTCAGAATTTCCTTTTTTTAAAAACATGCAATAATAGTCCATCCAGATATCATTTTTTGTTTAATTTTTAACTTTTCTATTGCTTTACAGTTTGTTTTTGCTATTATTTCCTAGTTTTAGGGCATTGTGAAAAGAGACTGTTATCTGTATTCATTCTACTTTTCGGAATGTATTGAGGTTTCTTTTGTTTGTTTGTTTAATGGCTTTACATGTGGTCATTTGTTAATGATTCATGGATACTTAATAAAGTAAAAATTCCAGGTTTTCAAGGTATGGAGTTTGATAGCTTTAACTCAATCTACCTTGCTAATTTAACAAATCAAGTCCTCCATATCTTTATTTTTTGTATGGTTTATTGATCAGTCGTGGGCTAAGAGAGGTGAGTTAAAATTTTCTGTTACTGTATTTATGTCCATTTCTCTGTGTATTTCCTATTGTTTTTGTTTTATGAATTCTGATATTATATTACTTTGTGCATAAATATTTATGACAGATCTTCATTGTTGCTCTCTGCCTTTACATTATAATATTTTCTCCTGTATCTTATTTTCTGATTTCCTGTGAATTCAACCATGTCTAATATTAATACCAAAACCTTTGTTTTCTTGTCGCTTGTATTTGCATGTATGGCATTTGTTCTTGTTTTCTATTTTTTCCTACTCTTTTACTTTCAGTATTTCAGAGGAACATTATTTTAGATGCATCTCTTGCACACAGCACTAGTTGGGTTTTATTTTGTGACTCCATGAGCTGTTTCTGAAGAGTAAGTTTACCAGGCCAAAGTTCAAGAAAGATTCTATAGCTCTTGACCCCCATGGCCAAATAAACTGCTTTTCACTGGCTGGACCACTTTATCCTGTCAGCAGTCATTTAGAAGCAAACCATCTCCCCACCATTGCCAGCATGGCTATTTACCGCTGCTTAAATTTTTAATAGGTGAAAATGGGACCTCATTGTTCTCACATTTGCTTTTCTTGGCTTTATCTAATTCTACTTTAAGTAAATAAAGATGGAAGAAAAAAGAAGTCAAAATGAGGGTTCCTGGCTGGCTCAGTTGGTGGAATGTGTGGCTCTTGATCTCAGGGTTGTAAGTTCAAGTTCCACATTGGGTGTAGAGATTTCTTAAAAATAATAAAATCTTAAAAAAAAAAAGGTCAAAATGAAACAGTTCTTTTCCGATATCTCCAACGAGATTAAGATGGGTTGTGGTGGGTTTTTTTCTTTGTTTTTTGTTTGTTTGTTTGTTTGTTTGTTTTTTTCGGTGGTGGTGTTTCTTATTTTAGATTCCCATGACATTGGACCAATCACTTCTCACAGGCTCCTCAGCCTGGGCCTTGAATTTTCCCAGGAGAAATTGTCAAGGTTCCTTCCTCACAGCCTAATACCTTGCTTTCCTTCCTTCTGTAGTGAATAGGCAATATAACATAATAGGAAGTTATAGGGTCTGGAGCTAGATTAAGTGGATTTAAATCCCAGCTCCATCTCTATTTACTAGCTGTGTGATCTATGACAGTTACTTACCCTCTCTGTGCCTTTTTTTTCCTGAGGTAATAATTCTCAAGGGTAATAATGACTACAACAGTGATACCTATTGGGGTTGTTGTGTAGAAGAATTAATTTAGGCAGACTCAGACAGGATTTTTTTTTTAAAGATTTTTTTTTTTAAGATTTTATTTATTTATTCGAGAGACAGAGAAAGTGAGAGAGAGCATGAGAGGAGAGAAGGTTAGAGGAAGAAGCAGACTCCCCATGGAGCTGGGAGCCCGATGCGGGACTCGATCCCAGAACTCAAGGATCATGACCTGAGCCAAAGGCAGTCACTCAACCAACTGAGCCACCCAGGCGCCCCGGATTTTTTTTTTTTTTTTGAAGTAATCTCTATACCCAATGTGGGGCTCGAACTCACATTTTTTATCGACTGATCAAGAGTCACATGTTTTATCGACTGAACCCACTGGGCACCAAAGGATTATTATTATTATTAGCTTCACCTCTGTGAAATACTCCTTTATCACTTCAACTATGAGGTTTTGGTGGAAGCTTTTCCCTTTTTAGATGACCCTGCCTCCTTAGCTGCTGCATTAGGTCTTAGCCCGGGGTCCTGACACAAGCCAATCAGAGTCCTTTCCTGGGGTCTCTGAAATTGGGACACAGAAAGGAAGCTTTTAGTGATTCTCTGGTTGGGAGCTCTCAGATGGGAGAGGCACCCCTCTCAGGCTCCTGGCAACCATGTTTCCAGCCTGTGGGGGAAGCCAGGTTGCAAGAGTGAGGCTGACAGACATGTGGAGGGGAGACATTAGAGATGGAAAGAGTCTGATGTTGATGGAATCCTTCATTCTAGTGGTCCCCAAATGAACCTTACAAGCTTCCCACTCCCCCTAGGCTTGCTTGCATTGAATTTCTGCCACTTGCCACCAAAAAAGGGTTTTAATACACTTCCTAAGGCACCTTAGGACAGTACAGATTGTGAGGTCTCCCATTTGTCCATCTCTCTCTAAAAAGCCAAGAGCTCTTACAAGTCTAAGACACACACACACACACACACACACGGCTTGGAGTCAGCTGTGATTCCTTCCTTGCCCGTGCTGCTTGCACATGCTTCTACTTCTCCACACACGTCAGAAGACAGCTGTACCAATGTCCAGGCCTAAGGAACTGTTCTTGCTAAGCAGGATGTGATCCCGGAAATGTGTGCCCTTCTCTGTATACCCCTTGTCCTTTTTTCACTGCCCTATTGAGTAATTCACAAATACATAATGAGCACCTGCCAAGAAACATGTCAGGCCCGGGGGCCTAGAGAGGCGGCAAACAGTTCCTGATGTGAAGGATCCTGCAGCTTGTAGGGCTGTTAAGCTGTCAAAAGAGAGCTCTGAGAGAGACAGTAGGGTGAGTGTTAAACAGATGCTTTCGCGAAGTGCTGCAAGAGCTCACAGGAGGCTTGCCTGGGACAGTCGTCTGGCTGGTCTACCCGCCTCCAGCTTCTCCCCATCCCAGTCCAGCCTGTCCACTGCTGCCAGACTGTCTTTCTGAACATAGCTCAGTTGTGCGAGCCTCTGCCTCTGCCTTCTGCTGGCTGAAACCCATATTCCTTAGCCTGGCAAGATCTTAATCCAGATATTCCTCAACCTACTTCCCAGCTACACTGTCCACTGCTCCTTACCCACAAGCCTTACCCACAAGCCTAAGCAGTCCCCTCACCTTCATCGTACACATTCAGTGTCTCCCCACCACTGTGCCCCTCCTAACTCAGTTCCTTCTGTTGGTGAGCCCTGCATGTCTCAATTGTATAAACCTTCCTCGGTGTGATGGCAAATGCCTGTCTTCTCTCATGGGCCTGCTCTGATCATCTGGCTCTGTACTGTGTTGAAGGATTCTGTGGGTATACCTGGGCTTAGTGAAAGAGCGAAAGAACCAGTTAGGAAAATCTGCCAGAGACACCAAATTGAATGAGTGTGGACAGCAGGGAAGAGGGTGGGGATGAACAGCACACTAGGGGCGCATTTGCAGACTTCATTCCAGGTCCAGGTCTAATGCAACTCCCTCATCTCCATGAAGACTTTATTGCTCTTCCAAGTAAAATTAACCTCTTCCCCCCCCCCCCGAATATTTATAACCTTCTCTCTATACCTCATGAGAGCATAGATTGCTTCTACCTTGTACGGGTACACCTGTTTTGTTGCCCTGTTGGTTTTCTATTTGATGAGACAGATGGTATCCTACAGAGGTTGATACAGGTAGGGATTCAAAACACATTAACCAAATGGATGAAACCATGGGGAACACCAAGATGAACATACAGCTACAGAAGAGCCTCGAGGGGGGGCGCCTGGGTGGCTCGGTTGGTTGAGCGACTGCCTTCGGCTCAGGTCATGACCCTTGAGTTCCGGGATCGAGTCCCACGTCAGGCTCCTGGCTCCGCGGGGCGTCTGCTTCTCCCTCTGACCTTCTCTCATGCTCTCTCTCACTTTCTGTCTCTCAAATAAATAAAATCTTCAAAAAAAAAAAAAAGAAGAAGAAGAGCCTCGAGGGACCTTTCCTGATAAGCTGACTTAGTCTAGAAGCCTCGACCCAGAGCAGACTGGGGATGGTGTTATTGTGGCCATGTTCTCACTCCTGAACCGATTTCCTGCATTGTTACTTCTGTCTGACCTGTTATTTGCTCTCTTCTCGTGAGTCTGTGACCACTAAAGTCTGAGCTCCCAGACTCACTTACATTCTGTTACTTAGAAAACCATTTTTGGGGCACTTGGGTGGCTCAGTAGGTTAAGCCTCTGCCCTTGGCTTGGTCCTGGGATCAAGCCCTTCATCCAGCTCTCTGCTCAGCGGGGAGCCTGCTTCCCCCTCTCTCTCTGCCTGCTTCTCTGCCTACTTGTGATCTCTCTCTCTCTGTCAAATAAATAAATAAAATCTTAAAAAAACCAAAAAAGCAAAAAAAACCCCAAAACCAACAACCATTTTTTAGGCAGGGGGAAGGGGAGAGGGGGAGAGAGAATCTTAAGCAGACTCCACGTCCAGTGTGGACCCTGACATGGGGCCCGATCTCACAACCCAAGAGATCATGCCCTGAGCCAAAATCAAGACTCAATGAACCATTTTTTATGCTTCCTTGGTGGCCAGTTCTGTGCTCGTTGTTAGGGACACACGGATGATGTCCTGCCTTCAGTCCCATCGCTGACTTGGACAGAGTGAGGTGGAGGTGGAGAAAGACTGAGAGCGGAGGCACAGGGTACAAGAGAGCAGTGATGTGTACCCTAAGAGAACAGTAGGAGAATGCTGGAGGAATGTGGGGGTGGGGTGGAGGCTGTCGACACACCCACCCACACCCACCAAATTCCCGCTTTGTCTACACTCCTCAGCACCTCTTAACTGTGTTGCCTGATTGCTGCAAGCTTCTTGCCCAGCTCCAGGACCCAAATGGTTGGAGTCAGGAAATATTTAAACAGTCGCAGGATATCCTAACACCCCCTACCTGGCCCCACCCCACACAAACCTCAAGAGCACAGCACTAATTACCCTTCTAGATCTGGGATCCTCATGCTACTCACTGAACTCCCTTGAGTATCTTTTGCTGTAGTTTACATCTGGGACTCTGGGCCCAGGCAATCACCCAGGCTCCTGAGTGGCACAGGGGGCCCTGGTTTTCCAGTCCTCAGGCCTGAGTGACTACCGTGGGCATCTGTGATGTTCCCAAATAATTACAGGGAATCCAGAACAATCAACGGATTTGCTAAAGCTGCTCTGCTCTTCTGTCCCTCTGGGTTTCTGGTCGCACCACAGGCACCTCCCTCCCCCTCCTACCAACTCCCCCTCTCTCTACCTACAAACAAGTTGAGGCTACAAACCCAGCTGCAGTGCTGTCTAACCCTGTTGGCAGGAGACGGGCTGGCTCCAGAGAGCTGGCTGGAGGGGAATGCAGAGGCTCACATTTCTTTAGCTCGTGCCAAACATTATTCAGACGCAGCTTTTCAGACAGACACAAATTGCTCATCCAATAAACACAGAAAGGCTAATCCCAGGACATTTATCACAGTGGGGAAAGATGAGAGAAAGGACAGTCACAAGAGGCCTTTGAGAGCTGGCCTGACATGGCTGGCCCAAGGGGAGGTGGTAAGACCTCCATGTACCCCTGGGGTTTTCTCCTTAGAGGACCTGAAACCCAGCACCGCGGCTTTGGGATTTGCTTTCATTGTGACATCCAAAGCCTGCGTTGGTGCTTACACTTCCCGTGGTGAACAGAGGGAAGAAATCAACATGGGTCAGGTGCCTTTGTGGGCAGACAGACCTTACCTCCAATTGCCAATGGTCATGTGGGATAGCTGCCTACAGGGACTTCCTACGCTTCCCCCAACATGCACACATAAAATGTCCTCAAGGCATTCTGTAGTTGTGTGCAGAGTTCTCGGGAGATGTCCCTCGGGGCCTGGAAGCTCTCATTTCTGACAGGTGTGAGAGCATGGCTGCTGAGAAAGCGGAAAGGTTGAGGGACTAGGCTGACCACAGTGGCAGGCGACAAGAGGCACAGGGATCCTCTGTGCATACCAGAGGGCCAGCCAAGCCCCTGAAATTGTTTCCTGGTCTCTTTCTGCTCAGTCCTTCTAAAGGGCCCCCATGAGCATTCCCCTTCAGAGATGAGAGCAACCAGACCCTGCTCTGAGGACCGACATCAGAAGCCCAGGGAGAGGAGGACCAGGTGAAGCCTCTGTAGATAGCCTGGGTCCCCCACTGCCCTATGTCTGGGTCTGGGAAATGCCACTGAGACTGGAAAGAGTGCCCACGGGTGAGGGTCTCCTTAGTGGGAGGAGACAGTGACTAGATCGGGCTAAGGGCATGATAAAAATTGTCAACTTTCATATAGTCGGACCCCATTCTCACTTTTCTCATAACAATACGATGAAGTAGGAATAGTATTATTGGTACTACTTACCCGTGAGGCACTGAGAGTTTAGATAACTTCCCCAAGGTCACCCAATTAGTGAATGGGAGGCTTCAGAATTCGTGCTCTTAATTTGCCATATGGCCTACAGGTATAAGTAGAGATGCGGTGGTTTCAGAAAGCAGTTCAGAAACTCCAGTTGTGTGGGAATCCTCAGGATGGTGGGGTTTGGAGGTCTGGATTCCCAGATCTGGGATGATGCTTTCAAGGCATAGCCCTCATTAAGGAAATGAGGGCTTTCAAATTAGGATGACTAACCCTCCCAGTTTTTCCAGAACTGGGTCCTGTGACGTGGGATAGTCCTGGGCAAACAGAAGTAAGTTTACCAACCAAACAGTAACAAAAGGGCTGGGCTTGAATCATTGCCACTGATTTCAGGACCCACCTGTGGGCTAACTTCCTTCCACACCTCCCAGGCTAGAGATTCAGAGTGGCCTGCTGATGATGAAGATGGGCAGAAAAACAGCCAGCTACCAGCAGCTCTTCCCAGACACTTGGGAAGAACCGACTATACCAACAGGGGGCTCTACAGTAGGGACACCACAGCCCTCAGAAGTTAGTGGAAACAAGGGGCTTCCTTGTTCTGACACAGTGAGGAAGGCTGGGGTGAATTCTCAGGTGAGAGAAGTGGCAGCCAGGAAGGCAGCATGAGCCTGATGATCTCAAAGGAAGCCAGAGGCAGGGGGCCCACCCCACTGCCTGCAGGAATTTTCTTTTCTGCTTCTTGAGACTTCATTCCTGCCAGGGATGACCTCTCATCTACCCACCTGCCTGGTAAACCCACACTGACCTGCATTCCCAGGCTCAGCGGCTCTCACCCTTCTCTCTCTCTGGCTTCGCCCCCACTTGTTATGTGAGCCTGTCTGTCAGTCTCTTTGGTTGCAAAGAACTGACACTCACTAATGCAACACCCAGAGGATTTCAAAATAAGGAGACTGGGTTCTGAGGCACAGAAATGCTATTAGGCCTCAGGAGGGAGGAGAATGGGGCAAGAAGCTGAAGGAATGCAGGCAGTGCTCTCTTCATTTCTAGGTACTCTTTGTGGTCTTTTTCTTTTAATCAGCTTTCCTTGCTTCTTTATGTATCGGCAGAAGGTGGAATATTTATATAATTTTAGTTCCACCCGTACCTAGGGTCTGACTGACCGTCCTGAATCTCAAAACCAAATTCTCAGGAGAGACCCTCTGATCGGCCCAGCTTAGGTTGGATGCTCACCTTTGGTCCAATCAGCTGTGGCTGGTAGGTGGGTTCAAGCAGTACAAAAATGGATATGGAGGGCCAGTCCCAGGAGGGTCAAGGTTTTTGGGAAAAGAGTCATGAGGAGCTGGCTAGACACTTTCACTCTATCATATAGACTTCCTGGTACTGACAGGTAACTGTGCCTTCCCTTCCCCGAGTTTATAAAATTTCTTTTGTGGGTCCCTCGATGCTTGGTTTGGTGTTATTCTCACTCTAGAATATTGTAAAAATTAATCTGGGTAACTGTGGTAAACTATTCAAAATCCAGTTCTTAAGCCTGGTGACCCATCACCTCTATCTTACATAGCACCCTGTCTTTTTCTCCTTTGCTTTATGGTTTAAGATCTGGCTACTCGAAGTGAGACTGACAGACCAATAGCATTGCAGTTCTTATTAGAACTGCAGAATTCCCCACCCCCTCCCACATATTTGAGTAACTTCTACATTTTAACATTTCCCCAGGTGATTTTCATTAAAGTCTGGTAAATACTGGAGGGGCTTCTTCTCTTATCCCTCCTAACAGACTAGACATTCTGATGGTAGGGTCTCCATTCAGCAGACGTCCGGTATACACTTTCTATGTTCAAAGTGCCTTGCTTTGTCTTCCAAGGGACAAAAGTCCTCAACTGCAGTAATGAGGGAATGAGAGAATGAGGTTGTGAGAGAAGAGGTAATGAGAGAAGAGTGGTTGAAGAGGACAAATTAATTATATGGTATCTGAGTTTTGCTTTGAAATAATCCTATAGGAGGTGGAGGGGAGTTGGAGGTACAGATGAAGCAAACATAGGGTGATGGAAATATTGAGGTTCATTATACTATTCTTCCTACTTTCGTGTATTTTTGAAATTTTCCATAACAAAAATTAAAAGAAAGGAATAATGGTGGAATACAATGAAAGAAACCATCTAGCTACTCAAAATAAATTTGTTTCCTGGCCAAATGAAGTAAATCCATTCCACTTTCAAGTGGGATTGCGCAATCCCTGTCAGAGACTTTTGGAGGATGTATGCAGTAGGAAGAAATTTGGAACGTTGGTCATGTGCAAATGATTTTCTAATTTTGCAAAAGTCAGGGTGGTAGTCAGTTTCTTTATGTCACTTTAAGCTAACTTGAGGAAAAGAAGGGAAATTTACCAATTCATGTAATTCATCAGTCCAGGGGCAATCAGATATGGCCAAACTAGGGCATATACCCCTGCCTCCGTGTTGGCTTAACTTTCAGAAAGACTCTTTCCACATGATAGCTATAAGGGGTTAAATAGTGTACCCCCCAAATTAAAATACCCAAATAGGGTCTGTGCAGATGTAATTGGTTAAGTCCAGATGAAGTCAGACTGGATTAGAGTGGGCCCTATTTCCAGCGATTGGTGTCCTGGCAAGAAGAGGAGAGGACACATTGACAGAAGAGAAACATATACACAGAGAAGGCCACATGAAGATAAAGGCAGAATGGAGTGATGCAGCTAAAAACCAACGAATGCTGGGCTGCTGGGAGCCACCAGGAGCAAGAAGAGGCAAGGAAAGATTCTTTCCTAGAGCTTTCAGAAGGAGCCGGGCTCTGCTGCCCTCTTTATTTGGGGATTTCTAGCTTTCAGAACTGTGAGAGAATAAAGTTCTGTTGTTTTAAGCCACCAAACACTTGGCAATTTGTTACAGAGTCCTAGAAAACTAATATAATATCCTTGGCAACTCCAGGATGGTCACCCCAGAGGAGAGGAAGAGACTTTTTCTCAGTATTTCTCAATATTTCTCTATCAGAATTCCTGAGGGAAGATGGGATCTTTGCTTCTTGGCCTCCTGGGACCATGTGTCAATCCCTGAACCAATGACTGTGGCCAGAGGGAAACAGTGTTCTGATTGGCCAAATATAAGTCCACTGAGGAGCACTATCCCAATTAATCATTATTATTATTTTTTAAAGATTTTATTTATTTATTTGACATAGAGAGAGAGAGATCACAAGTAGGCAGAGAGGCAGGCAGAGAGAGAGAGAGGAGAAAGCAGGCTCCCCGCCAAGCAGAGAGCCCGATGTGGGGCTCGATCCCAGGACCCCGAGATCATGACCTGAGCTGAAGGCAGAGGCTTAACCCACTGAGCCACCCAGGCACCCCATCCCAATTAATTATATGGTATTTGAGTTTTGAGATTAGCCTATCCTAACCACACAGTGGAAAAGTGGACCTCCTCCTACCATAAGGAGGAATGAATAAAGAGTGGACAAAATAAATAACAGTCCATTACGAAGAGAAAAAGTTGATTCTGCAAACTATACTTCTACCCAAGAATAGATTTTTTTTATATTTGTTCATTTTTAATTTTATTGATTTTTAAAATTTTGAAATAATAAAAAATGTATAGAAAATTTGCAGGCACAGTTCACAGAACAATTTCTTCCCAAAATCATTTGTAAGTAACTTGCCAGTATGATGCTCTACCACTCCCAAATACTTTACTATGTATTTCCTACCAATAGGGAGATTTGCCTACATAACTATAATACAACCGTAAAAATCAAGTTATTGATATTATACCTTACTTCCATCTGATCCTCAAATCCCAATTAAGTTTGCCACTTATCTCAATCCTGTCCCTTAAAACAGAAGGATATAGTTAAGAGTCACCTGTTGCATATAGTTGTAATACCTTTTTAGTCTCTTTCATTTGGGAGCAGCAATAAAATCTTTTCTAGTTTTCAGTGACCTTGACATATTGAAGATTACAGACTAGTTATTTCATAGAATGTACTTCTGGGCCTTTTCCAACTACGGAGAGTTAGATTCTAGCAACCAAGAATAGATTTTTAAAGATATAAAGGAAGTAGAGATTTCTCAGAATAAGTCAGGGCCAGAGCAACCAAATTTCCTTTTATGGCAGGTCCCTGAACTGACAGATCACAGAGATATACTTGATAGTCTGTCTGTTGGCAAACTGAGCCTTCAGGAGGGCCTTTAACAATCTCTACCATGATATTCTTGAGGATAAAATGGGAAAAATGGGTTGGATGATAGTACAATTAAGAGGAAAAGTAACCTGCTAAGTGACTAGAGCCAACCTTTGTCATCCTATTTGTCAACTCAACATGCAATCCCTTATTTCGGAATAATTTTCTGAAAATATTATAATATTGGAGGGCTGTAGTGTGCTGGCCCCCACCATGGAAGCAGAAAGAAGATTCTCCTTTTCACCTCCTGGCAGCTAGGACTCAAGTGTGTGAATTGGACCAAGCCACTCTCACCAAGGACTTTGAATTTTTAGGGGATGATGTTCTAAGAGGCAAGGGTAGTGTGGAAAGTATTCATGATGACGGCAGCAGCAGCTTGAACGGTCTTGTGGTGGTGGTGAGTATTCACCGGCAGCGGTGGCCATGGCAGAGCAGAGGTGTAATCCACCGGTTTGCAGTCAAAAACCCTGCTTGGCACAATGACTGTATTTAAAGGATCCAAGTCAACTTGTAAGGTGTTTCCACTGTTCCAGGGCTCTGTCTTCAGCCCTGCCTCTTAGTTTAACATGAATATCAAAAAGTAAACATTGTGCTAGAAGGCATTGATGAAAGTATGATATTTGGAATTATGAAGGTGACTGATGATCCCGCTCTCTTTTGTCGCTTGGACCCCACTGGAATGCTGCATCCAGTCCGGGGCACTAGCATTTTTTTTTTTTTAAGATTTTATTTATTTATCTGAGAGAGAGAAAATAAGCCGTGGGAAGGGGCAGAGGGAGAAAGAGAGAGAGAGAGAAACTAACTCCCCGCTGAGTAGGGAGCCTGATGTGGGACCAGATCCCAAAACCCAGGAGATCGTGACCTGAATTTAAGGCAGATGCTTAACCAACTGAGCCACCCAGGTGCCCCTGGGCATTAGTCTTTTATGGAGGAAATAGGTAGACTGGAACCTGGTCAAAGAAGAATGATCTGGACAGGGCAGGAAATCAACCATAAGGTATGAAGAACAGTAGAAATGGGAGATACCACATTCCCTGCCTCTGGAGAAGGGGAACTGGGTGACCCGGATGCTTGGATCTCAGATTTCCTAAGGACCAGTGCCTATTATTACCTCCTTTCTAAATGGGAGTGTCTCCTGTGATTTTTCTGTCCTGGTCTTCCCATTGTATATTGGATGTATGGGGAGGGGGAGATAACTTACAGAAAACTTGTAAGTTTAGTACAAATATTTTTTTGGATCATTTGAGAGTAAGCTTCTGACATGATGTCATATTACCCCCCAAATCTCATATGTATATTTCTAACCTAATGATAACATAACCATCAAAATCAGGAAATTAACATTGATACAATAGTATCATCTTATCTAAGGATGAGTTTCACTGGTCATCCCCAAAATATTTTATAGCAGAAGGATCCACTTCAGAATCACAGTGTTGTATTTAGTTGTCATTTCTCTTTGGTCCCCTCTAGTGGGGAACAATTCTCCAGTCTTTCCTTGACTGTAATGAACTTGACATCTGTTAAGATTTCAGGATGGTTATTTTCTGGAATGTTTCAAAATTTGGATTTTTCTAATGTTTCCTGTTGAAATTGTAAGTATTTTGTGGAGGAGGTACTTTGAAATTATGTAAATATCTTGTTACTCATCAAATGTTCATTTCTTTATTTATATCAATATAAACTCATGGTTTCTTATTTTGTTCAATTGGCTATAAACTGTTCCTATCAATATTTATTTTCATGCTCAAATTTTCCAGGTTTGGCCAATGGGAGCTCCTTCAAACTGATTTCTATGTTCTTTTGACATATCCTCATTATTCTTTGAGCCCTTCTTACTTTTTGGTACATGATTTTCTAGGCTCAACTTGTAATATCCCTGGTCCATACCAGAAATCAGCCTTTTTTCCAAGAGCATCTAGTTCCTTTTATTGGAAAATGATGCTTAGAAACCAACATTTGGGTGTTTGATATGTTGATTGCTATTGGGAAGTTTCTGCTCCCAGCACTTCTCTGAGGTATTTACTCATATTTACATGTAAATTATACACAAACACCCCTATATTTATTTCATTATCTATCTATATATTGAAAACCACAAATTCACACCAATTATTCTAATTCCAATAAAGTATCAAAGAGTTCATTTTAGTTTTGTCCTTGTCTGTATTTGTAACTCGCTTCTCTGACAGTCAGAAACTAGGTGACTTTCATTAGCCATATATATATATTTACTTCTGATCAGTCTCTCTGTGTTTAACAATCTCCTCAATCCACTTGGGCTCTAACATCCCATACTGGGCTGCCCTAATTCACAGAAACCCCTAATACCCTAACCCCCCATGGATGCCCTCTTTACTCTGCTTGGGCTTTGACACCCTGCACTGGGCTGCCACTCTCCGCACTCATTATTACCCTACCCTCTCTCCTCATTTGGTGGGGCTGTGACACACTGTCTCTGATGTTTAGGCTCCTACCTTGCTCATCTCTACCTAACAGCTTTTGGACTGAATTGCTCAGGAAGAGGATGAAGGGAACTTGTTTTATGGTTTACAAGGCCCTGAACCTGAGGAATCATATGGGGACCTGTTTTAGATGATGAAATTCTAGACCTGGAGCCTGAGCCTGAAGCCTTAAAAGGCTCAGCCTTTGGAGGAGCGGGAAGGAGATTACTATATTCTAGATGTTGGACGAATCTAAATAATTTGTGGCCACTGGGCACACTACAGTGGTTTAAAAAAGAGAGCTGCAGATTCTTTACTCCTCCACTCAACAAGGAGGACACTTCTAATTCTTTTGAATCTAGACTCCCCAATAAGTTGTTAACTAAAATAGCAAAATACCGAAATAAGCAATGCTGAAGCCTGGACCTTATGGGATTTGCATCCTCTTACCTTGTCTTGAAATGCTCCTTGGAATGCACCCTCCAGTTTGTGAGGCAACGCAAGCACCATGCAAAAGGCCTTTATGGAGAGGTCCAAGCGGAGGAGAACCAAGGCCCCTGATCCACGACCGTTCTAAGCCAGCCTCTAGCCCACACAAACTGCCAGCCATGTGAGTGAAACCATTTGGGGACGTCCAGCTGTGCCAGTGCCCATGTGGAGCAGAACTGCCAGGCAACCTACACAATTAGGAGAAAGAGATTGTTAGTTTGAAGACACAAAGTTTTAGGGTGCCACCTTATGCAGAAGTAGATCAGTGAAATAACGGTCTACTGTGTGCCTGGCACTAATCCATATCCTTCTGCTCTACTGAGGTGAAAGAGAAACGAGAACTGACAGGTGCAGATAAGGGCACCGTGGAAGAACAGAGGAAATGCCACTAACCAGTAGAAGGCAGCCGGCAGGGAGAAGCAGAGAGCTTGACTGGGCAGATCACCACTGCGCAGGCAAACTACAAAACCCACATTCCAGTTTTTGGCCAGTCAGCACTGCAACGTCCTCTTCCAGGTATCTCCTCTAGGAGATGGGATTAGTTTCCACCTGACAAAGTGGAAAGTGGAAAGAGGCAGAGGAGGTCGCCTTGGGTCTGTCTCTCTGTTTCTAATACCAGTTCCTGTTGGACAGCTGGAGACAATATTGTTCTGAAGGTTTTTGACCTTCTGGACCTTTCTGAAGGAAAAATTTACAGATTGTAGGCACCTCTAGATGGGGGTGGGGGTGCTGATAAGGCTGGTGGGAACCTCATTGGCTCTGCATGTTCCCAAGGGATAGACAGCAAGCGTTTCTTTTCCTTGCTTCCTGGCCACAGGGAGGGTCCTGGAATAAGTCTGTGACCCCTGACCTCCCCTCCAGCCCGTCTCCGGGCTATTATCTGGATACGTGGAAGACACATCTCCATCTCCCCCTCCTCTCAGTTTTCAGGTGGGGGATATTTGGACCCACCCTCACTCATTGGACAGGCATTTTCTTCTAGGCATAGGCTGTTGGGGTCAGCTTCACCTTGACCAATTCCCTGGTCAACAACTCTTAATTTATGTGTTTAAAATAACTTAGTGGGATGGCGTGCCTAGGTAGCTCACTCTATTGAGCATCCAACTCTTTTTTTTTTTTTTAAAAAAAAAAGATTTTACTTATTTATTTGACAGAGAGAGAGAGATTACAAGTAGGCAGAGAGGCAGGCAGACAGAGACGGGGAAGCAGGGTCCCCACTGAACAGAGAGCCCGATGATGAGGCTTGATCCCAGGAAAGAGATTGTTAGTTTGAAGACACAAAGTTTGTAAGCCAAAGGCAGAGGCCTTAACCCACTGAGCCACCCAGGCAGGCACCCCAGAGCATCCAACTCTTGACTTTGCCTCAGGTCATGATCTCAGGGTTGTGAGATCAAGCCCCATGCCAGGCTCCATGTTGGGCTTGGAGACTGCTTAAGATTCTCTCTCTCCCTCTGCTCAGCCCTCCTGCTCCCTCATGCATTCTCTCTAAAAATTAATAAATTAAAAAAATTAAATTAAAATAACTTGGGAGGGGTGCCTGGCTAGCTCAGTCGGTTAAGCATCCAACTCTTGATTTGGCTCAGGTCATGATCTCTGGATCGTGAGATCGAGCCCTGTGTCACAATCTGTGCTGGGTATGGAGCCTACTTAAGATTCTCTCTCTCCCTCTCCCTCTGACCTCCTTTGCCTGTGTGTGTGTGCTCTTTCTCTCTCTCTCAAAATAAAATAAGATAAAATAAAATAACTTAGCAATAGTTCTTCCTTTCTCCCCTTCCCAATCAAGATGACCATAAGCATTTATTTAACAGGTATTTTAACAAATATTTACTCAGTGTCCACTATGTACTAGTTCAATTCCAGGAGCTGAGGATACAGTAGTGAAGAGAGAAAGTTCCTGCACTCATGGAGCTGATCCTCGAGTGAGGGGAGATAGACAACAATAAATAAATATATAATGTTGGGTAGTGATACATGCTCTGAGAAAAATCAAGCAGGTTAAGTAGATTTGGGTGGGGGACTATTCTAGATAGAATAGTCTGAGAAGACCTCTCTCTTAAGATGACATTTGAAAGAGCTGAATTAAATATGGGGGATGAGTATTTCAGACTAAATGAATAGCAAGTACAAAGGCCCTGAGGCAGGAAGAAAAAAGCAAATTTCAGAGAATAGCAATTAGGTTAGTGTGGCTAAAGCAGGTAGAACATGATAAAGAGTGACAGAAGTGGGTGGGGAAGAGAGACAGGAATCAATTAGATGAGGCTCCTACACATTTGGATTTTGTTCTGAATAAAATGGCATGATCTGATTTAGGCTTACAAATATCTTCCTTCATGCTGTTTGGAGAATAGACTGGGAAGGGGGAAGGGAGGCAGTGAAAGCAGGGTGACCAATTAGGAAGGTACTATTATAACCCAGACCAAGATGATGGTAGCTTGGTCCAAGAGTTATAGCAGAATTAGTAAGTAGTTAATTCTAGATTTAAACGAAGCACTCACAAGACTTGCCAAGGGACTGAAAATTACATTTAGCATAAGAGAGGCACATTAAGGGGCCCCTGGGTGGCGCAGTTGGTTGAACGACTGCCTTCGGCTCAGGTCATGATCCCGGAGGAGTCCCGGGATCGAGTCCCACATCGGGCTCCCAGCTCCATGGGGAGTCCGCTTCTCACTCTGACCTGCTCTCTCTCTCTCTCTTTCCTAATAAATAAATAAATAAATAAATAAAATCTTTAAAAAAAAAAAAAAGAGAGGCACATTAAGGACACCTTTTAGGTTTTGGGCTTGAGGAACTGGCTGAACAATGGTGCCATTCTCTGAGGTAGGTTCAAAACTGAGAGTGCGATATAGGGAATAGGTTGTTGGGGGGCGGGGGAAGGATGTATTGAGTTTGAGATGCTGGTAAGTGCTGAAAATAAGTCTGAATATCTAGGCTAGAGATAGACATTCTGCAGTCGCAAGCAAATGGTTTATTATAAATTACTCCTAGGGAGTGTGTAGACAAAAAAGAGCATCATGTGCTATGTTCTGAGGCCTCTGACAACTGGGGAAGACAGAAATTTTGTATCATTGTAGTATACAGATATTAAAAATCACTACTAGGGAGTTCATAGGGACAGAAAAGAGCAACATGGACTATGGCTGGGGCCTTCAACAACTGGAGAAGAGGAAGAGAAGCCCACCAAAGAGACAGACGAGTGACCAGTGAAGTGAGGAAGATCAGAGAAGCCTGGTGTCCAGGAAGCCAAGCGAGGAAAATATTCTATATGATCACAACCAAGAGTCAACTCCTGAGCCTCAGTTTTCTCATCTATGAAATGGAGATAGTAACAAGTGCCTACTGCAAAGTGCTGTTAGGATTGAGACAATGCACATAAAACAGGCTTGGGCTTGACTGGAATACAGTAAACTCCCAAGCTATGCTAGCTATTGCTATCATTCCCTCCACTTCAGCGGTGGCTGCCAGAGCCCTCAGCTTCTCCATCCACATAAGTAACCCAGCACTTCCATGAGTCCTTCTCAGGGGTGAGGTGTTCCTGCTCACTCAAGCGTCAGGTGTGCGGGAGCTGTGGCCTCTGGGTCAAATCTGAACCAAGTAACTTCAGCGCCGGTGCAAATCAACCAGGGGCAAAGAATGCGGTACATAAAGGTTTTGGAGCCTGAATTCTGCCTCTGTCTCTCACCAGCCGTAGGATTTTAGGTAAGCTTCTTAACTCCTGAACCTTGAACTCTTTATCTGTAAATGGGAATAATTCCTACTTCCTGGGATTGTGTCTGTCGTGGAAACTGTAAACCAACGTGGGTGCTCTTCTGCAGGCCTGCAAGGGAGTTACTAATGCTCCTTGCCACCCTCTCCCTCGAAGCACGTATCGTCGAGAGGCGGGATGCACTAGAAGAGGCATCCTACACACTCAAAACCGAGCTGGGTGGGCCTCGGAGATGACCGAAGCTGGGCTGCCGCCGGCTGAACCTGACAAGCCGAGACTCGAGACTCGTGCAGTTTCCTGCGGCGCGCGGGTGAGCGACGCCTCCTTGCTGGGCCCCCGCAGTGGTAGAGGAGTCCGGCCCCGCCAAGGTAGGGGTCCCAAACGTCCCACAGAATCTCCCCGCGGCTGTCCCACCTCCCTCCCGGTGTCGATGCCCGTTTCCTGTACAGCCTTTTCCCATCCCTCTGCCGGACCCAATCAGGCCTACCGAGGCGCCCTGACTGGAACGCCGTCGCGGACCCCAACCCCTCAAGTCAACGATCAGCCGGCTCTCGGCGCCGCTGCGCTGTAGGCCCAGGCCCATACCCCGGCCCTTCAGCACCGCAGGAAGTGGCGGCGCCTCTCGAAGGCGGCCAGGAGCAGGAGGAGGAGGAAGCGGAGGAGGGGCGGCTCGGTAGCGACGCAAACCACACGGCGAGGGCTCGGGAGGGCGGTGTGGGAACCCGAGCGCGCTGCGCGGAGCCCCGGGGCTGCCCGCCACCTTCGGGACGGCTCCGCCCCGGCAGCCCCTCCCGAGTCCCCGCCCGCGCTTCGCGGCTCCGCCCCAGAGGCCCCGCCCTCCCGCTCGGGTCCCGAAAACCTCGCTCAACCGGCGGCTCCGCCCCCGCCCCCGCCCGCGCCTCAGGCGCACTTCTTGTGGCTGGGCGGCCGCGCTGGCCGGAGTCTTCGAGTTCCGCCGCCTGCCAGCCCGGGCAGCGCTCCCCCTTTGCTTCCCCTGCGGCCCCTCCCCCAAGAGCCGCGGTCGGGCAGCGCCTGGCCGGCGGCCCGCGGGCGGGCCGCCCCTCCCGGCTGTAGCCCACCCGCCTCTTAAAGCGGCGGCGGGAAGATGAGGTTTCGGGAGCCGCTCCTGGGCGGCAGCGCCGCGATGCCGGGCGCGTCCCTGCAGCGGGCCTGTCGTCTGCTCGTGGCCCTCTGCGCGCTGCATCTTGGCGTCACCCTTGTCTACTACCTGGCCGGCCGCGACTTGAGTCGCCTGCCTCAGCTGGTCGGAGTCCCCACACCGCTGCAGGGCGGCTCGAACAGTGCTGCGACGATCGAGCAGCCCTCCGGGGAGCTCCGACCCCGAGGGGCCCCGCCGTTGCCGCCTTTGGACGCTTCCTCCGAGCTGCGCTCGGGTCGCAACACCAGCCCAGACACGGACTCTCACGCCCGCCCCGGCTCCTCGAGCAACTTGACTTCGGTGCCCTTCACCACAGCGCTGTCGCTGCCCGCATGCCCTGAGGAGTCCCCACTGCTCGGTAAGGACTCGGGGACTTTCCCGAATTTCCTCGGCAGGGTCCCCTGGACGTTCGCCCGTGCCCTCTTCCAGGATATCCAGCCTCCCAGTTCCGGATCACCGTCCCTAATCCCAAACTGAGGTTCCGGGCTGGATGGCGTGAGAGGGTGGGAGGCGAGTTCTTTTGGATTCCCGCTGAAGGCTAGGGTGGCGGTGGTACAAGCAAGCCGCGGGCCCCTCTGGCCCCAGAACCGGAGGAGGCCTTGGAGACTTCCCTGCTCTGGCCCATGCCTCAAGAAGTTTTGGAGTTTGAGTTTGCTTAGGGCTTGGAGCTGCCTTGGCCCTGCTCACTCGAGTCGGGACCAAGAGGCAGCTCAGAGTAACCCACTCCAGTTAGGAAACTGATGATGAGGCCTCCGTTGGGGAAGGAAGTTGACCTCCCAGTTCACATCCAGTTCACATATCTTGTCTTCCCCTGGAACCAGTCTCTCTCCTGAGTGTGGGTTAACTTTTGGTGAGCTTTTGGGCAAGTGACTTGTTAACCTCTGGTTTTTCATCAGTTAAATGGAGACGATAAATGGTACCTATGTCAGGATTGTTTTGTAAGATTAGATGAAACAATGTAAACAAGTATTTAGATTAACGAAGGTAAGCCCTTAATAAATTGTTACCATTGTGTCAAGTTCCTCCTTTGTGTAGATCTCTGCCTTGGGGCCTTCTTACCCTGCTTCCTGCCCCTGTAGGTTCCCCAAACCTAAGTGAGCACAGTCCTCCCAAGGATGGAGGGTGTTTGTAGGAGTACAGTGTGTGTACCATAGGGGCTGGAGGGCTAACGTGTAACCAGTTCACACTGAGTTGTCCCTTCCGGGGAGAAGCCTGGAGTCTCAGGTGTCTTGCCCAGGTAATCGGAAGGGTGGGCACCATCCTGCTGGAAGCTTGAGAAGGTGGGTTTGTATTCCTCCTGTCCCTGCCGGCAGAATCCACAGGCAGTCAAGCCCAAGGCAGCCAGTTTGTTCCTAAGGTTATCATACAGGTGGCTGCTCATTTTTAATGCCTGCGTTTAGAGATTGTTGTTCTGAATGAGGGGCCTTGGCAGGAGGGCATCCTGCCAATAGGAACTCTGTCACCTTCCCGAAAAGCTCTGGCAGAGCAGGCCTTCTACATGCTCTTGCTCAATTTTTCCAATAATTGCTTCAATATTTTCATATCAAGTTTGGGAGGAAGCTCTTGGAATTGGTCAGACATGAATTGTGAAAATAAAGGGACTTTTTTTTTTAAAGCAGAAAATTGGATCCCTTTGGACTTGGTGATTAGTATGAGAAGCAGACTGGTCTTATAACATAGTGTTGAATATTTGCCCTGCTGTTAAGTGTCTGGCGTCAGGCATCTTAGAGAGTTTCTCACAATCTCTTTCTTGTATGTTAAATGGGGTTTTTGGTGCTTAACTCATAGGATTATTTTTAGGACTAAATGAGATTGTGTACATTAAGTACGTGGCAAATAGGACTTGGGAGTCGAAGTTCCATTTTCTCAGACTCCTGTGGAGATGTCTCTGAAGAGCAGAGACAAAAGGGGGAAGAGAGATAAATCCCCAGAACCCAGAGAGCCAGTCTTTGTCTTTTTGTTTTTAGTTGTTGCCTCGACATTTATGCAGGAAGAAAAAAAAAAAAGGAGAAGTTAGCAAATTAAAGTGCCCCAAAGTTCATTATATTGGCATTTGAGGTGTAAGATCTTTTCAGTGAAGCATGAGAGCCTGTGGTGCTTTGTTTTTGTTTTGTAATGGTGTTCCTCTTGGTCAGTGACCAGTTACTGGTATTTCTGAGCTGAATTTTGAATTGGCAGTGTGAAGGGACTTCCTGAGAGATGACATTTGGAGGGCGGGGAAAGGCCCTGGGTGTTCTCTAGCTTGGCCACCTTAGTGTGACAGGCATGGGACCATGATGTTTGGACTGCTCTTGTGGAGGTCTCACAAAGTAAAGGTGGAGGGTTTTTCTTCATTTGAATTGAGTCCTTAGGTTTGAGTGGTTGGATCAGCTCTCTGAAAGGGGGCCCTTGGCTGAGAGGGGGCCTCGAGGAAGCTGACAGTCTCTATAGGAGTATGTGGATGGGGCAGTTGAGCCCATCTGTTCATCTGGGCAGGTGTCAACCGAAGCCCTTGCCGGGTGGTTTTGAGGTTGATGGGAGAAAGCATCCGTGGGGTTTAGAACTGTGGCCTTTTCACTACTTGCAGTTCCTTTCCACGACTTGGCTCTGCTTTCTGGTGTCCAGGGGTCTGGGCCAGACACTGTGATAAGATCCTGTTTGTGAAGGGTAATGAACATGCCCTTCCCTGGCAGAGCCAGGCGCCAGACTGGGTTGTTGATGGGTCACTGTTGGATCCTTTGTAGATTGTCAGAGCCTTGGGATAGACTTCAGACCGACCTGGGCTTGGATCCCGCCTCTGTCTACTCTGTGTGACCTAAGGCAGGTTGCAGTGTGTCAAGCCATTGTAGGCCCTGCCTCAGGATCCCCCATGGGCTAGTGGGAGGCCTTCAGGAGTGGGGGGCTTTAGGGAGGAGGCGGGCCTTTCCTGAGTATTCCTCCAAGTTCCCCGGGGAGTTCTTCCAGAAAGTTCAGGCACTGTCCCCTTGGCCCTCAGGCTGCGCAGCCTCTAGTCCACGTGACATGGACATTAGGCTCCCTTTCCTGGCTTCCTGAGTGTTTCCCTGAGTCGTAGTTAACCAGGGAGGAGCAGCGGTCTTGCATTTTCTTTTCTTTTCCTGGAATGTTGGTCTTTGCTCAGATTTGGTGGCAGCTCAACGTGACGTGACTGGTGCTGGTCCTGGTTCGACCAGCCTAGAGAGGGGCTAGGTGGAAGGTGGGCAGCATCTCAGGTTGGACTGATTAGGGGAGGCAGGACTGACCTGGGGCCTCAACTGGGACCTGGTACAGCTGGCAGTCCCCTCAAGGGTGTAGGGTGTGTGTTTTGGGGGTGGGGGTGAGTACCGGATTGCTGAAACCCAGAGGCTTCCTTTGCCCATCTGTGCTTTGAAGAGATACACTTAATTTGTTCCTACGAGAACTCTGATCTGGAAGTGGGCCCCAGAGAGTCATGAGCACCTGGGCCAGCAAACAGCCACTGTAGGTAGGCAGGGGCCCGGGAGAGCACTTGTCCGTGGGTCAGTTTCCCCAGCTTTTGTGGGGGCTGTCAACCAAGCCTCCGTCATGGTTTGTGCCCTTGGGAAGACAAAGCACTTTCTGGGTCTCTGCTGGCTCTCAGCTCTCAGGTGTTTTTCCATCAGCATGCTTGCTCCCTCTTCCCCCTTCTCGCATATGCACACATGTGGACTGAGCAGGCTGCCCAGGACAAAATGTACTTTGAGGACATCTGTCCCAGCCTAGGCTTGGGGAAGGGCTCTCTCTCCCCTTTGAGTCTTAGAGCCTTATTGCTTTCTGGCTTGGGGTAGAGCCTCATCCTCAGAGTTGGAGAAGGCACAAGGAGCCTCCCCTTGTGCAGGTCTTTAGGCTTTGGGAGATTAGGTAGCTAATGCTTTAAACTAGTTTGTCCTGCTGTTTTTCCTCGGGAAAAGAGTTTATTGGCAAACACAAAGATACACCTTCTTGCCTAACAGTCTGAGACTGAGAAATATCCTCTATGACTATTGGGCTTGCTTCCTTCCACTCAGCCTGATGGTGGCAGGAGTGATTCCTACCTGTTGAAATCTGTCCCAGACTCTGAACAAGCCTGGAAGTCTCCACCTCATGGACCAGGTGGACACTCCTTGGGGTGTGCATGGAGAGCAAGAGTCGAATGTGGGATTGGATTCAAACCGCAGGATCTTGGACCCATAGCATCCGGGGATGGGACTGTCTAGTTCCCTGGCTCCGTCCCTCATTGTGCTGGGGCTGGAACTTCAATATCCTCCTTCCCAGCCCAGTGCTCAATAACCTTGAGGTTATTGCCCAGTAGACACCTAGTGCAGAGGCTCAGACAGGCTAATATGACCTAGAATTTGGGAGGATCCTTGCTAGGTATGTCTTTGTGTCCACGGGAAAGGTCTTATGTGGCAGCTGGCCTGGACATCCTTGCTGGCTAAGGCGTCTGGGAACTTCATTCATTTAGTTGCAACAATGTGTCTGTCAGGTGCTGGGTACTAGAGCAGCAAGGAGGAAGACAACACAGTGCCTCTTCTTTAAGAACTTACAGTCCAGGCAGAGGAGGCATAATTAAACTGCTGATGTCATGTAGGGAAACTAAAATGTGTATGTGTGTGTTTAGTGACTCCCTCTCCTATGCACCCACCTTTTCTTCCTTTCTTCCTTCTTTCTTTCTCTTATTCGGAAATCCAGAGTTGATATCAAAGTTCTTCAGTCCTGGTTTTGGTGGTTCCTCTAATTTCTGAAGCCTCAAATTAGCTCTGCAAAGTAATCTGTACCTTGCTGCTTTATAATGACTGTTCTGAGACATCAGCAGCCATATGGTCTACCCTAGCAGCAGGGTAGGGATTTCCAGGCTGACATTAGACTAATTTACGGGTTGGAAACGACGGGACAGTTAATGCTCAGGCAGTCCCTGCCTTTCCATGGATTTCACCCCAGGGATCTTTTGGGGCAGGTCTGGAAGGCTCATCGCCTTTGGGCTTAGCTGGGCTCTGGGTGTGTGTGAAAGCAGTCCAGTCATCCTGTGGTCAAGTGAAACCTACTGATTTCTTCCCGGCTTGCATACCCAGTGCCTCCAATGCCATCTGCACTATTCAGTGTTCCCTGCCTACTCCTGACGAGAAGCAGAGACTGGAATTCTGCTTGTAATCATATTCACCTAGAAATTCCAGTTATTCTTATCTGGTTAAGTGGCAATCCATTTGTTTTAGGACAAGCGGTCTGCCCTTGCAGCTTGAATCCCTTGGGTCCTGGCCCTGTGGCTGTGTTACAC
The DNA here is from genome assembly GCA_028533885.1 of Nasua narica. Classification (NCBI taxonomy): domain Eukaryota; kingdom Metazoa; phylum Chordata; class Mammalia; order Carnivora; family Procyonidae; genus Nasua; species Nasua narica. The sequence goes on along the minus strand of CM052813.1, from coordinate 47,240,773 downwards.
TTGGCTCTGGCGAGGCCCAGGGTGGTCCGGGCAATGAGGTTGCTGTAAAGTCAGACTCTAACTCCTGGGGGAGTTCACCAGACCTAGCATTGTGAGCATTCCTGGGAACTGGACTGTGGCCGCAATTGTAAAGGCCCCAGTTGTGAGGGTCTGCATGTTTACCTGGGGCTGCACAGGTTACCAGCTTGGGGAGAGATTGCAGATCCTGTTGTAAAGGTCAGAACGTCCCGGTTCGAACGTCACAGCGGCTTAAGGTCAGGGGATAGGGTCCGGTTGGGAGCTGGTTTTGAGTGGACGTGGCCTAAAGGGATTCGTCCTTAGAAGGCAGAAGGGCTGAGTCACACGCTCAGTGTTTCAGGTTCCACTTTCCAGCCTGGCCTCCGGCCCGCCCCTTCCCTACACAAATGAAGGCCAAGAGATATATAATTGGCTGTTGCTGAATTCTTTGGCAGTGATTTTAATGTTTGGTCTGGGTGTGTTATGTAGCTGCTTCCCTTCCCCCCACCCCCCACCCCTCCAAAGCCCCTCACAAAGCCTAGAGAGAGGGAAGGAGTTGCTTCCCTGGAATGCCGCAGGCTAGGGCTGTGGGTCTTTGCTTTTCCCTGTATTTTTTGTGAAGAACGGGTACTCTCTTCCTCTTTTTATAAAAAGTAATGCAGGCTTATTGAAAATAACTTAGAAAGGTAAAAGAGGTAGAAAAGCAGACCTGTATTCCTTTCACCTAGAGGAAACATGTTGGTGTATCTCCTGCTGGTCTTTTTCTTGTACATATTTAAGATTATAGATGAACAGATAGATTGGTATAGATGGACAAAGATAGCCCGGTATCCGGCATTTGTTACTTAAGATTCTTTCTCAGGAACTTGGGCCTACACCTTTAAAAAACCCCCAAAGCCGTGTCATTCTGTCAGCTGAATATGCTATAACTTTCTTTTATCATTCAGTTGTTGTTGAACACACACACACACACACACACACACAGGTAGTTCGTGCTTTTTCTTAGTGGCCTTGTAAGGCTCATGCATAAAGCATTGCACTTTCTGGGTTGTTTCGTGAGTAGAGTTTTCTAAAAAGGGAAGAACAAAAAAGGGTGAATGCTTTTTGAGAAGGGGTAGTTTTTAAAACCAGTCTTTCAAAAAGATAGACCCATTCAAAATTACAGGTTTAGTTCATGCTGGCAGAGGAGTATCATTTATTGCTGAATGAAGGATTTGTCTAGAATTCTGATTAAAAAGGAAACTAGGTGCAGGAAGTGCCTGGGGCAGCGGCAGAGGGCCAAGCTGTAGGATGGCTACTTGGGATCAGACTGAGCAGAAATCTGGTGTCAACAGAAGCGGTGGGGGTGATGCCCCAGGAGTCTGCTTTCTCAGTGACTTCTCCATTTGTCTTCTTAGCAGCCAAGTCCCTGGGCTGTAATAGGCTCGTGTGGACTGTGGCGCCGCGGCCATGGTGCTGGGGAGACACCAGCTACCTGACCCAGTGTGCGGTGGACACGACGGACTGTTTCCACAGAGCCGCGTGGGAACATGCTAGTGGGACTGTGACGCTCCCACCCCCAGGGGTTCTGAGATCTGGGGAGGAGCCACCAAGTGAGAACCTATAGGTTTCCAGGAATGGCTTTGGAGAAAAAAGCCTGAGAGAGCAGTAGAGCCCAGTGCTCAGTCGGGACTTGTTCAGGTGGTTTGAGCAATCCGCTCTCAGGCCAGTGGGCCAGGCTCTTTCCAAGGTGTCACTGCACTTTGAAGTTTTTCCACTTTTTTTTTTTTTTTAATTTTATTTATTTATTTATTTGACAGAGAGAGAGATCACAAGTAGGCAGAGAGGCAGGCAGAGAGAGAGAGGGGGAAGCAGGCTCCCTGCTGAGCAAAGAGCCCAATGCAGGGCTCGATCCCAGGATCCTGAGATCATGACCTGAGCCGAAGGCAGAGGCTTTAACCCTGAGCCACCCAGGCGCCCCTGAAGTTATTCCACTTTGATTGCCCTTACCAGATCTACATTCTCCCCTTCTGAGGGACACTTGGGCTTTGGGACTCTGCCGGAGGTCATTTGGCACAGAGCCTGGGGATCCAAGGGGAGGCTGTGCTGAGGGAAGGGGTGGGATCATGTCAGACCAGCATGACTAGTACGGTATGAGGTCAGGTTCCTTCCTGCCCCACCACATGGGTCTGGAGGTCATGGGGAGGGGCCCTGGCAGAGGGTTCACTGATTGCCTGGCCCCACGACAGCGTCCATTTAAAAAAGGCCTTTAGAAGTTTCTTTGAAAGTTTCTTCCTGTTTTGCATAATGTCCTTTTGCCTTTGACATCCTGAAAGTGCAGAGCTGTTGTTGGTGTCTCAGGACCCACCCCCGCCGCCAGCTTGAAAAAACAGGGTAGGAATCCAAGTTAAGGGTGGGTCTAGGGAAAATGGTAATTGCGTCATGGGAGCTTGGTGACTTAGCGGTGAGGTGTTAGGTAGCTCCTAGCATTCAGATGAGTATAAAGGCATCCTGTTCAGGGGCCCCTGCCTGGCTGAGAGTGGGTACACCTGAGTCTTCACCCCAAGTCAGGAGGTGCCCTAAGGAAGAGGGTGAATGAAGACTGATTTGCTTACTCAGCAAACTTTTGTTGGTAACCATTCTATCTGAAGCATGGGAGATAGACATGAAAAAGGGCTGGTCCCCACTCAGCAGTGGACAGACCCTGGCAGTATGGTACAGTCAAGAGAGGGGAAGTGTGGGTGACCCCAGGGCACTGAGAAGTTACAGAGAACCAGATGAGTGATCTGAGCTAGGTCCAGACTCAGAATGAAGGGCCTCTCTTCCAACACAGATTTTAGCATCTCTGTCTCTTGGTGTGTTCGAACAGTCTTCATGGTTGGGAAGGGCAGGGGTCTACTGCTGAATGCAGCCTGTAATTTCCTCTGTTTCTGTCACATGGGAAGATGGCCATGGCTGCAGTCCCAGCTGCTGCATACAGTCACCAGCAGGGCAGGAGAGGACAGGAAGTGGGAGACAGAGTGAAAGGAAGATAATGAAAGAGAGAAGCTGGTGCAGTAGGAACCCTGGGAAAGGGGAAAGCTGAAGATAGCTAGACTGAGGGCCCGAAGGAAAGAAGGTGAAGGGAGAAGGAGGTACAGAAAGAGGGGGTTCATGATCTGCAGGAGGCATGGGCAAGCCTCAAAGGTCACTGGTGTGAGAATTCCACGTTCTGGTCCTTCTCCTAACTTATTACATCATTTTGGACAAGTCCCAACTCTGTAGGTCCCTCTTTCAGTCTCTGAAGTTTGAGTGGACTGGACCTGTTGGTCTCTAGTGCTCTTCTTTCTCTTCCTCCCAAAGTCTGGGTTAGTATGAGGGAAGTCCTGGTCGTATCCGCAGCATGAAAGGTCTCTGAAATTCCCTGGGAAGCTCACCACCCACTGCCCTTCTCAGGGCTCTTGTGGTGAGACTTTTGTTGAGGCTTCCGTCTTCTAAGGAGGCACAAGCATTTTAGTAGATGAATTAAAAAATTTTTATTTATTTATTTATTTGGCAGAAAGATCACAGGTAGGCAGAGAGGCAGGGAGAGAGAGAGAGAGAGAGAGAGAGAGAGAAGCAGGCTCCCCGCCAAGCAGAGAGCCCGATGTGGGGCTCAATCCCAGGACCCTGAGATCATGACCTGAGCTGAAGGCAGAGGCTTTAACCCACTGAGCTACCCAGGCACCCCAAGATGAATGCCCTTTTAAATGGCATGGGAAATATTTCTTTTCATCACTGTGGGTAGCAGTGTGATATGGGAGAGATGGTTTCCTTTCTGTGCCTCAGTGCTCTCACCTGTAAAATGGGGATAACAATAGTATCTACCTCCTAGATGTTGTGAGGTTTAGGTAGTAGGGATAAAAAGGCCAAAAACAATGCCTAACACTGAATAAACTCTGAATATACGTTATCTGTTATTGGTAGCACTAATAGTTATTGTTTGGAAGGGTTTGGCTTTGGCTTGTAGGATTTCTTCCTTTTTTTTTTTTTAGTAGAAAATACATCACCACATTAAGTTTTTAAAAAAATGTAATTCTGCTGTTTACCATTGTAACTAAACATATGCCTACCACTGTAACAAAACTTGACAATACTTTCTAAATAGATACATACTTTACTCTGTTGTAATAGTAGTGTGAAACTATTTTGCATTCTGCTCATTTCATTCAAGACTGTCTTAAACTGTTATGTTATTCATAATTATCCTAATTATCTTTTCAAGCTGCTATCTAACATTCTTATGGAGGGATGCCTGGGTGACTCAGTCCATTAAGCGTCCAACTCTTGATTTCAGGTTAGGTCATGATCTTAGGGTGATGAGGTCAAGCCCCATATGGGGCTCCCTGCTTACCAGGGAGTCTGCTCGAGATTCTTTCTCTCCTCCTTCTGCCCCTCTTCCCTCAAATAAATAAATAGATCTTAAAAAATATTAAATCTTACCGATATTCCCTAAGCATTCAGCATTCCAGGTTTCTCCATCATAGTCGTTCTTGTTTTTTGGCTTTTTGTTTTTTAATCATAGATAATCTTCGATATTTCCTCTTGTGTTTAGCTCTTTACTTCCATTGAATTACTTCCTTGGGATAAATTTCTAGAGAGGAATTAGGCTAGAGGAGATAGTCACCTTTATGACATTGGTTCACATTGCCACTTTGCTTTCCAGGAGAGTTGGAATAACCCACAGGCCCTAAACTGTAAATTTCTAGGCTGGGGATATTGGCTTTTAAACAATATGGATGCCCAGGGAATGTCTGGTCTATCTGGAGCCTCACATTGACACCCGCAGCTTGCATGTATGTGTGTGCATTAAGTTCCTCATGTAGGGCGCTGCGGCCACCTTGGACATGAGGCTCTTCCAATGCACCATTGTGTCTGGGCCATTCTGCTGAGGTGTTTCCACCCAGGAGCCTTTCTGGTGGCTCTGTCAACACCTCACGTACCTTTGCCAAAGAGCTGATTTACACAAGGTAAGAAACTTTCCTCCTTCCTTTATCTGTGGAGCCCACCCTGTAGAATGGGGGTAGACCCTGGCTTTACAAGCCCAGCTTCAAAATGGTGTTGGTCTAAAACTTGGTGGGTTGATGTCTGGAAGCACCACATGCAGGCATCCACAGAGCCATGTTCGGTTCGGACGGGCTAGCCTGGGCACCTGACCGTCTAGCCCAGGTGGATCAACTCAGGTCAGTCTGACAACCTGCTTGAGGCGATCCAGAAATGAGGTCCAAAGGAGGAAAGATTTAAGTCATGTTGGGTAAAAGCGAGTTGATCAATAACTATGACTCTGTGGCCACCCCCTTCACATGCCTCTTTTGTCGGTAAACAGCAGCCTGCTGTTGAAATAAGTAGTAGCATGACTTTGGAGCCAGCGATTTCAGCCACCAGAGGTTTACACATTAAGCAGATGGGGCGTGTTCAACTTGTGACAGCTGCTCCTTTCATCTCATAGCCCCTCTTGTCCTCTTCTGCTGCATTCCACTGCTATCAGCTGCAACTTAGCAAGGTGCTCCCTGGATCCATTTGCAGTCAGGCCAGAGCTGCTGTCTAGCATGTTGTTCCTGGGGTGCCCAGGGCAATACCTTCTTCCTGTGTAAAATGGAGAGATAATTCTTACCTCAAGGGGTTGATAAGAGGATTGAATGAGATGAGATATGTGGTGATGTCAGTGCTCTGTCTTTTGTTCAATGTCTAGCCCATTCCCTTGGCTGCAGAAGACATACACTCAACATAGCAGGCTACAGAGTAAAATTTCCTCCAAATGCAGGTTTTGTTTTGTTTTGTTTTCCATCTGCCCTGGGGCAGAGCTAAGAGGATAAGAGAGAGGTGTGAGGCTGTAACCACAACTTAGGGACAGGGTTTAGCCTAGAGCCAGTGTTTCGTGGAGTCTGTGGCCTGCTTCCAAGAAGAGACCTACCCCAGGCCTCAAGGAGGCCTTCATCTTATTGAATCCACACCACTGGGAGCTGGGAGTGAGTGTTGCCACATGTCAGGCGTGCTAGGATTCTCTGGTGCTCTACAGTCTTCCCTTCTCCAGGTGGACATTTTTTGTCTGTGTGCTGGGGGGAGGCCATCATAGAATACAGATAATTGAATGGAGGGAGCACTGGATGTATCATGGAGTCTCAGGGTGAGAAGAGATGTGTTAAGAGGGGTGATAGGGGAGGGGGCAGCCTGGGGTGTCCAGTGACCTTAGCTTGGTATGTTATTAGAAAACTTGGGTAGAGAGGCCTGTAGATAGCCTGTCTGGTAAAAGATAGTAAAAAATATTGATCTGTAGTTCTTTTTTTTTTTTTCAGCTTTATTAAAGTATATTAAAGATTTATTTATTTATTTGAGAGGGAGGGAGTGAGAGTGTACATGTGCAAGCTGGAAGAGGAGTGGAGGGAGAAAGAGAGAGAGAATCCCAAAGCAGACTCCCTTCTGAGCGCGGAGCTGAGTGCGGGGCTTGATCTCAGGACCCTGAGGTAATGACCCAAGCTGAAACCAAGAATCAGAGGCTTAACCAACTGAGGCACCCAGGCACCTCACAGCTCTATTAAGGTCTAATTGGCAAATACATGAATTGTAGTTTTCTTTATTGTGATGTCTGTGTCAGATGTTGGTATCGAGGCTGTACTGCCTCATAGAGTGAGCAGTACTGCCCTCCTCCTCCAGGGTGAGGGAGAGCTTGGGAAGGATTTGTATTCTTCTTCAGGTATCTGTTGGAATTCACCAGTGAGGCCGTTTGAGCCTGGCCGTTCCTTTGTGGGAAGCTATTTGATTACTAATTCAGATTCTTGTTTCACGTCTGTTCAGATTTTCTGTTTATTCTTCGGTCAGTTTTGGTAGTTTGTGTCTTCCTAGGGATTTGTCTGTGTCACCTAAGCCACCTACTTCGTCAGCATACAGTTGTTGACAGTATTCCCCTGGGATCCTCTTTGTTTCTCTGAGGTTGGTAGGGGTGTTTCCTCTTTCATTCCTGATTTTGGTAATTTGAGTCTTCTTTCTTTTTTCCCTAGCCCAAGTATGTCATTTTTGTTGATCTTTTCATCCTTGAAAAACTTTTGTTTCACTGATCTTCTCAGTTGTTTTTCTGTTCTTTATTTCATTAATTTCTGCTCTAATCTTTATTATTTTGTTCCTTCTGCTTGTTTTAGGTTTAGTTTGCTCCTTTTTTTCCAGAGTCTTAAGGTGGAAGTTTAGGTTATTGATTTGAGATCTAAAGGACATATACTTTTTTTTTTTTTTAAGATTTCTATTCATTTATTTGAGAGAGAGAGAGAGAGCATGAGTGGGGGGAGGGCAGAAAGAGAGGAAGAAGCAGACTCTCTGCTGAGTAGAGAGTGTGATGCAGGGCCCGATCCCAGGATGCTGGGATCATGACCTGAGCCAAAGGTCAGGTTCAGCTTAACCAACTGAGCCACCCAGGTGCCCCTAAAATTGCCCTTCAATTCATGTTCATCAACAGTGTTTGCAAAGTACCTATTTCCCACATTTATGCCAGTTAGCAATCTTTTTACATCTGCCAATGTGATGATCAAATGTGGTATCTTGTTTTAACTAGTTTCTTTGATTACTGGTGATGTTGAACAAACTTTCATGTGTTTGTAATGTTGGCCTTTATTTGTATTTCTTCTATAAATCACTTGTTAATATTTTTACCCTTATTATTATTATTATTTTTTAAGATTACTTATCTGAGAGAGAGAGAGAGTGCATCCACTTGTGCAAGCAGGGGAAGGGGCAGAAGGAGAGGGAGAGAGAATCTCCAGCAGACTTTGCGCTGAGAGCAGAGCCTGACGAAGGGCTTAGTCTCACGACCCTGAGATTATGACCTGAGTCGAAATCAAGAGTTGGACATTTAACCTACCGAGCCACCCATTTTTCTACTAGTTTTTAAAATAGATGTGGAGGAGCTTTTTAGCTTATGGATGTTACTCTTTTATTATATATTGTTTGCAAATATGGTCTGTCCCCTATCTTTTAACTTTATCTCTGGTACCTTTGACCATACAGAAATTTCAAATTTTTATGTATTTAAATCGGTCTTCTCCTTTATGGCTTCAAGTTGCTTTTGCACTCAGGAAGGTCTTCATCCCCAAGATTATAAAATTTTTCTTCTGTATTCTCTTCTAAGCTGGTTCTTTAACATTTTAGTTCTGACAGTAAAAAATAAACCAGAATCACCATTCAACCCTCATGTGTTGCAAGAAACCTTATATTATACCCCAAATACCCTTTGAGGTCTCAGCCTCTTCTTCCAAATCTATCACCAATGCTGGTAAATGAGAAGAGAAATGTGAAATTTTAGCCACTTGTGATTACAGAGCTGTAATAATGTGTAGGCTTTGAAGGTGTAGAGATTCAGGGGAAAAGGCAAAGTAATACTTACTAAATATCTGTTAGTACTAAGCATTGTGATAAGTATATATAGGTAACCCTTGAACAACATGGAGGATGGGGCACTGACCCCCCAACCCCTGTGCTGTTCAAAATCCACATATAACTTCAGACTCTCTAAATCTCCTAATAGCCTACTGTTGACCGGAAACCTTACCAATGACAAAAACAATTGGTTAACACGTATTTTGTATGTTCCTATGTACTATATACTGTATTCTTACCATAAAGTAAGCTAGAGAAAAAGCTTGTTTGTGAAGAAAATCATAAGGAAAATACATTTACAGTATGGTACTATAAAAAACCCATGTATGAGTGGACCCCTGCAGTTCAAACCCGTGTTCAAGGGTCAACTGTATATACATTAGCTTGTTTACTGCCTGAAAAGAACACATTATTATCCCCACTCCTTAGAGGAGGAAATTGGAACTGACTGCATTTCAAGTGATCCTGATACCAGAAAGGTCTTGTCAGGAATGCATGACTGGCTGGCTGCCCACGTGGTCCATAGGGCAGCAGGCTCTACATAGTTCAAGGTCTGGTTTTAGACGGAGAGAGGATGTATTTGTAACCAGCACTGAAGTTCCAGAAATTGAGTTAGGGCTCCAGAACTGAGCAGAGGGGTAGCTGACGCACTAATAAAACTCCCAGGAGACTTATTTACATGCTGGGATACCAAATTGCTGCTTTGCTGAGAAGATGAGCACTGTTGTCAAGTGGCTTAGTTCTCCAGCTGTTCGAAATGCTGCGAGAGAAGCCACAGTGTAATCAAATCAGGCAGCTGGTAAGGCAGGAGTCAGAGCCGGGAAGGGAGCCGCACTGTAGTGCTGGGTGATGTCTGGCCACCAGGGCTTTTTCTCCCCTGTGCAGCTCTGGAAGGACATGTCCTGCTCCATCTCCACCACTCCCTTATTCATTTCCTTCTGTACTTTCTTCCCATCCAGCCATCAAACTTTATTTCATGGCCCTTTATCATCACGGACTTTCTTGCCTTATTTTCTTTGTTCTATTTTATTCTCATTCCCACTTCCATTTCCCAGCCCCGCCACAAGCAACCATTCTAATGTGTTTCCTATGTGTCTGTTTTTCTCTTGCCCAATTGGAGCTGCTGCTTTATATCTATATATCTATTTTTAATTAACTAATTTTTTTAGGTGCACCTGGATGGCTCAGTCGGTTAAGCCTCTGCCTTCAGCTCGGGTCTTGGTCCCAGGGTCCTGGATCAAGTCCTGCATCTGGCTCCCTGCTCAGCAGGGAGCCTGTCTCTCCCTGTCCCTCTGCTTGCCACTTGCCACTACTTGTGCTCTCTCTCATTCTCTCTGTCAAAGAAATAAATAAAATCTAGAAAAATGATTGTTTTTAGATTCACATATAGTAAGTTGGCCTTTTTTGGTATATAGTTCTATGGATTGTAACACAGTGTATATTTGTGTAACCACCATCACAATAAGGATTCAGAATAGTTTCATCACCCAAAAAATTCCCCTTGAAATCACATTTTCCTCCCACACTTAACCCCTGGCAACCACCAATCTGTTCTCTTTTATCAGTGTTGTATCTCTTTGAGAATGCCATAAATATGTATTATATGGTATATGTACCAATACTTTTATTTTTCTTAAGTTTATTTAAATTCCAGTTAGTTAATGTACAGTGTTATATTAGCTTCAGGTGTGTAATATAGTGATTAAACCCTGCCATATGTCACCCTCTGCACATCACAACAAGTGCACTCCTTAATCCCCATCCCCTATTTAACACCCCCTACCCCCGCCCATAACCATCAGTTTGTTCTCTATAGTTAAGAGTCTGTTTCTTGGTTTGCCTCTCTCTCTTTTTTTCCCTCTGCTCATTTGTTTTGTTTCTTAAATTCTACATATGAGTGAAATCATAGGGTATTTGTCTTTCTGACTGACTTATTTTACTTAGCATTAATACTCTGTAGCTCCATCCATGTCATTGCAAATGGCAAGATTTCGTTCTTTTTGATGGCTGAGTAATATTCCATTATGTATATATCTCACATCTAATTTATTCATTCATCAATTGGTGGACACTTTGGCTGTTTCCATAATTTGACTATTGTAGATAATTAATGGCTATAAACTTTGGGTGCATATATTCCTTTGAATTAGTACTTTTGTATTCTTTGGCTAAATAACCAGTAGTGCAATTGCTGGATTCGGAGGTAGTCTATTTTTAACTTTCTGAGGAACCACCATACTGTTTTCCAGAGTGGCTGCACCAGTTTGCTTTCCCACAAACAGGGCAAGAGGGTTTCCCTTTCTCCACATCCTCACCAACACCTGTTGTTTCTTGTGTTGTTTGTTTTAGTCATTTTAACAGGTGTGAGGTGGTATCTCACTGTCATTTTGATTTGTATTTCCCTGATGATGAGTGATATTTAGCATCTTTTTATGTACCTGTTGGCTGTACCTGTATTTTTAACTGAAGTAAGTGGTATTATTTTATAGTTTATTCTGATTCTAATTTTTTCACCCTGTTCTGTTTTTGTTTTACCTTTTAAAAAGCTTGACATGACTTCAAACCTATAGAAAAGTTGCTAAAACTGTACAGAGAATTTGTAGATATCCTCTGGGATCTCCTAAATTCCCCAAATGGTAACCTTTCACTGTAGTTGCCTTTTTTTCTCTTCTTTCTATTCATGCACATATGTGTGTGACAGATTATGAACTATGCCCCTTTATCACTAAATATTCAACATGTATATCCTAAAAACAATAATTTTTTGTAAAACCATACTATACTGATCAAAATCAGGAAATCAACCTAGAATAAATCCTGTTGTCTCATTGCAGACCTTATGAAGATTTTTGTTAATTGTCCCCCAAGAATGTCCTTATTGAATACTATGCATTGTATTCAGTTGTCATGTCTCTTTAGTCTCTTAATCGGAACAATGCCTGAGTCTTTCTGTTATACGATACTGACATTGTTGAAGGGTATAGGCCAGTCATTTTGTAGAAGGACCCTCAAGTTGGGTCTGTCTGGTGTTTCCTTGTGATGAGGTTCAGGTTATACGTTTCTGACAAGAATACCATTCAAGCGATTCTGAGTTCTTTTTAGTGCATCATCACTAAAGTGAATCTGCTATCAATTCGCTTCTTACTTGCACTGTGAACTTTGCTCATTTTATTATGGTGGTGTTTGCTAGTTCTCTATTATGAAGTTTACTATTTTACCCCCTTTAATTAAGAAATACCTTATAGGAATTTGCTTGAGATTTTGTAAATATCCAGTTATTCCTCAAACATTCAGCCACTTGGTTTTAGCATCTATTGATGATTCTTCCCTGAATCAGTCCTTGGTATGGTGGTTGGTGATCCCATTCTCTCATTTCTTCTGTGTTTATTAGTTGGTGTTTTCCTGTAAGGAAGAGCTTTCCCATCTCCCCTATTAATTCATAATTCATAATTAATGTGCATTAATTAATCCGCAGACTTATGGATTCTTACTTTATTCAATAGCTCATAATCCTTTACTGTCATTATTTTGATGCTTAGATTGTCCCAGATTTGGCCAGTAAGGTCCCCTTTAGTCTGGCTCCTGTGTCTTTTTGACATATCCCATCATTCTTTGAGCACTTTCTTTTAGGCACAGCGAAATGATCTAGGCTTCTTTTGTTCATTTCCAGACTTAGCCCTGTAATCAGCAACATCTCCAACAAGCTCTAGTTCTTTTTAATATAGAATGGTATTTAGAAACCAAGAACTGGGCATTCACTCTTGTTTTTGTTTTTGTTTTGTTTTATTAAAATGTATTTATTTATTCATTTGAGAGAGAGAGCGTGCTGGAAGCCTTTGCACAAGAGTGGGGGGAGGGGCAGAGGGAAAGGAGAGAATCCCAAGCAGACTCCCCACTGAGTGGGGAGCCCCACATGGGGCTCGATCCCAGGACCCTGAGATCGTGATCTGAGCCTAAACCAAGAGTCGGATGCTTAACCGACTGAGCCACCCAGATGCCCCTCACCCTTGTTTTTAAGGTCTGTCCATGTTGCTATGTGTACATCAGGTGTCCATCGTGTTCATCCCAGTTTTTCTTTCTCCTGTAAGGATAGATTCCCACACTGCCTCCCAACAGTGTCTTCACAGATACTTCTATAAGAAACAGCCTTCTACATGTCCTTGATGGACCTGTGGCTGTGTATTTGTATTGATGTGGGAATGCCAGATAACCACTCGAGAATGATCATCCATCATTTGCATTTCCACTGGTGGAGCAAGGGGGTCTCTGTACTTCTGACAAATACTTGGCATTAACCAGCTTCCTAATTTTTGGCCAAGTGAATCTATATGTTGGGATAGGTCTTGTTTTAACTTGCCTTTCTCTGATGACAAATGCTCATATGCTGGATGGCTTTTGGGTTTCTTCTTTGGTAAATTGCTTATTCATTATAATCATTTGCCTGTTTTCTTTAGTGGGGTTCTTACTTTTTTTTTTTGATGATATGCAGGAGCTCCTTATACATCCTAGATATTAATCCCTTGCTGGTCCCAAACATTGCAGATTCTGGATCTGAATCTGTCACCTATCTGTTCATTTGCCTGTGCTACCTTTTTTTGAATACAACGACCCTTTGTTTCCTTTTTGTGCAGTTTCTCACCAGCACTTCTTTCTCTATAACTTTGTTAATACTCTGTTCCTCCACATTTTAACTGTGCTAGTATAGCTGAACTCAGCTGATTCTCTTCAACAAATGTTCTATCTTTATAATGACTTTGCCTCTTATTGAGTTGTATTAAGAATGACTTTACCTCTTAGAGTGTGAGGCCTGCATGTAAGTATTAGTCATATATTCATTCAGCAAACATATACTGTGGGCCGACTCTGTGTTAGGCACTATGCTATCACTGAAAAGGTTCAGAAGTTATGAAACCTGCCTGTGGCTTTTCAGAGGTAGAGCAGGGATTTGAGCCTCTTCCTACTGTACTGCTTCCCTCAGAAACTGAAATGGGTTCCTGTACACCTGTGTGTCAGATATTCATATCTTATCTAACAAATGGCCTAGGAAGGTGCAGAGCAAAGTGTTCTCCTCCAGCAAACCGAGGAGGGGAAAGTAACCAGGAGAGGAATAGAGGCGGATGTGGCTCTTGCCATCATAGTCTTCAAGTGGCAGGCTCTGGGCCACCTGCTGGTGACTGGTGACTGGCTCTGGGCTGGGAGCGGAGGTCCCAAAGGAGGCAGGAAGAAAGCCTCTGTCTGGAGGGTGAGGTCGTAAAATAAAACACCAGGCCTAAATCATTCCAATCCTTTCTGAGAAGCTCATATCTTCTCTTGCAGAAGTGCTCTATTTCTAAGATGAGGGAGATGCCCCAAGATCTTCCTGGAGCTAACAGAATTCCCGGGCATGTTGGCTTCCCAAGCCTTTCCTGGTAGTGGTAACTGTGGGCAGGAAAAGTTTCCAGAATTTCCACAAATTCCAGTGGAGGGAGGGAGGGAGGCAGGGAGGCAGGGAGAGAAGCCAAAGAGAGAAGAGCTGAGTGAGGAGGAAATCTGCCTTTGGGCCAAGACCAAAGGAAACAGAAATTCCTCCTGGGATGGATTTTCCCTAGAGGACAACACTGGAAAGCCTGTTTACTGGGCTTTAAAAGCCTGTGGTCCCTAACACAGCTTCTTGACCTAGGGCTTTGAATCTCTGTGGTTTCACTATGGATAGAAACTTTCTCCTCAGGTCACGCCAGGACAGAAGTGTACTGTCACTCCCCCAGTTCTGGGGCCTCCTCGAGGTTTCCCAGTGCTCTTTCCTTGCTTCTCCTACCCCACTGAATTCCAGAGCCATGGCCATGTGTGGTATAGAAATGTGCTTGAGAAGGGTTTAGATTAATCAAGTCAAATCAGATTCACTTTTACACCACCTTGGATCAGTTGGTAGCCCCCTGGAACCCTAGATTAAGAAGCATTCTGAGATAGTCTCAGTGGGCACAGCAGAGAGAGAGAGAGAGAAGAGGGACGTGTGTGCTGTGCTGTGATTTGCTGCCCACTATGTAGATACATCCTTGAACAGCAGAACCCTAAAGGATTAATGAGGGGAAGGTAAGGATGACTTTTTTTTTTTTTTTAGATTTTATTTATTTATCTGTCAGAGAGAGAGAGTACAAGCAGGGGGAGCGGCAGGCAGAGGGAGGGATAGAAACAGGCTCTCTGCTGAGCAGGGAGCCGGATGCTGGGCTCGATCCCAGGACCCTGAGATCATGCCCTGATCCACACTTAACCTGGGTGCCCTTAATCTCCTTTCTAAACCTTGGTTCCAGGCAACCGCGTTTGTCTCTATAGATTAGCCTTTTATGGACATTTACCTTTTTAACTAGGGCCTTTACCTGGAATTTTTGACATTCTCTTAAGGATGGCCTTTTTTTTTTTTTTTTTGCCAATCCAGGAGTGTCCTTGAGAAAGCCTGAATCCCATCCTTCATTTTCCATCATGCACAACCGTGGGGCTGATATATAATCCTTTAAAATTTTTTTTCTATTTTTTTTTCCTCTTTTATTTTATTTTTTAGAAAAGATTTTATTTATTTATTTGACAGAGGGAGAGAGCACAAGCAGGGGGAGTGGCCGAGGGAGAGGGAAAAGCAGGTTCCCAGTTAAGCAGGGAGCCCGTGGGCCTCAGTCCCAGGACCCTGAGATCATAACCTGAGCTGAAGGCAGATGCTTAACTGACTTGAGCCATCCAGGCACCCTATTTTATTTTACTTTTTAAAGCTTTATGTGGGGCTTGAACTCACAACTCTGAGATTGGGAGTTGCATACTGTCCCGCCTGAGCCAGGCGGGCACCCCTGAAACGTAATTCTTACGGTGCCTCCAGCCCTGATCTGCCAGGACTCTTTAGGGTTCTGATTTGAGGTAGATCCTGACCCTTCAAGGTGGTGGAATCTGACTTTGGCTTTGTTTCCTTAGGTATAGGCCTTGGTACTCTTGGTGACAGAATCCTGGACTGAGTGACCACTCAAGGCTTTTTTGGGTGATCTCATGACCCCACATCAGACTGAGTTTTGGAGTTATTCTCTCAAGGAACAAATGGTATTTGGTGAAGAGCCTGTTTCACGTGGCTGTGTGAGGTTTAGATAAGAAAAATGCAGTGTTTTCATTAGGTTAGGCTATCCACTGCCACAGAGCCTCAAATTATAGTCCTGGAACCTGGAGGAAACTCATTTTAAAATTGAGGGTGGGGGCTGTGTCTCTAGATCACAAATCAGTTGCTATACCGGGACACAAAATGGCATATATAGGGATGCCTGGGTGGCTCAGTTGATTAAGCGTCTGCCTTTGGCTCAGGTCATGATCCCAGAGTCCTGAGATCGAGTCCCTCGTCGGGCTCCCTGCTCAGTGGGGAGTCTGCTTCTCCCTCTGCCTGCTGCTCCCCCTGCTTGTGTGTGCTCTCTCTCTCTCTCTGATAAATAAATAAAATCTTAAAAAAAAATAAGGCATATTTAGAGTCTAGGAAGGACAGTGGTTTTGGGCTTGGCTGCCTTGATCATAGATGTATAATTAATTAGGACAATAATCTAGATTCTCAAACATCAAATGCCAGATGATTCCCTGCCCTGTTAGTTCTGGTTCTTAACCCACAGTTGAACAAGTGTTATGTGGGTCAAGATACATTTGTGGATCCTACTCTACCAGAAACTGTCCCAAGGACAGAAAGGAATGGGACACAACCCTTGCCCTCAAGGAGAGGAGGGTCTAATGGAGGGAGCAGGTGGATAGACTGGCGCCCTCACCCCAGAGGGCTCTAATATAGGCTTGTAAAGTTTGTAAACTTTACATGGAGTTTCCTCTGGTGTGTAAGAGTGGGGACCATTTGTCCCAGGAGCTCAGGGGAAGCTTTGAAGAGGGGACATTTGGTTTGAATTTTGAGATTGTTACCTTACCTCTTTCACAAAGGTTTTTGATGTAGCTTATAAGGGTACATACCATTAAAAAGGACAGATATAAATAAAATTAGAACAAGAGAAAATGTGACTTAGAAAATTAAAGACTGGGGAAAAGTTAAAATGTAGATATTCACACCTTGTGGCCCAACATAGTTATTACATCTGTCCCTTTGCAAAAGCCAAAGTGAAGTGCGCTCTAAGTATTGTCAGAGAGCAGAAATGTATAGGAGTTCCTGAGTGTAGATTGTTTTTCTTGGTACACATTCTTTTTTTTAACTTTCATTTTTTTTTTTATTAAAAAAAATGTTTTTAGCGAGTGGGAGAGAGAGAGTGTACGCATGTGCACACACGCATGGGAATAGTGGGGAAGGAGGAGAGGAAGAATCCTCAAGCAGACTCCACGCTGAGCACAGAGCCCAATGTGGGGTAATCTTACAACCCTGAGATCATGACCTGAGCTTAAATCAAGCATCAGACACCCAACTGTCTGAGCCACCTGGGCACCCCTCTTGGTACCCCCTCTTAAAGAGCTTCACGGGGGTGGGAGGGAGATGGTGGTTAGTGAGTGAACCTGTAAACCACCATTCTCAAAGTGTAGTCCAGGGATGCGCATGAAAGTTACCTAAAATGTTTATTAAAATGCAGAGTCCTGGGCCTCAGTCCCAGACTTACCAAATGGGGAGCTCTGGGGAGTAGAAGCCAGGAATCTACAGTTCTGTGTGCTTTCCCAAATGATTACTCTTGCACTCCACAGTTTGAACCTCTGCAGTAGAAGGAAACCTCATCAGTATTTTGAAAGCCAGTGCAATAGCAAATAAGGGGACTTGGCCTTGGGGCGCCTGGTTGGCTCAGTCAGAAGAGCATGCGACTCCTGATCTCAGGGTTGTGAGCCCCACGCTGGGTGTAAAGATTACTAAAAAAAAAAAAAAAAAAATGAAAAAAGTAACTTTAAAAATAAAAAGCGTACTTGGCCTTTGTTTGAAGATTGGGTAGGAATTTAATGGGGGAGAGAGCAGAGTGCAAGAAAGGGCAGTTTCACTGACGTGGATGGTTCATTGGTGGCCAGGTCACTTTCAGGTGATGTTTTGGAAGACCTACCAAGTGTGGTGGTTCGGGCACGTGGTGGGGCCACTTCTGAGCACAAATAGAGGAGTAACGGATGCCCTTGTTCTCGATTAGTCTGGCCACCTGGGCTCTGCTCTGCAGACCTCCTCTGGCAGGCTCTTTTATTTTTTGAGCAAATACTTTGTTTTTTTCTGTGCCCCCAAATGCAGGGTTCTGAGACCACAAATGTGCTCTGCTTCCTGTTGAAAAAGCGTTTCCGTCTCTAGGGTCTAACAGTGGCTTGGATGGTAAGTTGGCAGAAAGAACAGTGGGTGTTGAAATTGTGTTGCATGTATAGTGTGCTTGAAACATATCAAGTCAGCACTAGCCTTACGTTATTCCTCTTTTCTGGTCCCTGAATTGTATGTTTTGAAATCTTTATTTTGGAAGACCCTTGCTTATTGGGAACAGGATGGAAGAGGGGGTCACACTTCCTTCCTTGGGTTGTATTTTTAAATAGTTATTGTTTAATTTTAAAGATAGACCCAAAGCTATAAAGAAAAATACCATGAACATCTGATTTAAGAAATAAATCATTTCCAATACTTTCAAAGCCTTTGTGAGCTAGATTTTAAAATTTAATGAGTAATGGTTACCATGAGACTTGAGCAGTCCCTTCTGGTGGCTTTCTGTACCCTGCTCTCACATCAAGTTTCCTGGAAGTGTATTGAAAGCCTCTTAGTTGCTTGTATCAGTAGCAGGTAAGCAGGGAGAATAGTTGTGTGCTGTCCACTCAGGTAAGATTTGTTGGTATACTCTGTCCACAGCGGCCACGTGGCCACAACTCCTGCCTGAGGAGTCCTCTCTGAGAGGAGCTGCTTCTGTGCAAAGCTTTCCTTGACTCTCTTCTTGGCACCAGAGTGGACACCCTTTCCTTTGTGCCATTTCGGCTGTTCTCATCACTGTCGTCCTCACCCTTGTTTGCTGGTCTCCCTCCCCTCCAGGAGCAAAGAACTCTTTTTGACCCAGCCCTGCTGCCGCCTGCCTGGCACCTAGCAGCCTGGCCCTGGGCAGTGGATGGTGCTTCAGTTCTATTCTGAGGGGCCACAAGGGGTACCTTGAGTTCATGGGCCCACTGCAGATAGCTGTTACCTCAAGCCTGGGGATTTGGTAGGAACTGGCTTCCAGCGCCTCTCTGGTCTTCAGGAAATTATCGGTACAGAGAAAAATGGCCTACCCACGTGAGCACTGTGGTTGAGGGGGAGAGAGCTTGAAGAGGCGCTGTGTCCCACTGTCGGGGCTGAGGCCTGGCCCAGGAAGACATGCTGGCACCCCATTTTGAGGACCGCAGAGGTCTGGGTACTGCCAGGTTTCACAGTTCCCACGTGGTTGAGTTTCAATACCCAGGAAAGCTTCAAAAGAAACTTTGGGGCCAGATCCTTGGCTGTCAAGAATGGATTTTTTACAAATTAAATTTAAAATAAATCAATTGAGGCTCAAAATCCTCCACTATCATTTCATAAAAGGACATTTTAACATTTAGAGTGAGAAGCACTTGACTTTGGAAGAAAGGGCCTTCCGATACATTGGTTACACGCAGCTTAATGAAGAATAATGTACATTGTCTTTACTTTTACCATTTTGTGGCAGGCCGGTGAAACATCGTCATGACCCAGTGTCAAATCAGAGATCGATCTTGAGCCGCTGCCAGTCAGCTGGGAAGTGGTGACTAGATGTCCCAGCCTGTTTTGCTGAGGATAGAGGAATGAACTAGTGGCTCAGCCAGCACGAAAGTGAGACGGGGAGTCCGTGCTGGCTCGGCTCTAGATGAGCCGGTCTTTGATGGAGGGGCATGTGTGTGTTTGGATTTGCGGTGCCGGGCAAGGGAGCAGTGGAATTTGACTGAGTCAAGCTCACACATTGAAGTGATTGAGCGCCTTACACGCAAGGCCGTGACCTGGACTCCCAGCCGAGAGGCCCACGTGGCGGGGCTTTAGCTGGGGGAGCCGGGGACAGGCTCACATCTGCTCAGCTGCTTACGTAACCCTGCTTCCAGCTCCCAGAGCCAAGAAAACACACAAGCCAGCCCAGCGGGGCCCAGGGCCCGTGGTAGCACATGCCATGCGCCGCACAGCGAGGGAGCCTTGGCTCAGCGTGAGGACTGTCATGAAGCCCTCAGCCCTCTGCTTCCTCCCCTCGCCCCTCTCGGAGGCCCCTGACGGTGGCTCTGAGATCTGAGAGCGGTTTGCTGTGGTTCTGGGCAGAGCCGGCCACTGCCCTCCTGGAGCCTGAGCTCTCTGGATTTTCTCGTTGGGACAGTGCCAGGTAGGCCATGGAGGAAGGCCCCTGCAGCATGGCGGGGGTGTGCGGGGCCCTCGGGGAGGCCTCCTGACTGGCGCTGGACCCAGGAAGCATTTGGCTCCAGGCCTGCAGCTGCCGCTGGCTGCTGAGGGCTGACCCAGCTCAGGCGGGAGCCCCAGGGCTCTCGGGGCCTGTGGACGGGTCAGAGAAAGCAGGTGGGGAACCGATTGCCCCAGAGAGCAGGACTGGGGATCGCGGTGCTCTGGGTGTGTCGCAGACATGATGGGGGTTGGGGGAAGGGCCCAGAGAGGAGCAGGAGTGTGAGAAGAGGCTGTTCAGTAATAAAGCCCTGCAGGAAGCCTTCGGAGGAGCGAGTCCCTTAGACAGCATTAAACCAGGGTAGTTTTCACTTAGGTT
Source organism: Nasua narica (assembly GCA_028533885.1). Taxonomy (NCBI): domain Eukaryota; kingdom Metazoa; phylum Chordata; class Mammalia; order Carnivora; family Procyonidae; genus Nasua; species Nasua narica. The sequence goes on along the minus strand of CM052813.1, from coordinate 47,220,743 downwards.
CTGCCACATCCTCAGCAGGGAGCTCCTTGAGGTCAGGAACTATCTCGACTGGTCTTGTCACCTCCCCTCCCCCACCGGCACGCAGTCTCTGCACGGGTGCCCAGAAAGTACCGTTTAAAACAAATTGGAAGTGGCTCTGACACGTACCATAGGAAAAGTTGGCGTCAAACACTTCAAGAAAGAGTCGTGTTTGGCACTTGAATAGGCTCCCATGGATTGTCACATGCCGCTGGCGCCTCCTGTGTGTGACTGAGTGTGCGGGGTTTGGGGAAGGGAAGGGGGAGCGGAAGATGGGCCGCCTAGGTTGTCAGCTCCCAGAATCAGTGGACAGTGGTGTCAGTTGCCAAGGAAACTCTGGAGCAGAGGCAGGTCTGGCCATAGGTGATGATGGGAGGGGGCGGTTGAATAAGAGTTCATTTGGTGCTGGTTGGATTCCAGGCCCTGCCATCTCCAGATGGGAAACCAGTATCCTGAGAGTGTGTGGCACTTGCCTGAAGACCATCCAGCAAGTCACTGGTGGAGTTGAACCAGGGCCCAGGCAGCCTTCCTCCTGCCCAGGAAACTCTGCCTCAGGACAGCCTTTTTGGAAGCCCCCCACCCCCACCCCAACAGGCAAAACTAAGATGCTTTCCAGCCTGCAGGTGTCTGCTCTCAGGAGGCTGGGCAGACCAAGTGTGAATTCCTGTCTTCTGGGTTGGTTTCAGAGGGTGTGAGCAAGACGGTAGTGTGAGAGTCCAGATGCCTCTTGGGTTCTCGAAAATGGGGTTATGTTTAGCAGCATCTTCAGAACCAGAGGTAGAGTGGGGTGCAGGGAGGTGGGGGGGGTTACAGATGTTGTGGGGCCCTCTGAAGTGAGAAGAGCCCAATGACGATCTTCCCTTCATGTTTTTCATAAGTGCACCAGGCTCCAGGGCCTCCCAGAGGCTTTGTCGGGGTCGAGCAGCCCAGGCCTAGTGGACCTTATGGGGAAGGGCTACCTCCATGAAAGCCTTAAAGCTTGTGAAGATGAGAGGTCCAACTCCCCATTGCCCAGTCACCTAGGCTCCTTGTGGTTTACCTACGTCCCCCCAAACTGGCCAAGTCATTCTCCAGGGGAGCAGCTTGAGATTCCATATTTTTTACGAATTGCCTCACATGATTCTGATGGTGGGTTTGAGAAAAACTGGTTCGGTTGACCCCTTACTTAGTCCTGGAACATAGAACCTACTCACCCGAGGGCTCTCTGAGAATTTGGAACTGGGTCAGTTGTATGAGGGACTGATCTGTGGGGCCTCTGTGCCCTGCACTAGGGCGTCTACTCTCTGAGCTCTGGTAATGAAGAGTGCAAAAGGATGAAGCCAGATTGGGGCTTATTATTAATTTTAAGATTCCGGTCTGACTTTAAATGCAAAAGTCTGTTGTTAGAAGAATGAAGGAAGGGCATTTCTGGCAAAGAGAAAAGTGTGGATGTAGGCATGGTTTATTGGAATGGGGTGGGGGGGTGGGGAGAGGTAGAGCTGTCTGAAGGGCCTTGTTGCCAAGCTAAGAGGTTTGGCCTTACTCGTCAAAGGCTACAGGGCCTGTGAGCCATCAGAGTTTTTTGTTTGTGTTTGTTTGTTTGTTTTTAGCAGGAAAGTGATATGATCAGATCTGCATCTCAGAAGAAATTAATGGGTGGGAATGGGTCCAATGATGATGGAACTGAGTCAGCATTGGAGGGAGGGAGGGTGTAAGAAGTACCAGGGGATGCTGAGGAGGAGGAAATGGGGAGTCTGCACTTGTTGACAAGCAAGAGGAGCAAGAATCACAACTTCATTTTTTGAGGCTAGTTTCAGGAGAGTGAGTGATCACTGGGCACAAGGGGTGCTTGGAGCGCCATATGTGATTGATGAACAAAAAGGGCAACGGAGTGATGCGTGCTGGACCTCGGGTGGGTCTCACCAGCATGTTTCAGGTGAGCTTGCTCCCAGTGTGTGGTCAGCATTCCCACCTCCATTCTGTAGTTGCCTTTGTTCTCATGGCTAGTTGACTTCACAGGTGAAGCTCGTCATGCTAGAGTAACGGTTCTCAAAATGTGTTCCCTGGTTGAATGGTTCTATGGCCAAATAAGTTTGGGAAATGGTGGGTTATATAAAGTGAAGGGGGTTTCTTGACTGCACAACTTCTCAGAGCCTTTGGTGTGCCTTATACTTTCCAGAAGGAAGATTTAGTATGCTTATTTGACCAGGCGACATGTTTTTCCATTGAGCGTCTTACTAGAATTATTGTTTCCTGGAACCTACCTGGAGAAAGTCTGGCCTACAGGGAATATTGGGGCTCTGGGTTTGAGTTTCATTTTTTTTTTTTTAAGATTTTATTTATTTATTTGAGAGAGAGAACATGAACATGGGGAGAGGGACAAAGGCAGAGGGAGAAGAAGCAGTCTCCCTGCTAAGCAGAGAGCCCAATTCAGGACTCAATCCCAAAGGATCATGACCTAAGCCAAAGGCAGACACCTAACCGATGGAAACACCCAGCTGCCCTGGGTTTGAGTATTGACTCTGTCCCCAGTTTCCTGTGTATTCCTGGGCCTGTCATCTTTTCCCTGCCCTCACCTTGCATGCCACATGAGGGGTGGTCCCCAGGTGAGGAGTGCAGTCCTCTCCTAGCTCCACCTGAGGAAACAAGGACTTCCATGTCTGGATCTGGATCTTGACCTTGACCTCTCCCACTCCTCCTGCCCTATCACTACCTCAGAATCCACCATCCACATCATCGATTTTTCTTCTAAGCGGAGAGCTCTCTTACTAACTTATTTCTTTCATCTGGAGCTGTATTCTGCCAGGCTAGAAACTTGGTGGTCCTCTCTGACTTTTCCTCCTTTCTTCATCTCCTTTGTTACTCCATCACCGATGCTTACTAAGCATTCTTCTTTGATGTTCTTTTCAGCCGTTTCTCATCTCTGTTTCCCCGTAGTCTACTCTGGGTCTCAGTTCCTCCAGTCCCTACCCCTGGAGTGTTTTTTCATCTGCGCATCATGTTCCTGAGACATGGGTTCCTCATACCACTCCTTGCTACCTTCCAATTTGAAGCTGATTTCCACAACACCATCCTCCCTGACACACATACACAGACACACACACAGACCCCCACCCACCCCTTTTCCCGACTAGACTGGGTTCAGAGAGTCGATGGACATCATTTGTGCAAGGCCACACAGCTGGGAGGTGGCAAAGTTAGGTCTCCACCTCAGGATTTCTGAGAAAGTGCTTTCTCATCCATTTTTTCTGATCCTTACAACGACCTTTTAGAATGTCAGAGCAGGATTTACTCCCTTTCCAGTTAGAGATGAGAAACCTAAAATCTCGGGAGGGGGTCCTGGGCAGATGTGTGCTTCATAGGGTGACCAGCTGTCCAGCTTTGCCTAGTCCTGAAGGATTCCTGGGATGGTTGGTCATGCTAGTGCTGGACGTAAGTGCCTTTTTCTGGTAGCCACACTGCCTCCCAGGAGGATATATCTCCCGAGGCTATGGCCTGGGGGAACTCTGGAGCCTGCTAACTTCTCCTTCCTTCCACCTCTCTAGTCGGCCCCATGGTGATCGAGTTTAACATGCCTGTGGACCTGAAGCTTGTGGAGAAACAGAACCCAGAGGTGAAGGTGGGCGGCCGCTATACCCCCAAGAACTGCATCTCTCCCCACAAGGTGGCCATCATTATTCCATTCCGTAACCGGCAGGAACACCTCAAGTACTGGCTGTTTTACTTGCACCCAATCCTACAGCGTCAGCAGTTAGACTACGGCATCTATGTTATCAACCAGGTGAGGTCTGGGAAGACGGAGTGAGGGAGGGAGCGTGTGTGTGTGTGTGTGTGTGTGTGTGTGTGTGCGCGCGCGCACGTGTGCGCACACACACGCACACAAATATGTGAGTGATGAGGGGCGAGTGAAAGAACCTGATACTAGATGTGTGTCATCTTATAACCCCGCCGGCCTCACCCTCCTTAGGCAATGCAGGTAAACCAGATACCAGATAACTTGCTTGTTGCTGTCTGCTCTTTGGGCAGGAGTGGTTGCTGGGGTATTTTGTTTTCTTTTTGCTGCAAGTGCACTTCCAGCAAAATTGAGAGAAAAATAACAATCCTCATTCTCCCAAAGTAAAGCACTGATTATTTCGTGTCCTTGGGTAGTTGTGTATTTTCCTTAAAAAAAAAAAAAAATTAAAAAATAAAAACACCCATTTAAATGTCAGAGTTTTAGGCAGCTTTGAAATTATCCAGTCTGATGTATCTTCTGGGACACCTGAAGGAGATAGCACCTTTAGATCAGGCCTGAATGCCAGCCCCCAGCAAAATGGCTGGGAAAATCGAATTCATCGGCCACCGAGCATCATGTGCACTGGGCTTGGTCTGAGAAAGGAAAGCTGCTCGCTGCATGTCTGATTCGTGTGTGTTGAGCTTAGCCGTGCTTAGAAAACTAATGTGGAAGACATGTTAGTCTTTATCAGCATGACCTGGAAAATCGGATTGATCTAGAATGTAGTTTTTAAAAAATAACTTTGCTGATTTCCAGTATGTTTGAGAAGCATTATTATTTTTCTGGGAGTGTAACTTTGGTGGTTTGAGTTTATTATAAATACCTAAATTAAAAAAAAATACCTAAATTCATACTTTTATAACATAGTAGGTGGAATAACACATTTACCCTGTCTATATACTAAAGGTCATTGAAATTCATCAAGAAAACAGTATGCCCAATTCTAAAAGCCTCGCTGTCTATTTCATTTCAAGACCAACTCTGGAGCTGCTTGAGGTAGTAAAATTGTTGGTAGTTGACAGCTTCCATCAAAGTAGAGGGCTTTTGTACGCCTTCCTGGGACCAGCGGGAAGCTGGAAATAGCAGTGTGTCCATCGACCATTTCTGAGTACTGCCATGGCATTGTGCTGGAGAGAGATTCTAAAGAAGTAAGGTCCCAGTTCTCTCTGTCTGGAAGCTTCCTTCCCCACAGTGGCAAGTGGGACCCCTCTAGGGAATCATTTGCTAATTGTCCCAAATTGTATGTGATTGGATGGTGGCTGCCAAATACTTTGGAAGCTCAGTGGAAGGTGAGAGCAGTGAGTGACCTGGAAGAACCAGGATACAGACTACATGCTAAGACCTGGAGGGACACCTGGGCACCTCAGCTGGAGCCAGTGAACAGGGACTTCAATGCGGAAAGGAGCTATGTGTGTTCCCGGAGATAAAGTTGACCACAGGGGTACGAAAGCAGCAGAGGTGGTAGGGCCAGGTGCAGGAGCTGAGTCTGTCAGGTAGGGAAGAGCAGAACAGCCCTGTTAAAAGGAAACTGAAGTTCAAGGTGGAGGAATAGGTGGCAGGCAAACCCCTCAAGGCTCTTTGAGCCCCCTGACCAAATGGGCCACAGACTGAGGCCCTTAGAAGATTTGCAGGCAAGGCTGCCAGACTATTGTGGGTCATCTTAAGAGAATATTTGAGAATCTAAGCGAGAACAGGTAAATGCCCTATGAAATCCAAGCCACTTCAATCCAACCAGTATTTAAGAAAACCCTTGTCATCAAGGAACATTTGTCTGATGCCAATGAACACATGTTGATCATGACAAGATTCAGGAGCATTACTAAAGCAATGGTGGTAAGTGCCAGGAAGAGGAAGCCAGGAGCCGGTAGGGATCACTAAAAACAAGCCATGTCAGCTGCATTGCCTTCCTCTCTGCGACAGTTACTATACAGTTACTATACCGGTAGATGAGTGATACACTGTAGACGCAGTGTTGTCAGGTCTTACGACACAAAGCATCTGATGGCCTCCCACAAATCGGCCTGCACATAAGATAGACAACTGTGGGCTAGATAGACAGCATGTAAATTAGATTAAAATATATACTTGAGTAAGGAAGGTAAAAGAATTTGTGGTGATGCTATTTTTTTTGAAAAAAATTTTTCATAAGTTTTTGAATTTAGGTAACCCAGGTCAAGGAAGACTGGAGGGAAGGATGCCAAGGTAGAGATAGGTTGTATTTTAGGAGAATTCCCCATTCAATTATAAAGTCAAAACAAATATTGGACCAGTGAAATTTAGCCATGATCTTAAATTCCTATGACAGAATTTATACAGAGAATTCCCAGGTTTCACACAACAGGTTTTTTTTTTCAATTTTTTTAAAGATTTTATTTATTTATTTGACAGAGAGAGAGAGATCAATTAGGCAGAGAGGCAGGCGGGGGTGGGGGGAAGCAGGCTCCCCGCTGAGCAGAGTCCGATGGGGAGCTCGATCCCAGGACCCTGAGATCATGACCTGGGCCGAAGGCAGAGGCTTTAACCCACTGAGCCACCCAGGCGCCCCACACAACAGGTTTCTGAGAATGTTTTACCAACTAGATGCTCCTGCCTGCCCCAGTCCAAGCTGGCGGAACCAAGGAAGCCAACTTGGACGGTGGCACCATGCTGCTGGCTCACACCGGACACTGTGTAAGGCGGGGTTTCTTCCAAGGCACACTTTCTGCAATGGAGCTCTGAGGCCACATGCACTTGAGAAATGCTGGACTGAACAACGGGGAGCAGACTTCATTCCTGCAGAGGCTTTAGTGTGCTAGCGTACATTACAGCCCTCAGAACTACTCAGCACACGGTGTTTTCTGAACTTGGCTGACTAGAGATCTGTTTTCCAAGAACCATCTCAAGCAATGAATGTTCAATGAATTACACTTTGGGGAAAGCAGGCCAAAACCAATACCTCCCTCCGCCCAACCCTATCCCCCCACCCCACCTACCTCTTTATTTCCCTAGGATGCTGAGACCACCCCCCATCTCTTCCCACTGGCAATTTAACATCAGAAATATTTTATTTTTAGCTTTCCAAACATATTTACATCTTTTCCCCTCTAGTTTTTTCAGTATCATTATCTCACCATCCCCCTTCCATGTCTTTTTTGCTTCTCCATCTTTTCCTTCTTTTCTAAAAGTGTTAACTTTCCACCATAGGAAAATCTCCTTATCTCTCTCTTCCCCCAGCTAATCTTATTTATTTGGCTCCAACTCTACCCTGATGATTTCTTTGGGAAAGTGTGACCTCACTTTCAGATAACTGAATCATGAAGAAACTTGAAGTTTGCTCTGCCTCTCCCGTAAAGAATATCTGTATGATATCCATAAAGAGCACATAATACAGTGGGGAGAGGAAACCTAATCCTTGAAAAGAGGCAGAAGAAGAAACATTTGGAGCATGCCCCACCTACAAATTAGGAATTTCCTCTGTTCTCTTTTGCTGTTATATAAAGAAGAGGAAGAAAGAGGGTTGGTAGCATCTGGCTCGGACCTTCCTATAAATAGGCATTCAAGCCTCCCATCAGCTCCCTGCCTCAGACACTCTGCTGTCATTTTGTCATTCACTGCCGGCCCCATTTACGATGAGAGAGAAAGGGTGCTTGAAGTAGTTGGGGCTTCTGAGACATTTATCCTGGGGATTCTCAAACCGCTTTTGGAGAACAGAACCTCCTGCCCCATTGAAATGCTATGCAGTCCCCCCAGCAACAGCAGGTCACGTGGCAGCTGTTCTAGTGAATTGGAGAACGTGTCCCCATCCCAACCCCCCCTTATCCTCAGTCTTTGGTGGGATCTGCCTGGTCCTCCCCCCCTCCCCAGGCCAGGTAGTATGAAAACGTCTACTCTGTTGCCCCCTTGAGGAAACTAGGCTCAGAGAGGGGAAGGGATCAGTAGGAAGTCACATACATAACAGGAGGGCTGCAGCCCCAGCCCAGTCCCTGTCACCTAGTGTCCTCTCTCTGGACACCCGCACTCACTCTGTCCTCTGGGCCATTTGGTCTCTTCCTCAAAGTCTTTCTCTCCGCTGGGTAGAAGGGCTGGGAGCGAGCTTCAGGCTTGGACTGCCTGGGTTCCAGCTCTGCCACTTTCCCGCGCCATGACCATAGGCTCGAGTTCTTCAGGCCTGTTTTCTCCTTGGCTGGAGGGAGAGGTTTTAGTATTTGCACATGGGGCCTGTAAAGCAAGAGCCTGGCACAGGGCGAACCCTCAGTGCACACTTAACTGTTATTGCTATGATTCGTATAGCAAATCACACTGTCCCCACTCACCCCTCCTTTCTTCCTGTTTCCTTGCCTAGTGCTCTAGTGATGAACTCTTTACTGTTCTCCCTGCCTCCTGCTTTACCCCTACTCAGAACCAGCCTCAAGTCCCTCGCTCCTATTTGTATGGCCTCAAGGGGGTCTGAGGAGAGTGGGTAGTGACAGAAAACAGAATCTCAGGGGTCTTAGGGGCCATGTCAAGCCCAGCAGCTTCTTCCAAGTAGGGTTGCCAAGTAGGGTTGTGTCTCAAGGTCCACACACAGAGGTGAGCTTCTGTGGGCTTCTGTGGCTCCTATCCATGTCCTTGTTAACCATCCCTTTCGGTTTAGGCCCCTCCAATTACCATCACAACTTGCATCGCACAGTAAATGGGGTACGGGGGAGCGGGGAAGGCTTTACCAGCTGAGATTGCTCTCTGTCCTCTGGTCTTCACCCCTCCTGCTGGCCTGGCCCCCCCAGTGTTCGAGCCTCTGCCCTCTTGGAGCCACCAAGGGTGCTGCTCAGTGGCACCGATGTCCCACCTGCAGTTTGACCCCGGGGCCTTGGTGCAGAGGTGGACGCCCAAGATGTCATAGCAGATGGGGGAGGGGCGCTGTAACTCCTTATACTTTAACGAGGAAAGGAAACTGTAAAACCACCTACGGTGAAAGAAAGGCAGGTTACCACCTGGTAGTAAAAGCCGTATGTATGAAATAGAGGATGTTTGTGAAGTTAACCAGCATAAAAATTACCCAACAGGTGAGGAATGCAGGCCCAGCGGGTCAGGTAGGTTTCTCAGAACCGTGCAGCCCTTTGTCCTGAGTCGGGGGCCCGGACCAGTCTCTCCGATTCTGTTTGTGTATCCTCTGGTGCTTCTGATCTCACTCAGCTGTCCAGGATCTTTCTAGTTCTGACCATGTTACCCTTTAAGCCCTTCACTATGTCTCCACTGCCTACAGCCAAGGATCTGAAGCGCCGAACTTGGCATTTAAGACCACCTAAGTCCCCCCATGACCTACCTCTAGCCTCTTCCTCCTCAGCCCCCCTTTAGACGCATTTAACACCACAGACACTGGACTGTCCGTCTTCACTGAGACACACTCTGTGTTCCCTTCCTTGTGCCTTTGCTTGTGTGGCCCCCTCTGCCTGTGTGCCTGTCCTTCCTCTTTCTAGCCACCATTTAAGCCCCGCCCCCACCTTAGCTCTGTGAGGCCTTCGAGTAGAGCCAGCTTCTCCTTCCGGCTGTTCCCAGGCCACTCAGTGCTTTCTAGTGAGGGGTGAGGACAGGATTCTGTGTGTGCTTACTGTCCCTGGCCTGCAGCCTCTAGACCCCAGACCCCTCAGCTCTGATTTCCCTCTGCCTCCCTGACCCCATAGCTCCGTGCACTGTCCAGTGCTCAGTCAGGATTTGAAGCTAGCAGCTGCTCCCTGTGACTCCTGCCCATTTACTGAACACCTATCCTCTGGAGTCCTTGCTCCTGGTTCTTTGGGGAGGTCTGTTCCTCTTGGAAGTGAAGCCTCCTTTCCCTCAGGCCAGGTCATTGGGAACCAACCTGCACAGCCCTTCCCCAGGCCTCTCTCCAAGGCTTCCTCCTCCTTGCCGACCACAGCAGGCTGCCTGGGACGTTGCCCTCAGGGTAACCTTGCTTTTCAGGAAAAATGCAGAGGACCTACTTTAGCCCTGTGGTTGTTGATGGTCATAGACTTTTTTTTTTTAATTAATCTTTTTTTTTAAAAAAGATTTTATTTATTCATTTAACAGAGAGAGAACACAAGCAGGCAGAGAGGCAGGCAGAGGCAGAGAGAGGAGCAGGCTCCCTGCGGAGCAAGGAGCCCGATGCGGGACTCGATCCCAAGACGCTGGGATCATGACCTGAGCCAAAGGCAGTTGCTTAACCAACTGAGCCACCCCAGGCGTCCCTGGTCATAGACTTTTATGGTCCTTTGGACTGAACCTCTTTCGTGGTCTCACTTTGAATTTTGACCCTACCAGCCTCCCCAGTAAGACAGAGGGGTACTCATTGTTTCTGCAGAGAGAAACAACTTCATAAGCAAGCTGCTTACCTTTGTAAGCAGCTTGCTCAGGGACCCGTGATGGCTGGGTGACAGAGCTGGGATTTGGACAGCGGTGACCTGAGGCCCAAGGAATGCCTTGCTTTGCCACGTTCAGTCCCGAACACACTCATTCCCCTCACTGGGAAACAGCTCCATATCCACTTGGCAACACCACCTTGAGTCCCAGTGGGTCACGAGAGGTGAGTAGCAGCTTTGGAGTAACAGCCTCAAGCCCCCCTGGGAGGCTTGCCCAGTTGTCACGCCTGACGGGTAAATCCTGGTCCGAAAGCCTGGGGGTGCGGCAGAGGGGGGCCTGCCTAAGGATTCTTTGGCTTTGGATTTTTTTTTTTACCTCTTCCTTTTAGTCTGTGCACTGTTGTGAGGTAGTTCCAGGCTGCTTGTCTGGAACCAAGTATGGCCAGGTTTGGAGACAGCCCTTTGTACCTTCTATGAGTGAGAGTACTGTCACCACACCTCAGCAACTTACCTCTGTCACTGGGCCTAGTAGCCTGTTCCTTCATGGGGCCAAGATGAGTTAGATTGAATCAGACGCATGGGTCCATCCCATTGTGGAGAAGGACGACAGCCTGGGCCTATGGCCCCCACTGGTTTGGTTTCTGTGTTGATCTTGTCTGTTCACCATCGCCCTCCCTCCCCCAATCCCTGCCTTCCATTTTTCTCCTGAAGCTGTCAGCACCCAGATTGATGTATGCAGGAATGGGGCTCGGGAGTAGTAGGGCCAGTCCCATCCTGCAGCTCCCCTTTCCTTGAGCACCGGGACCTTCTGGCTCCTGGGGCCCAGGAGCATTGTGGGAGGACTGGGAGTGTCTATGTCCCACCAGAGCTCATGTGCTGTCCCAGTGACTGGTCGTTTCCTTTGCTGTGTGTTTTCCCCTCTCCCCATCTGCGGCTTGGTCCGCTCTCCTGGGGAGTGTGGCAGAGCACTTACAGGTACTCCCAGACTTGTGAATTTCCTTCCTGGACATTGTTCTGGGAAATCTCATATTCCCTGCGCCCCTGTGATGTCATGACGGGGAGTGACAGCTTCTTAGGAATTTGTCTTTGCCCTGGAACAAGAGGGGTCAGAATGTCTCCCCCTCCTTTCTTCACAGCATTGACATTGCCTCTCTTCCTCACCTCTCTCCCTTGCATCCATCCTTGTCTCTTTTTTCTTTTTCTTTTTCTTTTTTTTTTTCCTTCTAGTGGGGGCCTTTCGCTTTCCCTTGTTAATCCTGTTTGTAGCAAAGCAAGCTGAAGGAGGAGCTCCTCTCTGATCTGCTTCTTACTCTCCACCTGCCTCCTCTTCTGTGCCCTCCACCTCCTAGAGAGAGAGAGAGAGAGAGAGAGGAGTGCCGGCCTAACTCCTGCTGTGACCGCCGCCGCCGCCGCCACCACTGCTGCCACCCTGGTAATGTCCACACGCCCCAAATCAAACCTGAGCCCGGGCCCCGAGATCTCCAGGCAAGGTCCCAGTCTCTGTGGGCTCACTCGGAAATGCTGAGGTCGCTGGAAGCCAGCCTGTTGAGCAGAGGTCTGAGATACTTTGCCTTAAAATTAAGCCACAATTGAGCTCATACTGTTTGTGTATATCCTTTTGTGTCCTGCATTTTTCTTCAGTTCTATGTCATCAGCATCTTCCCATGTTCTCTCATAGCCTTCATAATCCCCACTGTCTATTGTGAGGAACTTAGCCCTTCCTCTGCTTCAAGGCATTTAGATAATTCCCACTTTCTCCCTGCTGTCATTTTGGTGCTTGCCCACTTCCACATTTAGAATCGTTTCCCCAGGCTACATTTTCCAACATGGAATTACGGGTTCAGGAGCAGTTTAAATAGGTTTATAGTCCTTTGTCTAAATGGTAAATTCCTTTAAGCTCTTTATTATCTAAAACGTTTTCTTGCAGAAAGTCAGATCTCAGGGCCCCAGGTCCAGGGAGGGAGGGCATCCTACTAGGGCTCCTGTGGAGCTGGGGTTTAAAAACTCCCTTCCCTGTGCTCCCCTCACCCCCAGAATCCCTGTTGGGCTGTGCTATCTGCTCAGTTCTCTCTGAAGGCAACCTAGGGCTTCTGACCTGTGTTCTAGTCTAGCGGGGGGCCAAGGATGCGCTTACTCTTGTCCTGAAGGGCCTCGTTTCCTTTACTCCCTGGGTGAAGAGCTGAAGTCTGAGATCCAGGTTTTGTTGAGAGCCCTTTCCAAACTCGAGGCTACCATATTATTATGGTTAAGAGCCGAGGCCCAACTGCTGTGAAATCATGGATGAGTGGGTATTAGCCTTCCACGAACTCAGCGTTTGTATAATCCCAGCGATTCTCCAGGGATCACCTCCCAGCCAGCCTGTCTACTGCCCCGGGGTCCACACATAGGCCTGCAGGTCAGTCCCACCACAGGACCGCCCAGCCAGAGAGAGTGTTCTCTGCTTTCCTGCCACCCACTCGGCCTAGGCCTAGGCCTTTTCTCTTGGTGTCTAATTGGGCACAGAAAAGCATGCAAGGAGAGTTTCAGCAAACATTTCCACTGACTGTAGACCTGCCTCCAGATCTGTGGGTTTGAGAGCCTGTGGGTTATTATGGGTATTTGAGATGGGTGTGTGTGTGTGTGTGTGTGTGTGTCTTTATGTCACATGCCATACACAGGGCATGTGTATGGGAGGAAAATTGTCTCTCCTATCACATAGAGATTTGATTCATTGAATCTTGGCTTTGGTTTACTGTTTCCAACCTTGTTATGTCTTTTGGTGGAGGAGGGGCCAGGTATGGTCAGTCCCCAAGCTCTCATGGTTGGGGCAAGTCTACTGGTATATACACACGGGCCGAACATCCAGGGAAGGCAGGGTGGTTTAACCAATCCCTTAGAGACTGTTAGAACATGGTTAAGGGAGGCCATGGCCCATTGCAGTTGATCATGTATCTTGCCGTAATAAGGAGAAGGCTGCTCTTGCTTTAACCACAGTCAGGATTTGCCTGGGGATTAGATCAGACTCTAGTACCTATTCTAAAAGCCCCACGAAGGCTGCTTGTGGGTACAGTGCACCTGCCCAGGGACCAAGTTAGGCATGAAATGGGAACGTGGAGCCTTTGCAATAACCCTTGGAGGAGGGCGTTCTCTACGTGACCGCCATTACTGCTTACTGTCTATCTCACGTGAATCATGCAACAGCTCCCAAGCTGATCTCCCTGCCTTCTGTAGTGGGGTCAGGCAGAAGGCCCTGCTTGACATGTAAAACATAAAATTCGTTTGAAATCTTTAAGGGCTCCCACGGCCTAAATAAAAGACAGAGCCTGAGTACTTTAGTAGAGTTCCCAGCCTCCCCCTCCCCTGCAGGATTTGGTCCACATTCACCCACATGTCTTATTCTGGCTTCCCCATTCTGTACTTCTTGTAGCTTCCTGAATGGTTCTTTTTTTCCTCACTGCCTTTACAAATGCTGCTTTCTCTTCTAGGAACACTCTTCTCATGCCTTTCCAATCCCCTAGGATTTGATTGGTGTCATCATCTCCACATCACCCCATTATAATTGCCTGTTTAAGTCGGAACTACTCGAAAGCTGGGCCTGTGTCTTTTCCTTTTCTGTAGCCCTACAGCTAAGCCTGAAGCAGACACCCAATAAATGACAAGAAGGAAAATATGAGAGAGAGAGGGAGAAATATGATCCTTGGTCCTCTTCTGTCTCTGGGGTTGGCTTTTCTCCTTTTTCTTAACTTTTTTTCCTTTCTGATAATCACTTTATTGAGATATAATTGTATACCATGCAATTCACCTATTTAAGGTACTTAATCCAGTGACTTTGGGTATATTCAGGAGCTCTGCGTCCATCTCTGTAATCAACTTTAGAATATTTTTTTAAAGATTTTATTAATTATTTGAGAGAGAGAGAGAGATCACAAGCAGGCAGAGAGGCAGGTGGCGGGGGCGGGAAGCAGGCTCCCTGCCGAGCAGAGAGTCCGATGCAGGGCTCCATCCCAGGACCCTGAGATCATGACCTGAGCGGAAGGCAGAGGCTTTAACCCACTGAGCCACCCAGGCGCCCCAATTTTAGAATATTTTTACTGCACCAAAAATGAGCCTGGTATTTCTTGGCTTCTACATCCCTTCATTCCCTCCGGCCCTAGGCAACCACTAATCTACTTTTTGTCTCTATGGATTTGCCTGTTCTGGGCATTTCATATAAATGAAATCATGCAGTGTGTGGTCCTTGGTGACTGGCTTCTTTAGCTAAACATGATGTGTTCAAGGTTCGTCCATGTGATAGCATGTATCAGCATTCATTCTTTTTTATTGCCGAATAACATTGCATTGTAGGGATATACCACATTTTATTTATTCATTCGATAGTTGACAGGCATTTGGGTTGTTTCTACTTTTTATCTACTTTGAATACTGCTGTTATGAATGTTGTGGACAAGTTTTTGTGTGGAAATAAGTTTTCATTTCTCTCGGGTATATACCTAGGAGCAGAGTCACTGGATCATGTGCTAACTCCTTGTTTATCCATTTGAGGAGCTGCCAGACTTTTTTCTAAGATGGCTGCACCATTTCCCATTCCCACCAGCAGTGTGTGAGGGTTCTGTTTTCGATGGACATACCACTTGCTTTCTCTTTAGTATAAATGACGGCTCTAGAAAAAGGTTTTAACAGACTTAGAGCAAGTTGCTTCTGATGCTTCTCAGGACATTTGTCCCTGCCATCCAGATCTGCCAGAAGGGCCCCGGGATTGTTGTGTGAGGTGTCTGAAGGCAGCCTCTCCCTCCTCTCCTCTCCCTGAGGAGCATTCCTCTCCTGACTAGCATTGTTGACTTTGCTTGACTGACTGTTATACCCATCTTTAGGTACAGGCCCGGTCATAAAAGTTTTACAGGTTTTTCTGTGAGCTTTGATCAGTGAGACAGCTTCTCTGTCCAGCTATGGGAATGTCATACCATTTCTGTCCTTTCTTCTTTCTTCCTATCCTCTCCTTCTGTTATGAGGAGCTAGTTGCCCTTGAAAGAAGAAATATGTATAACTCTTATCTACCAAAGTAAAATGAAATCTGCACTAAAAAGCTCGACCTTTCAGACGACCCCTGCTCTCAGAGTGCCAGTTCCTCTTCATGTGTGACTTCCCAAGTATATCATACCTCTAAAGGTCTTGAACTTTCTCCTGCTGCTATAGAGATTCTCATTTTGTGAGTCACAGGCTAACTCATTTGAGCCCTAGTCCTTTTTAGAACCACTTCCCCATTTGCCCCACCCCACCCCACCCCACCCAATCAGAGAAGCAGGATTTGGGAAGGTTCTTGAAGCTGATTGGGAAGGACACACATGAATGCTAGAGAAGGGGAAGTCTCCATGTTGGATTTCTGGAAGACAATGTGAAAGGTCTGTTTAAGATGCATGGGAAGACTTACTCCTATAAAAATGATAGTAGCTGACATTTGTTGCCAGACAGTGTGCAAAGGCCTTTTCATGCATTGTCTCATCTAATGAAACCCACCTGTTGTCATTCAAATAACCAGATGAGGAGATGGAGACCTAGAGGTGCGATTTACCCAAAGTCACATAGCTAAGAAGCCAAGAAGCTGGCATTCCTGGGATAAAAATGTGTGTGTCAAAAAAGGAAAAAAAAATGCATGTGGCTGTCCCCGCAGCTATGTATTTAGCTTGGCTGGATGGTAGTGGTGCTTGATCAATATTTACCTGCGGGAAGGAAGTAGCGGACACACTGGTTGCATGCATCCATTGAGAAGAGGGAGGAACGAGGGCTGGGTGTCCCCCCCGCCTCGCCCTGGAGAGGAATGAACACCTCCTATTAGTGGTGGGAGTTAGCAGGCTTGCCAGGGCCTGTCTTTCTTATCAAGAAAGTTATCCAAGGTGTTACACCATTTCACCCAGAGAAGCCCAGAGTTGACTTTCTATAATACCAGGGGACGAATGGGAAGTACTTTCCTTATCTACCATTCTGCTGCTCTGATGTTCCTAAGGGCCCTGGTAGGAAATTACACCTGTAAGAATGTACCCCTCCTTTTTCCTTTCCCAGAATCACAGAGGTGAGGTCAGGTTGAGAGGAGTGATATGCAGTTCAGGCTATTTTAGAAAACCGCCTGACTAATTTTAACTTGGGACCAAACACTGAAGTGCCTTACTGAGTTGAAGGAGCTATTATGCCACAAGTGGAGAAAAGAGTAGGATGGATCTTCTCCTTGGGTTTCTCCTCTAGGCTGCCATTGTTTTGGGGGCATGGTGCCAGAGGTGCCCATTCATGGTTCCAAATTGGCAGTTCCTGGGAAAGGAGAAATGCTTAGTATAGTCTCAGTCTGATATCTGTTTACTTCAGACAGTCACGCTAGCAGGCCAGGCCCTGTGGTTTGGGCATGGCCATCAAAAGCTCCCTGCCCATTATTAGAGAATGTACGGAGAGAAGAGAGCATTGGGCGGCCACCCTCTGGAGTCTGCAACATGGATGTGAAAAGGCTTTGTTGGGAAAATGGTCAGTGGGGCTGCATTGTGTTTGAAAACATTCAGAGGAAGCTAAATCTTAGGGTCTTCATGGGGCTAGAGGAGCAAGATGGAAAGTACCAGGTGCATATCTCTCTCCGCATTGCCAGAAGGTCGAAGGGTCTGGGAAGAATGAAGTAAGTCTGGGCTGGGATGAAGGTTGTTACAAGATTGTTGAGATTGTTTAAAAGCATGTAAAACACTTATCTTATACCTTGTATGTCATAATCTCCCAGTGATCTTTAGCTGTGTGTTGTAATAATAGTAATTACAACAGCTTCCTGGTTTTCATATCTGGTTTCTAGACTTTAAACTTCTTTTTACCCCAAGACTTACAGAGAATTAGCTGAAGGCAGGATTCTGAATGACTCTTAACAGGTGGGTACAACTAAAGAACACGGTGTGTGCCGTTGGGCTCAGCCTTTTCCTCTCACCGTGCATGATTAGAAAGCTTTGTCATGGGCTAAAGAAAGGAGCTCTTGTATAAAACGTTTCCTTAATTCATTCACTATTCTCTCGGCTGCTCTTTCTGACTCCCTGATACTTCTGTTTCTTAAGTGGTTTGTTCTGAGTCACCCACCTGAGGTTGGCAGCCGTGGCACCATCCGTATGCTCTGTCCTCACACAGGCAGCCTTACGGAGCGCCGGCTTCCAAATCCTTTGTGGGGTCCCTGGAGAGAGGACATTGGGGAACCCACCTTTGAGACGGTGCAGCCACTGCAGGCCCTTGTGACGTATACTTTCCCTCAAAGTTGAAGGCCCTGATCTTGTTGATCCCAAGAGATTGAGAGAGCGCACTAAATGGGGATTTCAGAGTGCTGGGTCCAGCTCCAGCTGTGTCACTTTTGTACCCTAGTTTCTTCATGGCGTTGTTGGGAGGATTCTGGCCAGGATGAGACTACACGAATGGAAGGGCTTGTGGACTGCTCAGTGTAAGGGTGGCAGCGTCAGTGCTGTCACTGTCCCTGCTAATCTGGGGCTGTGGTTAAGAGCGGAGACCCTTGGTGGTGACCCCGAGGGAAGCCTTTGGTTGAAGCTTCCCGGAATTTGTCATCTGCCATTGTTTGTTGAAACCCATCCCTTGGTCTACACATCCATCTATCCATCTGTCCGTCCGTCCATCCATCCATCCATCCAGCAGTTGTTTATTGAGCTCTTATTGTATACCAGGCAGTGTTGTAGGCACTGAGTGAATAAAAGTTAAATATTCCAGCTTTCATTGAGTTTATATTCTAGTGGAGGAACTGAAAATAAATAAGTAAATGAAATATGAAATACCTTTGCACCAACAGACTTGGTGCTTCGGGACCCAGTGGTTGGCATCCTGAAGCAGGTATCCTCTTCTCTCTCATGCACCCTGTTTCTATCACAGCTTGTATCACACAACTTCCCACCCTACGCTGTGAACACAACGAGAGCAGAGACTGACTTGGGTCCACCATATTTCTCTGGTACCTAGTTTTATGACAGACATGTGTGAAGGCACACAATATGGTGATCAAACCATAGTCAACCATACAAAGAGGGAAGAAGTGAACAGTCCATAGGCACCAGTTTCCTGGCTATCTTTATGGGAATTAGTCTATATAAAGTGTATTAA
The DNA here is from genome assembly GCA_028533885.1 of Nasua narica. NCBI lineage: Eukaryota > Metazoa > Chordata > Mammalia > Carnivora > Procyonidae > Nasua > Nasua narica. Next base: position 47,202,584 of record CM052813.1, on the reverse strand, counting down.
ACACATGACACATATGTTTAAATGCTTTTTCACCTAACAATACTATCTTGAAAATCATTTCCTTTTAAAGCTTCCTTATTTTTTTTAACAACTCTATTCCATTATAAGGATGTTACATAATTTATTTAACCAGTTCCTTAGCATTTCCTTATGGCATTGTTTGCAATCTGTTGCTGGGATAAAAATCCCATGGTGAGCAAGTTGTTCATTTTTGCATATTTGCCAGCCCTACATGATAATTCAGTTCCCAGAAGAGGGATTGCTGACGCAGGGCATGCCATTCGGTATTGATTTGTAAAGTGGGAAGAGAAAAAATGAGTGGACTAAGGATCACATGTAGTCGACAGGTCACCAGCCCGTGTGTGTTCTGTCCAGTGGCCTCATGATATCTGATAGCACTGCTTCTGTTTCTGCCCCAGGCTGGAGAAACTATGTTCAACCGTGCTAAGCTCCTCAACGTTGGCTTTCAAGAGGCCCTGAAGGATTATGACTACAATTGCTTTGTGTTTAGTGACGTGGACCTCATTCCAATGAACGACCACAACGCCTACAGGTGTTTCCCTCAACCACGGCACATTTCTGTAGCCATGGATAAGTTTGGATTTAGGTAAGAGATATCCACCAGAAGCTATGGAAAACCTGACCACTAGCAACTCCTCCAACCCAGGAGTACCCCTTTAGGTTCTGGAAGAGAATCCTTCCCCTGGGAACAGGGTGCTTTTTAAGCCCAAAGTCAGTTATGATTTGAGGAGGAAAGTAAAATCCAGAAACGCTCATACCCCCACACACCCAGGCAAGAAGGGTGTTTGTGTTTGCAATGGCTTTAGCCTGTAGGCTCCAAACCGATGCTGTTATTTCCTTGCTTTCTTCTATTCCCTTCCCCACCCAGTTTGGGAAGCAAAGTGGAATCATTTCCCCCCAGTAAATTCTTGGGCTTGGGTACCTTAGCAGGTGTACCTTGGTACTTAAGAAAGAACATGATACTGTTTCCCTACAAAGTACAGGCTTCTGTTTAGACATTGGGACCCGGACTTTTCCATCAAAATGCCCCTAGTGAGGAGGCCAGCTGATACCTGTCCCGAGGGCACTGGTATAATCCAAAGAGTATTGTCATAGGTGGAAAATAGCCTTGTAGCCTTTTTTTAACCTTAAAGAAAATAAAGTCACTTTGTTCCATAATTATCCATGTTTATATTAACATAGAGTTGTTTTAAATCACCCATTAGTTGAGTAGACTGACCTTTCCCTCCCTGCTCTAAGTCTGCCCGAAGTTCCAGGAAGCTGTGTGCTAGGCAGCCCTGGCTTCGGCTGACTACCCCAGTGTGGCAGGCCTATGCCGACCAGCAGTCCCTTGATTTAGATATGGACGCTATCCTTCAGACTCATTTTATTCCCATGATTTCATTCTATCCTCCCTTGCTGGGGGAACAAGGGCTGCGGGGTGCAAACAGGGATACTAAGGGGCACTTGGCTGGCTCAGTTGGTAGAGCATATGCCCCTCTGTGTTGGGGCTGTGAGTTCAAGCCCTACGCTGGCCATGGAGCCTACTTAATTAAAGAGAAAATAAAATAAAATAGGGATGCTGTGAAGTCCTTCCCCCAAGACCAGCCCCTAAACTTGCTATCTTAAAGAGGGGAGAATTTGGCCTTAAACATCACCCTGTACCCTCCTATCTTCCCTCCCCACTTCCCTGTTTATGTATCTTCTTCTCTTTGAGATACACGAGCTCAAACCCACTCCCTGTTCATTCCCCACTTGAAGCACAGTGGTGATAATCTCATTCTTTGCCACAGCACCGTGCTTTTCTTCCCACAACCGGTCAGGCTTGGGGCACAGGCAGTTGGTCAGAGAAAACAGCACAGACGGCGAAACCAAATCTCATCATCCCAGTGGTACTTCTGGGAGGTCACCGAGAGTCCTCTTTGTATAAACACTGATTGTGAGAAACCTTCTTGGCCTGGCCACCTGGTTCAAACCCTCGCTTGTAATCAGACGCAGACTGTAGTGTGAGGTATACCCAAAGGTGGGCGACGGGGCACCCAAGTGATGACACCTAGTTACAGATGGATTACTTTGACTCATTAAAGCAGGCCCCCAGGGACCGTCATGGATACTCACAGTCAGATGTCCTGAATGTATTTGAAAATAATAATTGCATTTTTTCTTTTTCATGTTCTGGATGGTTTGGCTGACTTCCCCCTTGAACTCTGAGTTAGAGTTTTCCTTAATTTGTGTGATGGATTTTAGTCTCTCTGGGTTCCAGTAAAGGCCCTAGTGTGGGTTAGTGCTACACACAAAGTCATCACAAAACCACAGCCTTTACCCGACCCCATGGGAAAGCCTTTGCATGGCTTCTGGACATGACCTGAGTCTTAATATTTCATCACCGTTGAAAGAGTGAAATACAAAAAGGTGTGGAAAGATGAGAGTCCAGATGCTTGAAAACTTGTCGAAATAGATTCACCCTTATACATTTGGCTAAGTCAGGATGTGGTAGGAATTTCCTAGAAAATGTTATTTTAGCAGATTTTCAGAAATACTATTTTGACTGTTGAGGTCAGTTTTGAGACGAGTATGCCTGTGAAGACTGAAAGTTAGACTGATAGATGGGCTGAGGGTGGGAAGGGAGGGCATGACTGGGTGGCCACAGTGAGGCTTTACCGCAGTCTCAGTTTCCAGAACCTCCTGGATAAAGATTTCTCATGCAGGAGTAGGACACATGGAAAAGCAGATTCCCAAACGAGGCACAAAAGTGGGCTTATGCTCTTTTCACTGACTAATTTTCCAGGTAACCACAGAAGCAACATAGTATTCTTAGAGCGAGATTCTATTTTTTGATATCTTTGTCTTCTCTAAGATCATCTGAGTCTGATAAAAAAAAAAAAAAAACCCAGAAGAAAACTCTCATAAATCCCAATTAAAAAGTCCCAGAGCGGGGGGGGGAGAAAAAAGTCCCAGAGAATAAAGATAACGTTAGAAACATTTATGCTTTAAGCGTGCTTTATTCTGAAAAGACAAGACTTACCTAACCACTGGTCTTCTTTGTGTGTGTGTTTTTCCCCCAGCCTACCTTATGTTCAGTATTTTGGAGGTGTCTCTGCTCTAAGTAAACAGCAGTTTCTCACCATCAATGGATTTCCTAATAACTATTGGGGCTGGGGAGGTGAAGATGATGACATTTTTAACAGGTAATGGTTCCAACTTGGACCTCTTTCTTCTCTGTCTCCCATCACTACCAGATTTTCAATCAGCACCTGGTTATTCTGCAAGGATTGCTCCTCGGGTGGGATATAGTCCCCACTTGGCCCGCATTATTTATTTATTTTCTTAAGATTTTATTTATTTATCAGAGAGGGAGCACAAGCAGGGGGAGCAGCAGGGAGAGGGAGAAGCAGACTCCCCACCTAGCAGGGAGCCAGGTATGGGACTTGATCCCAGGACACTGGGATCATGACCTGAGCCAAAGGCAGACGTTTAACTGACTGAGCCACCCACGCATCCCTTGGCCCACATTCTTAAGTATGCCCCACAGTAGGTTTCACAGATGCTGAAGAATGTCTTTAGGAAGATTAGCTTCTGTGATTTTTGCATTAGCCTTGGAACATGCAGAATGAGAACCAAGTGAAGGGTTGAGTTTCCTTCATTTATACCACATGCTGTTTTGTTCAAGTAAGCATGTGTCCTTTGCAAAAATTTGGCATTTCATTGTGGTCCCATTTGATTACGAAACAAGTTTCTTTGGGCTGGATCCTAAGTTCCTTTACAGAATCTCTGTGTTATTTGTTTATTCTGGAACATGTTTACATACACAAACGAGGACCGAGTAGTATAATGAACTTCTGTGGACCTACCCGGCCCCAACAACCGTCTCTCCATGGCCAACCCCACCCCATCCACACCCCAGGGGCTCCTTGTAAGCTGGTAAGCCTTTGTCATAGGGGTTGTCGTTGCAGGTGGTAAAAAAAAAAAGTTCCAATGGCATTTAAAACCACATTCTGGGGCACCTGGGTGGCTCAGTTGGTTAAGCAACTGCCTTCGCCTCAGGTCATGACCCCGGAGTCCCGGGATCTAGTCCCATATCGGACTCCCGGCTCTGCGGGAAGTCTGCTTCTCCCTCTGACCTTCTTCCCTCTCATTCTCAGTCTCTCGCTCTCTAATAAATAAATAAAAATCTTTAAAAAAGAATTAAAAAAAAACAACAAACCACATTCTGCCCAGTTCTCCCTGGCCGTGGAGACTTCAACCCTGCCCGCCGTGGATAAGTACCTTCTCCTTCTGGGAGCTAGTCTGAGCTTGTCATTGAGCTTGATAACAGAATATACGCTAGCACCTTCCCAAATCAGGCTACATTAATTTGATCAGTTCACAGAAGGTGTCTGTCAGAGCAGCCCCCAAGTCAGTCCTGTTGAGCTTAATGCGAGAACCTGTCATGGACCCAGGTCTTTGCTATCGGCCTGGGAGAAAACAGGACTTGGAGCGCGTGCCCCTTCAGCATACAGAGTGCTGAGTCCCAAAGGCCCAGTGGGGAGGCTGCGGAAGCCCGGATAGGGCATCCAGACAGATACAAACTTGCGTCCTCGGCACCAGCTGGGCCAACATGGAGCCTATGGGATGGTGTTCAGGGCTGAGGTGACACCACAGACCTGATCGGTGAAGGTTAGTTGGGAGGGAGCTCTGAGGGTGGAGGGACTAGAAGGCTGCATGATTTGTGGAGCAGGTTTCTTGAGAGATAAAGGACATACCTGTTATGCACCTACTCTCTGTGTACCAGGCGCAAACCAGCACTGGAGGAGACGAGGGCAGGAGAAACCTTTAGTCCTCCAGAACCAGCCAGTCCTGCCTCTTAACTAACTTGTCCTGCTGCTGTCAAGGCCCTCCCCTCATTCCTTTCCCCCAGAACCCACACAGAATCTTCCATCCTGCTCTGGCTGGCTCTCATCTTGTTCTCTGCTCTCCGTTGTTATGGTGCTTATCAGAGAGACTTCCCTTTGGCCAAAAACCTTTGGGGAACTGTATATTATATCCTTTTCAGACACGGGCACTGATCGTTGGGATGCTATAAAGCTCTAAGAAGGCCTCCATGGTGTGGCCTTTGCCCTTCTTTCCAGCCTCATCTCTGGCCACTTCCTACTCCAGACTCTTTACCAGTCCCCAGAAGTTTGTGTTGCTCCTTGAGGGCCCTGTGTTTGCTCTGTCCCTCCGCCTTTGCCTCAGCTGCCCTGGCTGCCCAGAATGCTCTGGCAGACACCCCATTGTCTTCACAACTGGCTCTGCCTAGTCTTGGTCAGGGAAAGTGAGTGGCTTCCCCTCCTGTGCTCATCCCGCCCTCCCCCCTCGCTTCCATCCTGACACTGATGGTCCTGTGTTCTAAGTTTGCACTGGAAGTTCTCTGAGGACAGACACCCTCAGTGCCTGGCATGGAATAGTCACCGACACAAACTGTAGAACCTGCGGGTACAGAGGACGTGGGGACTTAGCGTGCATTTGAACCAGTACCACAGCGGGCTGGGGTGGGGGATGAGTGAGCTCGATAAACAAGATGGTCGATGAGGCTCAAGTCCTGCAGTGGGCACTTTTGGACCCAAGCCTCATGGCAGCTCTACAGTAATGATTTGTCCTTTTACTCCTTACAGATTAGTTTTTCGAGGTATGTCTGTATCTCGCCCAAATGCTATGGTTGGCAAATGTCGGATGATCCGCCACTCAAGAGACAAGAAAAATGAACCCAATCCTCAGAGGTGTGTTCTGTGTTCATTTACATTCCTTCTCTCTCCGTTCAGATGGGGGAGGCTACAGGAATGAGGCTCTGGAGAGGGCTCCGTGCCTTGAGCGAGAGGGAGGGTTCTGTCCTTGGGACTGCTAGGGTAGGTGGGCATGTATGAAGGACAAATGTTTTTGCTTTTTTTCTTAAGATTTCTGTTTGACGCTGACCGTTTGCCTATTTTTTCCTTGTAGGTTTGACCGAATTGCACATACAAAGGAGACCATGCTCTCTGATGGTTTGAACACACTCACTTACAGGGTGTTGGACATAGAGAGAAACCCATTATATACCCAAATCACAGTGGACATCGGGACACCGAGCTAGCATTTTGGTACACTAATAAGAGACCTGAAAATGGCCAGGGACCTTTGTTGTGCGTCTCTGCCAATCTTCTGGGCTGGTCCCTTTCATTCTTAACAATCAGAGTGATAGGCCCCCTTCATTCGTCATTCAGATGCCTTTCCAGATGACCAGGACGAGTGGGATATTTTGCCCCCAACGTGACTCGGCATGTGACTTCTTAGCTCTACAAGGTGTTTGTAAATGTAGAAACCATCAGGCTTTGGGGGATTCTCGGCATGTTCACAGTGTCACCCCAAAGAATCAGTATGCAGCCCAAAATCTGGTGACTGTGGGACTCATCCCAGTGGTAAAACTGCTAATTTGTTGTGAAGTAGGTAAGAATTTCGCTTTAAATTGTGGTATTCTTATTACTTTATGAAAAATCGGAGAGTGCTGCTGAAATTGGATTGGTGTGATGTTTTTTGTTTGCATATTTTAACAGAAAAACACAATCTCAACCATTCTCCTTTTACCCCTCCCCTACTTTCTTTTAGTGGTGTGCAACTACTACAATCACTGTGTGTGTGTGTGTGTGTGTGTGTGTGTGTCTTTTCTTAGCAAGAGGATTTTAAAACTTGAGCCTTGGACCTTTTGCCCTGCTAATGTGTGAATTCCAAGGCAACATTAGTCACCAGAGCAAAAGCCTTGGGTATTCTCACATTCAGTGGCCTTTCTCCAGATTGTCTGATTTCTGAATGTAAAGACTTTTTTTTTTTTTTTTAAAGCAGTTTGTAGTATTTTAAAGAAAGAACGAATCGGGTTCTAATTATGATCTAGCTTGATTTTGTGTTGATTCAGATTTGCATAGCTATTTAGTGTTAAATCATGGCAATTTATTTTTCTGAGCATGCTATATGAACTTGAATTTCCTATGTATTTTTATTGTGATATTTTAAATGTAGGGAGGGGATTGAGCATTTTTTAGGGGGGAAAATAATGTATGCTGTACTGGCCGTGAACAGACCTCTGATTTAGTTGGTAGCCCAGGTTTTGTGAAGAGCAGAATCACCTCCGAGCCCATTGAGGGTAAGGCCTCCCTGGTCAGAGTTATCCTGCTAGACCTCTGGGGGAGGCAAAAGCCTAGGCCTCTTAGGCAGAGCTCCCCACCTCCCTCGCCTCCCCAGGTGGGAGGGAACCTCCACCCCTCTCCTAGCCTACCCTGGGACCTCTCCATAGGGACTAGGCTGTGGAGGTGTAAATGACAGCAATCCAGTTGTTTACTGGCCAGGAGTCTGGGGAAGGGGAGGAAATCACTGTTTTGGCCCTGGGGAGTCTGGGGGCCGCCTCCTTCTCTGTGCTGGCCACACTGCCTGGCCTACCTTTGTAGGGACCTGTTCTCCTTCCTCCCCCTTCCTCCTTTCTGTTGCCTTTCTCCTTCCTTCCTCCCTGTTTTTGTTCCTTTGCCTCTTGCCTGTTCCCTAAAACTTGCCTGTGGCACTCAGGGTCAAACAGACTATCCATTCTCTAGCATGAATGTGCCTTCTAATTAGAGATCTAGAAAGAAGTTGAGCTGAACCCTCCCGTACTCCCCCACAGCTACTCTGGTGCCTCAAGCCTCCCATCCCCCTCAGGTTTTTAGCAGGTGCTCCCACTCCAGGGAGGCTGATCCCCAGGGGTGTCGTCTCTAAACCCACCTCTGCTGGGAGAGGGTTAGCCTCCCTGGGAGGAGCTGCACAAGGCAGTTGCTGCCAGTGGGCACCCTTGCCGGGTCCAGCCCGGCTGGGCTGGGCGCAGAAGATTCAGCTGTCTAATCCCAGAGTTGGCCCTTCAGCTGGTGGCAGCCTGGAGCCCCACCCCCGTCTTCCTGGGAACCAGCCCTTAGTGTGGAGGCTGAGCTGGTGCCCAGCCCCAGACTTACCTGTGCCTTTATCGCTGTGAGCATCTTGGATGCTAACATGGTTCTTTTTCCAGAAGCCTTTGTATTGGTTAAAAATTATTTTCCACTGCAGAAGCAGCTGGGCCATGCAGAGAGTATTCTTTCTGTCAGTTTCCCATTTCTTAACGATGTCAGTGAAACCAAGAATGACTGCACTGAGAGGGAGTTTTGGGAAATGCAAAGAATGAAGGCCTCTCTTTCTGTCCCCAGATCCTGACCTTTCCAAAGTGCCTTAAAAGAAAGGAGACAAATACCCTGGGTGGTAATTTCTTTTTACTTTATTTTTAAAGAAAATTCTGATGTTTGTTTGTTTGTTTTCCTGTTACATTTTCCTTTATGTTCCACTGGAATAGTCACGTATATGGTTCGTTCTCAGAACCAAGGGAAATCCTGTTTCACTTTTTCCCCATTTGCTGACCTTCTGGTGCTCTCACGGGGCCCACTTGGGCCCAAGGTTAGGCCCTAACCTTGCTTGCCTGGTCCCTAAGATGCTGCAGGTTCTGTTTCCTCCCTGAGAAGTTCAGGGCCGAGGGTTCAGGGAGCATTTCCTTCACCTGGAAGCTGTCACCATGAAGTTGTTGTGCGCTGCATCTTTCTCCGTTTCTGTCCATCCCGTTGCTGGTGACCCTATCAAGTGGCCTTTGGGCAAGATGAGAGGGCAGCGGTGGCACAAGAGGGTAAAGGAAATGCTGGTGCTGGCTCTCGGGCCGGGTGTGGGGTGCCCCACTCGGCCAGGATGACTGCTTTCCTGTCCTAGGGACCTGTTGTGTATTTCCATTTCCCATGTATGCAAATGTATGGATTTACCATTGTAAGTGGGCAGGGGGGGAGGGGGAGGGGGTGTGTGTCTGACCTTGGTGTTCAAAACAACTGTATTTTTGTCTTTAAAATCCAGTAATATAACGTGAATAAATGACCTTATCTTTGTAGCCTCAGGTGGTTTCTTTTCTGATTTAAGGGGTCTGGGCTTTCCCAGGGCCGGAGGGAAGGGATTGGAACTGTCTTCTGGGAGGATCAGAGGAAAGCAGAGGTCTGCCACCTGTGGCCCCTCATTCTGGGGGGGGGGGCCTGCGGCTGGGAGCACCTGAGTGTGTTCCGCACACCCCACTGGAATCAGCTGTTTTTGAGGCTTTTTTTTTTTTTTTTAATTGAGAGAGAAAGAGAGAGAACAAGTGGGAGGAAGAGCAGAGGAAGAAGCAGACTCCCCCCTGAGCAGGGAGCTGGATGCAGGGCTCGATGGGGGGCTCCATCCCAGGACCCTGATGTCATGACCTGAGCCGAAGGCAGATGCTTAATCGACTGAGCCACCCAGGCGCCCCTGTTTTTGAGGCTTAAAAGGGATGACGAGTGGGACATACTGACTGGCCCCTCACAGGTACTTACTACATAGTAGCTGGTGCCTCATCAAAATGACGTTTCCCCTAGCAGGTCTCTGGTCACATTCTGCTATATGCAGCAGACACCAGGATTGTTCTGGGATCATCCTCAGAGCCATTGCCACAAGGTGTTCGCGGTATAACTTGAGTGGGTATTCTACAAAACAAGATTTCTTGTCAGCCCCAGGAAATGTAAATATTCTCCAGGGTCTTGGTTGTGACTCTGATCTGAGGCAGTATGAACCCCGGCTGCCTCCTCCTTCCCCTCGTTGCCTCCAGGACCAGGCACCAGCAGCCTCTTCCGTGCTGGTTGGATTGACTTGACGTCTGGAAGAAATGTTTCTGAGGAAACCGGTGTGCAGGAGAGGTCACCCTTGCGGTCCAGGTTGATGGAGCTGTGAATGTGGGACCAACTGGGAAACAGGAGCAGGAAGGGCGGCACTTTGTAGCTCCCACAGTGCCATGTGGCTGTGCCCACTCATCCTTGTGACTACTAGAAGGATCCCTAGGGGATTCAGACCTGAACAGAGGTGGCCCTGGGCTCAGATCTATCTGCCTTCAAAACGGAGACAACAAGACTCTAGTCCTTTGGACAAAGTGCTGCCTCGGAAGGCTTTGTAAGCTCTAAGGTCTGGGTTAAGTGGGGCACACGTCTGTCCCCAAAGATGCACATATCCACACAGAGGCATACATACTAACATGCATAACACACCTACGAGAGACCAGAGTACCTGAGTTCGAATCCTACTGTTGCCTCTTCCTAGTGCTGTGACATGACCACTCCTCTCCTGGAGACACCAGGACCTCGCCAGTCGTGTTCTCCTACCCCTTCCTTGCCTCATGCAAGCAAAGGTGTTTGGAAGAGCAGCACTGGGGCGGAAGGGGGCCTGAACCTCTGGTGGTCTCCAAAGGTGCCAGGAAGGGAAGAAGGCAGGAGGAAGGGGGCCACAGACAGGCTCCTGGAGTTGGCCACTTCCTTGAGATGTGCTCTGTCTCTAGTCTCCCACTTCACATGGACCCAGACCAAGCCTGAGCAGGCAGAGCCTGGTGGTCGCGAGTGTGGATATGGTGGGCACCAGACCCCCCAACACAGTACCTTTTTCCATGGGAGGATGTGACCTGGATGCCGAATCACTGACTGACCACCGTCTGTTGGAGGCAGGACCGTGGTGCCCGGGTCAGTGCCTACTTGTGGAGGTACACGAGTGGGCCCTCAAGGCAGGACTGTTTGCTGCTGGTGACAGAGGGGAGCTGTGTGTGGGGAGGGTGGAGGGAGAGGTCAAGGAAATGAGGAGATGGCCAAGTTCTGTGTGTTGCCAAGTCTCCACCACACTTCCAGGCTCCCCTCCTGTTTGTTCCAGGAGGTGAGAGTTTGCACATTCCCAGGGGCCGATTTCTTAGAACTGGAACTTCTTAACCCTGTTAGAAAGGAAATGAGGTTTGTCTGGCTGAGTGGGTCATGCCAGACAAGCCTCATTTCCTTCTCTGGCACAGTCCCCAGGCAGGGAACGTGGCTGTTGCCTTCCTCTGGGCTCAGGGAACTGTGCCCGAGCTGTGAGGTGGAGGAACCTTCAGGGCATGGTTGATGTGGGGAGTGTTAGGGTCAGTAGACCAGAAACCAGGGGCTGTGACATTCCAAGGACATCTGCCCTTGAGCAAGATGTGTGCCAGGTCACCAAGCAGGGGGCCCAGAAAGGTGGCCATATAAGCCCATATAAACAGTAATCATTACTTCTGGCTCTTTCTGCCTTCCCACTCACCGTGTGACCCTGGGCAAGTTGATTCGCCTCCCTGAGCCCTCGGTTTGCTCCTCTTCCTCTGTTTTAGAACTTGCTCTCAGAATCTACCTTTGATCTCCCCATGGTTCTGCCTTCCCCCCACTAGGAAGTGCCCTGATCTTGGGTTTCTTCTTATTGTTGAGGTGAACCCTTCTTATCACCTTGAAGGAAGTCACTTTATCTCTGAGTCTTCGTTTTGAAAAACAGTCGGATCACCCCCATCTGCCCTGTGCAAATCAAAACCACGCTGAGATACCACCTTGCACCAATTAGGATGGCTGTTATCAAAAAACCAGGATAAGTATTGCCGAGGATGTGGAAAAATTGGAACCCCTGTGCACTGCTGGGGTGGGAATGTAATATGGTGCAGAAGCTGTGGAAAATCACATGGCGATTCCTCAATACCTTAAACATAGAATCGCCATATGGCCCGGTAAGTCCACTTCATGCTATATACCCCAAAGAAATGAAAACAAGGACTTGAACAGATATTTGTATACCCTTATTCACAACAGTCAAAAGGTGGAGATGACCCAGTTGTCTGTCAACAGATGAATGGATAAACAGATGAATGGATAAATGTGGTGTATACAGGCAATGGAATACCATTCAGCCTTAAAAAGTAAGGAAATTCTGAGGCGCCTGTGTGGCTCAGTCAGTTGGGCGTCTGACCCTTGGTTTCAGCTCCCATAGTGATCTTGGGGTCATGGGATCGAGTCCTGCATTGGGCTCTCTGCTTGGCCTGGAGTCTGCTTGGGATTCTTTCTCTCCCTCTCCCTCTGCCTCTCCCTCCTACTCTCTCTCTCTCTGAAATAGATAAAAGAATAAAATCTTTAAAAAAAAAAAGTAAATTCGGGGCACCTGGGTGGCTCAGTGGGTTAAAGCCTCTTCCTTCGGCTCAGGTCATGATCTGAGGGTCCTGGGATCGAGCCCCGCATTGGGCTCTCTGCTCGGTGGGGAGCCTGCTTCCCCCTCTCTCTCTGCCTGCCTCTCTGCCTACTTGTGATCTCTCTCTCTGTCAAATAAATAAAGTCTTTAAAAAAAAACTTTTTAAAAAAAAGTAAATTCTGACACATACTACAACATGGATAAACCTTAAAGACATTATGCTGAGGGAGATAAGCCAGTTACGAAAGGACAGATATTACAGGAGTCCACTCACTGTATGAGGTGTCTAAGTCATCACATTCATAGAGACCCAAAGTCAGGGGATAGTTGCCCTGGGGCCATAGGGGAGAGTGAGTAGAGGGAAGAATGGGGAGTTAGTGTTCAATGAGTCCAGAGTTTTAAGTGTAGGAGATGAAAAAGTTCTGAGATTGATGGTGGTGATAGTTGCACAATGTGAAGGTACTAATGCTACAGAACTGTGTACTTAAAAGTGGTTAAACTGATAAATTCCATGTTACATATATTTGCTACAGACGGAATATGTCCCCTCCCCCCTAAAATTCATGTTGAAACTTTATTCCCAATATGATGGTATTTAGAGCTGGGGCCTCTGGGAGGTGGTTACGTTGAGCCGTCGGGCACGGGGTTAGTGTGTTGAGCCATCGGGCATGGGGTTAGTGTCCTTATAAAAGAGACCCAGCGAGCTCCCTCATCCCTTCAGCCGCCTGCAGTTATAGCAAGAAGGTGAGCAGTCTGTGAACCAGGAAGCAACCCCTCAGCGGACATCAAATCTGCCAGCACCTTGATCTCAGACTCCCCAGCCTCCAGAACCATGAGAAATAACATTCCTGCTGTTGATAAGCCATCCAGTCTATGCTATTTTTGCAATAGCAGCCTGATAAGACCAGGATAGTATATTTTACCACAATTTTTTTTTTTTAAAGGAGGCAACTCCCTGTGGCCCAACTTGACCTCCTCCTGCTCTGGGGGTGGCTGAGTAGGGCAGTGTGAGTCCAGCAGCTCCCTGGAGCTCTTGAGTGTGAGAAGAGCTGGCCATGTGGGGCATACCATCGAGGGATCTGCAAACCGAGGTCGCTCAGCTTGGTGCTCTGCCCCCCATGGCCGGCTTTTTGGTTGCTGCCTTTGCCCAAGACAAACATCCTTCCCTAAGGAAGCCAGATGCAGCAAAGCTATGACGTAGACATGACTATCCCTTTGCTAGCGGGGTTTGGGTGGAGAAGGCAAAGCCTGGACTCTGGCAGTTAAGATATCCGGACCAAGGGGCGAGGAGGCGCTCATTCCGAGTGCCCCCTTGGTTCCCATTTACTGTTGACAGAAACCAGGGTTGAGGTGGAGGCCTTTTTAAAGAAGAAATGACAAGCCGGGCCAGATTATACCTAGGCATGAAAAAAACAGTCACCTACACAGGGTCTGTCCAGATGAAGGGGAAGGCCCCCAAGGGTCAGGAGGGAGAGCACAAATGAATTCTGAAGGACAGGAGGGACGGTTTGGAGAGATGGTCCTATGACTCGGGATGGGTGAGGACAGGGGACCCTCCACCCCCATACTGCTAGTCTGGTACAACCTTTCTAGGACGGTACTGTAGAGAAGTCAATCTTTTTTTTTTTAAGATTTATTTAGAAAGAGAGGGGGGCGGGCCTGGGTGGTTCAGTCATTAAGCTTCTGCCTTCGGCTCAGGTCATGATCCTAGGGTCCTGGGATCAAGCTCTGCATCAGGCTTGCTGCTTGGCAGGAAGCCTGTTTCTCCCTCTCCCACTTCCCCTGCTTGTGTTCCCTCTCTCGCTGTGTCTCTGTCAAATAAATAAATAAAACCTATATAGAGAGAGGGAGAGTGAGAGCACATGCCTGCAATTGAGCCAGGAGAGGGGCAGTGGGAGAAGGAGAGAAAGAACCTCCAGCAGACACCCCACCACCCCACTGAACACATGGCCCAATGTGGGGCTTGATCTCATGACCCTGAGATCATGACCTGGGCTGAAATCAAGAGTCAAGACGCTTAACCGACTACGCCCCCCAGGTGCCCCAGCAGAGAAGTAAATCTTAAAAGTGGACCTATCCCTCGACCTTGCAATTCAGCTTCTAGGAATTTATCTGAAGAAAACAAAGCTGTGTACCAAGATGTATGTTTTACTCAGCCGGTGCTTGTAATATGAACACTTAGAAGCTACCATCAATGGGGGCCTGTGCTAAGGAAAATGAGGGGCATCTGAGCAATTAAATACAGTGTGACCATTGAGAATGATGAAGCAGATCTATATTTATCGATTGGGAAGAGGTATGAGAAAAAAAACAAACTACACAATGGTATTTCCATATACGGCAGGGAAATGTATGAATAATTTAGGGCAGAAATTACTCTGTAATTGTTTGTGGGAGCAGATGCACGAGCAATAAAATGAAGAGACGATCTTCCCTTCTCTGCACAGACTGTACAGCCAGGCTCCCGTTTGGGGTAACAATCTTTAGGGTTTGGGGGGTTGCCTGTGGGCTGAGGCCATTAACGGTGCTGGCCCCATTGAAGGAATGAGCTGGATTTTCCCCTGGGGTTGGGGGAGGGGGTTGCAATCCCTGCAAGTGCCCAGACTTGGAAGGAAGTTGGGGGCTTCCTCCCACAGGGAATGATGGAGGCCTGCGGCCTGTTCACATATGGTAGGACGTGGCACACTGTGGGGGTGTTCACGGGGGCCGGACAGGAGCTCAGCTGGGGCTGATGAGCCTCTAGTTATTCTCTCAGAATTAGAAAAATAAAGTTAGGGCATTTCTTGCCTGAGCACAATCAAACATTCATGTGTTTTATACTTGGGGTAATGGAAGTATTCGAGAACAAAAAGAACGGGAGGGGACACTGTTCGTTCCCCAGCTCTCAAGGAGCAAGACTGACCTGAGGCACCTGATCAGGACCCTGTGAGGAGGGTGAGCGTAGGAGGAAGTGAGAGGGCTCCCACTGCCCACAGATCTTTGGCCCCAGAATCCAGAGCTCTGTTGCTGAGGGAGGCCCTGACATCTGGATTCTGACATAGATTTGAGCACAGAGCTATTGCAGACTCATGTCCGGTCCAGATGTGAGTGCTGGACAATAGGCCTGGGCTCCTGGACCTGGTCCCTGCCTGGGGGGCATGCGCCAGAGGAAGGGGTGGGATAGCAAGCCTTGGTATGTCTCGAACTTTGAATCTACCTGGTAGGGTGCCAAGAGTTGTGTGCCCAGCCCTGCCCCACACTGGTCAGCTAGCTCCATGGGGCCTTGGACCTTGGTGTGAAAGGGTCTTGTTCTCTCAGTAACTTTGGCCTGCTCTGATAACAACAGCCCAGGAGACAAGCCAGCGCCAAGGTCCCAGCTCTGTAGTTGCCAACTTTACCGAAGGCAGGTCAGCAGTGAGGGAGAAGGCAAGGGAGGCTGCGGGGTGGGGGTGGGGTGAGCAGCTGCGTGCGGGCCCTTAGGAGCTCACCTCGCACTTTCCTACCGGCTCTGCCCTGCTCAGACGGTATTCCCCATCTCGAGAAACGGGGGCTTAGGGAGGCCATGTGACTTGTACAAGGTCACACAGAGTGCATGTCTGCCCAAGCTCTCCTGAGTCCCACTGACCGCTGGACCATGAGCCAGCTGGTCATGCAGACTTGGCACCCTCCCTCCCCAAAACAGGTGGCAGCTACGGGGTGAGTGGCACCCCACCCCGGCGGAAGATGTGGCCCTCCCTTCAAACCTGGCATTCAGCAGCAGTGCCCAGGAAAGTGCAGTGCAGGTCGGGCACTGGGCCCAAGAGCGCGGTTTGTATTTTGTGTGTTTTTCGGTTTGTTTTGTTTTCTCTTTACAGTTTAGAGGAGTTGGGAATCAGGCGTACCTCCTGGCAGCGGCTCCCAGAGCAGGGACGCCTGCGCAACCGCAGTCCGGGAGACACGTGGGTGGTGAACATTGAAATCCTCCACGTGGATGCAGGAGACCCGGGTCATGGGGTATGAGGAAGGGAGACTGCAGAGGGCTGAGGCCCCACGTGGCCCTGAAGAAGCCGGGGCTGCTCTCTGCCTCTGGAAGCTTTGCTCTGGGAAGCAACAATCTGGTTTAGGGCCAGCACAACTCCTTCGTGCCGATCCGCTCAGCACTGTCCCGGCCCCGGGGGTGACACCTGGCGTCCCGGAGGATTCACCACAGCATTGCCCCGAGGCTGCGGAGACCAGCCACGCAGGGTGGAGAGAGACACCTGGACGTGGGTTCAGCCCTCCCTTGTCCTTCTGGGTCCCTGTCCCCCCTTACCATCCGGTCTCTGCCCAAAGGAGGGCAGCTGCCACACCATTCCCAATCCCCCTGAATGTTCTCAAAGGCACCTTCCTGAATGAAGCCAGGGCCGTGCTTTGATTGGTCTGATGGGCCCTGATTTTTAGACAGGCTGAGCCAAGAGCATTCAAAAGCCCGTCTTTGGGTTTGACTTTATCAGACTCCAGACCTCAGTGATTCACATTTCATGTGGTTTGCCCGGGATGGGAGCTCACCTAGCCGCGGTGAGACTGTGGAATGAGGAGAGAAGACCAGCTGCCGAGGACAGGAGAGACCTCCCCCATGACTGATTTCTCAGCTCCGAAGCCAGCCTGGGCTCTGCCCCTGACTCAGGTGTGGGGCCTCAACTTTGTCTCTCACCGGCCGGGGGCTTGGTGATTAGTGGGTTTGGCTGATGTGCTTGGCCCTGCTGGCTGCCCAGGGCCTGTGGGCACTCTCCCCATCTTGGGCCTGCCTGATCTTGTGGCAGGTTCACTGCCCACACCTTCCAGAAGACTGTTCCAGGGCTTTTCTTCATGGGAAACAAGGCCTGCCAGGCCTTTTGCTGGCCCGCCACCAACTCTGAGGTGAGGACATGGGGGGGGGGGGTGCTTTGCTTTGGGGAGATGCAGGCAGTAGAGGGAGCTAAGGAAGCCTGGACGGGGAGCCCAGTGTTGATCCAACGGGTGACCAAGGCCAGAAACTGGGTGGGGAGGCTGTGAGGGCCCTTTGGGGCTGCCAGCCATGGTTCTAGGAAAACTCTCCAGGCTGTTTTATTTCTCCAGCTCCTTCTGCCTGTTTGAGGTTGCTGCTGGGGTGCTTAAGATGGAACTCAAGGCCAGAAACAAAAGTCCCCTTTGTCAATCCAGGAAACCAGGGAGGGGGAGGGTGGAAGGAAAGGCAATTCCTGGCAGTTCTGAGGCATTCCCAGGGGCATGGCTCGCAGTCCAAAGGGAACTAGGCCTTTGCTGCAAGCCTTCTGGGAAGGCCCTGTTGCTCTTCCTTCTTTAGTCTGCCTTCTCACCTGGACTGAGGCTGCAAAAACACGAAGTTCAGCTTACAGGGTGAAACCAGACTTGTCCCAAGGGCCTCTGGGGGTCTAGCTCCTGTTTTCTCCCAAACGCTGCTAGAGACAGAGCCCGGGGGTTCATCAGAACATCAGCCTCGCACCATGCCCTGGGAGGGCCCCAGCCCTGAGCATCTGTGCTGGAACGTCAGCTTCCTGCTCAAGTCCTCCTGCAGGTAGAGAGGGCCACTGTCTCGCAGAGAACTTGGTGTTCGGGCCCTGCTTCCATCTATAGGAGAGGAGAGGGGCCCAGCAGGGGCTTTAGAGCCATGGAACAAAGCCATTCTACTTGCTTGGAAGGCAGTAATCATCTCAATGGACATAGCTCCATAGCTCCCACAGGTGCTCCCAGCACTTACCAGTTCACAGAGTACTTCCATAACTTCTGGTCTTGTTGCTCGTGATAGCTTTGGGAGGTGACAGGCCATTGGTAGAATGTAAAGGGTATGGGCTTATAATAGGGCCAGATATATTTGGGTTCAAAGACCTGACTTCAGGGTGCCTGACTGGCTCAGTTGGAAGAGCATGTGCCTATGATCTTAGGGTCAGGAGTTTGAGCCCCATGCTGGGTGTAGAGATTACTTAAATAAGTAAATAAGCTTAAGAAAAAAAAAAAAAAGACCTGATTTCACTACATTGCCACTTTAGGACATTGGGCAAATTACTTTTTTTTCCATACAGATATCCCATTATCACAGCACCATTTTTTGGATAGGCTACCCTTTCCCCATTGCTCTGCAGTGCCGTCTTTGTCTTGAAGTTGATGTCCATACCTGTGACGGTCTATTTCTGAACTATATTCTGATGTGTTGCTCCATTTATCTATCCTGTGCCAGACCATACTGTTGTTGTTGTTGTTATTTTAAGATTTATTTATTTATTTGAGAGAGAGCGAGAGCATGCACACACATATGCGCAAGTCAGGGGAGAGGCAGAGGGAGAGAATCTTCAAGCAGACTCCCCGCTGACATGGGGATAAGCCTGATATGGAGCTCGATCCCACCACCCTGAGATCATGACCTGAGCTGAAATCAAGGGTTGGCCGCTTAACTGATTGAGCCATCCAGGTGCACCAGGTTGGTTTTTAAATATTAAACCAAACTTGCACTCCTAGAACAGAATCAACTTAGTCATAATCTATTAGCCATTTTACACACTGCCAGATTTGGTTGATTAATTTGTTTGTTTAGGATTTTGCATTTATGTTCATAAATGAGATTGGCAGCTAATATTCCTTCTCATACTATCCCCATGAGGTTTTCATAATTTCTGAAGGAATTATTTTTCCTTTTTATTTCAATATTACATTTCCGTTCAAAGAAAAACATGGTTTGGATTCTCTCTATTGTATTTTATTTCCATTTCACTAATTTCTGATCTAATTTTTAAGATTTTCTTCTACTCTATTGGGGTATGATTTGCTTTTCTTCTCATGCTTTGAGATTAGGGCTTAGCTCTTGATATATATTTAAGTATATTCATTTAAATTTTCCTCTATGCACATATTTAACTGTATTCTATGTGTCATGTTTCTTTTTTTAAAAATAAATTTGCCTTTTGTATTGTTTTTAAAAGATTTTATTTATTTATTTGGCAAAGAGAGACACAGCAAGAGAGGGAACACAAGTGGTGGGAGTGGGAGAAGAGGAAGCAGGCTTCCCATTGAGCAAGGAGCCCAATGTGGGGCTTGATCCCAGAACCCTGGGATCATGACCTAAGCCTAAGGCAGATGCTTAATGACTAAGTCACCCAGGCGCCCCTATGTGTCATGTTTCTTACTATCTAGTTTTTACTTTGAAATTTTTCCTAATTCCAATAGACTTTTCTTTCATCTAATGATAACATAGAAATATGCTTTTTAAATGTCCTATCATGTGTAGAGATATGTTCATGGAGTGAATGTGACTGCAAGTTGACCCAGGAGCTGGACCTTAGGCAATCAGGGGCTCCTTACCTCCTCCCTGGGCTTTAGAATGTACACTAAGATTACTATTCCACAGTGGGAGCTGTTGCAAGGACATAGCCTTGAGAGACGAAGGTGTTACTGAGACAATTTGGACAGTATATGTTACTGAACTCAGTTAAGGCCTCCATATAAGCTTCTAAGATTTGGACTCCTTTTGCAGTAGCCTAAGGCAAGTCTCATAAATAAGTCTCCTTGCTTATTAAAACTGCCACTCCAGTCAGGAGTGGTCTGCTTCTGCCTCTTCCTGCCCTCTGCAAACAGTAGCCAATTTCAGATTATACCCAGAAATCTCCCAAATTTTTGAATCAATATTTGGGTTTTCAAATTATTGTGAAGTTTCTGTTTCTTGTGGCTTTCTAGCTCAATTTCATTGTAATCAGGAAGCATCTTCAGTATGATATCAATCCTTTGAAATTTGTTGAGACTTGCTTGGTGGTCCAGCATATGGTCAACTTTTGCAAATGTTCTTGTGTGCATAAAATAGACAAGGTAGTCAGAATTTTGAAGGACAGCATTCTGTGTATGCCCACTAGGTTAAATTCGCTAACTCTATAGTTCAAGTCTTCCATAGCTTTAATAAATTTTTAACTCAGATCTTTTGTAACCCTTGTTAAAAATTTTTCACTATTATTGTGCATTTTTCTGGTTGTTCCTGTAGTTCTAAAGATTCCTACCTTTGATGTTTTGAGGGTATATTGTTAGACGCTTACAACCTTAGAATGATTATATCTTTTTGGTTTACAGCCTTTGCCTTGAACTCAACTTTACCTAGGCATTAGATAGTGGTGATGGTTGCATAATCTTGTGGATATAATAAAAATAAATCATTAAGTTGTGCACTTGAAAAGGTATGAGAAAATCTGCCTCTTCTGATACTAATATAGCTGCATCAGCTTTCTTTTGGTTAAAGTCTTTGCGTTCTATATTTTTCCAACCTTTAAATTTTTAAGTCTTCCAACTTTTAAATTTTATGTTTTTACATTTTTATGACATATGTATCCTTATGTCTTACCTGTGCCTCTTATAAACAGCATATAGTTGTTTTTAAGTCCAGTCTAACAATCTCTGTATTTTAACTGCAGAATTTTTTCCATTTATAGTCAAAGTAAATACTGATATATTTCAGTCTAAATCTATCACTTCTTTAAGTGTTTTCTGTTTGTCTCACATGCACTATATTCCCTTTTCTCTCCTTCCTTGACTTATTTTTGAATTGACTATGTATTTTTAACTTTTCTGTTTCCCCTCTATAGGCTTAGAAATTATACAATCTTTTACTATTTTTTTAGTTGTTATTTTACAGGATTACCAGATCAATTATTGATTTAGTAAAGTCTCCTAGGAATTTGCCTTCTTCCAGAACAATGCAAGAACCTTGGAATACTTTCGCTCCTTTTATGCCTTCTTGACTTCTATGTTATTGTTGTCATGAATTTTAATTTCACTGTATTTGAAACCTCACAAGAGATTATAATCATTATTGTTTTACAGTCATTATCAATTTGAATTTATCCACATATTTACCATTTTCATTGCTTTTCATTATTTTCTGCATTTTTAATAATTCCCTCTGGAATAATTTTCCTTTTGCCTGAACAGTATTTTCAGTGTGGCTCAACTGGCAGCAAATTTTCTCCCTCTCTCTCTTTTTTTTGTCTGAAAATACCTATTTATTTTACCTTCATTATTTCTGGATCACATTTTTAGAATGCAAAATTTCAAGCAAGTACAAAAACAGAGAGGCTGGTATAATGAACTTCTGTGCTCATAATTAAACTTCAACAATGATCAGTACCAACTCGATTTGTTTCACTCCACCCATCCCTACCCAGTCTCAGATTATTTCAAAGCAAATATCTGACATCGTAATGTTCAATCTGTAAATATTTACTGTCTATCACTAAAAAGATAAATACTCTTTTTAAAAACCCGATTAAAAATAGTAATTCCTTAATATCAAATATTCAGTGTTCAGTGTTCAAATTCCTCCAACTGTTTCATATGTTTTAATTTATAATTGTTTTTGAGTCAGAATCCCACCTTTCTTTTTTCCCCCCACCCTTGAAGGATATTTTCACTGTATATAGAATTGCATTTGTCAGTTATTTTCTTTCAGTGTCTTTAAGATACAATGAATCCCATTGTCTGCTGATCCTTATAAGAAGATATGTATTAGTTTAATTTTTACCTTTTTTCTTTTTTAAGGTTATAGGTTCCCCTACCCCCGGATGTTTTTAAGATTTTCTTTTTGTCACTGGTTTGATCAGCTTTTCTGTGATGTGGCTAGGCATGGGTTTCTTTTTATTTAACCTGTTTGGGTTTCCAAGACTTCTTGAATCTCTGGCTTGATACCTTCTTCCTTTTGGAAAGTTTCCAGCCATTAGCCCTTCAAGTTTTGCTGTCTGTCTTTTCTGTCTTTCTTGAATTTGAATTACTCATTGTTAGATCTTTTCATCACACTCTTTATGAATTATTCCTCTCTTGTATTTTCAAAACTTTTGTTTTTCTGCACTTATTTCTGGTTATTTTTTATGACTTATTTTCCAATTCATGAATTCTCTCTTTAGCTTGTCAAATGAATTGGTAAACCTATCCATGATTTCTTTTTATTATTATATCTTTATCTGAAATTTCCATTTAGTTCTTTTTTTTTAAGATTTTATTTATTCGTTTGACAGAGAGATAGAGAGCACAAGTAAACAGAGCAGCAGGCAGAGGAAGAGAAAGAAGCAGGCTCTCTGTTGAGTAGGGAGCCTGATGCAGGCCTTGATCCCAGGACCCTGGGATCATGACCTGAGCTGAAGGCAGCCGCTTAGCCAACTGAGCCACCCAGGTGCCCCCCATTTCGTTCTTTTTTCTTTTTCCCAGTCCTCTGTTGAAAATCTCAATCTCGCCTTTGGTAATACCACATGGTAAATATAGTTAAAGTCTGTATCTTATAATTCCAATATTTGGAGACCCAGTGAGTTGTTTCTATTGTCTATTGTTTTTGCTGATTTTCATTTATTCCCTATTGTCTGTACATGGGCCATTGTATTTGTAAAACACAATGCAAAAAATTGTTTATGGCAATAATTTGAGGCCTAACTGGTCTTCCTCCAGAAAGGATTACCTTTACTTGCTTCTGCCAGGCTCTTGGGAGTTACTGGCATTCCAGAATCACTTTATTCCAATTTTAAGGATTGAGATGATCTGAAACTGATCCCCGTGAGGAGGGCCTATCTACTTCTAATTCAGCCTTATTTTTAAGGTTCAGGCTTTCAGTATAATAACCCAAGGGTAGTTCATCAGGGCTCCTCACTTTGGCCACCCCTAAACTTCAATCCCTGTCCTCTGTTCAAAAAAGCCATCTGTCTCTTGTTCATCCATTCTGTCATTGCCAAATAGCCCTCAGGGAAAAAAAATAGACCCAAACACTAATTTATTGTCTTCTATGCCTTCTGGCATATTTGTCTTGTATTTTCCAGTTGTCTTCAGTAGGGGGGATGGGCCAAATTACAAGAATTAAACTCTATTTAACTTTCTGGACCTTAATTTTCTCAAGATGAAGACCTAGATGTATTTGTTGGATTTGGCAACATGGAAGTCACCAGTGACCTTGACATAAGCATGTTTTGTGGAATGGTAGAGAGGAAAGTCGGATAGGAATAATAGGAGTGAATTGGGTGAGGAGGTAGAAACAGCATTTGGAGGCAATTCTACCTAGAAATTCGGGTATGAAGGAAAGAAGAAAAACGAGGTAGGAGATGATGAGGAATGATGTTGGTCAGAGGAGAATTTTAAGACTCAGAGTACTAGAGCATGTTCGTATGCTGCTGGGAATGCTTATGATGAAATGTGTATTTGTCACCTTCATGATAGGTGTATTTCATAGCCATGTGACAGTTAAATTAACAAGTTGGCTTTCTATGTCTGCCGCATAGTGGTGTTTTAATTAGCATGAGTCAAAGCCCATGGGCCCTGCCAGTCCCGTGGTCCAGCTCTAGCTAACTTTTCTTATCATATCCCTAGTCAGTTTCATTTCTTCTTTTACTCACTCCAATACCATGCTTGGTCCTAGATTAAGCCCCCATTCACTTTTACTTGATCTGATTCTCCCGACTGAGGTTCCTACCATTAGGGTCACAGTTCCCAGCCCCTTCTACAAGAAGTCTCCAGAGCAATTCATATATATTATGTGCCAGGTACTATTCTAGGTGTTGGGAGCTCTAAAATGCAAATGTAAACACGTCAGTATCCCACTTAGTAATCCCTCTTCAGTCCCCATTTTCCTCTGGGTGAAGCCTTAAATCCTACCCATCTCTCCAGCCTCGCCCCTCTTCACCTTTGTTTCCTTTCTTCAGCAGGCCACTGTGTGGGGTAAAGCTGGCCTGGCTGAGAAAGAGATGTTTGGGTTGGGGAAGGCAGTGGCTCTCGGTGTCTCAGCTTCTCTGCCCAGCCTGGGCTAACTGTCCCAGGGCTACCCTGTGCCTGGGGAGGCTCTGCTTCCCTTGGCTGGGAGTCTCTGGGGTAGCATTTAAGCCCGAACTCCAGTTCTAGGGAGACAAAGGTAGGAGCAGACACCCTGGACTGGTGAGCCAGAGCTGAACTGTGTCAGGGCCTTTGTTTCTAACTTAGGAGAGGCTTCAGGTTTCTGTCTTTTTTCTAAGAATGGGGGATATGCCACGTGGGTACCACAGCAGCCAAAATCAACAGGAAAAATGATACTCGGGGGAAAAACCTACTCCCTTAAGTCACAGCACTGTGGTGTGTGTATGTGTCAAACTTTCCGTGTCTGTCATAGGATTTTATGTGTCTCTGTATATACATATTTCATCTGTGTGTGTGTGTGTGTGTGTGTGTGTGTGTGTGTGTCCCTGTGTTCCTGGCTGTATGCCTGTCTGTGAAGGGAGAAGAGGGGAAAGTCTGGATTGTGCCCCGTATGCATGAATTAGTGATGGCTGCCTGTGCTGTGTGCCTGTGTCTATCTGCATGTGTGTCTGTATCATGTTTCTGGATGTATCTCATATGTGTTTGTATGTGTTCTAAGCCTCTATGTTTCTGTGTATCCAGCCTCCAAATTCCATAACTTCTTCCCTTCGGACATTTCTCCTTGACTCACTTCAGCTACTCCCTCTTGTGGTCATGTCCTGAATCTTGTCATCAGTCAGAAGGACTCTACCTAGGAGTCTCAAGATCCAGTGTTTCAGATTCTGAATCGCCCTCTCTCCAGTTCTCTCGTGCACTGACCCTCACCCCACAGGCGTCTTACACCATTGGGGCCTCCAGGCTTTCATGGGTCCCCTTCCCCCTCAGCCTTGGTCTCCCAGTGGATCACTTCCACGGTTCCCTCCTCAGATCCTCAGTGTCCTAATCTCTCACTTTAATCTCACCTAGCTAATCCTCAGCAATGTAGTTGAGCCTTACTGGAGAAAAATCATATACAGTTGGGTGGGATGAGTCTACCTAAATAAAGTTTATCACCTGTAAACACAGCTGGGGATTCCTCTACCTGATACAAATAGTCTTTCTTCTCCTATTTAGAGCTATTCGTTTCTCCAGTTGAACCTTTACCCCACTGCAAATGCTTCAGTTGATCTGAACACAGAGGGTTTGCCTCCTAACACCTCACAGAAAAAAACCAAAATAAACCCTGAGGTTAATGGGTGTAAACTTCCCCCATTTCTTGCCCCCCACCTCCAAACTTGTCTGCAACTGCTCCCGTTCTCATCTCCTTTTTCTATGTCTTGGTGTCTTTCCTCACATCCAAGGCTAGATCCAGCCCAAAGAATCTATCTCAGTTCTCTTTTGTCAGTACTCTTTTATTTACTTATTTCTTTTTTTCTTATGTTCAGTTAGCCACTATATAGTACATCGTTAGTTTTTGATGTGGTGTTCAGTGATTCATTAGTTGCATATAATACCCAATGCTCATCATATCACGTGCCTCCTCCTTAGTACCCATCACCCTATTACCCCATCCCTGCCAATTTACTTATTTCTTACCTAGGTTCCACGCCCAGCATGGAGCCAAGCAGGGGGCTTGAACCCATGACTCTGAGATTGAGACCTGAGATCAAGAATGGGATACTTAGGGTGCCTGGGTGGCTCAGTTGGTTAAGCAACTGTCTTTGGCTCAGGTCATGATCCTGGAGTCCCGGGATCGAGTCCCACATCTCCCCCTGCTGAGCGGGGATCCCGCTTCTCCCTCTGGCCTCTCCCATCTCATGTTCTCTCTCTCTCTCAAATAAATAAATAAAATATTAAAAAAAAAAAAAAAGAATTGGATACTTAACCAACTGAGCCACCCAGGTGCCCCTGTCAGTAATCTTTGAATCAAAAATGACAGAATCTCCTTAAGGAGACAAAAAGGGATCCTTTACCAGCTCACATGACTAGGATGCCTCAAGATGTATTCTTTTTAGGAACCGCTATGTCCAGGAGCTCATGTCATACCACCTGGATAATGTCATGATTCTGTGCCTCTGTTTCCTCATCTGTAAAATAGGATATTAATAGTCCTTACCACGTAGAGTTCTGTGAGGAAGAAAAGCCATCAGAAACCCAGAAAGCACTATTGGTGTCTTTCATGTCTTTCTCTATGCAGTGGTTTCATTGTTTTCTCTGCAGCCTGACTTTCTTTTTTTTCTTTTTCTTTCTTTTTTTTTTTTAAGATTTTATTTATTTATTTGACAGAGAGAGAGAGAGAGAGAGAGATCACAAGTAGGCAGAGAGGCAGGCAGAGAGAGAGGAGGAAGCAGGCTCCCTGCTGAACAGAAGAGCCTGATGTGGGGTTTGATCCCAGAATCCTGAGATCATGACCTGAGCTGAAGGCAGAGGCTTTAACCCACTGAGCCACCCAGGCACCCCATGCAGCCTGACTTTCTTTGCTCCCCAGTCATGCAGGAGAAAGTGACCACCCGCAACTCCTCAGCATATCAGGCCAGTTGGAACCAGAATATTTAGATCCCAAATCTTAATACTTGGGAGAGAAAATCCTGTCATCTTAATTTATGTTAGTGTCTACCACTAGGGCATTTAGGTATGGTGAGAAGAGAAATGCCTTGTAAAATATGACTGCAGCAGGCCTACCCTGAGGGTGGTTGGAGCACCTCAGAAAGAAAGGAGAATTATGGGTTGGCCAGACATCCCAAAACGTGTCCACTGCATATGGAGAATGGGGCACATTGGTCTGCTTTATGAGTAGGAATAATACGGGGAATGAAGGTAGAAGCTTCCCTTTGATGAAAAGAAAGGCCAAGCATTCCAGGTGTATAAGTTTAGTCCTTATTCTATTCCCTGGAGTCCCTGGAGGTTGAAGGAAAGTAGTCTGGGTAAGGAGATCGGAGATGCTAGTTACAAAAAAGGACAACAGTGGGAAGTCCCTGTGGGGGAAGTACATGAAGCGGCTGGGGCTTGCCCCGACCTGGCCCTGTTGATTCTATTGGTACAGATACTACATCAAAGACTGCTAAGAGAAGCCTCTGGAAACCACAAGTGTTAACAAGTCAAGATGTGGGGAACTGGGCTCTCCAATCCTGGCCTCCCATCCAAGCCCCCAGGCTTGTGGGAAGAACCCTTCCTGTGTAAATAAAGGAGGTGCTGGCCACACCCCCCATTATGGCATTGGGTCACAGAAGCTCACTTGGCCAGTAGTGACACAGACAGGGATTCCAAGGGTCAAGACAAAAGGGAGGATTATGGGGAACCACCCATCCACCACTTGGTGGCACATGAAAAGGTACAAAACCATCTGTGAGAACAGCATCGCATTAGAGGGGAGGAGTCCCTCCCTCTAAAAATAAACAGTTTTAGACTTTATTTTGACTTTCAGTATTAATTTTCATTTCTTTCTTTTATCTTTTTTTTTTTTTGAGAGAGAGAGATAGAGCACATGCTCGCAAACACAAGTAGGGGGAGGGACAGAGGGAGAAGGAGAGAATCTCAAGCAGACTCCATGCTGAGCATGGAGCCCCATGTAGGACTTGATCTCACAACCCTGAGATCATGAGATCAAGCTGAAATCAAGAGCTGGATGCTTAAGCGACTGAGCCACCCGGGTGCCCTCAGTATTAATTTTTTTCTTGTGTTAAGAAACCTAAATAAAAGAAGGGCTTTTACTTCATAATGTTTCATCATAATAATAGCAAACCCTTATTCAGTGTTTACTATATGCCAGACAATGCTCTGTTTCATATATATTAACTCATTTAATTTTCATAGCCTTTGAGGTAGGTACTATAATTATCCTTATTTTACAGATGAAGAGACAAGGCAGAGAGAAGTAACTTGCCTAAAGTCACATAGCTGGTAAGTGGCAGAGCTGGGATTCCAACCTGGGCGATCTGGGCTGTTAACCACTCTCAACACTGCTGCTCTCACTAGGTGTGTGTTGTTTAGGTTCTTTAGAAGCAAGGAGCTTAGACTCTTTGAAAGTGAGACGCTTCCCACAAGCTACTTCAAGGAAAGGAGGAATTATGGAATTATGCAAGGATAGAAATTGGCTAAAAGAGATGGAAGAGCTTGGAAATTTAAATATAGGCACCATGGTGCAGGCCTTTAGGAGTCTGGAAATGGAGGTTCTGTAGGGCTCAGAAGTCACTCCAGCATCCTCGGCAGCTAGGTGGAGCTCAAGGTTCATCACTCCAGAGTCCCTTCATTAACACCACTCAACACACTTCAGGGGTCTGCTCCACGCTCACCTTATATACTCAACTGGCTTTCCTTCCCTCAGCTAAATATCTTTTTGCTATCTCAGCTAAAGCTGCCTCACACTTTTGTCTTACTCATCTCAGGGCTCTCCCTCCCTTAGAATCTTTCAGCTGATCTCTCTACATTTTCAAGGTCATAATTCTGAGACAGAAAAACTAACTGGCTTAATTTATTTTTTGAGTCAGTTCAAATCGCAGGATGCCAGTCAGCCTATGGTTTGTCTGCTCTTGGGTATGGTATCTACCTCTAGTGCAATCACTTCAGACTGAGATGGAGACTAGAGGACATGCTATAAAATGTGGTTGCCTATGGTTGCCCTTTTAGGTGGTGCTGTGGGTGAGGCTGTTTCCTTAGAAGGTGCCTCCATGATAGGCATGTGGAACTCAGGTCCTGTCTAAGCATCATGTCATCAGGCTAGAACTCTTTTCTGTGCCCCAAGTTAGTTCCATTTCCTTACCTTCCGAGGAAGGCATTTTTTCCCCCTCTGCTACTCTCTAGTCCTATAAGCCTGGACTTGGCTGGTCCACTGAGGACAGCATCTGCAGCCATTGATTTGGGCATTGGTTAAAGAAGGGAGGGAAGAGACAGAAGTCAGCATAAATGAATTCTTATAAGCTTGGGACTCACTCACTGTGAGATCTGGGCAGAGCCCTTTGTTCCTCCTCTCCACTCTCTTGTCTATGTTATGGGACTCTTCAGTGCCTCCTGCCAGGCTCACAGACCAGACAATGCAGACAGGGTTGGTTGTCCACCCAACTAGCTTGATCTCTTCCTCCTTGCTGGATGATCTGCGATTGTATTTGTGTGCTCAGGAAAGCAGTCTCTTCATAGCCTCAGGTGGCACATGTGCATGTCGGGTTGACCATGGTAATTCCATTCCCCTCACCAGTGATGGCTTCAACTTCACCGTGGACACATAATGCCATCTTGGTCAATGCATCAGCTGAAGGGGGAGGGGTTTCTGGAAAAGATTTTTGTTCCTGATAATATTAATCCATGTGGAGGAACTGCCCTTTTGACTCTAAGGCCAGGGCCACACAGTAATCTCTGAAGGGAACAGACTTGCTCTTTGGGAGTTACAGAAAAGCACATTTTTGTTCCAAGTTGGAACAGGTGGCTTTCAATCAAGTGGATAAATGAAAAAAGGAATGTCCTTCATCAGAGATGATGCAGAGATTCCTACTCTGGAGAAGAAGGTGGGAATTAAAAGGGAGAAAGTTGAGTTAGAAGACCTATAAGTCATGTCCTGCCTCAAACAGGTAGAATTGTGTGATAATTTTTCTCTAGTCTTTGCCTTATTATCATGTTAGATGAAACTGATCTCCTTTAATAGGAAGGGTCAATCCTTTGCCCCATTTTGGCACTCAAATGTTGACCCTGGCTTCTACTTCATTTGCCCATTGGAGGATCTCTCTCCTCTATACCTCTCCTCCTTAATAATGAGTTAGACATTTGGAGATCCGGTTCACAATGGAAGCTTTTCTGTGGTCAGCCTGCCCTCTGCTGGATTAAGCAGATAGACTGCAGAGACACAGACTTCTGGGAAGGGCCAGCTTTCTGGAAAGGGGACATGTTCAGTAAATTAGATTTCTCTTGGGGTCACTCTAGGCCATTTGTTCACCAGAAATCAGATCCAGGAGGCTGTAACCTAGTCCCTGAGTGCAAGGCGAGAAGCTTCCTGATGAATACAACTGCCTGGTTTAGAGGTTAGAAGTTGTGTTGTGGAATTTCTTTACAGATAAAGAGATATGAGAGGCCTCGTTTGTCTAGTGTTAAAAACAAAATTTCCTAGACAAATTGGTCTCCTAGTAACTGCTATCGTTTATTATCTTGCTAATAAGGGATCAGCAAGATGACCAAAGCCTATGCTTTTGGTATGAAAAGGACATAGAAATTGATGGGTTATATAGTTGGGATACGGAAGACTTACATAAGCAGCTAGTTTAGGGGGAAAAAACCCTTCCCAACTAAACTAGGTAAAGATTGCAGTTTTGGGACACAGTAATAAAAATGTCATATTTAAATCTGCTATTACAGAGGAAACATAGATGAGGAGAGTGTGTGATGTCAGAGACACTGGCTATTAATCAGAGATTAAAAATCCAACACACCTAGGAAATAAAGGATGATGCTGCTAACAATAACAAAATTTCATTTCTCAGGAATGGTATCTGTTTGTTGTGGATGTATGAACTACAGACATAGCCACAAATAAGTTCTGACTTGAAACAGGCTGCTTGACAACAGGGATTATTTTTAAGCAGTAAGCAGTGCAGATAGAATACAGTTTATGTGCACCCTCCCACCCCTCCCACTTCTTTTTTTTTTTTTAGTTTAGAAGCAATTTTTATTTCTCTGAAGTTAGAATTACCAGAGATTGAATTTTTCCATACAAGTTCAATTTTGAGATAACTGATATCTGCACCTTTAAGTACTGTAACTTTTCTTCTTGAAATTCAAAAAAATATTTCACATGCTTATGAAAAATAATTTTTTAAAAGATTTTATTTATTTATTTGACAGAGAGAGAGAGAAAGATTACAAGTAGGCAGAGAGGCAGGCAGAGAGAGAGGGGGAAGCAGGCTCCCCGCTGAGCAGAGAGACCGATGTAGGGCTGATTCCCAGGACCCTGAGATCATGACCTGAGCCGAAGGCTTAGGGTTAGGCAGAGGCTTAACCCACTGAGCCACCCAGGCGCCCCATGAAAAATAATTTTAATGATGTAGAAAAATGAAGAGAATAAAATATTGGTCCAATCATCCAGATGATGTCAGGTGAATATCACTTTGAAGAACCTCTCTCTCTCTCTCTATGTACACACACACACACACACACACACACGAAGATTAGATAGATACATAGATAGATGAGGCTCACAACACTTTCTGAAAATGATGAGGTTAGACATGTTTTGGATTTTGGAATTTTTTATATTTTGGGAAGATAGTATGGTTTATATGCTATGTATCTTATAATATCTCCAAGCAGGATCTAGGGAGTACTCCGTAATTAAACATGTTAACATTTCTGCATATGAATATTCACACTAAAAGATCTTTAAAAAACTGCAAACAGCCTTACTTAAATTCAGGACAGATTGTGCTGCCAAATAACTTATAAAATACCTTTAATTTTCACAGCTTTTTAGATTTCAGAATTTTAGGTAAGGAATTGTGGACCTGTGTTTTCATAAAATAGGGTAATATAATACATGCTATTTTTTTAGAGGAAAAAAAAACAATTTAATTTTACCTGAAATTGAATAAAAAGAAACTAAAGTGAAACCGAAGGAATTATCTCACTTTACATAAGTGTTTCTTTTTCAAAATAAGTATTATTTTCTAAAATATTTTTCTAAGGTAAAAAAAGAGAGTAAGAAAAACAATTAAAGGGCACCTGGGTGGCTCAATCAGTTAAGTGGCTGCCTTCAGCGCAGGTCATGATCCCAGGGTCCTGGGACTGAGTTCTGCATAGGGCTCCCTGCTCAGTGAGGACCCTGCTTCTCCCTCTGCCTGCTGCTCCCCCTGCTTATACTCTCTCTCCTGTGTCAAATAAATAAATAAGTAAATGAGTAAATAAATAAATAAATATCTTTAAAAAAAAAGACAAATAATAAAAGATTGGAGTCATTATGTCAGAATTATTTGTGATAGAGATCTTCCCTACATGTTCTAAAGTACTATTAGGCTCAAGGTCCTCCAAATATTTGGTAACATTCCCTTTGGTATCTTGAAATTCTTGGGTAATACAATCTACTCATACAGATAATCAAAAAATAAATATATGCCTAATATATATGAAAAAATTGTTACAAAATATAATAATGTGTATTTCAATATTTAAATCCTTGGGCCTAAAGATTTAATAGCAGTTACAAGAAGAGAAGCCATTTAAAATGGCTTTCCATTTAAAATGAAAGCAGAGGTGTAGTGGACACTAGAATAAAATGTGTGGTTAAATAATTATAGAGAAGACTTATTTGTATAAGTGAAATACGGAAGTACCCTTGATTGAAGTAAAAATAACATGACGAGTATTAGGTAGAGATAATGAATATCCTATTGTTGAAAATGAGCTGGCTCTTTTCAAGGAAGATGTAATAATCTTCCATGTTGTGTCATGGGATGGGATAGTGGAAGAATGTCAGAAATCACACACCCAAGTAGCTATCTCATCATATCCTGGAGCAAATATTTGGATTTTCTTTGTGATATTGGAGATCATGTCTTTGAAGAGTTGATGGGAAATTGAGAAAGATTTGAAAAAAAGAAGTAGTATTTAAAAGGCTAGAGAGAAACTGTGTCCAGACCTTCAGGGATACAGAGTATCAGATAAGACTAAAAGCCAACAGGAAATCTCCAAATAAATCATTTCAGTATGTAATTTTCACAACATAGATTTCTTACTATTTTGCTGCAAATATTTTTTTAAAATTTATATAGAATTGTAATACAATATTTAAAAACTAGCCTTTATGAAATTCATCTCATTTGTCTCTATTCATTTAATAATGTATGGTTTGAAGCCTATCAAAAGGAGTCTCAAGTCTCCCTTTGAACATTTGCATTTGGTTTCATTGTTTTTCTAGGAACCTATCACTGCAGTGAAACTTTTAAAATAAATAGGTAGTTGGAAATGCTATAAATACTTCAGCTCTTTCCAAGAAATGGGTATGCAAATCCCAACTATGGCCCCAACTTTTCATAATTAGACTGATTAAACTGTAGGGCTTCAAAGTCTTTTTTTTTTTTTTTTTAAGATTTTATTTACTTATTTGACAGTGAGAAAGAGATCACAAGTAGGCAGAGAGAGAAGGGGAAGCAGGCTCCCCGCTGAGCAGAGAGCCCCACTGGAGGCTCGATTCCAGGACCCTGAGATCGTGACCTGAGCCGAAGGCAGAGCTTAACCCACTGAGCCACCCAGGCGCTCCTCGGTTTCAAAGTCTTATTCTTTTAAATCTTTCTGTTTATTTCTTTTTTTTTTTTTTAGAGGATTTTTTTTTTAAGATTTTATTTGTTTATTTTACAGAGAGAGACACAGCGATAGAGGGAACACAAGCAGGGAGAGCAGCAGAGGGAGAGGGAGAAGCAGGCTTCCTGAAGAGCAGGGAGCCCGATGTGGGACTCGATCCCAGGACCCAGGGATCATGACCTGAGCCGAAGGCAGACGCTTAACGACTGAGCCACTCAGGCGCCCTTTCTGTTTATTTCTTATCACTTAACTCTTCCCGCAAATGTTGGCTAGTGTTCCACTGGTTTCGAATGTATTAATCTCCTAGTCAGGTATTGTGAATTCAATCCTATCTTTAAGCCTAGTCAACTAATTGCACTAAATGAAAGCAAAATTTCCAAACCAGTGCTTCTAAGCAGTTTTCCCTCAGGGAGCAGATGATAGAATTCTTTTCCGGAGTAGGCGGAGCAGGCGCGCAGACGCGGACCTCTAAGAGCCGCCCGAAGCTCCGCCCCTCACGCACTCCACGCCCCTCTGTCGTGTACGCCGTCTCCGGAGCTGGCGTAGGACGTCGAGCGGAAGTGGTGTAAGGCGGCCGCCGGAGGTGAATTTGGTGTTTTGCGCGACTGGGCCTAAGGGTGGACTGGTTTGTGTCCCAGTGAAGATTTCACTATGTCGATCGAAATCGAGTCCTCGGAGTGAGTCGTGCGGTGGCGGAAGTTCGCGAAGTGGTGGGGGCGGGGAGGTGAAGGGTATGGAGTGGAAGATGCTCAGGGGGAGGCTTTTGAGAGCCTAGGGAGTGGAGGGCTTTTCCTTGCCCACAAAGAGGCTTCTTGGATGTGGCTACCTCGGAGGCGGGCCCACTAGAAAGTAGCGAATGAGAAGCTCAAAGCCCATGGGAGACTGCACGGGGCTGGGAGGAAGCATAGGCCCTTAAGATCTGAGTTTTAGCCATCGCAGATCTCTGGCATGTTCTTGACTGATCAAATTGCCCGTACATTCTGAACTACAGTCTAATTACCTGCACAAGGGAGCTTGGATTCTAAGCTTCCTTCTCTTCCCGCTCTCCCTTAAACAGTGTGATTCGTTTCCTCTGTGCTTACATGGCCCCTTTGCGTTTCTCTACCCGGCACTTACTTACCCAGTATTGTAGCTGTTTCTCTGCCCACCCTACTGGCCTGTGTAGGCGCCTAGGAGTCCTTATAGTCCTAGTGCTTAGCACTAGTGATTGAGCACTGCCTTTGGAACGAATGAATGATTAGCTGTTTTATTAAGTGGTATCTGGCTCTGAATTTTGATTGGTCAGAGAGTTCTCTGTAGCTACAAAGGAGAGACAGAATGTGAAGATGGGGCCAGAAGAATGATCGATTTAAGGGGGAGGCGGACTAATGACTGAAGAAAGTCTTTAGTGACCTTTTTTAGAACTTCACTCTCTACCTTGCCCTTGCCTATACTTAATAATTAAACCAGCAGACATAACATTTGTGTCCTGAGTGTAAGTAAGGGAGAAGACTTGTCCTGAAGACCTGCCCCAGGAGAAAGGGAGGCTTATTCATTCAACAAATATTGAAGTCTACTCTGTACTGTTCTAGACCCTAGGGATGCAGTAGCGAACAAAACACAAATGCCTTTATAGAATGTACATTGAATGTACATTGTGACTGAGGAGGGTCTACAACAGACAAACACTATAAGTAAGAGACTTAACAGATGGTAGTAAGTGTTGTGGAGAAAAATAACGCAAAGAAGGGTGATAGCGCTGGCAACTAAGACAGCTAAGGGCAGTAGTCGCAAAGAATTCCATGCTTTGGGAGTCTAAGTAATAGCAGACAGCACTCATTCTCCCATCCTTGGGCTACTGCGTGCTTGTTTGTTTGTTTTATTTGCTTTTAAGATTTTATTTTTAAGTAATCTCTACACCCAGTGTGGGGCTTGAACCCACAACCCTGAGATCAAGAGCCTCACAGTCTACTGACTGAACTAGTCAGGTGCCCCTGCATGTTTTTATTATCAATAATAGCTACTATTTAGTGAGTATTTTCTATGCTAGTCATGCTATAAACAGTATAGTCAACCCTACAGGATAGGTATTTTTCTTAACAGATGAGGAAACAGGCACAGATATCTTATCTGACTTGCCCAGGATCACAGTAAGTGACCAAACTCTGATTCAAATCCCAGCCTATCTCCAAAGCTTTTAGGTCTTTATGTATTACAGTTGACCCCTAAATAACATGGGCTTGAATTGTGCAGGTCTGCTTATCTGAGGATATTTTTATAGTACAGTACTATAAATGTAAGTTCTCTTCCTTATGATTTTCTTTTTTCTAGCTTGCTTTATTGTTAGAATACAGTATATAATACACATAACATACAGAATATATGTTAATCGACTGTCTATATTATCAGCAAGGCTTCTGGTCAACCGCAGGCTACTAACATTTAATTTTTGGGGAATCATAAGTTAAACACAGATTTTTGACTGTGCAGGGGGTCAGTGCCCCTAACCCATGTTGTTCAAGAGTCAACTGTACATTGTGTTTAAGAAAGTAAATTTGATTTGAGGTGTATCAAATGTGAGATTTTTATAGCGAAGGTACCTTTTTTGGGAGTGCAAATAGAAGTATGCTAAGAAAGATAGTAGGTACTAGAATAGCAGGGATCTAAACCTGAATATCTCTTAAAGGGGCCATGAGAGAAAAGACTACTTAATGCAAGTAGCAGTAATCACTTTCCTTCTGCAAGAGTTTTTAAGAAGAGAATGTTTGCTTTTCTGTCCAGGTATGTGTGCTCAGGAGCCACATTGTCAGTTTGAACCTTCATTTTTCCATTTATCTCTGTTACTTGGTCAAATCCTTATCTGTAGGGGCGCCTGGGTGGCTCAGTGGGTTAAACCTCTGTCTTCAGCTCAGGTCATGATCTCAGGGTCCTGGGATCGAGCCCTGCATTGGGCTCTCTGCTCGGAGGTGAGCCTGGTTCCCCCTCTCTCTCTGCCTGCCTCTCTGCCTACTTGTGATCTCTCTGTGGCAAATAAATAAATAGAGTCTTTAAAAAAAAAAAAAAAGCTGGGGGTGGGGGCTTTATTTTGTGGACTCTTTGGTGTGTGAGGATTCTTGAGCTAAATGACTTGCTTTTCTTTCCAGTGTGATCCGTCTTATCATGCAGTACCTGAAGGAGAATAGTTTACATCGGGCACTAGCCACCTTACAGGAAGAGACAACGGTGTCTCTGAATACTGTGGACAGCATTGAGAGTTTTGTAGCTGACATTAATAGTGGCCATTGGGATACTGTTTTACAGGCTATACAGTCTCTGAAATTGCCAGACAAAACACTCATTGACCTCTATGAACAGGTAAGAGTGAAGGTGATGCTGATCCTCTTGAATTGGCTTACGGTGGGCTGCCTCACTGGGAAGCATCGGTGAGCATTCCTTGAAGCGCTGTGGGACTGTAGCAGCCCTTAAAACTTATACCGTCAAGGCTTGAGTACTACTTTGTGTGTTTTTTTCCTCTTTTTTTTTTTTTTTTGAAAAGTCAAGATTTTCCTTAATTAAAATTGTTTTTTAAGTAATCATTAAATAAACTGTTCTTATACCAAGTTATTACAGTCATTTCTGGCACTAATCACCCAGAGTTAGTGCAGACCCTGTAAGCTAAAGCCTCAGTCCTCCACAAGATTCCCTTTACTTCAGACACAAGCTGCACTTTTTTGGGGTGTTAGGCCCCCCACACTGACCAAGTGGCTCCATATCTCGGGGTCCCCATGACCCCTTCAGAATTGATAATTCACTAGAATGAATCACAGAACTCAGGAAAGTACTATATTTATGATTACAGTTTTATTATCAAGAATACAGATCAGGACTAGCCAAATGAAGAGACACATAAAGGAGAGGTCTTGGAGGGTCCTGAGTGCAGGATGCTCTCTCCCTATGCTCTCTAATGCTCTCTCCCTATGGATTCAGAGTGTCTCATTTGGCTTATTAATGTGTTTACCAACCAAAAGCTCCATTGGGGGTTTTTATTGGGGTTTCATTCAGTCATCAGCTCCCCAGCACTCCTTGGAGGTTGGGCTCACTCAAAACCTCAGCCTTCTAATGTGATTGGTCTTTCTGGCAAAAAGCCCTTTCCATGAGCTGTCTTCATAGCACAAACTCAGATGTAATGCAAGGGGCTCATTAATAATGAAGATATTCCTATCATTAGGAAAGTTCCAAGGTTTTTAAAGCTCCGTGCCAGGAAACAAGGACAAAGATTGTACAAATTAGTCATTATACACTTGTATAACAAGAGAATGGGCTTTCTGGAAATAGGAATATAGTTGATTAAAATAAAAATAAGATAGTTTTTGTGTTTTTTTTACAATTCACGTGAGTTTAGTAATTCCCCAAAGAAAATTTTGTTACCTGGAGAAAGGCTTCTCTGGAGCCCATGGAAGTATTCTCATCTTTAGTTTTCTTCAGTTTCTGTATTCTGAGCAGGAAGCCTGAGAGGAGAGGAGATGGGTAGATAAAAATGAAGGACAAAAATGGAAAGACTGGGGTGGCTCAGTCGGTTAAGTGTCCAACTTCAGCTCTAGTCATGATCTGAGTGTTGTGAGATCCAAGTCGTGCGTCAGCAGGCAGTCTGCTTCCTCCTCTCCCTCTGCCCCTCCCCGCCTCATGCTCTCTCTCCCTCTCATAAATAAATAAGATCTTAAAAAAAAAAGATTGAGGTTATCATTTATAATTGCTTCATTTATCTACCTGAAAATGCTGGGGAAAGGAGGAAGGCATATTTCCTAATTTTGGAAATCATGTTGGGAGGCCATTTCTGAAGCAGAAATTGTACTGAAAGAGTACTAAGAGAATGTATTGAAGCAGATGTTTTCTTTCCATTTTCCAGGTTGTTCTGGAGCTGATAGAGCTGCGTGAATTGGGAGCTGCCAGATCACTCCTCAGACAGACAGACCCCATGATCATGTTAAAACAAACACAGCCAGAGCGGTATATTCATTTGGAGAACCTCTTGGCCAGGTCTTATTTTGATCCTCGTGAGGTATGACAAGAAGCTCTTGTTAACTTTTAAAAACATGCAATAATTACTCTGTTTTTTTACCATTTTGTTGGATACTGATTTTTAATTTTTGAGAATGATACTTTACTGTTTATTTCTGTTGATTAAAATTTACATATGCTAAAAAAAAATTTGTTCCATTTTCTGAGTATTTGAAGGTCTTCCCTCCTCAATACACCCCATTTTAGAGAATTGTATGTTGATTAGTCAAAAAATTTACTCTGATAAAATTTCTGCATCAGCCCAAGTACGTGTTTGACCCTGAAGTGCTGCCTGACTGCTAGTATATTTACTGTGCATTTGTGTCTCTTGGCCCAACAAGTGCAGTTTTCTCTCAACTTTCTTAGTTCTTAGAAAGCTCATGCTTTTGTCTCAGCCAGTTATGCTTACTGGTAGAGTGTGGTGACTGATAATTCTTTTCTTCTTCCCAAACCTCATTATATGTTTCATTGTTTCTCACCCAGCCTTTTACTAGTCTAAATAGGAAGAAGAAGAATTTAATAGGTCCTGGAGAGTGGAAAGTTAGGGTAAACTCACAGAAACCATGAGGAAAGAAATTTAGATTACCATGACAGGATTCAAGTTAGAGGTGGTGAAGAACTTCTGGGCTGGGAATCACTAGACTGAAATAAATTACCAAAGAATTACTAAAAGAATCTTCAGCTCTGCAGATTTTTCAAAAAACTGGAAAAACAACTCTGGCTTTGACATTTATTTGGACCCTTTCAGAAATAACAATGTGGAAAAAAAAAGAAATAACAATGTGGACTGGCTGACCTCAGTTCTCTCCCAGCTTATACTTTTGAAATGCAAGTGGGGAGAGTTGGGAAGTTGTCTTAACTAATTAATATAATTAATCCCTTCTTTAACCAGGTAGTTTCTTTCTTTCTTCTTTTATTAAGATTTTATTTGTTTATTTGACAGAGAGAGAGAGATCACAAGTAGGCAGAGAGAGTAGGGGAAGCAGGCTCCCCGCTGAGCAGAGAGCCCGCTTCAGGACTCGATCCTAGGACCCTAGGATCATGACCTGAGCGGAAGGCAGAGGCTTTAACCCACTGAGCCATCCAGGTGCCCCTATATTTTTTTTTTTAATGTTTCTGCTTGGCGTGCCTGGGTGGCTCAGTTGGTGAAGCATCTGCTTTCGGCTCAGGTCATGATCCCAGTGTCCTGGGATGGAGTCCCAAGTCAGGCTCCTTGCTCAGCAGAGAGCCTGCTTCTCCCTCTGCCTGCTGCTCCCCCTGCTTGTGTATTTTCTCTCTCTGTCAGAAAAATAAAATCTTTTTTTTTAAAGATTTTATTTGTTTATTTGATACACAGAAAGAGACAGTGAGAGAGGGAATACAAACAGAGTAGGAGAGGGAGAAGCAGGCTTCCCGCTGAGCAGGGAGCCCAATTTGGGGGACCCTGATCCCAGGACCCTGGGATCATGACCTGAGCCGAAGGCAGACGCTTAACGACTGAGCCACCCAGGTACCTCAAATAAATAAAATCTTAAAAAAAAAAAAAAAGTTTCTGCTTAATGATTATTGTTGGTTTTAAATAAGCACACTCATATCCTGTAGTTACTTCTTAGAATGATGCTACCCCATCTCATTTTTCAGGCATACCCAGATGGAAGTAGCAAAGAGAAGAGAAGAGCAGCAATTGCGCAGGCCTTAGCTGGGGAGGTCAGTGTGGTGCCTCCATCTCGTCTCATGGCATTGCTGGGGCAGGTAATTAAAGTCTGTGGAACCGAAATTACACTGAACTCCTGGTACTGTTTCCTGTATATAAACTCTCTATCTGTAGGCTCAAGAAATCAGACATCCTTGGAATTGGGGACAACCTGCAGAGCTGCTTGTATCAGCACCTGTGCCATGCCACCCTCATCTTTCCTGGGAGAAGCAGCATAGATCAGTGGTTAATAGCACAGGGTCTAGAAGTTAATTAGAATTAGGATGATTGTAGAATCTATCATTCCATCTGGGATGGCTTGAGGGTACTATTGATCATCATGCCAGGACACTGCCAAAGGCAAATTGGAATAAATGTTTACTTTAGTTTGAATCCAATATCTCTCACTTACCGACTAATGTGGTCTTCAGCACATTACCTAACTTTTCTGGATTTTTTTTTTTTTTAACTAATCTGTGTACCCCTTGTGGGGCTTGAACTCCTGACCCTGACCACATTAAAACCTCACAAGTTGATAAGAAAAATAGTAAAAATACAGTAGATAAGTGGGCAAAGAACATAAACAGTAAACAGAAGAGGAAATAAATTGGGAGTCAAAATAAGAGTTGGCAAATGCTCTAGCCTCGGACCATCAGTCTCCAAAATCCATGATTTTTCCACTCCCTATAATTTGTTCATAAACACTGTTGAAGTTACAACTTTTTGGGAAAACGGTTTGTCAGTGTGTATCAAGAGCCTTAACCATTCATATTCTTTTTTGGATTCTGTAATTCTTCTTTTAGGAATCTACTCTGAGTGAGTATTATCCCTCAAATAGAAAAAGCATTATGTTCAGAAGTGTTTGTTGTGGCATAATTTAGCCTTGTAAAAAATTGGTAGCAGTGTGACTGTCCATTAATGTATTAATTGACTATTAAACCCTTCACCACATACGGTGTATTTTATAGCCATTGAAATGATAGTTATATCATTGCATGATCTGATGATAGGTGAAAACAATATAAAATTTTATGTAGAACATTGTTATAGGTATGTTAATAAACGCATGTGAGGGGGGAAAACACTAGAAGTATATATAAAATGCTAACTAATAGTTGGATGTTGGGACTATGGGAGATTTTTGTTTTCCAAATTTTCGTTTCTAATAAAAGTTAAACCTCTGTGTTGGCTCTCAGAGTTTCCTGCATCCCGGGATCAGCCTGTGTCCTGAAACACACAGAGCTGTGTAGATTATATTGTCTTTGGATGGCCAAAGATACGTGGGCGTGGGTGTTAAACTGATCCTTTCAGGCTGACTTTGAGCAGGACTGGATCTTAGAGGCACCCAAGCAGATTAGTGTACGTTTCTTTGCTCACAGGCCCTGAAGTGGCAGCAGCACCAGGGGTTGCTTCCTCCTGGCATGACCATCGATTTGTTCCGAGGCAAAGCAGCTGTCAAAGATGTGGAGGAAGAAAAGTTTCCTACGCAACTGAGCAGGCATATTAAGGTAGGATCCTTAGATACTCAGCCATTTGCTAATCATTTGTTGAGGACTTCATGCTTGCCCAGCCAGGCCCTGTGCCGGGAGCCTGGATTGGGGAAGCAGAGCTCATTCTCCAGCTCTGACAACATTCAGGGTTGCTGCTGGTGATCACTGGCATCCTCCTGGGCTCTGGCAGTGGCACACCTCAGGTGTATGTATATCCATATATTTGGCAGCTGGCCCATCCTCTGCCCTTGCACTTCTTCCCAGGAGGCCTTCATTTGGAAGAATGGTTAGCTCTTTGGGTGAACCTGGAACTCACTGTGAACTTTCTGTGTATTCATCCTGTTCAGTGTTGCAGTTTTTGCCTGCTCCATGTCCAGCAAATTACCAGGCACGGGTTGTAAAGCAGGCTTGTGTGGTTTTGGAGAAAAGTAATTTTATCATCTCACGGCTGTTGGATTTTGTTGTTGTTGTTGTTGTTAATTTTTTTTTGATATGAGACTTTTCTAGGATAAAGCACAATCACGTAACTGCTGCAATTCCCAGAATTACAAGCATATTTGCTACTTCATCTCCTTTATATTAGTTTCTCTCTGGGTTTGTGCTCTTACTGAATTTATGGATTTTGAAATGTTTCATATTCCTCAAATCTTGGGCTTTGGCTTAGAGCTTTACATTTATCTTTTCTGGATTATCTGTTCTGATTCCCATGTAAAGATATTTCTGAGTAGCACTGTTATATTTACTTGGCTGAAGCCTTGAGGCAGAAATCCATTATACCATTATAATTACGCTGCTGGGGTAAGAGTTTCTTTTATAAACACTTTCCTTTTCTGGTATTTAAAATGAAATTTATAATAGAGCTTTTCTCTGTTTTCCTTTGTCTAATGTTCTTTAGTTTTCATCTGTTACTGGGAACATCATTGCTGGTAAATGCTCAGGATACATCTCCTTTCCTAGGCAAATAGTCTGTCAACTGTAAGTTCTTGGTCAGTCAGCCACAGTTATCACTTGATTAAATGAAGGTCATGAAAAGAAACAGGATGGGAAATTTATTTACAAAACAATATAGGAAAACAGGCATTTATTTTGAAAAAATGAATTATTTTCCTCTAGATGTACAACATATTGTCTCATTTTGAATGTGAAGGTCATCCTATGGCTGCGTCAGGTTAAAAACTTACTATTTTAATAGGATTATTTGTTCCAAGTTATGTGCTAAAATAATTCTTTCATATTGCTTTGGAAATACCAACTTCACATTAAAAGAAACTAGTTTAAACTGAGAGCCCAGACCTAAAACTGGTCAGAGAAAATAGATCCATTGTCTCTGTCCAGATACAGAAATACCCCTCCAATACTCTGTAAT
The DNA here is from genome assembly GCA_028533885.1 of Nasua narica. Taxonomy (NCBI): domain Eukaryota; kingdom Metazoa; phylum Chordata; class Mammalia; order Carnivora; family Procyonidae; genus Nasua; species Nasua narica. The sequence goes on along the minus strand of CM052813.1, from coordinate 47,160,052 downwards.
AGAGGCTAGCTGTGACTTTGTGCTAGGGCAGGATTTCTCTAAAGGTTAAAATGGAAATTGTTGTAAGGTCAGTAGATAAAAATGCATCTGTTTCATTGTTTCATTTGAAACAGTTTGGTCAGAAATCACATGTGGAGTGTGCTCGATTTTCTCCAGATGGTCAGTATTTGGTCACTGGGTCTGTTGATGGATTCATTGAAGTCTGGAACTTTACGACTGGAAAAATCAGAAAGGTAAAGTATTTAAAATATATTAACTTTTCTAATGGGAGAATTGTCTATTTTTCATTTTTCAAGTATCTTATTTTTACAATATAAGTTTATTTTTTAAATCAATAACATGTCCATCTGATACAACTTTTTTTTAAGCTAATATTTGTTTGAGAGAGAGAGAGGGAGAGTGCGTTCAAGTGCTAGCTCAAGCCCGAGCAGGGGGAGGGGCAGATGGAAGGGAAAGGGAGAAGCAGACTCCCCGATGAGTGCAGAGCCAGCCACGGGGCTCCATCCCAGGGCTCCATCCCAGGACACTGAGATCTTGACCTGAGCTGAAGTCACTTAACCAACTGAGCCACCCAGGTGCCCCTATTCAGTCTTGCTCCTATTCTTATCCCTCATCTGGTCAGTTGTCTTCCTTGGTCCGGCTAGGGTTATCAGTTTCTCATGTAACCTTCCTGCAATTTCCAAGGATATGGAAGAAATTACTTACTGTTTCTAATCTAATTGTAGTACTAATTGTTTCTCTTATTATGAATGAAGTTGATTATCTTTTTATATGTGAAAAGCTACCAATATATCCTGTTAAGTGAAGTCTTCGTATCCTTTTTCTATTTTTCTTTTGGATTCTTAATGATTTTCAGGAACAGTTGGAGGAAATCAGTCTTTGTAATATTGTATTGCAAATATTTTTCAGTTTTGGCTGTTGTCTTTTGATTTGCTCATCATTTTATTTTATAGACTTAGTTTTTTTGTATCGTTGTATTCATCCATCTTTTCTGCAACTTCTAGTGCTTTTGTGTTTCATTTTATGTTTAATTTTTGGTCTATTGGAATTTGTTTAGGGGATGAAGTTGGTGTAGGTCCAACTTAATTTTTTCCCTAAAAAGGTATTTATTGACTATCCACTGATTTAAAATATAACCTTTATCATAGAATACTAACTTCCACTCCATGGGTAGTGAATTCATGAATGGTTTCCATTTTCTGCTTCATATATTTTCTTATAGTTTGCTTTTTTTTTTTTAAACCATGATGCAGTCTTTGTAATTAGGAAAGGATACTTTGTTCTGAACAGTAATGGATGATAAAAGAAACATCACAATTGAGTACATTAGTCAATATATGGTTTTAGAAAAAGTAGCTGACAATCTGAAAAAGACATTGGTTTTTCACATCATACCCCGAGATAAATTCAGATACTTTAAAAATGTACAGTGTGGAATTGTAGGGGAATTTTGCACAGAAAAAAGATCAGTAAGCAGAAGATGTAGGGTGTTACGTTGGAATTTTTTAGAGTATTAATTTGAAGTATGTAAAATTACTTATTCCCAGCACTATCAATTGTTCATTAGGAACACATATGCATGGCACTAGTATTTGCTTTGGAAATTTAGAGTAGGCACAATCCATTATTCTGCTTTCAATGAATTTATAGAGATCTGGTGTAACTGGGGTTTTGTGTTGGTAACTGCTTATCTCTGTTTCCTTTAGGATCTTAAATACCAGGCCCAGGATAACTTTATGATGATGGATGATGCTGTCCTCTGTATGTGTTTCAGCAGAGATACAGAAATGTTAGCAACTGGGGCCCAAGATGGAAAAATTAAGGTATTTATTAGTGGCACAAACTTTTATATGTAGACATTTTGAGACTTCTACAGTGAGGTAGTGTTCCACATGTGATACCTTGATAACACCTACTGTTTGTTGAGCATCAACTTTATGTGAATTTACTTTTTCTTGCTTAATTCTAATAACTCTGCCTAGGGAGGTCCGATAATCAGTTTAAAGTCATACCGTTGGTAAGTGATAAATTAGGACTTCCAACTCAGATCTACTCCTTATGCCCTTTCTGCTCTACCACCCTGGCTCACCTTATATGACGTGTTGTACTTTGAATTTTTTTTAGGGAATACGGTGGTCTGCAGTTGATTAGCTGTGGTTTTTCTTTAATTGCTGGTAAAACACCCTAGGCTAGATTAAATACAGAAATGGTCTCTGCTAAGTGAACTTTCAATCTAAATTGGTTTTTTTTGTTGTTTTAATAATTTACGAGGAAAGAGGTTTAAGTTTCAGAGGATTCAGTTATTGCACTATGTGAAGCAGCCATATTTGGCTATTAGCATGCATTTTTAATGCTTGTTTCAGTACACTATTGAGCATTGCATCTTACTTGGCTTCGCCGGCTGGAGTGGGACTCTGTTTACAAGTTTTTACTTTTTTTTTTTTTTTTATAAAGGTATGGAAGATTCAGAGTGGGCAGTGTTTAAGGAGATTTGAAAGGGCCCACAGTAAAGGTGTCACCTGTCTAAGCTTTTCTAAGGATAGCAGTCAGATCCTTAGTGCCTCTTTTGACCAGACAATTAGGTAAGTAAAAATCTTCAAATTCCCTCACTTGGGTTTGCTATGGTGAAGCACTGGAGGGAGGTACTTAGGATTCCTTATCCTCTCACCTAGATGATGTTATATGAAGAGTGAGTGTATGTGAGACCTCATTATTATTTTGTTCATTTGAGTCTACCCAGTAGTGAGATTGGAAAGGGATTATACCAGTGTTTCTTATTTCTGAAACTATGATTTTTTTTAAAAAGATTTTTATTTATGTGTTTGACAGAGAGAGATCACAAGTAGGCAGAGAGGCAGGCAGAGAGAGGGGGGGGCAGCAGGCTCCCTGCAGAGCAAGGAGCCTGATATGGGACTCGATCCCAGAACCCTGAGATCATGACCCCAAGCATTCCCAAGCAAATAAAAAGATTCTATTTGGGGCGCCTGGGTGGCTCAGTGGGTTAAAGCCTCTGCCTTCAGCTCAGGTCATGATCTCGGGGTCCTGGGATCGAGCCCCGCATCGGGCTTTCTGCTTAGCGGGGAGCCTGCTTCCCCCTCTCTCTCTGCCTGCCTCTCTGCCTATTTGTGATTTCTCTCTGTCAAATAAATAAATAAAATATTAAAAAAATAAAATAAAAGATTTTATTTATTTGTGAGAGTGAAAGCAAGAACGTACAAGTGGACAGGAAGGGCAGAGGGAGAGGGAGAAGCAGACTGCCCACTGAGTGGGTCTTCATCCCAGGACCCTGGGATCATGACCTGAGCCAAAGAAAAGACAGACACTTAACTGACTGAGCCACCTAGGCACCCTGCAGTGTATAGAGTATTAATTGTTCATTTCTTTTTGTTTGTGATAGAATTCATGGTTTAAAATCTGGGAAAACATTGAAGGAATTTCGTGGCCATTCCTCCTTTGTTAATGAAGCAACTTTTACACAAGATGGACATTATATTATTAGTGCGTCCTCTGATGGCACTGTAAAGGTTAAGTATTTGCTACTAGTCTATTTTGGGGTGTCTATTTTTGTCCTTTGAAGAGTTTTCAGTGGTGATAATGGTGATGATTGTGGTGGAGTAAACTTCTTTACTAGCTCTTTTAGCTGTAAATGAGGTGAGTCTGAGGCGTAGTAATATTCTTTGGTGTATCTCTATTGAAGGACCTTACATAATCAAACTTACATAATCAAAACAGACTTTATCATGTGTAGGAAAAGTTAAGGTGTGGAAGCTTATATTAAGTCATACCCCATTTATAGCAGCTAAAGTCTGTCTAGATATAGGTTTGGTTCACTCACAATAGTCAAGTTTATAAAGGGCTTAGTGGCCAGATAAATAGATCTCTTTTTTCCTTGCACAGTCTCACCCCACCCCTGACCCCCCAATATTTAGGGGCCTTTTCAACAGCTTTTATAGAGAGGCAGGAGAGGTGTAGAGTAGAACTAAGCCCTCTCTCAAATAGTCATTTACTGTCTAAGCTCTCAGCTGAAAGTAGTGGATCTTCATTCAGCAACTTAAGAGGCTTAATTATTTTAATGGCAGGCTTCATTTCCTAGCAGAGATGAGAAGTCCAAATAGAAAATTGTTGGAGATATTTGAGACAATCCATTTACATTCTGGACCTGCTTTTGTTTACTTATTTATTTATTCATGAGAGACAGAGAGAGGGAGGCAGAGGGAGAACCTGGCTCCCCTCGGAACAGGGCGCTTGATGTAGGACTTGATCCCAGGACCCTGGGATCATGACCCAAGCCAAAAGCAGCCACCTAACTGAGTGAGCCGCCCAAGCACCCTGGACCTGCTTTTTAAATCACCTTAGGTATCTGTGTAGTTCGTAGCAGAAGACCTAAGCATTTTAACACAAATGCCTAAAAGACCACCCTTAGAAATTGCTTGTTTTGGCTTGGGAACTGAACCAGGAACCTGAAAGTAGGAAAGTCTTCCTCAGGGCGGTTGGGGCGATATATGGAGCTCTTAGTACTTTAGTCATGGGATTTGCCCTCTTTGTGCTTTGGGTGTTTTTTTTTTTTTTTTTTTTTTTGAGATTTTATTTATTTATTTAACAGAGAACACAAACAGGCAGAGAGGCAGGCAGAGGCAGAGAGAGGAGCAGGCTCCCTGCGGAGCAAGGAGCCCAATGCGGGACTCGATCCCAAGATGCTGGGATCATGACCTGAGCCAAAGGCAGCTGCTCAACCAACTGAGACACCCACGCGTCCCCTCTTTGTGCTTTGTATATGGGCCTTAAACACAGTCCCCTCTTTGTGCTTTTATATGGGCCTTAAACAATCTGGGAATGCTTGTGGTCTTTTCCTTTAGTTCTTTAATGAGTCAGATAAGGCATCTCACTGACTTTTTGGACAGAAAACACTGGGAGCCTTATAACTCTACGCTGAAAAGTTCGTTTCTCTCCTGAAGACAGTTGGGCTTTAGGGAGATTGGGCAGATGATAACATAAATTTGGAAAATAAACACTGGGGCAATTAATGGGGCACTTATTTCCTCCTATTTATTCAATATTCAACATCCGTTTTGTGCTAAGCTCTGTTGAAAGCACAAAGGAAACAACACAGCCCGTGCCTTTCAGGCGTGTGTGTGTGTGTGTGTGTGTGTGTGTGTGTGTGTGTGTGTGTGTGTATACACACACACCTCATTAAGTGAATACTGACCTGACAATGCCATGCAAGATTTGGTCCATTCCTTCTCAGCACATCTTAGATTTCAATAACTGTGATGTCTGATTTAGCCCCACAGTTCATAATGGCAAGGTGAAAAGCATTAGGGTTGGGCCTATTAACTGAAGAGATGTTGGGCTGGGAGAGGTAATACACGTGGCCAAGAGTGACTTCTACTTCATGGATCCTCATGTGTGTGTCAGCGCTGTGGCTTCTGTTCGGTGGTTCGGGCTGTACTCTTGAATCATTTGTGGAGCTTTTTAAAATTAGACATGCCTTTGCCCCACCCCAGAGCTATCAAATCAGAATCTCAGGATAGGGTCCTGAGCATGTAATTCTACAAAGTTATTTTGATATCCCGATAAAGGTAGCCTTTCTGGTTATTTGACAGTAGCAGTGTTAATACATAGTAAAATTTAAAGATACCTAGCTCATTAGAAAATTTTGTAAGGAAAGATCATATATTTTAAAAGGCTTTATTATATAGGTTTGTGACTTTTGTTGATACCAGTTAATCAGCAAACATGTTAAGTGCTTACTATGTATATGACAAAGCTAGGTATCTGATAGGACTAAAAATCAAGAAGCTTTTTTTTCTGAGTCAGTTTTACTTGTTTCTTGTTATCAAATTTTCATTTTTGTAATCCCCAAACTTTTAGAAATTCTTATACCCCAGAAATGTTTATGCCTTAAATTTTTGTGTCATAGATCTGGAATATGAAGACCACAGAATGTTCAAATACCTTTAAATCCCTGGGCAGCACCGCGGGGACAGATATCACTGTCAACAGTGTGATCCTGCTTCCTAAAAATCCAGAGCACTTTGTGGTGTGTAACAGATCAAATACGGTGGTCATCATGAACATGCAGGGGCAGGTGAGTGCTTGGAACTTTGCATGGAACTTGTGGGCCATTCCTAAATCATGCCTTGGGTTCTGGCCCTTCCAGTAATGAAATATGGGTTCATCACTCCAAAACCGTATATAGTTACCCCTGAACAATACTCGGGATAGGGGCACTGACCCTCTGGACAGCAATCTGCATATACTTTTGACTCCCCTGAAGTTTAACTACTAATAGCCTACTGTTAACTGGAAGGAAGCTGTACCAATAACATAAACAATTGATAAACATGTATTTTGTATGTTATATGTATTATATACTGTATTCTTACCATAAAGAAGCTTAGAGAAAAGATGTTATTAAGAAAATCATAAGGAAGAGAAAATACATTACAGTACTATACTGTATTTATTTATTTTTTTAAATCCATGGGGTGCTGGATCAGTCAGAAGAGCATGCAACTCCTGATTTCAGGGTCATGACTTGAGCCCCACGGTGGGTGTAGAGATTAGCAAAAAAACATTAAATTGAAAAATCTGTACATAAGTAGACACGTGCAGTTCAAAACTGTGTTGTTGATAACAATCCCTGAGTAAGGGAGCTACAGTATGTGGATTACTAACTCAGATCATGTGGTAACTGGGAGATGTACTAAGGTAGAACTCTCATAGGAGAACGGCAACAGTGTCTTCATGATATGTATTTGTAATCAGGGCACCTGCATATTCCCAAGGAACCTCACTTTTGTAGCACCAGGGACATTAGGAGTGTCAAGATTAAAGTCTCAAGTCCTGGGAATGTGTGGTGGTGCTACTGAAATGTTAGCTTGGGACCTTGGGGATTCTGCCGAGTGTGGAGAAGAGCCAGATGCTGGTGTCTGGAACCATCTCTCCCTTCCATTAGTCCTTGTAACTGATAAACTTATAGTTTAGAACCCGTGGTTGAGGGGGCCTGGCTGGGTCGACTGGAAGAGCTTGCAACTCTTGATCTTGGGGCTGTGAGTTCAAACTCCATGATGGGTGTAGAGATTAAGTAGACAGAAAGACTGACTCACTGGTTGAACTAACTGAAAAAGAGCCCATGGTCGAGTTGGCTGGTCGGCATTATCTCCTGGGCCCCTGCATAACATCTGTAGTGGCCCACTTCCTAGTTTTCTGCTGGTACGGGACGAAGAGTGCCTGTGTATGCACCCTTTCCCTAGTGATAGCATCATACATAACCATAGTACAATTATCAAAACCAGGAAATTGACATTGACACCATACTATTAACTCAAATACAAACCTTATTTGGATATCACTAGTCTTTATAGGTGTTCAGGTTGAGGCAACAAGTTCTATGAAGTTATCAGATATATAGAATTTTGTAACTACCACCACAGTCAGGATACAGAACTGTTTCATCATCCCCAGAGGAACTCCCTCTTGCTACACCTTTATAGTCAAACCTTCACTCCATCCCTAGCCCCTGGCAACCACTGATCTGCTTTCCATTATTATTTTGTCATTTTGAGAATGGTGTAAAAATAGAATCTTATGTTATGTAACCTTTTAACCTCTTGAGATTGGTTTCACTCAGCTTGATTTATGATGATAAGGTGTGTATGGTGTGTAAAATAGAGCAAGCAAGGTCTTGGAGACAGAGTTCCATCTTGCATGAGGAGAGCATCCCATTCTGTTCGAAAGAGTTAACAGTGGAGTGTGTAAGTCCACAGAGCATTGAGAACTAGTAGTATATTGATTTAGAAATTGTTTGGGTGGTAATGAATTTACTTTAGGGTAAAATGACTCAGTAGACTAAAGAGCAGGTTTGGTAACTTGGGATACAGGATTTAAGTTTAGATAGCTTATCCATGGAATATTTCCCAGGCAAGAGGATAGCACATGGTGAGTGAAATTGGTGATCTAAATTATAAGTGTCAATAAATCAAAATGCAAAATTTACAATGTGAAGTTGTTAAAGCTGCTGCTTTTGAACTGCTGCTAATCCAGATGTTTTGTTTTTGCCTTGGGGTATGGTATGATATAGATTGTCAGGAGCTTCAGCTCTGGTAAGAGAGAAGGTGGGGACTTTGTTTGCTGCGCCCTGTCCCCCCGCGGTGAATGGATCTACTGTGTTGGGGAGGACTTTGTGCTCTACTGTTTTAGCACAGTGACTGGCAAACTGGAGAGAACTTTGACAGTGAGTATTACTAACATAAGGCCATCTCGAGAAATTGCATTAATACTTGTCTTTCTGAACTCTGAAGTAAACCTTTTCCAGACTGCTGTCTGAACCTTGGTATAAAAAATGTCAAATTCTTATCACTAAATAAAAGGGCCCATAAGTAATGGTATGGAATTGCTTCCTCTCTCAGGAAAGGTTATCCTTCAGTGAGCCCTCAGCTTCAAGTAAATAGGCTGAGTGTACATAAAGCAGACAATTAGAAGGGGAACATGCCTGTCTAGCTAGCTAGATTAACCATATCCTCCCCAGTGGGACCAAGAGAACGACAGATACAGCTTATTTCTTGTTATGTCACAATGTGATAGGAGTTAGTCTTCATCTTTTAGTTGTGTCATTTGGAATATGTGGCCTCTAAGATCTCAGGAGGAGAAACACTAGTGGAGGGTTACACTGAATGTTTTTAAGACTCACATCTGCAGGTGGCTTATGGTACTTTGTTCCTCATTCTTTTTTGGTTTTAATTCAGTCACATAGCTGACTAAATGCAAGGGGGGACAGGGAAAATGTAGTTTTCTGTGGTCCAGAAGAAGTGGTATGGTGAGCATTTAAAGAATTATATACCTACCCTTGTTAGAAAATCATCTCTTGGTCTCACATGACTCTTGAGTGATCTTTTGATGCACCTGCCCTGTCAGGCCTCCATACAGATCTCAGGGGTGCCTAGCTGAGGGTTCTGGAAAATACAAGTTTACTGAGTTGATGGAATCATTTGGTCTTAGCCACTATCTTGGCCTAGAATTTACAAAATAGTGATGGTGAGTAGGATCAGCTGTAATGCAAAACTGATTTGGGACAAAGCATTATTCATACATTATGAAAAACACTACAAAAAATGTGAACTAGCAGTGTGATAGCCTCATTTGTTTTTGTTTTGTTTGTTTAGCCCTCTTTGAGGCTGCCTTAAGTTGGATTTCTTTGGTGGGAAGTGGAAGCTACACTCTTCCTCCCTCCCACTCAGCTCTGGATGCCTCTTCAGGGTGATTTTTATAGACCTATATCCTCTAACCTAGTGCTTTACTTTTCCCAGGTTCATGAGAAGGATGTGATTGGTATCGCACATCACCCTCATCAGAACTTGATTGCTACCTACAGTGAAGATGGACTCCTAAAGCTCTGGAAACCCTAATTTCCACTTCTCTTTTAAAACTTGCTTGAGAGCATGTACTTAAGTGAAGACATACTCATATATTGCTTTTTTTTTTTTTTAAGGCTACCTTTTCTAAGCAATTGTCTGAATTAGGAACAAAAATAATTTTGTGAAAATTCATGTTCAAGTAGCAGTTACTCTTTTATATATATTTTTAAGGTATTCAGTTATCTGTTTCTAATTGGGGCAGTCATGTAATGTTTTCAGTAGTCTTCTACCTGAAGAGTCAACTACTGCTCTTTCTAGAAGAAAACTACTCCTTTGATTTGAAATGGTGATTAAAACATACCTCCTGCGGTAAAACTTGTGAATAAGTAACTATCCCATATTCAGTAGCTCTTTGCTGGTGTGTTTTTTTTTTAGATGTTAATAAACTTTACCCTTTTGGAGGCTTTGTTTTTAAGTGTAAATAAGTGCTTATCTAGTTAACATATTTACTTGGAATTAAGTGAGGAGAATGGGACATAACATTATTCATCCCAGTACAGCAGGAAGTCCATTCCTATTTATAAAGAAAGATAGATTGACTGTATAAAGGTTGGGTGTTGCATAAGCTATCTCATTTCATTGCCCTCACTGTCCACTCACTCTTAGCTGTGCCTTCTCATGTGTTCTGGCCAACTCCAGACACTATCATCTCCATCTTCTGGGTAGAACCAGTTGCAGGATCCATTAGGAGAATTCAGTTTTGGTTTCTGAAGTTTTGGCATTAAAAATGTGCTATTCTGAAGGAAATTAGAAAAGGACTTGAGATTTAGAGAAGTCTTTTTTTGCTATGTGCATCCTTACCAGTTAGAGAAAAAAAAAGCCAACAAAACTCTTGAAAATACTTTGCTATATGGGTGTCTTTTATGTTTCAACCAAAGATGTATTCAGTGCACTGATGTTGATGTTGAAGGTGCTGTGCAGGGATCATTTCAAGAAATTGAGACTTTTGTATAGGCCAGCTCTTACGCCTTTTAATTTTAGCCTTTATTGGATACAAACTAATGGGGAAAGTTTTTTAAAAGTTTTAGAGTGTTATAATTTACCTTTGATTGAAATATAGCCTGATACTTTGCCTGGCACAATCATGTTCAGTATTGGCTGAATTATTCCTTGGCAGCACTAAGAAATGACTCCCCAATCGTATTCCCAAAACTTTTTCCTTTTGCCATTAAACCTACAGTTTTTGGGGGAACCTGGGTGGTTCAGTCAATTGAGTGTCCAACTCTTGATTTCGGTTCAGGCCATGATCTCAGGTTCCTTGTGTTTGAACCCCATTTCTGGCTCTGCCCCTACCCCTGCTCATGTATACACTCCTGCTCCCCCCGCGCCCCAGGCCCTCCAAAGTTTTAAATATGCTTTTTGACAGAAATGTCATTTGCTGCCATTCTGAGAGTTGAACATAGCCATGAATCCATGTCACATGAATTCTGGTCTCCTATTCCAGTGAAAATTAAGTTTTCACATAAAAAGTTTAAGGTGGAAAGAAGAAACAGGTTATGCTAGAATCCCTTAGAAAAGTCTTCAAGAAATTGGGATTTTCTATTTAGCCTATGACCTCATGAACAAGCAGTTGAGCAGTATTGTTAATAAAGCAGGCTAAGGGCTCCTGGGTGGCTCAGTTGGTTAAGCTTCTGCCTTTAGCTTAGGTCATGATCTGGGAGTCCCAGGATAGATTCCCGGATAGGGCTCCTTGCTCGGTGAGGAGTCCGGGTTCTCCCTTTCCCTTTGCCCCTCCCTCCTGTTCATGCTCTCACAAATAAAACAGCCCTAAAGTGGAGTCACTTGTGCTAAGCCCCACATCAGTGAGACCAGATTTAATACCTACCCCAAATTGCAGTTTCAGCCTGTCCCAGGACTGTAATTTTTAACCAATCTGGAATTAGCTGGTTCAGCATTTATATGGTAATCTGATGGGTGGGGGGCCTTCTACAGGAAGGTGACCTTGTATGAAACAATCCACTCTTTTGGGAGATTTACTCCCCACGCCCCCTCCCCCCCAAGTCTATAAAAACCTTTCGTTTGTGCAGCTCTTCAGAGCTCCTTTTTGAGACAGGATGTTGCTGGGTTCATTCACCGTTTAATAAAGTCAATTTTGCAGTTGAATTTAATAGTATTTCCGTTGTGCTCGTGAAGAACAAAAATCTAGTCAGCGCGTGTTCACTTATTCCTTCTAGAAATTTTTTTTTTTAAGATTTTATTTATTTACTAGGAAAGAGAGAGAGTGAGAGAGAGCATGAGACGGGAGAAGGTCAGAATGAGAAGCGGACTCCCCATGGAGCTGGGAGCCCGATGTGGGACACGATCCCGGGACTCCGGGATCATGACCTGAGCCGAAGGCAGTCGCCCAACCAAATGAGCCACCCAGGCGCCCTCCTTCTAGAAATTTTTATCAAATGTCTGTTCCTGTACCTAATACTGAGGATGGCTTAAGACCAGTACCTGTCATAGATGGGCAAGAAATGGGGGCGCCTGGGTGGCTCAGTAGGTTGTCTGCCTCTGGATCATGTCATGATCCCAGGGTCCTGGGAATGAGCTCCTTACTCACTGGGGAACCTCTCCCTCTGCCTGCTGCTCCCCCTACTTGCTCTGTTAAATAACCTTAAAAAAAAAAAGGGAAGAAATGCAAGTTAAAAGGAGTACTTAAATGGGATATGAGAAAATCTTGGGGTTGTTTGATAATGGGAGAAGGGTACCTTATCAACCCTTCTGAGTTAGGACAGGCTTCATGGAAGAGCTGACCGTAAAAAGACCTGCCCGAGCCTGTGGGCAAAGGGGTTTGGCTAGTCCAAGTTAGCAGGAGGCTTTCCAGGCACTGCAGTGTGCGTTAGCTCCAAGGCGTCTATACTGGACAAATGGTAGCATCTCGGGTGGAGACCAGGTGGAGAGAGAAGCCCGGACTGGGAGCCTCTTAAATAGGCATTTTACCTTAAGAATGAATTGGTGTAACAAGTAAAGTTGAAAACCATGAATCTCTGCCTTTCCGGGGTAACTATTGTGTGCGGGTCTCCAACTTCCTTTTGTACAAACCTTAAAAAGTGTGTGCCTTTAAGGGGGAGCCCCAGGGACTGAGGCCAAGGTGAGAGAAGGGCCACCGAGGCTCCCTGACTCCCACCAGCCTGTACCACACTGTCTAGCTGCTTGAGGGCCTCAGACCCTGCAGGCACACAGTGGTATCTCTGTGCCCTTGTTCCAGGTCTGGGTGAAGCTGAGCAGTGCTGGAACTGGCCTGCAGCCTGGGCTAGGGAGCCCCTTAGCAGCTGTGAGTGCTGTGCACCTCCTGGAGCCCAAAGTCAGCGGCTGGAGTCTCTGATGGCACCCACTGGGCTTTTCACTTTATGAAGAGATGGCAGAGATCATGTTATTAATGGCCTTTTACCAGTATAAGCACGAGAGGGAGTTTGATACCACCAAGCAATGGCATACAGTAGTCCCTCCTTATCTGTGGTTTCAGTTACATGTAGTCAGCCGTGGCCTGGAAGCAGATGATCTTCCTCCTGACATAGCATCGAAGTCGACAGTAGCCTAACATGTCACATCATTCACCTAACTGCATCTCTCGTGGGCCTTTTTTATCTCCCATCATCACAAGGGTGAGTACAGTGGATTAAGATCGTTTGAGGCCACATTCATGTAACTTTCATTATAGCATGTTCTAATTGTTTTATTATTGCTATTTATATCTTACTGTGCCAAATTTATGAACTAAACATGATCACAGGTAGGTAGGAATGCATAGGTAAAAATGTATACAGGGCTCAGGATTATCTTTGCTTGCAGGCAGCCAGCGGGGGGTGTTTTGGAATGTGTTCTGTGTAAATAGTGGAAGAGGAGAGACGGACAACTGGGCTCTTCTGAAAGAGCCAAGTTGTGTCAGGTTCCTAGGGAGGTCCTCTACTGCCCCTGCAGATCTGCTATTTCCCTCCAGCACTTAAAAAACTTCACTACACAGCAGTAAAGTGATCTCTGCAAGGGTAAGGACATTTGTCCTATCCCCCAATCAGTTGAATTAAGTGACTGGAAACACTGAAGATCTGGGGGTATTTCAAGGTAACCTTTTTTCTCTAAAGCTCAGGTACTATTCAGTTTCTTCTTCACCAGTTATTTTTCAGCTTGTAGTACTAGAACTGAGAGCATTTACTGAGCCCTTCCTTCCTATGTTAGCAGCCTCATTTAATTCTCAGAACTATTCTATGAAGTAAGCCTATTATGGTTCCCATAATACAATGAAACACATTTCAGAGGTTCCCATACCTTGCTCATGGAGGACCCACTGAAAAGTAGGTTTAATTCCAACCTCAATTTCTTTATTCTTTGAATCCAGCTGCGATCAGCTTCTCTTCAGGTTTGGGAAAAGGCAAAGAATGCTGGGATTATTTGTCCACATTCCACTACAACTTATTTACCTAAACTGGCCACAGGCAGTGAGAGGAATAAAAGCATGAATTACAAGAACTGGGATTCCAGTTTTTGCTGTTCTGTTTCACTTTTGCCAGAGCAGTGGTTCTAAGTATAAGATACTAATTCTCAAGTTCTGACCCTGACCTGTGGAATTGGCACCTGTGGCAGCAGGGCTCAGCAACTGCTCAAACTTGAGAACCAGTAGACTAGAGGGCAGTATCTCCACCTACAAAGTAGGTGTTTTGATTCTTGTTCTCACAGATTGCAGAGAGAACTCAATTAAGTGATAAATGTCCAGGATTTCAGAAACCCTTAAAAGAACATCTTTATAGTGCTGTAGCTTGCCAGCAGTTTTATTTATCTCCTGTATTTTTAGATCCTATACACCTCATTTCCCCACATTATTTCAAAAAGGAAGTTGTCATGAAGTATCCATCTAAGGTGGAGCTCCCTTGGTCTGAGCTCAAACTTTTTTTTTTTTAAAGATTTACTTGACAGAAAGAGATCACAAGTAGGCAGAGGCAGGGAAAGGGAGAAACGGGCTCCTGCTGAGCAGAGAGCCCAATGGCAGGGCTTGATCCCAGGACCCTGAGATAATGACCTGAACTGAAGGCAGAGGCTTAACCCACTGAGCCACCCAGGCGCCCCATGAGCTCAAACTTTCAATAGCAGTATCAAGGGCTGCCATTATTTGCCCTTCCCCAGCAATTCTCTTAGCACTGCCATTTCTATCCTAGGTAGTTAACATCACTATGCCCCCTTGTTGGCAGTGTTGAACCCTGGCTGTTCATGACCACCCTGATGCTTAAGTTATACCCAACCCAGCTCCATTACATCAAAATCCCTGGGGGTAGGGTGGGGGGACACATGTTTTAATGCTTCCCAGGTAACTCTAAATGGAGCCAAGGTTGAGAACCAGCACTGTACATAGAAAAGATATGATGCTAACTTCACACCCAGGTAGATCTCCCACCATGTTCCCAGAGCATCCTCATGGGACATTCTTGTTTCAAGTATGAATGGATGGGGGAAGTATGAGAGAAAGCATTAGTGCTGGGGCCAGGAACTGTACTTGTGTTGATGTACAGGTGTTCCTGTGGCCGACTTGGCCAGAGTTCTAAGAGATGACTTGGTCAAAGTTCTGAGAGGCAATTTTTAGACTACAAACTTACTGTTTCTGCCTCTCCAGATTGTTAATTATTTCCTTTTAGTGATTTTTCTTCCAAATTTTCATTGTATCATAAAATGTACTTTGTAACCATTTTTAACTATATGATCCAGTAGCATTAAATAACATTCACAACCTTCTGTAACCATCACTGTGTATCTGAAACTTTCCCATCACCACAAACAAGCCCTAACTCTCCATTCCTCTTCCCCCTAGCCCCTGGTAATTAGTCTCTACGAATGTGCCTAATTTAAATATACACATTCGTATGCACACAATAATTTGTTCTGTCACCTATACATGCACAATCACATTTAATCTGTCCATTAGTTGGACATGGCTCTGTTTCCCCTTTGGCTAATGTGAATGCTGCAGTGAACACTGGCAGTAAGACTCTTCCTTTAGCCAAGGAGGGAAGTACGCTAGTCCTACAGTCCTTGTGGACTGTATGGGTTTCTCCACATTTTCACCTGTTTTCATTTTGGATTAGTAGGTGTGAAGTGGTATCTCACTGTGGTTTTGATTTACACTCCCCTCATGACTGATGGAAAACGTGAGCTCATCATGGGTTATTTCTAAAAAAACATTAAACGTACTGCCAATATAGATTCTTTTTAGAAATTCAAGATTTGTCACAACATATTTTTTTTTTTTTAGGAACTACTCTTATACACTAAGTTTTAGTTTCTCCTAAAGGGGAACTGAAGACATGGGCCACTTCTGGGTTGGAAATGTTTAAGCTTCCTAATTACGGGAGACGCAGCGGAACCAGAACAAACAGGCAAACACTCGACAGTGTCACTCCTGCCAAGTTTTTAAACCCCTTTTGGCTCATTACGCACCCCTCACCCATATTCACTCTTGTTTAACATTTAACTACAGTTAAGTAACATTTTGTATTACCCATTTAACTAGATAAATGAGAAATCACCTACCTATCTTAGTGAAAAGCCATGCTTTTAATCTAGGGGAAAAAAAAGCCTGTAGTGACACACTGGAAATGCTTTGTAATCAGTGTATTAAGGAGACATTCATACATTTCAATTGCTTAATTCTGATACCCAGATTTAAGCTTGTGAACATGACTTTTAAACATACAATTAAAGCTATTCATCATAATTTGCTATACTACCAACATTAAATTACAGTTACTTCGGAGCATAAGTTATTTAAAGTAAGCCTGTAACATACCTAAAAAAACACCTTCCTATCTCATACATGCAAATTAACTTCTCCACATAAATGTCTCTTCACTCTAAGTTACCCTGCTCCCGAAGTCACTACTCTGAAGCTTATCATGGTCCAAAGAGAAGGGAAAAAAATGTAACCAGGACTGATATATCTGTATATATATATTAAAAAAAAAAAAGAGATGGCACAGCAGAAGGGAATGCGATTCTACAAGTGCAAGCCCTCAAGCAGCAGCATATGATAAACCCCTCCTTCTTTAAAGAGGTATCCTTTCTGTCACCCCCCTTTCTCTATCACTGATACCACAGGCCAAATTACATAGCATGCCATCTTCAAGTAACAGTTGAGGCAATAAATGCAGAGGCATCACAATGAATCCCAACATAACTATAGACCAACACTTCTCTACAAATTCTTTGTCTGATTGCCAATTAAATACAAGTTTTAACTTCATAGCTTAACAATTAAGGGTCATACACTGAAGTCAATACATACACCTAGCATTTCAGTCTGAGCTGTTTCATATACATAGAGCTGAAATTAATTACAAGATATGGCCTAACAAATGCTAGGGGAGATTTTTTTTTTTGAAAGTAGTTTTTACAAATATTAAACTTATCTTGCACACTGAAGTCATCATACATACAGAGCAAAGTCAGAGCTTTTATATTTGAGTTTATTCTTCATTTAACTTTTAAAACACTACTATAGTTGAATATTAAAACAAAAACAAAAGCAAGTAGTGAGCTATGATTATAGTCCTTCACTCATTCACTACTGCATATAAAATGCCAGCAGTGTTATTCACTGGCCCCATTAAGAGGTCTGACACTGAACACCACCCCTGGGATGATGTTCATCATCCTCATATGCTTCCCCATTGTAATGGCGCCGTCTTTCCTGATTTGGATCAAAGTCCACCAGTTCTACCTGGTCCATTTCATCAGTCTCTTCTACTTCCTTCCTCTCAGGTAGGAGTTTTTCCAGCAAAGAAAGTTTATCAGGAGAGAGAAAGCCATTCTCCGGAAAGTTTACCTGTAAGAAGAAGTCTCTACTGTAAGTTCAGTTTGCTATACTTCATTAGCTCCTTAGATCACTATTGACGCATTTTCTCCCCAGAAAAACATGTGATGACACACGTGATCTTTGGGCCAATCTGCCAACCCCAAGTTAGAACATGAGTTCCAAAAGGCACAGCATCTAACTAGCTAGTACACAAACTAAAACTTAAGGCATTAAAAAAATTATCCTAGTTAAAATTGCTCTGTGATGATCACTGTTCTATTCAGCATATGAGAACCCATCCTGAAACACATACTAATTCTTAACAGGTTTTTAAAAGCTATTTTTTCTTAAAAAGGCGGTTCTTTCTTTGCCCTTTTAAAAATACTCCATTTCTATACAGCTTGAGTAAAATGGTACTTTTAACTATATATATGGTCACCAGAATTTCAGTTATCAAAACTGCACACTTCACTTGGTTTCCTTGAAAAGATTTTTTAAGATTTTATTTGACAGAGAGAGACACAGCTAGAGGTAACACAAGAAGGGGGAGTGGGAGAGGGAGAAGCACGCCTCCCATGGAGCAGGGAGCACGATGTAGGGCTCCATCCCTGGACCCTGGTATCATGACCTGAGCAGAAGGCAGACAGATGCTCAACGACTGAGCCACCAAGGTGCCCCTGAAAAATGTTTTAAATAAAAGCTATATTTATAAGCCAAGAGCCAGACAATTTAAGACTGAAAAAAAATGAGGGTTGCTTTAAAACCATCCTATTAGCAAACCAAGCTTTGTGGTATTTTGCCAAAAAGCCACAGTAGTCATTTTCAGTACTTCTGCTAGACCTTAAGATCCCAATTATAGCTTGTATTCGCTTAATTTATTTCTTCCTGGACAAGAAAGAGTATCGATTTGATGTACCTTACTATTAGGAAACGTTAATTGTTATTTTATTAAGTAAGCTAATCATTCTCCAATATTCCTAGAATATTTTATAGCTTACCTTAAATTCGATGATGAGGCGACCCTTCTCATATGGTCTACGATAAATTGGCATGCCTTCATTTAGCACACACTTGATATCTCCATGCTTGACAATTTGACCTAAAAACACAGTAAGCCAAGTTTTTCCTTAAATAGTCACATTTTTATGAGTCGGGGGGAAAAAAGAACAAGAGGAATGTGCTAGCTCACTGACAGTAAATTTATGTGAAGCAATCAATCCCATGACCTTTTTAGAAGCTTCTAAAAAGACTCAATACCCTATACAATTTCAGCTCAGCTTTTAAGTTATGTAACTGACCAAGTAAAATACCAGTTTTCTCAGTGCCTATACCAGCTAGCAGCAGATCATGACTATTAGAAAGACAAGCCCATCTAAAGTATTGTACCTGGATGAGAGGTGATGACAATGGTTCGGTTGTCAAGAGTAGATATTGGCTTTTGAAAACCGCACAGTGCTTCAACCAGTTGTATGTCCATACACATGAAAAGGTCTTCTCCTCGCCTATATCAATGTCAACATGAGATACACTTAATAAATCTTTCAAAATCGCCAATTATTAGAAGTACCATAACAGGCAATTACCATAACAGGCAATTATGTTTTCTGAACAGCAAGGGTATAAGGGTACCTTTTATAAAGATGTCCTTTCTTTCTCAAAACAGCTGACATCTAGAAACAGCAAATATATGATGGACCCTGCCAGCCGTTTCCTGGACAAAACTTTAGAATCTTTCACATTCTAGGCAGCTTCTACTACTTACCATCCCTGAACTATTACACCATCCCACTGCCTCCTTGTGCTTAGACTTTCTTTTCCATTCCATAGAAGTAAAATATTTTACCCAGAGTACTCTACAAAAAAACTCATGTAGATTCACCTCAAATGACAGCCTTTTCGATTGAGACATTCGTGGGAACGCTCTTTTCTCATTAACTTAAAACCAGTTCCTTCAGGTGTCATTCAACACATTTACTGGAACCCTATTCTAATCCAAAGCTTTAAATTAGCAACAGATGGATATTTAACACATGGCTAATCATTCTTGTGCTTCACTCTAAGTTCATCATAAACAGATATTATTTCACACTCTTTCCAAAAAAAGTCTTTAAAGTGATGAAAAGTTCATTAAAAAAATATGCAAGATGTCACTGTGAGTAGTTCATAAAAATTCTTACCGAGTAAAAACAGCATGGTCCTTCTGATCTAAAACAATGATAATATCTCCTGGTTCCAGTCCTGGTTCTTGGTCTCCTTCACCATGGAATGTTATCTTCTGGCCATCTTTCATGCCTAAAAACAAAAGATTTTATTATACTCTTTTAACATCCAACTAACGCCAGAATCTGTTAAACAACACTGACGCACGTTTGTGAATATGTGAAAAAAAAATGTCTTTGTAGATGCTAGGTTTACTGAATGAAATGACTGAGAATGCCCACGATTAAATCAGTCCAATTTCTTACTGAAGAAAAGTGATCATAGTAGAGAACACAAACTCTATAGACAGATAAGGCTCCAAATTTCAGAGTTGTTATTTACTACTAGGTGGATTACCCTGGGGAAGCAAGTTGCATAATCTTCCAAAATAAAATACTTTCGCCGAGACCTACCTCATCGGAGCTGTCTTGAGAATTAAATAAAAGGCCCATACTGAGGAGCGCCTGGGTGGCTGAGTGGGTTAAGCCTCTGCCTTCGGCACAGGTCATGATCTCAGGGTCCTGGGATCAAGCCCTACATCGGGCCCTCTGCTCAGCAGGAAGCCTGCTTCCCCCTCTCTATCTGCCTGCTTTACTGCCTACTTGTGATCTCTGTCAAATAAAATAAAATATTAAAGTCCCATACTGCCACCAAATCAGCTGACTGGCAAACATTAACCATAAATGTTAATTATTTCAATTTCATTACTTATGTCCTTCTAGCTCCTGAACCAATGATCACCAAGGTGACCCACACAAGAACATTGTTTTACTCATTATGGAAAATGTTAAACATATTTAGCCCATACTAAAATGCTTCCCTAAGCATTCACCAAACTAGATCTAGCATCTATCAACTCCTAACTACCATTTTTCATGTATTAATACTTCCACCCACGCCCCCCACCCTGACATAATATTTCGGAGTATTTATGTACCTCTAAAAAAACTAAGAACTTAAAAATGAAAAAAACTAAGAACTTAAACCACAGTACCAGTATTAGACACTGACAAAACTAAAGTCTCTAAACATTCATGAAGTCAAGTTACTGTCTTATGGTGAAGCAATTAAACTAGCTTTTGGTGGTTGTTCCACTACTGTAAAGACCGTGGCAAATACATCAAAAATGGCTTCACTTGCCACTAATGCCCTCCGAAACACATACTGTTGGTAGCAAAACGGGAGGTCTTACCAGAGCAGGAGGAGAAAAAAATAATCCTACTAAATATAGACCAAGGAGGAAAAAATGAAGGGAGAGTCGGCGTCACGATTCATATGGAATACTACTACTGCAGGAGCTTAAGTTAATGTAAAAGTATGTGATAATATATAATGTTCATATTATCAATAGTTCCACCAATATGCAGTATGTAATACTGGTTTCATTTTAAATTAGTAAAGTCTGGAGAACATTACTACATATTCATACATATTAATGAAACATGCTTATTAGTTTAGAAAAATTATGGAAATCTTTTTATGAGACCCCCAGAATTCACCTAACCCCACCCTCCATCCTTAAAAGTAAGCCTATTCCAGGGTGCCTGACTGGCTCAATCAATGGAGCACATGACTCTCCATCTCAGGGTTCTAACTGCCAGCCCAATGTTGGGTGGAAAGATTATTTAAAAATGAAATCTTAAAGGTAGGCATATCCCTTAAATCTAGCAGTTCCCAAAAAAATTAACACTGTGTGAGGTTAACTGCAAGAAAAAAGTGGAAGAACTAATGATTTAATAGAAGAGAGTTAAGTGTGGAACACTATTCAATCATTTGCTGATGTCAGTGTTATATTAAAAGGGAGGAGAGATCCTTGAAGTGTTTCCTATGAATATACAAAAGCTTGGCATGAAAAAGCATTATGTAGCTAAGAGTTGTCCTTGAGTGATATAATACATAAAACCTATTAATATGTGGTAGTTTTTAACAATTACAAAACATAGTATTAATAACTTGCTACAGCATTCAAGAACTCAAAATAAGTGGCTCAGAACTCACCTTTGTCAATATGAACTTCTAGAATCTTCTTCTCTCGAACTATC
The DNA here is from genome assembly GCA_028533885.1 of Nasua narica. NCBI lineage: Eukaryota > Metazoa > Chordata > Mammalia > Carnivora > Procyonidae > Nasua > Nasua narica. The sequence continues at coordinate 47,138,633 of CM052813.1, read as the reverse complement.
TTCCTTCCATTGCAGCTTTTACATCTATCTTTAGGACTGATCCGTTCCCCATGGCCCTGGCACTCCATGCACACAGACTGAATTTGCTGAACCATTCCAGGTCCTATCTGATGAATTCTTATTTGCATTCCAGTACCTCGGCAATTGGGACAACATTCAACTGCTCCTTTCTTACCACCTCGGCCTGAATAATTAAAAAGAAAAGTTTCAATTAGTATTAGATACAACAATAAATGTTTTAAATGAGTTCCCACATATTTAATTAACATCCATGATCTGATAGAATTCTGCCCTGCTAGTCTACACTTCAGCCTTTTTACATTTGATAAAATACAGCCACCATCAGCTTCAATTATCTACTGACATTTTGACTGCTGTCTTCTCAAAGTGCCAACTCAGACTCTTGTTTTGAACATGTACTCCGAAAGTACCATTCTTAGGACTACTTTATCTGTGAGATGGGAACGTTTTAACATGTACACTCTTTAGAAAAGAACATTTCCAACAAATAACTTATAAAAATCATGTTACAGATTCTGAAGCCGTTAGAATGAGTCTTAAGTTTCAGAGAGTCTTAAGTTTCAGAGAGAACAGTAACTGTTCACTTCTGAACAATGTTGAGAAAAAAAACACCAAATTAGGTTGATCCCACTGTATTTAAAACACACACACAAGGTGGTATTTTGCCAGTATTTCTCAAGGTGGTAGATTCATGTTTTCTTCATACTTGCACTCTGCAAGATTTAGGTAGCGTATTGTCAGTTTTATATATCCAGAAGAGTTTCAGTTTCATTTTCAATTACATTTAGGAGGTGTTAAAAGACCATACCTTCACATTTATCACAAATCACATTCTTTTGTAGAGCTAGTTTTCTTGTTGCACCATTATATAAATCTTCTAAGGTTACTGAGAGCTGATGCACAACATTTTTACCTAAAACAAAACATTGCTCATTAAAAATCTGAGATGCTACTTCTTTTGTGTTCATTGCGCTTTAAAAACAAAGATATGAAAGATGACGCTCACAAGATACAACACCTACCACTTACATAGGTCACATTATCACCCATGATCTCCAACTGAGATGTAGTTTCAGATGAGGAAAATGAGGTGACTGTAAGTAATTGCCTAAGGACTTATTTTGTGGCCATCTTACAAACTATAGCAATCAAAAACCTCAACTACAAAATCACTTGGGAAACCAATTATTAAATAGCAGGCTTCCCAATAAATTAATCCAAACTGCGTCTCTGTCATAATATATTCTTTGAATCTCTTAGTATGGTAATGATATGGCCAATTAGTTCATTCAAAAATTCAACACCAATAAGTTCCAACCAAGCAAGATTGGCCGGGGAAGCAGATATACTTATCTAGTCTCCACAGAAGACTATCAGTTCCCACTTCTTTCTGAGGTAGGAGTAACACACTTACTTTTGGGGCAACAGTACTTAAAAACTGTATTTCTCATACAGTGCTAATACACCTTCCTGCAGTGACAAATATTTTATATCCATGATATCTAATACAGAAGCTGCCAATCACACGTGGCCATTTAGCACCTTAGTAAGACCACATATAAAGGAATTTGTTTCGAATTAATCTAAATTTAAATGTAGCCAGGGGATACAAAGGAGTGCCATATCTCATCTTAAAATGTGAAGTGGAAGGTAGAGATTGCTTAAGGACACAAAGGCTACAGAAACGAAACCAGCTGCCAATGGTTAAGTTCCTAGTTATTGATTCTTCCAGTGACTTTTACCCACCAAACAGTACTGCCTTATGCCTCTGAAAAAAGCTCCCTCAATCGTATCTGCACATCTAATGAATACATTTAGTTCCCAAGAGTGTGAAGCACCATTAACTAGATCCTTTTGTTCCTAGCTCCACCTTTGGTTCTGTGTCAGATATAGTCCATGCAGTTGGTTCTGGCATGCTAAAAACTGCCCATCTCTTACTTTAGCTTTGTAGATCTGAGAACACAAGGAAGGAAAACAAAAACTCCTTTAGTGTGGTTACATATCCTTTCATACCACACCAAAAAAAACCTTCCAGTTTAAGTTTGCCAATCAATTCCTTAAAATTCTTTTTCAAAATAAAAACCACTCTTTTCTGTGAGACTAATCATCCTGAACAATTAACTATGATTGCAAATTGTTCTAAAGTAAATTCTGCAACCACATTTCTGTTAAATGTTAATCGCACAAATTTTAATAAGAAAGCTGAAACAAGATTAAACAAGCCATAGCTATTTGGAGTTAAGCAACCTGTGTTCCATTCCTGTCTCTACCTTCCAATATATGACCTTGAAAAAATTTATGTCTAGCTTTAACTCACTTTTAACTGAACAAGGCCATGTACCTCCAACTGGGCTGGGGGTGGGGGGGGGATAAGAATCAAAAAGGCTCTCTAGAAAGTCTTTTGTCCTTTACTCCTTTCATTAATGCTTGATAAAAGTTATCAAAGGGCTTTACATGCAATTACTTGTTAGAACTTGATTGGCCTAGCTATTTTTGGCCACACCAATCCCAGTTTAAAAAACTACATCATAAATCAAAGTGGCGGTTTAGGTCAGCTTGCAACATTATACCAAAACGTAAACAAGAATTTCAAATAGATAATTTCTGAAGAATTTGCTTTCACCAAGGGCTACTTTAATTTGCTCCATGTAGACTAGGTTATTCTTACCTCTCCTTTCTCTCTGCATTCTTCCTCCTCCTCCAAAAAACATATCAAAGATGTCCATGGGGGAGCCAAAACCACCACCAGCTCCACCTTCTTTAATTGCTTGTTCACCTCCTTTATCATATAATTCCCTTTTCTTAGCATCAGAGAGTACTTCGTAAGCTTGAGAAATCTGTTTAAACTGTTTGAGAAAAAAATTTCACTTAAAAGTGTTGCAAAGCAGTCCCTGTATTACACGTACTCATTGTCAGGTTGTAATAAATACTATACACCTGGCAAAGAATTACACAGCTACATTTAAGAGTGAGTACATCACTTGCCTTCTCTCCTTCATTTGGATTCTTATCAGGGTGGTACTTCAAGGCCAGTTTCCTGTAGGCCTTTTTCAATTCCTCTTGGGTGGCATTGGGTTTGACCCCCAAAACATCATAGTAAGTGGTTTCTTTCACCATTTTCTACAGCCTGAAATAAAATGCAGTTTTAACTTTCAGCCTGAAAATTTTAATTAGTAAAAATCAGAGTTAAGGCAGAGAAATCTGTTCTTCCCCAAATTTGATTTAAAAAGCCTGCCTTCCCTAAAGTTCAAAGAAGGTAACAATTTTCTTGGTAATTCAGCCATAAATTCTAACGAACTAAGAATTAGCTAATAATTATCAGGGAATAATTCAAAGGCTTTCTACAGCAGCTGGTTCCCCGTCTCGCACAGGAAAGCTCCATACTAACGCCACTATTATCTGGATTCTTCCTGTTTCTCTTTCCAGTACCGACAGCAGTAATCCAAAAGAGCACAAATAGGTTTAGCCTATTGGTTATTAGGTTATCATTGTCTTTGGTAAATCTGATAAGCCATACCCTCCCTAGATAAAAAAAAACATTTGGGCGCGGGGGAGGAGGAAAGGGAGTGGTTTACGAAACTGATTAAAAGCACAGGAAAGCAAGCTCCCCTCCCCCCTCCTAAGGATGTTTCTCAATCACCGAACTTAGAGCATCTCCACCTTGACCACCGAACCCCTCTCGCCCCCACAAACCAGCGTAGTTTACATGTCGTTAGGTTTCCCCTGCACTAGGTGCCGATCTTTAAGGTTTTCTTCCTTCCACCTTTACCGAAGGGATGGGAGAACCCCCAGCCAGCCCTCAACAAAGAGGAGGAGGGGAGACCGGAGAAGCGGCCGCAGCCTCCGCCCCGCTCCCCCCGCAGCCCCTCGCCCCTCGCTCCTTCCGCGCGTGCGCGCATGGTCGCCCACCCCCAGCAAGCTGGGGCGGTGGGTACGCGGGGGCGCGCACGGGGGGGGCGGCGGGTGGAAACGCGAAGGCGGCAAGTCCTTGGGGACCTGAGGCTAAATAGAGAGTGGAGAATGCTTCACTACCGTCTCGGGCCCACTCACCGCGTGCCGGAGATGGGTTGCCGCGGCACCACACCAGCCCTCCCAAAATGAGAATCGTGGACACAGGAACCGACAACCCTCCCGCCCACGCGGAGCCAACCGCCTCTGACCGCGGCTCCATCCGGCTTCCCCGTGCCAACAATGGCGCCAGCCTGGGGACGAGGGGAAGCACGAGGGCTGAAACTCACCGGTGAGAGGGCCGAGGCCGGTGTGGGGGAGTGGAAGGAGCGCGTTGCTGGGCGCAGCTCGGGCAGCCGCCGCTCCTCCGCGTCTCACCGAGCGTTCTGGAAAGTTCCGCCCGGCGCGCCGCAGCCGTCGTCTTTTGTAGCCGAGTCCCGGCGCGTCACTCGACGGAAGTCCCGCCCCTTTCGCCGCTGCCACCGCCCCGCGGTTACCTGGGCAACGGCGCGGGGGCAATCGGGCTGGGAGGAGCTATGCCGAAGGGCCTTATGGGGGTGGGTGCAAGCCTAGGTCCCTAGAGCTAGTGGAACTTTCTGGAGTTCTTTTCTCCACCCGGTGGGCCAGGGAGTGCGGAAGTCTCGGGCGGGAGCGGGGATTGCTAATAAGCGATACAATACCGGGCCAACTCGGGATTCCCGAGCCCGCGGGGCCGTAGCCACCTGCGACGCCGAGAAGGGCTTGGGAACCGACCCCCATGCGGGAGCTGAGTTGGGAACAGGAATCTCTTAGAACAAAACCTTGCCCTACCTCCTCCCTGCCGGCTCCTCTTTTGCGGCTTTGGGCATATATAATTGCCTTAGCTCCTCAGCCCTGGAGATTCTGGGAACCCGCCAGGAAGAAGTGCCTTTGTTCTGGATAGTGTCCCAGGCCTCTGAACTTGCTCCTTTTCACGCATAGTCCGTGGCCTTGTAATTCGCCAAAATGCAAGTGGGAAGAGCTCTTTGTGTGAGTCCAGGGCTCTGTACATACGTTATTTACCTTGGTCCTCACCGTGTCCTACTCGTTGGGTACAGGAAAATGTTTGGAATACCTTGGTGCAAACTGAGAGCCTTGGGCTACTGGCCTGACATTCACTTTGTCTACTAGTGAGAGGCACCAAGAGTGGTTAACTTTTTTTAATTACCTAAATTTTAAGCCCCACGAGTTTGTGAACTTGGATTTACAGTCTGCAAGGTGAGTCCTTGCACTTTCAAGTGTCGTGATGGGGGCCATAATGGAAAATGGAGACTTACATTCAATAATACTAAACAGGAGTATTTATCACCAAGGAAGCTGGAGATGCTAGTAGAAAAAGTCCGGTTCACATGACTTAGACTTCAGTGGGGAACCAGACATGGCAACTAACAAGAGAACCACGAAATCGAGGTCAGCAAAGATGAGACTCCTATATCAAATCTGAGGGAATAGGGAAAGCATCTGTGGGAAAGTAGAGTCGATTTTTTTCTTAAGATGTATTTTAATTTAAGTTCAGTTGACATATGGTGAATTATTAGTTTCAGAGGTAGAGTTCAGTGATTCATCAGAACACCCAGGTGCTCATTATATCATGTACCCTCCTTGATGCCCATCACCCAGTTACCCCATCCCCCACACCCTTCCTCTCCAGCAACCCTCAGTTTGTTTTTTGGGTGAAGAGCCCTTATGGTTTTTCTCCCTACCTGATTATACCTTGTTTTATTTTTACCTCCTTTCTCTATGCTTCTGTTTTGTTTCTTAAATTTCACATGAGTGAAATCATGTAATTGTCCTTCTCTGATCGATGTTTTTGCTTACCATAATATCCTGTAGTTCTATCCACGTAGTTACAAATGGCAAGATTTCATTTTTTTTGATGGTTGCATAGTAGTCCATTGTGTGTTGTGTATATATACACATACATATACATACATATATGTATGTCTATGTATACACATGAATACACACACATACGTACCACATCATCTTTATCCATTCATCTGTTAATGGGCATCTGGGCTTCTTCCACAGTTTGGCTATTGTGGACATTGCTGCTTTATACACTGGGGTGCACGTGCCCTTTCAGATCACTACATTTGTATCTTTGGGGTAAATATCCAGTAGTGTAATTGCTGTGTAATAAGGGAGCTCTATTTTTAACTTTTCGAGGAACCTCCAATGAGCTGAGTTTTTAAAGGGAGAAAAACATTCAACAAAGAAGCACAAGAGAAGCCTAAGGGGTGAAAGAACGTGATACTTAGGGGAAATTGCAAGTAATTGGATGTTGCCACGGTTAAGGGCAGTGGGCTAGGCGTTCTGACCATACTATAAACTGTGTGTTTGTTAATCTAACATTGGTTAAGCATAAGAAATAAGGAGAATATATATCAGATCACTTCAACTGAGAGTTTCCACAATAAATATTACTGTATCTACTATTTCTTAAATATTACTGTATTTAGTGTTTCTTTTTGCCTCAGGAATCCAATTGAAATTACTAAAACTTTGAGAAAGATGGAAGTCAACATAAAGCTATGAAATGTGATACCAAAAATCCTTCAAGCCAGGTGAGCTTAATTCTTTATTAAGACTAAAACAAGGGGGGGACGCCTGGGTGGCTCAGTTGGTTGAGCAGCTGCCTTCGGCTCAGGTCATGATCCCAGCGTCCTGGGATTGAGTCCCGCATCCGGTTCCTTGCTCGGCGGGGAGCCTGCTCCTCTCTCTCTGCCTCTGCCTGCCTCTCTGCCTGCTTGTGTTCTCTCTCTGTTAAATTAATAAAGAAAAATCTTTAAAAAAAAAAAAGACTAAAACAAGGGGCATAAAAGTTGGTTTTTAAAAAAGGAAAACTATGTGCTTATTTGTTTTTATGTTTGTAGAATATTTCTCAAGGATACCGAAAAACTTGTAATACGGTTGCGTTTGGGGAGATGTAGATGCTGGGGAGAGGAGAATGGGAGGGAGACATTTCAGAATATAGCGTTTTGTAACTTTAGAATATTTAGGCTATTTGAATGTACTAATTATGTTAAAAATTAAACCTAAAGTATAAAATCCTCTCCCTCCAATTCAAACTTTGAACTAGTAATTTGTCACCCCAACAGCAAAGTTAGGTAATTCTTGGTGGCGTTAAAAAACATCATTACACCGTTACACACCACTGGGTGTGATGCATGAACAATCTTGTAACGCTGAAAAAATAAAATAAACATATTTGGGGGAAAAAAAACATCATTACATATGTTCTAATACTTTTCCTTCATAGAAACTTACTGATGCTAAAAATATGTCTCGATAAATATTCTAGCTTTTCAGTAAGAGAACTTAGCACTTTTAAGCACTCTTATTTATATAAAATACAAAAAGATGGGCAATAATTTAGTATGGGATTTTTTTTTGTTAAATGGTATCTCATCATACATGCTGTTTGTAATTAGCCCTTTTCACTTAATTATTGTCATCTTACCGTGTTAGAGTAAGTAAATCTACTATTTTTTTTAAAGATTTTATTTATTTGATAGAGAGAGACACAGAGAGAGAGGGAACAGAAGCAGGGGGAGTGGGAGAGGGTGAAGCAGGCTTCCTGCCCAGCGGGGGAGCCCAATGTGGGGAGCCTGATGAGGGGCTTAATGGGAGGTTTGATCCCGGGATCCTGGGATCATGACCTGAGCCTAAGGCAGATCTTAATGACTGAGCCACCCAGGCGCCCTTCTACCTTGTTATTTTTAACAGCTTCATAGTATATAGTATGCAAGTATTATAATTTATTTAACCATTCCCTATTAGTGAACATTTGGCAATTGCCAGTATTTTACAAACAGTGCTACAGAGAATTCTCAAATACAGCTGTAGATACTCATGCCAGTATTTCTGTAAGATTAACATCTAGAATTGAAATTGCTCAATCGATGTAAATGCAGGTTTAAAATTTAATAAGTGATTACCCTTTTCCTTTTTTGGCTTTTGTGTTATTTTTTCTTCTCCCTTCTTTTTCTCCTCCCCTCTTCTTTATTTGTTATGCTTATGAAGCTTTCACCAATCCAACATTATAAATGTATTCTCCCAGGTTTTCTTCTAGTATTTTCTTGGTTCCAATTTTTACATTTAAATTTTTATTCCACCTAGAATTGATTTTGTTTTAAGTGCTGAGGATTATTTGTAAGAACCTGAGTTTTATTTTACTTCAAATCGTGAGCTAGTTTTTCTGTTTTAATACCCCATTTTTCCTGCCTAATGTGAAATGCTGTTTTTCTCATATAGTAAATTTACATTAAAATGCATTTAAAAAAATTTTTTAAAGATTTTATTTATCTGAGAGAGAGTGCGTGAGCACAAGCAGGGGAGGATCAGAGGGAGAGGGAGAAACAGACACCTAGTTAAGCAGGGACCCCAATGCGGCACTCGATCCCAGGACCCTGGGACCATGACTGGAGCTGAAGGCCTCCGCTTAACTGACTGAGCCACACAGGCGCCCCTTAAAATGCATTTTAATGTCTGGGATGCTTAGTTTCCCTTACTGCTCCTCCTTTTTACAGTTTTTCCTGGCACTTTCTAGTATGTTTATCCTTCCAGATGAATTTAACAGTATTTCTGGCCAATTCCCCCTAAATCCCAATGTGACTTTGATTGTGATTACAGTTACAGTGCTTTTATAAGTCAGTCATGTTTATAAGGTTGAATCTTCCTACCTGTGAGCAATGTATATTACACATACAGCTGCATATTCCCTTTATTGTGTTCTATAGTTACTGTTTTTTCAGGATTCTCAGAAGGATGATGTTATAACCAAGAATCCTCCAGTATTTTTTCAAAATAAAATTCAAACTACTAGCATAGTGCTCAAGCCCTAATGACTTGGCTTCTACCATGCATCTAGCCATCTCCAGCTACCTCCTTGAACACAGGTAATCTGGCCACATCATTGGGTACTGATGTGAAAGATGGATTTCTAGGAAGCTCTTATTGTGAGAGAGAAGATTACAAATGTTGAGGCTTAAAAAATAGAATTAGAATTTCTAAAAATTGAAATAGAAATAGAAACATAGAAGTGGAATCTGCAGCTCATGGTGACCAGCCACAGAGGTGAGTGAGAAGGAATTATTGCTGACTTCTGGCGTTCTGGCCTGAGCAACACGGTGGTTGGGGATGTGCTTCCCGAGATAGGAAGCCCAGAAAGAGGAGGATGTGAAGGCTGCGCTGGGGCAGAATTGGGGAGGCGGAAGATGAGTCCAGTTTTGGATGTGTAGAATTGCTGCTATACTTTAGATTAAGAAGAGAAGATTTTTATTGAGAAGTACAAAATGGAAAGTAAATTGTAGCTAAAAGGCTGTTTCTTATGCTTGTATAAATTAAATTTCTTGAAACGTTTAGTTTTCAATTGACTATGGGGCCTAGTGGGGCTGGAAATATTTTCTTTTTGCATATCAAAAATATGTCCATGTTCTCCTCTTTATAATTATACATGGTTTATCTTTATGAGCTCCTCTCCCTTGCAACCTCTCACCCTTCCAGTTGTTATTATTTATTTATTGTTAAAGATTTTCCTTATTTATTTGAAAGAGAGAGTGAGAGAGAATACAGAGGGAGAGGGAGGAGCAGACTCCCTGCTGAAAGGAGAGCCTGATGTGGGGCTTGATCCCAGGATCCTGAGCTGAAAGCATAGGCTTAATCGACTGAGCTACCCAGACGCCCTATTTTTTTATTTTTTAAAAGAGCTTTTAATTTATTCATTTCAGAGAGAGAGAGAGAGAGCCCGAGCAGGAGGAGGGATGGGGAAGAGGGAGAAGCTGACTCTTCGGTGAGCAGCGAGCCCTTTGTGGGGCTTGATCCTAGGACCCCAGAATCATGACATGAGCCAAAGGCAGATGCTTAACTGACTGAGCCACCCAAGCACCCCCAGTTTATTTTTTATTTATTTGTTATTTATTTTTAAAGACTTTATTTATTTATTTGACAGAGACATACACACCAAGAGAGGGAACACAAGCAGGGAGAGTGGGAGAGGGAGAAGCAGGCTCCTTGCTGAGCGAGGAGCCTGATGCGGGGTCCTTGACCTGACCTGAGCTTAAGGCAGACGTTTAACGACTGAGCCACCCAGGCACCCCCCCCCCAGTTTTTATTTTTTAAATACGCTTTTAATTTTAGAATGGTTTAAGATTAAAAAAGCTAAAAGGATAGTACAGCGATTTTCTTTATAGCTGGTATGCAGTTTTCCCTATTATCAGCATGTTAAAATGATAACAGTAGTTACAACTAATGAACCAATACCGATAACATTATTAGTAACTAAGTTACTGATCTGAATTTGAATTGATTTGAATTTCCTTAGTTTGTACTTAATGTCCCTTTTCTATTCCAGGACCCCATCCAGGATACCACATTACTTTTAGTCATCATGTCTCCTTGGACTCCTCTTAACTGTTACAGTTTCTCAGATTTTTAAAATTTGTTTTTCGTATTTTTTATAACCTTGACAGTTTTTTTTTTAAGATTTTATTTATTTATTAGAGAGAGAGAGACTGAGAATGAGAGGGGAGAAGGTCAGAGGGAGAAGCAGACTTCCCGCAGAGCCGGGAGTCCGATATGGGACTCGATCCCGGGACTCCGGGATCATGACCCGAGCCGAAGGCAGTCGCCCAACCAACTGGGCCACCCAGGCGCCCTAACCTTGACAGTTTTAAGGAGCACTGGCTACGTATTTTGTAGACTGTCTTTCAATTTGGGTTTGTCTCATGTTTTTCTCCTGATGAGACTGTGTTTATAGTGTCAACATCTAAACTGCACACTGAATAAAACAAAGCAGAAAGATGCTTTCTACCTTCCAGCTGGGGAACTCAGGGCAACTGGAATAATGAGTTTCAAGTAGCCACAATCCAAGGAATTTTTCATGGGGCAAATGTAGAAGTTGTTTGGTTTTTTTCAGATGATTGGTTGCCTAGTGGTTTTCTTTCTTTAAAGAGTAGCTGAGTCGGGAATAAGAAAGCCCAGAGATGGCATGAACAGGCATTTGGGGATCAACTGATGTACCTGCTGATTTCTGAGAAGAACTATAAATTCCTGTAAGATTAAGTTTCCCTTGTATGTCTGCATTGACCATCTCCATTTTGTCTCTGAGATAAGTGACTCCATTTTAGTTTGGTCCTATGATGGGTTTGGGGGAGTAGGACCATAGGGTTAAAGTGTTTAGTTTCATCATATATCCGAGGTACATACTATGAACATGACTTATTCCTATTAATGTTTACCTGATCACACCTGGTAAGGTAGCGTTTGTTAGGTTTTTCCATTATGAAGTTACTCCTCACCTCAGTTCCCTCCTCTTTTCCAAAATGTACCCTTGAGAAGGAAGTCTTAGTCATCTTGATGTTATTGGCATAAAGGCATGGTCTGGCACAGGGTAGACATTCAGTAAGTGTTTGTTGAACTGGACTGGGTCTCTATTATTTTGTGAGTCTCACAAAAGTCCTGCCAGATAATTTTCTCTGTTTTATCAATAGGAAAATAAAAATTTGAGAATTTGAGTAACTTGCCCAAAGTCCACCACCAAAGTGGTCAGGTTTGGAATTAGAACTCAGTGTCTCTGAATGCAAAGCCTGTTGTCTTTCCCCACACCACACTGGCTTCACAGAGGGTTGTGTTTACTTTGGCCATTTCCCCTAAGTACTTGTCATGCAAAAAGTATCCACAGATAATGGGGTTAGTTCTTTGTTTATAAGGAAATTTAATTCTTCATTAATTCATCTTTTTAATTTAAAGCCTTACTTCAGACCTCTCACCCTCAAATTTGGCAGACTTCTGTGCCATGTATTGCTCGACCCAATTCCAATGGAATATCTTCTTCTTCTTCTTTTTTTTTTTTTAAAGATTTTATTTATTCATTTGAGAGACAGAGAGAGAAAGAGAAAGACAGACAGAAAGTACAGTGGGGGGGGGGCAGGGACAGAGGGAGAAACAGGCTCCCTGCTGAGCTAAGCAAGGACCCCAACCTGGGACTCCATCCCAGGACCTGGAGATCATGACCTGAGCTGAAGGCAGACACTTAACCGACTGAGCCACCCAGGCATCCCCCAATGGAATATCTTCTTTCTAATTTCCTACAGAGTGGTGGAGGGAGGGTTGCATCAGGGCCTTCCTGGGAAAATGGGTACCATTAGGATGCTATTACAATAGTATAAAACTGGCTACATAATTCGTGAGGCTCAGTGCAAAATGAAAACATAGGGCCCCTTATTAAAAAAAATTATTAATACTTTTAAGACAGTGACAGGAGAGTATTGAACCAAGTATGGGGCCTTTCTAAGTGTGAGACCCCGGTTGACTGCATAGGTCACACACCCATGACCCTGGCTGGGCAGTAGTAGAAGTAGTAGGTAAGGAGAGCTAATATTAAAGCAGTGGAAGTGAGACTGGAGAAGAGACCAGACCCTATAGAGGTAAACTTATAGGAATAGATGGAGGATCAGATATGATAGGTGAATGGGCAGATAAAATATGGAATGTAAATTTCTGATTAGTGATGCCATTTACTGACACAGGAAATCAGGAGACCTGGTTAGCTATGAGGGGAAAATGGTAAGTTCAGTTTTAAACATATTAACCCTCACATATAGTCAGGAAGCACTTGGATATACAAGTGTCTATAGAAAAAGAGCTGGAGGATGTGCTCCAATCTGATTGTACTGCTTGCTTATCTCTAAGGTTAGGGACTTGAACTTTTTAAAGAGAATAGTCATATATTTCTTATATAATTGAAAAATAATATATATATTTTAAGATTTTATTTATTTATTTATTTGACAGAGAGAGAGAGAGAGGTCACAAGTAGGCAGAGAGGCAGGCAGAGAGAGAGGGGGAAGCAGGCTCCCCGCTGAGCAGAGAGCCCGATGCGGGGCTCAATCCCAGGACCTGAGATCATGACCTGAGCCAAAGGCAGTCGCTTAACCAACTGAGCCACCCAGGTGCCCCGGAAAATAATATTTTTATGATGAGAAACAAGTTACAAAGTATTTTTGTGTTTATAAGAGAAAATCAATCTGAAAGTAAAAGTTTGCAAAAGCTTGTAGTAAAAAGGAAGGCACTTATGATAGAAATAGATTTGTAGTCACATATTTTCTATTGCCAATGCCACAGTACACGATTCAAAGCAGGCTCTTAGTTTACTGTCTTTTAATTTTTTATTGTATAGCACCCATAATCTATTGGTTGCTCTACAGAGTATATATTTTATTTTATTTATTTTTTTAAAGATTTTATTTATTTATTTGACAGAGAGAGATCACAAGTAGGCAGAGGCAGGCAGAGAGAGAGGGGGAAGCAGGCTCCCCGCGGAGCAGAGAACCCAATGCGGGACTCGATCCCAGGACCCTGAGATCATGACCTGAGCCGAAGGCAGAGGCTTTAACTCACTGAGCCACCCAGGCGCCCCTGCTCTACAGAGTATATAATTTTGAAAACTTACATTAAAAAATTAAAATAATAAAAGTCTATGTTAGATTTTGTTTTTATATCCTATCTCTGTGTTTTTTGATAACTGGCATGTGATCATTTTTATATTTTAGTATATATTTTATAACTTTCTACTCCCTATGTACTTTTTCTTGGAGGAGGTGATAGGGCCGTAGGGACAGCCTAAAGTTGGAAGTCAGGTTTAAGTTCTGCCTGTGCATGTTACTGGCTATCTGATGTCAGGAAAATTACTAAACTTCTCTGAGTATAGTTTCCTTGTTGGTAAAATGGAGATAAAATTAACATTGCTGGAGATATGATAATAAGATAATTAAATAAAAGAAAGTTCTTTGTAAACTCTAAATTTTGTAAAACCATATCCTTTAGCTTTGCACCCAGGGCCCTTCTTTGTGAGCCTCCTACCTCCTTCCCAGATTCATCTCTAATAGTCTACCTTCTTAAAGCTGTTTTCTCATCATCTGCTGAACATGCCTTATACTTTTCCGCTTTCTTGATTTTGCTCTAATTCCTCTATTTGTTAAAGATTTTATTTATTTATTTGTCAGAGAAAGAGTGAGCGAGCACAAGCAGGGGGAGTGGCAGGCAGAAGGAGAGGGAGAATTAGGCTCCCTGTTGAACAAGGAGCCTGAATCCGGGACTTGATTCCAGGATCTTGGGATCTTGACCCAAACTGAAGGCACACGATTAACCGCTTAACTGACTGAGCCATCCCTCTAATTCCTTTATTTAATCAACAAATGTTTATTGAGCACTTTACTTCCCTCAAGGCTTTCTTTTAATGTCACCTTCTCAAGGAGACCCCACAGTGTCCACCCTATTCACAATTGCGATCTGCTATTCTTCCTCAGCCCTCCCAACCCCCCTTTACTGGCTCTACTTTTTCTTGTTTCCATTGCATTCCTGACATAACACATTATCGACCTATTGTCTCTTCTCTCTGTACCCCTTTCCCAATTGAACTAAAATTTCACTTGGGCAGGAATCTTTGTGTCATGATATATCCCAGGCATCTACAACACTGCCTCGCACAGAGTAATTATTCAATAAATATTTACTAAATGAATAAATGAACGTGCACTGTGCCAGACATTAAGCTAGGTGCTGAATATCTAATATTGTGAAAAAGCAGAGGTGTCCCTACCCTTGTGGAGCGTCCAGCTTAGCGCTTTGGTGGATTTTCTGTGAGCCTGGGCTGCCCTCCTCCAGGAAATGTCAGTGTGACTACTTGCTGAGTTCGGAGTAGCCTGTGGTCTTAGCAGTGAGCAATTTCCTGATAATTTTACTTTTGCAGTTTAAAAAATTCTAATAGGAAGATGGGCAAAAAGACTAATGCATTCTCTTTAGTCCCTCTAAGTTAAAAGTCAGTAATTTTCTCCAATGCAAATACAGAATAGTATCCCCTGTGAAGTGCCAGTCTTTGTAGATAACTGAAAGAGATCATGAGTCTATCTGGTTTACCTTTTCTTTATGCTCTCTCTTTCTTTTCTGTTTTTTTTTTTTTTAAGATTTTATTTATTTATTTGACAGAGAGGGAGAGATCACAAGTAGGCAGAGAGGCAGGCAGAGAGAGAGGGGAAAGTAGGGTCCCCGCTGAGCAGAGAGCCCGATGTGGGGCTCGATCCCAGGACCCCCGGGATCATGACCCGAGCTGAACGCAGGGGCTGCAACCCACTGAGCCACCCAGGCGCCCCTGTGCTCTCTCTTTCTACTATGAAGGAAGACAGTTGTAATTTTTCACACTGCTGAAGAATGAAGTGATGTAAACATGTTTATTGCTGCTTTTTTTGTAAATTATAGAATACTTCATCCATGTAATCCTGACATTTCTTTTTTGGGGTCCTCTGTATGCAGTGGGTCAATATGAGTTTTTTATATTGACAGAGCTCTTTTTTTAAGAAAAGAAAAAAAAGGGAGCTCAAACTGAGTGTATTTAAAAATAATCTGCTGATCCAGCACACTTAAAACAATGTGTCAGCAACTATTCTTTTTCTCACCCTTTCTCACACAGGCAGCCATACAATCCAGGGAAATTCCAAGGCCGGGGGTCTACATGCAAGATGGGATGAGGAATTAAGGAAGGATACTGCTGCACAGGTATGCAACTGAACTAAATGATTCTTAATATCCCCTCCAAACTGAGACTCTTGATCTCGATCATTTTAATTCCTAAATCTTGTTTGTCCTCCTTTATTTGAATAAGCCAGTTGATGACATTTTGTGTATGTGTGTATATATCTATGATATTTGCATGTATATATATATTTGTAGCCTGTTTGTTGTGAACAATTTCTGTGGTGTCCCATGAACCCATGAAACGATATAAAAATCTACTCTGCGAGATATTTTTTTTTTAGTATCTTGTACTTGGCAGCCATTTAATTTTGTTTAATGCTTGTCACATTGTCAATAAACTCTACATCCTTAACAAAACAAAGAACAAAGAAAAGATTCAACTCAAGAAAGCATGATCCTTATGCAAGGTCTTCTCTCATGCTCTTAACAGAATTATAAGCCCTCTCATGTTCCCATGTCATGCTGTGGGCCCACCTCTAACATAGCATGTATGTATATGTGTATAGTGAATTATAAACATTGACAGTGATGTCTTCTTCCAGAGGGTTCAGAGCCACTTTTAAAGATTTAAGAAGAACCCAAAAAACAAACAAAAAATCACACACACACAAACACCCCAAGATGCCATAAATTAAAAGTGCAGAGAATGAAGAAATAAATACATGGATAGAGACAAAACAGAACCAGGGACAAAGCTACAAATGCATGTAGGAATGACCTTCACATTTGCTACAGCTGGGTCATGAATTTATCTCTAAGCTGACAGCCTCATTGGTCCCACAGTTCATGGTGTCCATTGATAAAAAACAAACCCATTACTCTGCAAAAGTAAAACTGTTCCTGAACTGAGATCAGATTGGACTGTTTCCAGGGGCTGCTCTTAAGAGAACAGTGTGTTACATCAGGAGCAGCGTCCTTGACGGCATCACTGACAGTGGGGCCAGTTCACAAGGATGCCTCCTACAGCTGGATGGCAGCACACCCAAGAGAGATGCAGTGGGTTACTGAGCTGGGGGGCTGTCTCAGTGATCATGGCTTCACAGTGTTTTATCTCCTGCACCTAGCACAGTTACTGGCATATGGCAGGGGGCCCAAAGTATTTGTTGAGTGAATGTCAAAAGGAAAAGACCCAGTTCGAAGACTCTCTCTAGAAAGGCCCCTCCAATTTCCAAAACTTAAAATCCCGCTCCCCAGCTCTGTACCCCTTTTGTAGCTATCTAGCAATAGAGTTATGAAATAATTCTTCTACTCGGGTTAAATTGCCATTTCAGTATTTTTTTTAGAAGATTTTATTTATTTTAGAGAGAGAGAGAGAGAGCATAAACGGGCAAGGCAGAGGGAGAGAGAGAATCTCAAGTAGACTCCACACTGAGCACAGAGCCTGACCCGGGGCTCGATCCCAGAACCCTCATGAGATCATGATCTGAACTGAAACTAAGAGATGCTTAACTAACTACACCACCCAGGTACCCTGCCATTTCAGTATTTTAATGTTAAATTTCTTATGTTTTCTCCAAATATGGGAGTGAGGCCAGAGGCATTTGTGTATGTATACACACTTGCTGGTGGATGTAGTGGTAGTGTTGGGTTAAGAAAGTACTGTACTCATGGAACTGGGAGGTCAGTTTGCAGGTGACCTTGAGAGTGCTATGGCTTAAATCCAGCCTCCAACATCCAGGCTCTCCTTTAAGGAGAGGTAGGGCTTGTGATGATGCCAGGATATGCCTTTGCCATCAGTTCCTGTGCTGAGCATCAGAAAGACCCATTCACAGGTTCAGTAGCATGGGCATTAAAGAGACTCAGTGCTGACCTAACAGCCGCTGTCTCAGGGCTCTTTATAAACCCTAGGGAGAATGGGGTTGAGCTGAGCTCACAGGTTGGTGTTTAGTCATTTTAGCTGGCAGAGTTGGCGGTTTGGGGGTAGGGCCTGGCATGAGGGTCTTCCTGGAGGATGTCACCACCTCTCATTCCTGATGTCACTGACCTTGTAAAGGTGCTTCAGAGCAAGAACTTAGTATCTGTGTACAGTTTTCTATCTACAGAGCACGGCAATGTCTTTATCACAATTTTACATTTCATCTTCTGATGTGTTACCTTACCTTATTCTTGTTTCTACAGCAATGGCACTGCCAAATGTAGGACAGGAATCTGGGAGAGATAATGTAGTAGCTAAGAATATGGATTCTGCAAACTGACTCCCTGGATTTGAATCCTGGCCCTCAACAAGCAAGTTATTTATCCTTTCTGTACCTTAGTTTTCTTATCTATAAAAGGGAATGATAATAGTGTCTAGCTCATAGGGTTATTGTGAAGACTAAATAGTTAATGCGTTAATGTAAAGTACAGGTGTCTACAGGTAGTAAACATTATAGAAGTGTTTGCTAATAATAATGGTAAAAGAATTACTATCTTATTTAAACACAGGAACTAACATAGGTAATAAATCAACAAAATATTGATTTACTAAAATACTGATTGAGTGCCTACTATATCCTAGGGTCTTTTCTAGGCCAATGAGACCATGTTGACCATGACAGACATAATCTCTTCCCTTATGGAGTTACAGATTCATGAGGGCACAGATATTAAGCTAACAATTACACAAGTATATAAGGCAATTCTCTTATTAGGGAAGCTGAAGCTTGACCTGAAGTTTATACATTTCAGTCTTAAGAAATCCAGCAGACAGTGGGAACAGTGCCTCTTTTATTTTTTTTAAAGAAAAAGGTGTTCTGGTTATCTAATACTGTGGGACAAACTGCCCTCAAAATGTAGCAACAGTTATTTATTCTGCAGGCATAGCTCATTTTTTTCTGTGTGGTGACTGCTGGGATGGCTCAACTAGGGCTGGAGGATCCTTCCAAGCTGGACTATTCACATGCTGTCTGTAGCCAGGAGCTTAGCTGGGGCGGTTGGCTAGGACCTCAGTTTTCCTTCACATGGCTAAGCTGGGTTTCTCACAGTATGGAAGTTGGGTTCTGAAGAGGACACCCCAAGAGGATAGTCCATAATATGCAAGCATTTATCAAGGTTTGTACTGGTAAATGTCCCACTGGCCAAAGCCAGTCCCTTGACCAAGTCCAGAGTCAGTATGGGGAGGGACTATATTATAGGTGAGAGTTCTGAGAGGTGAGAATCAAGGGTCTAGTAAAGTAATAGATTACCACAGAGAGGCCAAATCTATCTTTTCCCAGAAATGGTTTTGTTCTTTTTTCTCTTCAATCACTTTTGCCATATCCCCCCTCTCTAAGACATCAGGGAGAAGTCATATAGGTGGAAAGTGAGGTCTTTTCTGTATCAAAAGCCCTCTGGAGAATGGCTAAAAACTTTTGTTACAAACAATACCATTTAGAGTTATGTTATTCTATGCGTGTAGAAAGAAAGAGTAAATTTCATTAAACTGTGTAACTTTGGTATGCAGAGATGGAGCTTTGCTGGCAACATGAGTGACAAGGTAGAAGGCTCTTGGGGTTGTCTGAATACTGTAAAAATGTAGACATACAAATCTGTTGCCAAGAGGAACCAAACCCTGGTCAGGAAAATGCCGCTGGGCATCCAGTCTGAAGTAGAGCAGCTATGTCAATATATGAGGGATTGGCAGGGAAGATACTGACTGGTTCAGAATCGCTCAGAGGTAAGTCTTTGAAATGTGAAAGTATGCTGGCCCCATGCTCACCAGACTAAAAGTCTCTTAATGGGAGGAGCTGTATCTGACTGGACTTCTCCATCCTTACCCTTTAGCTCCCTGACTAATACAGAGGAGACAGTCTAAGTGGTGAATGGATACAGACATTAAGGTTTGAAGAAACAGCAGAATTGTAAACCATTCTATATTTTTTCAGATCCTGGTACCATGAAATAATTAGAATGATCTTTTAAAAATATGTTACTTAAACACAAGTTTGTGGTGGCAGAGCTAAAAAAAAAGGTCACTCCTCTGACTAAAATCCTTCAATGATTTCCCATTTCACCTAGATAGCCACATGACTTCTCACGTCTGTGCTCAAAAAAGGCCTTTCATAACACACAAAATACCCTCATCCCTTTCTATACTGCTTTTTCTTTATGGCATTTATCCTTACATGACCGCTGTACTTCTTTATGATCTGCCCCTCCCCACTAGATTGTAAGCTCTGTGCAAGCAGGGACTTTTTTTTCGCCGTGGTAGCTATAGTACCTTAAACAATGTCAGACAAGTCGAAGGTGCTCAGAAATACTTGTTGAATGAATGAATAAATGTACCAGCCAATGGAGAATTAGAACTTCTCTGCTTTCATCTGGCTGGAGGGCAAGACACTGGAGAACGTGGGATGCATGTGTCCATGTGGGCTCCTACAGCCACCATCCCTCTTACATGGGAAGAGCTGATTTTGACAATACCAAGAGCTCAGGGCCTCTGTCCTGGGTTAACCATTTGTAATTATGAAGTTGAGGGCCTGAATAGTTAACCATCTGTAATTATGAGGTTGAGGACCTGGATAGTGCAGGATTCATACGGTTTGGGAATGGTAGCAAGGGCAGCCCCATCATCTTTAAGTTATCAAGAGTAATTTTTACTCTACTAGAGTAGCTTTCAAGAACCTTGACTGAAAGGGTTCAAGAAATTAAAAGCTCCGATGTTTGAGTATGTTGATAGACAAGGGGAGAGTAGTAGATGGGATTAGATCTTCTGTAAAAATAAGACTAAACAGTGAGTTTAGTCTTAATTGGATGAGCAGTGGAGGCCCATGATAGGACTTAATCAGGAGAATGACATGGTCAGATTTGTGTTTTGAAATATATTGTACAGATGTATTGTGAATGTATTAGAGGGGCAAGAGTGAATTTGGGAGAAAAGAACATTCCAGAAAATAGCTTGAACATCAGGAATGCATTTGAGTACAGTTGAGCTAGGGCTTAGTTCATCCCATATAACCCCTACTAGATTCTAGAACTGCGTTTTATTCTGCTTGTTCTATCTCATTTTTCTTCATCTCTCCATTTATTTTTTAAATACAATTCAATAAGTTGCAGATATCAGTACATTTTTCCTCTCAGCACTTCAGCTTGCATCTAATTAACTAGAGTTCAATATTTGTTTAAAGTTTTTAAGGTAAAGTTTACATAGAAAAAAATGAATGCACAAGTTTTAACTGTACCATTTTGATGAGTTTGGACAAACACATGTCCCTTAACCCAAACCCTTATCAAGATACAGAAAATTACCATCACCAAGAAAGTTCTTTCAGGTGCATTTTTCAGTCAATTCCTGGTCCTGCTTTTAGAGAGGCAAGCACTGTTATGATTTTTTTCCACTATAGATTTTAGATTAGTTTTTCCTGTTCTAGAAATTAACATAAATGGTATCAGTATGAATGCTTTTGAGTAGGATTCTTCTAATCAGCATTGTATTATTTGTATTTTTTTTTAAAAGATTTTATTTATTTATTTATTTATTAGGAAAGAGAGAGAGTGAGAGAGAGAAGGTCAGAGTGAGAAGCGGACTCCCCATGGAGCTGGGAGCCCGATGTGGGACTCGATCCCGGGACTCCGGGATCATGACCTAAGCCGAAGGCAGTCGCTCAACCAACTGCGCCACCCAGGGGCCCTATTTGTATTTTTTTAATAACACTTAAATCACCATGTGACATACCTTTGTTTGTGTTATTGTCAGCTTTCTCTCCACTAGACTGAAGTCTTTATTTTGTTCATTTCTGTATTCCTCATATTGAAACTGTACCTACCATATAGCACGTCCTCAATAAATATTAAGGAAGTGGAGAAAAGGAGGGACAGGTCATCCATCTCAGTACGGGGAGTTAAGGAGGGAGGAGGAGGAGGGAGTTGAAGGGTAAGAAGTTCAGTATTGCTGGTAACAAGGCTGGGAATGGAGAGATGTTAGGAGGTAAGACAGGACAAGTGAGAACTTCAGTGACTTAATCTGTTTGTAAGAAATTTAAGGCGAGACCAGCACAACATCTATGATTTACACAAATTAGAATTGCTGAATTGAAATAAAAGTTCTAACCCGAACCATCAATGGTATGAATGCCACTACTTGGAATTTTGGTGACTATTTCCTGAACTCTTGGAAATATCAAAACTTGAGGGAGTTAAGCCGTGAAATCAACCCATAGTAGGAAGTTAACCTAGTCCTAAAAGCAGGAGTTGAAAACAATAAGGTTTAAATTATAGGTGGAAGATCTTAAAGTAAATTATAGGATATAGGTTATGGATGCATTAGTATGTTTACACTGTGATGTATAGGACAGAACTTCTCTACTGGTGTGCCAATTATAGAATTGGAATTCTATACCAAGAATTTGGAAAGATTATGCTTAAGAAATTTTAATCAGAAAATACGTATTTTATTTCATCATGAAACCCAGTGTCAAAAAGGTAATATTTACAGGGCTGCCTGAGTGATTCAGTCGGTTAAGCAGCTGACTCTTGATTTTGGCTCAGGTCATGACCTCAGTCAGGGTCGTGGGATTGAGCCCCACATCCCTCTTTATGCTCAGGGTGGAGTCCGCATGAGATTCTCTCTCCCCCTCTGCCCTTCCCCTCACTTGCACACACACACACACACACACGCTCTCTCTCAAATAAATAAATAAATAAATAAATAAATAAATAAATAAAATCTTTTAAAAAAAGAATAAAAGATATTACAGAAACATGCTCATTTCTTATGAAAAATTTTAAAATATTTTATTTGAATATTTAGCCAAAATCAGTACTATTTTTCCAAATACTGTTTTTAATTTTTCTTACCATAGTTAATTATAAAGAAAATTAATGATTTTTAAGATATTATTTATTTACCCGACAGAGAGAGATCACAAGTAGGCAGAGGCAGAGAGAGGGGGAAGCAGGCTACTTGCTGAGCCTGAATTGGGGC
This sequence comes from Nasua narica, assembly GCA_028533885.1. Lineage (NCBI taxonomy): Eukaryota > Metazoa > Chordata > Mammalia > Carnivora > Procyonidae > Nasua > Nasua narica. The sequence continues at coordinate 47,116,231 of CM052813.1, read as the reverse complement.
TCAATCCCAGGACCCCAGGACCATGACCTGAGCTGAAGGCAGAGGCTTCAACACACTGAGCCACCCAGGCGCCCCTCTAATGATTTTTTTTTTGTCTAGTTCCTCATAAGTTTACTCCAGTGTTCTGTGAATCTGATTTAAGCTTTGTACTTTGACATTTAAAAGTTGGGAAGCAGTAGGAATTATTAACCTTTCTAAAAAGAGAAATAAAATGATTATCTTTAGAAAATAGGAGGAGTCTGTTGCGTTGGATTCCCCCGGAAACAGACACTAACACAAGGATTTCAGTATGTCATTTAGGAGATGATCCAAAGAAGCCCCTGTATGGGGTGTGGAGAAGCGAGGCTGGGATGGGAAGGAAGCCAGTGTGTAGGCTACCACTCAAGGCAACTGGGGCTTAGTGTTCCTGGAGAACCTCTGGGAGACAGTGTTTCAAAGTTTCAAACATACTTCAAAGTTGTTTCACCCCAAGGTGAGGAAACAAGGTGAGGAAACAAGTTTACCCACCCACTTCTTTTTTTTTTTTTTAGATATCTATCTATCTATCTATCTATCTATCTATCTATCTATCTATCTATCTATTTATTTATTTGACAGAGGGAGAGAGATCATAAGCAGGCAGAGGCAGGCAGAGAGAGAGAGAGAGGGAGGCAGGCTCCCCGCCGAGCAGAGAGCCCAATGCGGGGCTCAATCCCAGGACCCCGAGATCATGACCCGAGCCGAAGGCAGAGGCCTTAACCCACTGAGCCACCCAGGCGCCCCCCCACCCACTTCTTTACATCATTTCACAAATGCTCCCAGGGGCATACATTCCCCTCATTTTTGGTGTCTTTGCACTCAGGGAAGGCTCCTGGATCCAGAGGAATCCTGCAGGTAAAGTTGTGGGTGTCTGCAGTGAGAAGATTTTTTTTTTTTCTTTTTTAAGATTATTTATTTATTTGTCAGAGAGAGAGAAAGAAAGCATGAAAGCACAAGGGGGAACAGCAGGCAGAGGGAGAAGTAGGGTCCCCGCTGAGCAAGGACTCAATCTCAGGACCCTGGGGTCATGACCTGAGCTAAAGGCAACCACTGAACCAACGGAGCCAACGCAGGCATCCTGAGAAGATTTTGTACATGAAACATGTAACTAAATTTATAGCTCACTAGGTTTTGTCCCTATCCCCACTAAGGGACTTTTATTATTTGGCATCTCACCTAGGTCTGCATACAGAGAAGAATATGTCTTATCCAGCTGATACTGCCTCCAAAACATCTCTTGAATTATCTACCTTTTTTCTCTTGTCCAGGCTGCCAACATCCTTTGCACTTTATCAGTAGACATCTAACTGCTCTCACCATTTCTGTTCTTGCCCTGCCCCACTCATTCATTCTTCCTCATAGCAGCCACAGCATCCAATGAAACAAAAATCAAATATTATTATTCCCCTGGCTAAATCTTCAGTGCTTGTTCATTGGCTATAAGATGAACCCACATGTAGTTCCTAAATGGTTTACTATCTGACCCTTGCTCAGATCTCACCATTTCCTTTCACTGTTGACTCTTCAGCTCCACAGGACTTCTATCATGCCTGAAAGAATGTGCTTGAGGTCCACTGTAGGGCTCTTGTATATTGTTCCTTTTTTAGTGTAGATCGTAGATTTGGAGTATTCTTTTCCCAAGCCTTCACTTATCTGTTTCCTTTTGAACTTTCTGGGCTTGGTTTATTTTCCTTTTTTCACACAGGTCTTTTCTCACATTCCTCCCAACCCTTTTCCCTTCCCCCCAAAAACCCCTAAAAAAAAAATGAAGTTTCCTAGCTCTACCCTCTCCTAGGAGTCTGTACTTTTCCTTCTGAGCAAATCTCTGGACCAGACCACAGCAGTCTCCCCAGGTTGGTCCTCTGGCTCCAACTACTGTTCCCTTAGACTAGGATTCTCAAAGTCTCAAAGAAAGAAGAGTCCTCAGGGATCAAACAGGTTATATAAATGAGTGGGAGGAGACAGTAGCCTGGAAAGCATAGGATAGTCACTCACAATGGCTATTTGTTGCCAGAATTTCCTGAATTTATTGATTCTTTTCAAAAGACCAAGAATCCTGATATTCATATGAGATCTAATTTTTGTTGGAATTAAAAAATAATTAAAACCTCCTGAGCAGAATAGCCAAAACAATCTTGTAGAAAAGCAAAATTAGAAGTCTCATAACTCCTGTTTTCAGAAATTATTATGAAGCCACAGTAATCAAAACAGGTGGTAATGGTATGAGGGCAGACATATAGAGTAATGGAATTGAATAGAGAAGCCAGAAATAAACCCTTGCATATACGGTCAAATGATTTCAACAAAAATGTCAAGACCATTCAATAGGGAAAATACAGTGTTTTCAACAGATGGTGTTAGGAAAACTGGATATCCACATGCAAAATGATGAAGTTGGACCCTTGGCTTACACCATATAAAAAAATGATCGAATGGATTAAAGATCCAAATATAAGACCTAAAACTGTAAAAACAGGGAAAAAGCTTCCAATGGTTTCTTCAATATAATACCAAAAGTACAGGCAGCAAAAGTAAAAATAGATCATTGGACAACACCAAAATTAAAAATTTCTGTGCATCAAAGGGCACAATTAATGGAATGAAAAGGCCATCTACGAAGTGGGAAAAAATACTTGCAAATTATATATCTGACAATGGATTAATATCTAGAATATAAAAAGAACTTCTACGGTGCAACAAAAACAAAATAACTTGATTTAAAAATGGGGGTTCAAAAAGAAAAAAAATGGGCAAATGATTTGGACATTTCTCCAAAGAAGATATACCAATGGCCGACAAACATGAAAAAGTGCTCAACATTACTAATCATTAGAGAAACGCAAATCAAGACCTCAATGAGATATCACCTCACACCTGTTAGGATGACTGCTGTTAAAAACAACAGCAAAGACAACAACAACCCCCAAACCAGAAAATAACAAGTGTTATCAAAGATGTGGAGAAATTGGAACGCTTGTGTCCAATGTAAAATGATGCAGCTGCTATGGAAAACAGTAGGTGGTTCCTCAAATATAAAAATAGAATTATCATATGACCCACCAATCCAGTTTTCGGTGTATATCCAAAAAAATTGAAGGCAGGGTCTTGAAGGGGTATTTGCACAATAATGTTCATAGCAGCATTATTCATAATAGCCATAAGATGGGAGCAATCCAAACATCCATTGACAGACAAATCAATTGTAAAAAAAAAGTGTGGTGTATACATGCAACAGTGTTATTTAACCTTAAAATGAAAGTTTTGACACATTACAGGTAATGAAACTGGAGGACATTATGCTAAATGAAATAAACCAGTCACAGAAAGACAACTACTGCATGATTTCAATTAGGCACAGATCTAGAGTGGTCAAACTCATGGAAACTGAAAATAAATTGGTGGTTGTCAAGGGCTGGAGGAAGGGAAATAGAAAGTTAACACATAGTTTCAGTTTTGCAAGATTAAAACATTCTGGAGATAGATACAGTACAATGTGAATATACTTAACACTACTGAGCTGTATACTTAAAAATGGCTTATAAGTTTTATGTGTATTTTGTCACAAATATAATTAATTTTGACTTTGAAAAAGGAAAAAAAGCCCCCAAAAGCCCTGAGCAGGCCAGCAAAACACATTTATCATGATGTACAGTTTGAAGTCTTTGCCTTCCTAACTTGAATCTCTAACTTGATCATGCATCAGGATAACCTGGTGGGCTTATTAAAACAGATTGCTGGGCTACACCCAGCAAGATTAGAAATTGCATTTCTAACGAGTTCCTAGGTGTTGTGAGGCTACTGCTACTGATGCAAGATTTATATTTTGAGGGCCACGACATTAGATAATGCCACAAACAACTCTTTATTAATGTCTGTGCATCTGTTTGTGATACGTTTTTGGTTCTGGGGTCTGTGAAACTCTTAGTGTTTGTCATGCGCTTGTGCCATGTTACCCTGTTTCTCTGGCCAATATGCTGTAGACAAAGGGCTAGACCTAGTAGGCTGGGCATGGAAACTCTGCCCAACTTTGCACAATATAGAGCAAATAATCCAGATAGAATAATCCAATCCAATTTTGAATGCAAGACACACTAAGTCAGGTCAAGTAGAAGCAGAGGCTAAGAGAAGCTTAATTCTGTGGGAACTGGTCAGGTGACCAAAGCCACCTCATTTTACATCCAGTAGTAATGTGAATCACATTCCACCACCATGAAGGCTGTGGAGCCGCCAAGATACTTCCTGTGCTCCCCTACTTCCTGGTGTGACCCTATTATAAACCTGCATCTTCTCTGCTAAAAAGAGTAAGTCTCTTTTGTGTGTTTCCTGGAAGATTCTCTCTCCCTATTTTGATAGCTCTGGCATCTCTATCATACCGTTAACTCTGCTCTTTTATGAAAGGAAGTAATATTTCGTATTTCGTCTTGATCAAGAAATGTGACTCCTTAAGGTTCAGTTTTTATTTAGTTTGAGAAAAATTATAAACTTTGCCTTCACCCAAAGATAGGAATTTTTTTTGTTTTATGTTCATCTTTATTTTTTTTATTATTTTTTATTAACATATAATGTATTATTTGCCCCAGGGTACATGTCTGTGAATCATCAGGCTTAAACATTTCACAGCATTTGCCATAGCACATACCCTCCCCCATGTCCATATCCCTACCCCCCCACCTCCCAGCAACCCTTAGTTTGTTTCCTGAGTTTAGGAGTCTCTTATGGTTTGTCTCCTTCCCCATCCCATCTTGTTTCATTTCTCTTCCCCACCCCCCCATAACCCCCTGCCCTGCCTCTCAAATTCTTCATATCAGAGCAATCATGTGATAATTGTCTTTCTCTGACTGACGTATTTTGCTTAGCATAATACCCTCTAGTTCCATCCACGTGGTTGCAAATGGTAAGATTTCGTTTCTCTTGATGGCTGCATAGTATTCCATTGTATATACCACATCTTCTTTATCCATTCATCTATTGATGGACATCTAGGTTCTTTCCACAGTTTGGCTATTGTGGACATTGCTGCTATAAACATTCGGGTGCATGTGACCCTTCGGATCACTACATTTGTATCTTGAGGGTAAATACCCAGTAGTGCGATTGCTGGGTTGTAGGGTAGCTCTATTTTCAACATTTTGAGGAACCTCCATACAGTTTTCCAGAGTGGTTGTACCAGCTTGCATTCCCACCAACAGTGTAGGAAGGTGACAGGGATTTTTTTTTATCTGCCAAAATGCCTTCGCATAACTGCAACACCTGACTCTTAGGGAACATCTTGGAATCGCTATAAAAATCGGTAAACCCATCTTATCCCAGCAGCCGGCTGCTTCTTTCCTCCCTAATTGCCTGTAAGCCAGTTCACTTGGTAAACACAGAATTAAAACAATCTTATCAGGTTTCCCCACCGCAAACCCCTCCAGACATTTCTCCCTAGAGAAAAGAGAAAGTTGATAGCAATTTTGAAAGAAGGCAGGAAAACAATGCCACAGCAGGTACTTTCTACAGCGGAAAGATGGCTTAGTGAGGTTCTACCAACGAAGGGAGTGCCAAGGCACTACACAGTTGCCTAGAAACGGCCACAGAGAGGATAGCTGCCTGAAGTCTCTCCGGACTCAGACTGAGAGGTGGTGACAGGGAAGAGACTCTCGGCTGGAGAGACGCTGTGCTCGTCCCCAACGGGATCGTTGTAGGAAACCACACTAGGACCTCGGCCCCAGAAGGATCAATCGGGGCGGGCGCTTCCCGATCCGGGCTTTGGGAGAAAGCCTTTCAGCCAATCTTTGGAGGGCACCTGTGTCGTCACCGGTTGCTCTCTGGCTTGCTCGCGACGTCATCACGCAGCGCCGGAAGTGGTGGGGCTTTGAAGAGTGACTTGAGTTTGTCTGTGTCCGCCGTCTCGAGGTAAGGCAGTTCTCGGCCTACCTCCTCTGCTGGCCGGGTGGAAAACCGTGGTCGTGGGCCCTGGGCCGGCGCCATTACTGTCCTCGAATGTTCCTTGAATGACGCTTTTATGGCTTTTTTCCCGTCAGGCTTTACACCGTCCGTGGGCTCTAGGCGTCTCACTTTGCTCAAGCACCCGTGGGTCGTTTTTCGGAGGCCCTCTCGTTGGTTGCCCTCCCACCTCACGTTCGTTCACGTGCCCCCCACTCCCCGCCCCTCCCCCCAGCTTGGTCAATGCGCAAGTATAAAAAAGATTAGAGACAGTCTCCAGCCCAAGGAGGCGGCTCAGCCTGTCAGGAAGGGCATTGTTTCCTCTAGAAACGCATTCTTGAAAGAACTTGAGGCGGCATCACATCTTCCTCAGTAGGCCTAAAAGGAGAGCCAGAAGAAGCAAGCTTTTTCTCGTGCAGCCAGTGATCGTGATTCAACAAAGCAGGGTATAATTTCTGTTTGGAATTAATGTGGTCCAGGTTTGGAGACTTGAGGGAATCTAACTTACGTCGGGAATCGTTAGAGTGCTTGAGAAGACTGTACATGTGGAGATGATGAAACAGATCTGTGCCCTTCCACCGTAGTCGCACAGTCAGTGCTGTGGGATGATCTTACATGTCCTTAGCTCCTGCTTTTATCCTGTCTTCACTCTTAACCAGTGACGATAGTGTTGAATGCTTAATTTTTGTCATTGAGCTTTGTGTACTGCCTCATTCAGTTCTTGTGACAACCCTGTGTTGTAGAGCAGTTCTTAATTTTGTTTTATAGCTAAAGAAAAAAAGGCTTAAGTTAAATAATTGGCATTAAGTCACACAGTGGGTAGATAATATATTTGAAAATAGACAGTTGAATTAAGAGGCTGGGATGTTATCTACTATGTTACATTGATTTTTTTTTTTCAACTGTTCATTAAGCTCCCAAACATCTCACACCTACGTACTATTTTATGGAGTGAATTGAGGTCATCAGATGTGCTTTCCCTCAGATTTTTGCCCCTGCTTTCCCTTCTTAAAAACTCATGTAGACTTACACCCATTTTTACCTTTCCTTTACTCTGCTCTGATCAAAGTGAATACCTGTGTCTTTGCTTCTTACCTTTCTTTTATACTTTCATCTATGAGACCTTGTTTTCATTTGTCTTTTCTGCCTATCTATGTCCTAGTCGTGTATAAACATGTCAGATTTCCCAGATCCTTGGTCAACTGCCCACTGACCCCCCAAGCTAGAAAGAAAGGAAGTGTTAGTGATCCATCCTTCCTTTAGCTATCATCCAGTAACTCCAATCCTCTTCTTATCCAAATATTTTAAAGCGTATTCTAAATTCTGTCTCCATTTCCTTACCTTTCACTCCTTTCTGCAGTCTAGCTTTCAAACCTATCATTCCCCTGAAATTTTAACCTTAAGGTCATGGTAATTGATTATCAAACCAGATAGATATTTTATAGTCACTTTTGGATACCTTTGCTTCTTTTGAAACTTTCACTCCCCACAGCTTTGCTTTCCAGGACAATACATTCAGCTGATTTATTTAGCAAACATTTATTATAATACAGAGATGAGGAAGACAAAGCGCCCCCCTGTAGGGAGCTTACATTTTGATGTTTTGCCATGTGTCTCAGCAGCCATTTCTCCTGTGGATAGTCTTTCTTCTTTCTCCCCTAAAATGTTGGGTATTTGAAAGGCTTGTGACTTTGGCCCACTGCTCTTTTTGTTCATATACACTGAGTGAGCACAGTAACTAGCTTGGCTTTAACTCCCTTCTACATGCCCCTAAATCAGAGTTGTCAGACCTTTTTTTTTGACTTTGACCCTCTCACCACCTTGCTAGACAGCTCTGCCTGCAAGTCCCACAGAGAGTTCAGATTCACAAGCCTGAAACTGAGCTCAGTGTCTTTCCTGAACTTGCTCTCATCACATAGATCACTAAGTCCTGATGATTTTAACCTCTAAATATTTCTCAGATCTGTGTTCTATTTTTCATCCCTACTATTGAACTACTTTAGGCACCATCATCTTTCATCTGAAATATGATGGCCTTCTGACTGATTTCCCACGTCTAGTTTTGTTCCTTATGTATCTTCTCATATTAGGTTTTATGAGTAACACCACCCTCCTCCCTCAAGTGATTTTTGACACAAATCTGTGTTGAAGTCCTGCTTAATAATCTTTAAATATCTTTCTGTTCATTCATCTGATCTTTTTTCTCATTCAATTAGCAAATATTTATTTACTAAATTGAAAAATCCAGTGGGACTTCTGAAGTTTGAACTTCTCAACCAGTTACCCAGGGTTCTGCTTATTCTGGACTGCCTGTGTCTCCAGCCTCTTTTGTCTCATGTTTTAGGTTGTAGCAACACTGAACTTGTATGAGTACAAAACTTCATTTGTACTTAGTTATTTCTTTGTGCATTGCCCTTCCTATTCCTGTTGACTTGAATCTTCTCCTTGTTTCCTCTATCCACTTCTTTCTCCTCACCTAAGTAAGATGACCCTTTCATTTAGTTAACCTAGTTTATATGTAGGACTCATTTTAGGTCTGACTTCTATGGGAAATATTCCTTGACATCTCCTTTCTCCAAGTCTGGGTCGGATCCTCCATCTTTGTGCTCCCATGATACTCTGCACAGACCAATCATTATACTTACTACACTTGTTATAAATGTTTTTGTGTTTCTCTCCCCCACAAGACTGAACCTTTTGAAGGCAGGCATGATATATTATACCTGCATTATATGTGTGAGATATATTATTTCTTTTTTCTCAGTACTAGAATAGCACAAAGCACATAGTAGGCATGTAGAATTTTTTTTTAAAGATTTATATATTATAGAGAGCAAGAGTGGAAGGGGTAGAGGGGCACAGGAAGAGAGAATCTCAAGCAGATTCCATGCAGAGCAAGGATCCCAACATGGGGCTTGATCGTATGACCCTGAGATCACCACTTGAGCCAAAACCATGAGTTGGACACTTAACTGACTATACCACCCAGGCGCCCCGGCGTGTAGTAATTTTAATTGAATGATCACATGAGTGAAGACAAAAGATATATGGTGTAGTGATTAAGAACCTGTTTTTTTTTTTTTTTTAGATTTATTTTATTTAATTGAGACAGAGACAGAGAGAAAGAGAATGAGAGGGGAGAGGTCAGAGGGAGAAGCAAGTTCCCCTCAGAGCAGGGAACCTGACGTGGGACTTGATCCCGGGACTCCAGGATCATGACCTGAGCCGAAGGCAGTCGGCCAACCAACTGAGCCACCCAGGCGCCCCTCCCCCCCCGTTTTTGTTTTTTTTTTTTTGAGGTTTTATTTATTTGACACAGAGATACAGAGTACAAGTAGGCAGAGCAGCAGGCAGAAGGAGAGGAAGAAGCAGGTTCTCCGCTGAGCAGGGAGCCCAATGTGGGGCTCGATCACAGGATCCCGGGATCATGACCCAAGCTGAAGGCAGCTGCTTAGCCGACTGAGCCACCCAGGTGTCCCAAGAACCTATTCTTTAAAATTGATTCAAATCCTATCTCTGGCACACATTGGTTATGCCAAACAAAAAATAAGTTACTTATTTTTTTAAGGCTTAAATTTTTTCTTCCTTAAAATCAGAGTTGCTGGGAAAATTAAATGAGATGATAAAAGACATTTAACAAGTGCCTAGCAGATAGTATGTGCTAGATAAAGGCATCCTAAACACCAGAGGAGATCCAGAAGTGTAAGGGCAGGCCTAGCCCAGGGCTGTGATCTTCTAGAGACCTGAGTTTTCTGTATGGATGGGTAGTGATGCAGGCTTTTTACAAGGAGATTATAATTTCATTTGGAGAGTAGAATTACATCCACATTTAATTCTCAGGGAACCATAGAGATAAATTGACCACACCCTATGGCAAGATATAGAGAAGACAAGATAGTTCAGTGAAGGCCTCCCTGGAGGAGGTGGGACTTGGAAATTGAGAAGGATTTGGGATTCTAGGAAGGAGGAGAGGGTATAGTCCAATGCCCTCATATTAAGAATGACTTGGGAGACATGACATCATAGCCAAGGGATGTATTTGTGTGTAAGAATAAATGTATATGAGTCTGGGAGAAGGGGAGGGTGGGCTAGTTCTATAAAAGAAAGTAGGAGCTGACATAAGTAACCTTTGTGGGCTTAGAGTATGAGGGTCTTCACTCAAGCCTGAGAAATTTGGGACTTATCAGGCTGGGCGAATTTCTGGGGCTGGGTTGGATATCATGGTAGCCATCAGCCACATGTAGATATTTAAATGTAAGTTTAAAAAAAATCTAAGAACTTTAGTTGCTCTGCTGACCTGGCTACATTTCGGGTGCTTGATTGTCACATGGTGTGGCTACGTTATTAGACAATGCAGGTTTACGACACTTCCATCATCGCAAAAAATTCTACTGGACAGCACAGTTCCACCTTATCAGATTGCTGGGCTTGTGTGGCCTATCAGATCACTTTGGTTCCTTAAGATATAACCAGAATTTTTTCCTGACCAATTCCTACAACCCTGGAATGAAAAATAGGGCATTGGAAAACAGAATTAGGATTTATCTGCATAGATGTGAGGATGGGATTGCCCAAAGAGAGGAGCAAAGGACTACATAAGAAGAGGAGCCAAAGCAGGGGAAAGAGAAGGAAGGGATGAGAACCTGAATAGGATCATCATCTGGTGATTTACTTGCAAATATGTATTATTCTTGCATGCCAAATATTAAGTTCTAGAGATATATTGGTAAGCAAAAAATGGGCTTGACTTCTGTCGTAGAACTTGCAGTTTATGGAGTTTTATTGGATGGACTATTTTAAAGCACCTATCATTATGTACTCCCCACATTCTAAAATGTTTCATTCTTAGAAATTGGTACTGGAGGCTAAAATGGGTCAAAATGTTGCTTAAGGTTAGTTGTGTAAGCATTGTGCAGTCACTGCTTTAGCTTCTCAAGAAGTAATAAATGGGAACATCATAACTTGAGAACTTTGATGGGAATGAGTGTGTGTATAGGGCAGGAGGGTTAGTTCCTATTATCCTGCAATAGCCAGCCATGCTTTCAGCTGTCTATCAGATTCCTTCCTGTCCCTGCTCTCAAACTGTGCTCTCCACATTTCTTTGGTTATTACTGTGAGTTCCCAAGGCCTGATGAATACATACTTCACTTCTCTGTCCATTACCTACCTGCTCATTCATCAGTTTCCAGCAAGTGCAGACAGATGCCTCTCTGAACACATAGCATTTAAAAGTGGGACTTGCCTGTAGTATCATCATCATTTGAAGCTCCAGGTTTAGGATTTTAGGTTTACAGCTGACTCTACATGCTTCTTGTATCCACTCCTTCACACAGACTTGCTGAACTTTTGGACCTCACTCTGGTCGTTATGTTGACAGCCTTGTGACTAATCTCTGACTCTAGACTCCTCCACTCCAGCCTGCCTACACACAGCTGTTGTTTCACTTTGCTATGCAGCTCAATAATTTGGCAATTGTCTCTTGTTGATTGTTAAGTCAAAACTTTTCAGCTTAGTGTTTAATACCTCTGCCATTTTTTGGTGATTCTCTGGGGCAGATCCTCTGGGTCAACCAACAAGTTCTGCTTTCTACCCCTCACGAATGGCTTATTGCTGAAATCTGTGTTGTTACTTTTACCTTTTTTTTTTTTTTTAAATTTATTTAAGTAATCTCCACACCCAACTTGGGGCTTGAACTCATCACACAGAGATCAAGAGTCACATGTTCTTCCAGCTGAGCCAGTCAGGTGTCCCTGTCACTTGTGCTTTTAAAAATGGAATGTCCCCGCCCACTACTTTCTTATCAGTCCTCTCGGCCTTTTCAGTTGGGTGGCTTCCAAAGCCTTTGCTGACGGATGGAATTTCTGTGACTGCACCTCCTCAGCACTCATTTGCTCACTCTCCTTTACATTATCCTTTCTTTGCAGATGGTAATGAAACTCTGATTTTTAAAAATCTTGTTCCTTTTTTCTTCCCTTTGTGCAGGGAAGCTTGTGCAGAGGGCCTGATAAGTGCTGCCTTGCTTGCAGAGTACATTTCTCAAAGAGAGGGTATTAGAGGCTTGAGCAATATGTTTCTGGAGGCATCCCAAAGATCCTAGTCCTGTTCCTGCCTGTAATTCCCTGCTCTCCTTCTCTTGGTGATCTCATGCTTGCTCTTTGCCTCACTTTCTCTGACATGTTGATGTCTTTCAAATATATACATTCAGCCTGTTCCTCTCCCTGAACTTTCTACCCATATATTTATTCTACATTGATCTGTGGATCTTAATCTAATTGTGTTTCATCCAGAAATCATCCCTTCTTCATCTGCCATTTAGCTTCAAATTATGCTTTCTTGTGTATTTCTCATTGTGGTTAATGTCTATTTCCAAATTAGAAGTCTTGATTTATTTCTCCCTTTCTTTGTCATTCTCCAAAGATAGTCAGTAATTAAGTTTACCTTCACAGTTTCTTCTGGGTCTTCTTCCTCTCCGTTCCCTTTGCCCTGCCTTTGTTAGGTCTCATCTCTCTCCCAAATTTCTTCTCTCTTTCCCTTCTACTGATACTCTATGTGGCTGCAAAGGTTGTTTTCTCTTTTCTTTCTTTCTTTCTTTCTTTCTTTCTTTCTTTCTTTCTTTCTTTCTCTCTTTCATGACTTATTTGTTTTAGAGAGAGAGAGAGAGGGAGAGAGAGTGCTTACAGGCATGCGCAGAGGGAGTGGCGAGCGGGATGGGTGGGTGGTGAGGGGCGGAGAGAGAGTATCTTAAGCAGATGCACACTGAGCACAGAACCCGACACAGTACTCCATCTTACAGCTCTAGATCATGACCTGAGCTGAAATCCAGAGTCGATGCTTAGCCGACCGAGCCACCCAGGTGCCCCTAAAGGTTGTTTTCAAAAGAAAACTGATTCCTTCACTATTGTACAGGTTGTGTATTGCACAGAGGGGACACATTTACACTTTAGACATTGTAGGTTTGTATTTTTTTTTTGACAGTCTTCTGGTAGATGACAATACAGTTTTTGTTCTAATATTGGTATGTTACAATGATTAAGGAAGAAAACCTGATACACATAAAGACGCCTATGGACTGAAGAACATTCAGGAACTCTATTCCTACATCTTTAATTCTCTGCCAGGCAAACTCTTTCTCATGCTTTAAAACTCAGCATAAATATCCCTTCCTCATTAAGCTGTTTTTGGTATTCCTTACAAGAATTAGTTATTCTTTTTCCTGGTCAGTTATTCCTTTTCCTGGGCTAATGCCATATTTAGTTAATCCCTTTTTATGGTGCTTATCCCATTATGTTGTAGTTGACATGTGAATCTATCTGCACTACTAAACTCCAGATCCCTTAAGGATAGGGACATTATTTAATTATTCTTTTATCCTCATCATGTAGGCTAATGGTCAGGACATAGAGTATATCAGTAAACATAAATATTTGATTGCTGGGACAACTGGGTGGCTCAGTTGGTTGGGTGTCTGCCTTCGGCTCAGGTTATGATCCCAGGGTCCTGGAATCGAGTCCCACATCAGGCTCCTTGCTCATTGGGGAGCCTGCTTCTCCCTCTGCCTGTGCCTGTCTCTCACTGACAAGTAAATAAAATCTTTAAAAAAAATCTGATTACTTAGCCTGATTTAGGTACAGAGGTAAATACATACATTATCTTACTTAATTGTCACAAGAGCCTCATGAGTCCTGTCATGGTCATGTTTTACAGGTGAGAAAATTGAGACCTAAGTGAAGTCACTAGTAAATGGCATGTGTGGTGGTGCTGGGGTATGGCCCTGGAGGACTTGTGCTAATTTTTTCAGTGATTCTCTTCTGTTTTTTATCTCAGAGTAATGATGCGTGTGTGCTGGTTGGTGAGACAGGATAACCGGCACCAGCGAATCAAACTTCCACATTTGGAAGCAGTCATGGTTGGGCGTGGCCCAGAGACCAAGATCATTGACAAGAAATGTTCTCGACAGCAAGGTAATTGGTCATAACAATGTGCAGATTACTGTGTTTTGTTCCTCAGGATAATGATAACCAAAGATGCACATTTCTCGGATGCTATTGTTAGAAGCTTTTTGTCTGCCATAAGCAAAACTCAGGAACCGAACTCTTTTAGCTAACTCCAGGGACCCATTCACCCCTGACCCTCCCCTCCCCAATATTAATTGGTTAATATTCAGTGTTGGGAGTAGGCAGGTTCCATCCTGTTCCTGTGGGGTAGTGGACCTGAATCCTGTACCCTGCTTTGCCCAGGGAGCTTCCTCACTGAGCAGTGAGACAGTTGAATTCTGGGACCTCCAGCCTGAAACTGTGTCTGAGAAGTGATAGGGTAGGTAGTTCCATCCTTTACATGATGCCTCACACGGAGGGGGTTAGCTTTGTAAGACTATGCCATCTATCTCTTGAAATGCCTTTCCTGGGATTTTTTTTCTTTAAAGATTTTATTTATTTATTTATTTATTTATTCATAAAAGATTATTTATTTATTTATTTATTAGAGACAGAGACTGAGAATGAGAGGGGAGAAGGTCAGAGGGAGAAGCAGACTTCCCGCAGAGCCGGGAGTCCGACATGGGACTCGATCCCGGGACTCCAGGATCATGACCCGAGCCAAAGGCAGTCGCTCAACCAACTGAGCCACCCAGGCGCCCAAGATTTTATTTATTTGACAGAGAGATTACAAGTAGGCAGAGAGGCAGTCAGAGAGAGAGGGGGAAGCAGGCTCCCTGCTCAGCAGAGACCCTGATGCGGGGCTTGATCCCTGGACACTGGGATCATGACCTGAGCCGAAGGCAGAGGCTTTAAGCCACTGAGCCACCCAGGCGCCCCCTTTCGTGGGATTTAATGAAATGAAGGTCCTTAGGAGAAAGCCTTACCACATACCTCATTTTTTACATGTGAACTCTGGACATGCTTACTGCTACCAGGCCCCCACATATGTGTTCCCTACAGCAGGGTTTCTCAGTGCTTGGAGTCTGCAGTACTGATTGTGGTTTTTCCCACATGAGTTAATCTAAATGGGGGAAAAAAAAGCCATACTTGAGCTGTCTAGGTCCTGAAGCAGACACTGCTTTTCACTCTCTGTCCCCTTCTCACAACGGCAGCTGTAGGGACTTGCATGTCAGCCTGTCTTCTGCCATTCCTTCCTGGATAGCAGCTGTGGTGTCTGTGCCTCTGTCTCCCCCCAGAAATTTTGTTCACTTCTCTGAACACGTGTGTTTAATGTTATTTCTTCCCATATATGCGCAGACTGTTCTGTTGTTGTAATCCTCTTTCTAGAATAATCGCTATGCCTACCAAGGCCAGCTGAACTTCTCCAGGATGTATCTTTTGCCTTTCTCTATTGAAGGCATCTTATAGTTGTATTAAATAGTGGAAGCCTGATTTAATCGTGATCCAAGAGCCTGTGAGAGAACTGGGTCCCTTCCCTGACTGCAGAGTCTGTGATCCTGAGTGGGCCAAGGGTGCTGGAATGGCGAGACTTGTGGGGATTCTGTGAAGCTGCTTCATAGAGATATTAGCAAGAGCTAAGGGAGTATGTGTGGACATTTTATGGAAGCATTTGGAGCCCAGCCACCTGCATAACAGGCAATTTTGCTCATAGACCTTTGAGGAAACCCCAGTCAAGTTGCCTCCTAGAGTGAGGCCTCATTGTCCTGTAGGGAAAATAGGAGCAAGTGCTTGGTTCTTTGTGGCATTTAGGTTGAACTTTTTAATATCTCTTTCAGTACAGTTGAAAGCAGAGTGTAACAAAGGATACGTCAAGGTGAAGCAGGTATGTATGTTTGTAATTTGGATTTCCATGTTATGCTTGATGATTTTCTTATGCTATTGATTTTAGAGTGTTTGTGCCAGCCAATAAAAGCTTCTCTGTCATGTGTAGAAGTGAGCATTAAGCATGGTGCCTGGCAAGCAGTAAGTGGTTAACAGCAGTGGCTATGCTGCTAATGGTTTTATTGCTATCATTGTAATTATTTTCTGATTATTCTATAGGTAGGGGTCAATCCCACCAGCATTGACTCAGTCATAATTGGGAAGGACCAAGAGGTGAAGCTGCAGCCTGGCCAGGTTCTCCACATGGTGAATGAACTTTATCCGTATATTGTAGAGTTTGAGGAAGAGGCAGAGAGCCCTGGCCTAGAAACACACAGGAAGAGAAAGAGGTCAGGCAGCAGTGACTCTATAGAAAGAGAAGCTGCCCAGGAAGCTGAGTCCTGTACAGGACTGGAACCTGAGAATGACCCTAGCCAATCTTCTGTGCCCCCAAAGAAGGGGAAAGATGCATCTACCAAAAAGGTGAGGGTGATGTGCTTGACAGATGATGTGGAGATTAAATGAGATGTAATGACTGCTTGATTGTTTTGTACACTGTAAAGCCCAGGTACGCGTAAGGGGTCATTAACTATGACAAGGCTTATTAACCATGATGAAAGAGTCACTTGTTTATGTCACCAATCACTTGGGTGAAGGTTCCTTCATGTACTTTGCTCTTGAATTCCTGAGGTAAGCCACTTGAAGGTAGGGAGATAATGGTGGTGTACTTACCATTGAACTGCTAAAATGGGTCAGTCATATGTTTATCTGTAGAAGGTTAGCATTGGAACACTGTTCACAGATCATGTGATTTGCATCCTGATGTCAAAGCAGAAATGGAGTTAGGCTGTAGATGGAGTGGGAGAGGGCGAAGAAGATGCAGTTGACACTGGCATCTCCAGCCTTTGTCTAGACCCACAGCTGTGAATCCTGCATAGGAAGAAAATGGAGCTGGTTTAGGTTATAAAGGCAAGTGATTGAGTAAAGGGGATATAGCTTAATTCTTTTTTTTTTTTAAAGATTTTATTTATTTGATAGAGAACGAGATCACAAGTAGGCGGAGAGGCAGGCAGGGGGATGGGGGAAGCAGGCTCCCTGCTGAGCAGAGAGCCCGGTGTGGGGCTCCATCCCAGGACCTTGAGATTGTGACCTGAGTCGAAGGCAGAAGCTTTGAAGTCGAAGGCAGAGCCACCCAGGCACCCTGATATAGCTTAATTCTTAAAAACTAACCTCATTGTTAAGTTTGGTTAGGCTTTGCTGACGTACAGTATTAACTAATGCCAAATACAACTATTGACATTTGCAATTTATATTGCCCCGTTTTGTTTCAGGAATCATTGGGCCACTGGAGTCAAGGCTTGAAAATTTCAATGCAGGATCCCAAAATGCAGGTCAGAATAACATTTTGGCATTGAAATACACTTCATGTTTTAAGTGGCTACTCCACAGAGGTCATAACTATAAATGAAAGCAAAGGAGATCAGTCCCTCCGAATGAGATTCATTTTACTGGGCTATTTTCTGAAAACTGGTTTTTCCAATTATTAGTAAGTTAGCAACTGGATTCTTTTGAAGAGAAACTAAGTTGTTCAATTGACTATCCCCTCTTCTTTGTTCCTCCTAAACTTCTGGGTACTATTAAGGGAAGTTGTGTTAACTTTAGTGGGGTTTCTTTCAAGGGAGTGTTAGGTAATATATTGTGACCGTAGTTGCTGGGCTGCCCTGGGATTAATAGTCGGGCATCATCCTGGGAGGAGTCTTTGAGTTCTTCTTAAATTACATCCTGGGTGACAAGGGACCAGATCTGATAGGGCTTCTTGGAACACATGATTGTGACAAATGGTCTACTAGGTTAGAGTGGAGGAGGGTGCATTCGAATTAATGCTTGCAAGGATGTTACATCAGATCCTTAGGAACTATATTGTACTGTGCATTTTCTACGTATTCTTCGTAGTGTGGTGATTGAAAACACACACTCTGGAGTCAACTAGACCTGGTTTACAATCCTAGACTTCCCACTTTGTTAACTATGTGACTGTGCAAGACACTCATCTAAGTCTCAGCTCATCTGACAAAACTGGGATATGGAAACCTTTTACATAGGATTGTGTTGGGAATTAAGTGAGTTAGTGAATATGACAGCACCTGGCATGCAGAAGATTTGTGGTAGATGTCTGTTTCCTTCTCTTATGCCCCTCTGCTAGGTCTACAAAGATGAGCAGGTGGTGGTGATTAAGGATAAATATCCCAAGGCTCGTCACCACTGGCTGGTCTTACCATGGGCTTCCATTTCCAGTCTGAAGGCTGTGACCAGGGAACACCTTGAGCTCCTCAAACACATGCACACTGTGGGGGAAAAGATGATCACAGATTTTGCTGGGTCCAGCAAACTCCGATTCCGATTGGGTTATCATGCCATTCCCAGCATGAGGTAAGTGTTGCGGGTAGTGCTAGTGCATTCTCGTTCTGTCTGGGTGGTCAGCTGGATTCAGCCTGGGTGTGCTGATAGTCCAGAGGCCCAGGGGACTAGGGTGAGATGTTTCCAAGGAAGGTGGGCTGAAACTTCCACCCTTTTGCCCGACTTGCCTGTGATTTTTCTTTCTATTTTTTGTGCCTGTGGCTTTTATTAGTTTTTTCGGAACCATCTATAAACCCCTAAATGATTGAGGACCATTGCTTTGAAGGAGACAAACATCACTGACTTTTGTCGTGACAACTCAGTAGACCTAAGGTTTAAAATAAAATGAGAGAAAAATGTAGAGCCTGTTTGCCTTTGGCTCATACCCAGAAAGACTCAGAAAGGAATAACTGAGTCTTTTTAAAGAATGCAAGCAAGGCAGATCTCCATAGTTCTTTAGAGCTAAGCAACAAGATAAGACGACTAATTGGATTTGGAAGTTTTTATCTTATATTTGTACATTCTTTTTTGATTTTTTTTAATTTTTAAAATTTTTTAAAAAGATTTTATTTATTTATTTGACAGAGAGAGAGATCACAAGTAGGCAGAGGCAGGCAGAGAGAGAGGGGAAGCAGGCTCACTGCTGAGCAGAGAGCCCCATGTGGGGCTCGATCCCAGGACCCTGAGGTCATGACTTGAGCCGAAGGCGGAGGCTTTAAGCCACTGAGCCACCCAGGTGCCCCTGTTTGTTTGGGTTTTTTTTGGTGATAAAATATACCTAACAAAATTTACCATTTTAACCATTTTAAGTATACAGTTCATTGGCATTAAGTACATTTACATTGTTGTGCAACCATCACCATCATTTGCTTCTTGAACCTTTTTCATCTTCTCAGACTACATCCCATTCCCCCCTACAGTCCCTGACAATTACTATTCTACTTTCTGTTTCTATAAATTTGTCTACTTTAGGTGCTTCATATAAGTGGAATCATATAGTGTCTGTCTTTTTGTGACTAGCTTATTTCACTTATGATGATGTCTTCAAGGTTCATCTCTGTTGTAGCATGTGTCAAAATTTCTTTCGTTTTTTTTTTTTTCCCAAGTGCCCAACATTCTTCACATTTTATTCAGGTAATTATGACTTATATGATGGACCACTTTAACCAAATGAAATTTTTGTGCCACATTTTGTGCCACATTTTTTCCACATCAGTACTCTTTCTTTTAAATTGAGGCATAATTTACATACAACTAATTCATAAGATTATAGTTTGGTCAGTTTTAAACTATTTTTTTTAAGGTTTTATTTATTTATTTGGCCCAGAGAGAGAGAGAGATCACAAGTAGGCAGAGAGGCAGGCAGAGAGAGGGGAAGCAGGCTCCCTGCTGAACGGAGAGCCCGAAGCGAGACTCGATCCCAGGACCCTGAGATCATAACCTGAGCTGAAGGCAGAGGCTTTAAGCCATCGAGCCACCCAGGTGCCCCTATAGTTTGGTCAGTTTTGACAAACATATATACCATGTAACATCACTCTGATAAAAATACAGAACATTTCTGTCATATCCCAAGTTCCCTTGCACTTCTTTTCAGTTAATCCTCCCCTCAACCCTCAAGCGTTGTTCTGATTTCTTTCTGCATAGGTTAATTTTGCTTATTCTAGAACTTCATATAAGTGGAATCATACAATGTGTACTTTTCTTCTGTGGGACCTCTTTTAGCATTATGGTTTTGAGATTCATGTATGTTGTTGTGTACGTCATGCACATTCTTCATTTTTTTTCTCTTTGGTAAATTCCTAGAAGTGAAGCTGATAGGTCATAGGGTTGATGTATATTGGACTTCATTTAAAAAAATGCAATTGATCCTTGAACAATATAGGTTTGAATTGTGCAAGTCCATCTATATGCAGATGTTTTTTGATACAGTAAAATACTGTAAATGTATTTTCTTTTCATTGTGACTTTCTTAATGTTTTCATTGCCTTACTTTATTGTAAGATTTCAGTATATAATATACATACCATACAAAATATGTGTTGATGGACTGTTTATGTTATTGGTGAGGCTTCTGGTCAACAGGATATTAGTAGTTTTTGGGAAGTCAAAAATTACACTTTTGGATTTTTGATAGTGTGAGGGGTAAGTTCAAGGACCAACTGTATATATTTTTTTATTGTTAAAACCTTATTCAAAAATTTAGGGCAGAAGTTACCCATAATCATAATCCTATTTCTCCATTGGTGCACAGCTCATGGCTCACAGAGCCCTTTGACTATAGGGTGCTTTTCCCATAGTAATCATGGTGTCCATATGTTTTTTATGTAATAAATGCTGTTGTTCTAAGAATGTTAAAAAGAGCTGTGGCAACTGTGGGTGGGAAGCAAAATGAGCAGTAAGTTGCCATTTTACATATCCTTTTGTGATCACTATAATTTTGAATAAATACTATGGAAAGGAAAAGGTAACTTTTTTCCTATAAAAGTAATATATTTTCCATTTAGAAAATATTAAAAAAATGTAAAGCAGAACAAAGGTCTTCCATAATATCACCACTAATTAAACTCTAGACCTTATTTGAATTTCACCTGTTTTTATTTTTTATTTTTTTATTTTTATGTTTTTCTGCTCCAGGATCCTGCATTGGATTTATTTGTTGTCTTTCCTTAGTTTCCCCTAACTTGTGACACTTCTTCCTCCTTTCCTAGTTTTTATGACCTTGACACTTTTGATGATTACTGGTTGGTTTTATAGGATGTCTCTAATTTTGGGTTTATCTGATATTTTTTCATGATTAGATTGAGGTTATGCTTTTTTTTTTTAACCCTCATAATACCACAGAGGTGATGTTGCATCCTTTTCAGTACATCATATCAAGGAGTACGTGATGTTGAAATGGTTTATTACTCATATTAACCTTAATCACTTTATTAGGGTGATGTCGGCCATGTTTCTCTCCTCAAAATTACTATTTTTCCCTTTGTAATTAATGAATATCTTGAATAGTTAGGAACTATGCTAGTATCCTGTTTCTCCCCAGACTTTTGCCTGGTGATTTTAGCATCTATTGGAAGGTCTTGCCTGCAAGAGTTATTGTTTACCTAATGGTGATTTTATGTTTCCCTCATGCTCTTTAATTTATTAATTAGAATTCTTCTGTATGGAAGAGTTGTCCCTTCTTCCCCAGTATGTATTTATTCAGTTATTTGTCAGTGTGGACTCATGAATATTTATTTTATTCTATAGGTTTTAATTTAGTCTATCATTATTCATTTTGTTGCTCAAATAGTTCTAGCTTTAGTCCTTGGAAGCTCCTTTAGGTTGGGTCCCGAATCATTTGACAAGGCCCCAACATTTTTTGAGCACTTCTTTTCTGGAACAAGATGTTCCAGGCTTATCCTGTATTTTTCCTGTTCTAGCCCTGGAATGAGCCTTTTATTTTATTTAGTTCCTTTTATTGGAGAGAGATATTTATAAACCAAGACTTGGATACTAGGTTTCTAAATTGAGAGAAGTTGTTTGATTCCAGAGTGTCTTTGCTCCTAGGTCCTTTTGGCGGATAGGGCCAGGAAATACATGCATGAATCCTAATCCACACAGATACACACACCTCCCTGTTTCTTTATCTACTTGTGTATGTGTATGGGAAAATACAAATTTATACTGATATCTCAGGCTCCAGTTCAATTCTGCAAGGTTCATTCTTGTCTCCCTCTTTCCTTTAATTTCTTTCTCCAGTGGTGAAAAATCTGGCTCTCATTAGCTATAATAAATTCACTTTCCTGTTTGGTCTTAGTATGCACATAAAAGAGTTAAAGAATTGCTAACCCATTACCCTGTGAGAAAGGCATTTACTCACAGTATTTCTATATAGTTCTTTCGATGGAAAGAACTATAATAATCCATCGGATTATATAATTCGATGGAAAGAACTATATAGTATCAAACTGCAGTATCAAACTACTGTTTTCCAAAGTTCATTTCACTAGTTATCTTCCTGACCCCCTTCAGTGTCATTCCCTTATTCGTTTGTAATACTGTTAGGTTTATTGTTTGTTACTGCCTTTATTCCGTTTTGGATTCCTGCACGTATTGGTTGGTTTTGATTATTTATTGGGAGAAGAGAATAGAATGATTCTAAGAGTCAAATTTATGCAAAAAGGCATCCTATGGGTTTAAGAAGTCCAAAAGAGAACTCTGGGTTTTCTGCCCCAAACCTGCTTTCCTTTAAGCTTCTAAATCTCTGTAAAGTGGTACCTCCCCCAAACCACATGTATGTAGTCCATTAGGAAGTCCTCTTGGTCTATTGCAAAATATATTCCAAACATTACAGCTCTGATCTAAGGCATGATTATTTCTGCAGTAGTTTCCTAACTCGTCTCTGTATCCATTGTTACCCTCACTATAGTTCCTTCCCTACAGTGCAGCCAGAGTCATCTTTTAGAAGTGTAAATCAGAGACAATGTAAGCAGAATACAATGCAGACCTCTTGTCAGCCTGTAAGATTCTTTATGTTCTGACTCCTACTTTGTCTCTGTTCCTCGGCTGGAGCCATTCCAGCCTTACCTATCACCTTTCTGCTCCTCAGTTGCACCAATTTCTTTCTTAGGGTCTTTGTACTCGGCATCCCCACTCCCCAAAACATTCTTTCTCCAGATCTTTGCTTGCCTGACTACTTTCTCAGCTAAGATCACTGCCTTGAGTGGCCTTCCTCGAACATTATAGCCGAAGAGATAACTTCTACCCTCTGGGCACTCTGTGTCCCATTTCCCTGGTTTGTGTTTTTCCTTAGCAATGTTAATGATTTGAATTTTCCTCATATATTTGTTTTCTTTTCAAAATTTGTCTTTCCTTATTAGAATATAATATAAGGGCAGAGGCCTTTCTCATTTTGTTCCCTGCTAAATTCCCAGTGCTAGAATAATGCTTGGCTCTAATAGGTACTTAGTGAGCATTAAATATTTTTAAGTGAATGATTGAATGAATTGGATTAAATGGAAACACTAGCGATATTTTATATACACATATTTTTATTGTTTGTCATTTTGGTTAAGCCATAGTTTTTAATGGATTTAATGGTCAATTTCCTTCTCTCTCAACTAGCCATGTACACCTTCATGTGATCAGCCAGGATTTTGATTCTCCTTGCCTTAAAAACAAAAAACACTGGAATTCTTTCAATACAGAATACTTCCTAGAATCACAAGGTAAACAAAGTTCTTTAATTTTCACATTTGTTTCATTTTCTCAGCTATTTTTTTTTTAAGATTTTATTTATTTGACAGAAAGAGATCACAAGTAGACAGAGAGGCAGGCAGAGGGAGAGGGGGAAGCAGGTGCCCTACTAAATAGAGAGCCCAATGCGGGACTCGATCCCAGGACCCTGAGATCATGACCTGAGCCAAAGGCAGAGGTTTAACCCACTGAGCCACCCAGGCGCCCCTTTCTCAGCTATTCTTATATTTGATTTAGTTGTTTCCCTAGATAATTACCTGGCTTCAAAAGCCCATGTACAACTTTGTGTCCCTATAAAGAGAGACCCATTAAAAGAAACTGGATTATTTGGATTGAGGAGGGTTGCCACTTTGCTTTAAGCAGCCTTCTTGGGGGCGGAGGGGGTTACCTAGAAAGCTGTTATGTCAGAGTCAAAAAGGTGTTTTATTGTAACAATGGGGGACTTAAAAGTTGTCCTGAGAATCATTGGTGTTCACGGATGTGAAAGTTCTCAACAGTTGTCTTTCCTACCATCAACTGGATAGGAGCTTGGGGGCTGCCTCATGTCACGAGTGGTTAATTAACAGGGGAGGGCTGTGTGTATGTGGAAGGGAGCATTTCCCAGTGTGTATAGTGTGCAACTGTAGTATGCTGGGACATTATTAATGGCAGCTACCAAAGGCTAACCAGTGGTAAAGCACTGTGGTAAGCCTTTGACATAATAACATGGATTGCTTACAGTGTGTCCCAAAGGAATGCAATTATTTCAAAAACAGGTTGCTCAGATTTAGAATCTGATGAAGCTCATTTTCCCCACAGTGAGTTTAACCTCAATTTTACTAGCTTTAGGATACATGGCATATTTTTATTTGGAGTCAGATTTGCTTTTCTGGGGGTTATCTTATATTGGCTTTTCAGAGTAGGTGGGCTCTGAACTTTTTTCTTTGCTTGCAGCTGTGATAGAGATGGTACAGGACACTGGCAGAGTGAGTGTCCGAGATGGGATGCCTGAGCTCTTGAAGCTACCCCTCCGTTGTCACGAGTGCCAGCAGCTACTGCCTTCCATTCCTCAGCTGAAAGAGCATCTCAGGAGACACTGGCCAAAGTGATTCCGGGGAGCCTGAACTTTTGCAGCAGGTGTGGCTGATTGTTTAGAACAAATTCCTGGCACCTGTTCTGGATTGCCTGTAAACTTTTATTTCTTGAATTAAAACATGCAGCCTTTTTTTTTTTTTTTTTTTTTAAACAAAGCTTCTGTTCCTGAGTGGCTACATTGGGGGGTGGTGACGTGAAGTAGTTTCGGAATTAGGAATTTGGGTTTGCCATGGATGTGTTCTCTGGTGATGGTGGCTGGGACAGGCTTGACCCCCAGTCTCCAGGATCCATGTCAGATAAGACTAATGGGGGCAAAGCCATATTCAAACTGGGTGGGCTGTATATTTCTATCCATGCATTTAATCCTTTCTCCCCAGAGGCATGTGGTACCCTTTAGAGGAGATAAAGAGGCCTCATATCTACCCTGAAGGCTCTAGTTGGTCTTGTTCTCTGATATTAATCTATTCTGTAATATTCTTTCTCTTTCCTTTCTTTATGGAGAAACTTAGTTGCTTCTGTTCCTTTCATTACTTTCTATCCAAAACCACTGATACTCCCTTCTCAGGAAATATGTTTCACCAGTTCTTACTCATTTTAAGCAAACAGGCTACATGAGGTGGCGGAGAGATGGGATTTCCTAATATCAAGGGTTCCTGACTGGTGGCCAAATGTTCATCAGGTTTGACTGTCAAGTCTTTTTGCTAGTCTGCTTGGATCTTTCATCTGAAAGTTATTTGTTTGGGGCAGCTCTCTTAGGTAGTTGAAACTGTTGGGAGTTCAGGTAACAGTTACAGATTTAGTTTGAAACACGCAGACATCACTATTGACTGAAAAGTTGCACAGAACCCCATAACTTCATTTTTCACTCAAAGCAAATTTGGATGGCACTGTTGGAGCAAGTCGATTTTTGGATAATGTCAGAACTGAAGGTAAAGGGAAATCTACAATGTTTTTTGTTACATTGGTGATCTATTTGAGGATGTGACTCTTTTTGCTCTTGAGTTAGAAAAAATACCCTTAATAATAATGTCTCTCTAGAGAAAACCTCAATCCATAGAGACCACATTTGACCTTAGTCTTTCACAAACAAGCAAGATGTTACAGTGGTTTCTTGGTGAGCATGGATATAGTCATAATTAACAGTAAATAATGATTAGAGCAGCTAACACTTGCTCAGCTCCTGTGTGTCTGGGTATTATGCTAAACACTTTGTTCAAATTATCTCATTTACTTCTCCCTGTATGTAATTCTGTGGGGTAGGTACCATTGTGATGACCCTTTAAAGGATAAAAATTTAATCATCTATAAAGTTTGCTGGGCTTCAAAGTTGGTCTTAGTTCTGGTGCGTCAAACTCGTTTTCCC
This sequence comes from Nasua narica, assembly GCA_028533885.1. Classification (NCBI taxonomy): domain Eukaryota; kingdom Metazoa; phylum Chordata; class Mammalia; order Carnivora; family Procyonidae; genus Nasua; species Nasua narica. The sequence goes on along the minus strand of CM052813.1, from coordinate 47,090,422 downwards.
TAGTAGTTGAAGAGTATAAATGTAATACTAACCAGTAGGAGCCATAGACCCCCAGGGGCCTTTGCTGACCAAAAGTTCTCCATGTCATTTCAATGATTTCTCTGAGGAATATTAGTTCCTTTAAAGCCCCTTTTCCACATCTGATGCCTAAAAGCCCCTAGAAACCCTAGAATACTTTCTAAAGGTATACTCTGTGGATACCCGAGATCAGTATTGCCAGTTTCATTTTACAATCTGTAAATACCTGGGCTCTACCCCAGAGCTACTGAATGCTAATCCCTAGGAATCTGTATTATAAAACTAACATTCAGTGGTTGCCTGGGTGGCTCAGTTGGTTAAGTGTCCGACTCCTGATTTTCTCTTGGGTCATGGTCTCAGGGTCATATTGAGCCCCACATTGGGCTCTATGCTGAGCATGGAACCTCCTTGGGAGTCTCCCTCTCCCTTTCCCTCTCCCCCTGCTCAAGCACTCTCTCTTTGTCAAAAAAACAACAAAAACATTCATGATGACTGTTATTCATACTAAAGTTTGAGAACTCTGGGCTTCAAAGCACCTTGCATTTCTGAAACTCCTGGATTTGAACTCTGCCCTGTGATGATATACATACCATTTTCTGGTTGCCTTTCTGGGCTAGTTGCAGGCTTTCCTTCCCTTTGCAGGTCAGTTTTATTTCAGGATCTAGGGAGACCTTGGACTTTAGATAAGGGAGAATGACTGGTTATAGGGACTAGTGCTTTGTTTCTACAGGGATTGGGAGCAGGCCCTCAGGCCCCATGCTTTTTAGGGGCAAGGCCTAGATCTGATGACTGTCCCTCTTCAGTGACTCCCATCTCTTCCTCCTGCTCAGAGGGCGGTCTCAGAGGCGTGACCTGGGACCTGTGATGAACTCAGCTAATCTTAGGCTCAGAGCATATATATTTTTCCTCTTCTGGGTCTATCTCTGAAATATCCAGGTACAAGTGGCCCTTTCAGGGAGCAGACCGTAGTTGAGATGGTCCTTGAGAGTCCCTGCAGGTTCAGGGATGTTTTCTGGAGCCTGGAATCTGGTAGTCAGTCACATATGCTGGATATGGCTGGTTATCAGAGATTCAGGGTTGATCTGTGTCAGAATTGGCCTAACTGCCTCTCTCTATCTCAGTAACCATAACTTGAAGATTTCCACAGAGCTCTGAAGATTCTTCCATAGATTAGAATAAAAAATATGATGAAGGCTATGAAGTTCACTCTCCAGAATAATGTGTGTATACATATCTTATGTACCCTTGAAGTGCTTCCATAGCCTCTCTAGGAGGTCTGTGGGCCCCAACTTAAGAACCTCTGCTCTCGAGAAAAAGGCCATTACTATGCATCTGGGGTTTTAGGAGGTGTCTGGAATCACTATGGAGGACTAGGGGAGAGACCTCATCTCTAAGATGTCCCTGGGATGATCTCCTTTGATCTCAGTGCTCCTCCCTCAACCTTTGGCACATGTACATCCTGAGGGCTTCCGACTTCTGGCTCTAGTTCAGCCACCACATGGAGACAGGAATCTTGGGAAATAGAGAAATCCTCAGCAGGTCTGAGGGATTCAGGAACTGTGGCTGACAGACTTATTGTGAGCTATCTAAAAGGCAGTGAACCTACACTCCTAAAAGCAGTAATCTGCATTAATAGATCAGCTACATCATGAATGTATCCCAGGATAGTGGGAGAGATATTTCTCTTGGGTATGGTATTAACAGCACAAACTGTGCTGGACTCTGTGAGTAATCCCTGACTACAGCAAAGATTTCATTGAGTCCTCAGCCAGTGTACTTAAGAATTGCAGAACATTTAACTAAACTTTAGAGAAAGGTGCCCAATGAACTTATTAAAAATAGATATTGCAAGAACATTCAATTTAATTTTCCACCTTATCAACAATGCAGTGTGGTTCAGGATATTGATATTAAAATCAAAATGAAAATATTTGGTAAGAAACAGTGCAATATGTGAGATATAATGAAGGGAAATTTGGAAGACTGAGGTGACCACCTCTACATTTTTTGTTCAGCCAGGCTACTCTGACCTTGAATAATTGAAGTTTTGGAAGAGCAAATGTGAATAATGACTTCGATGGGGCAGAAAAAGGGCGTGAAATATTGAGGTATATAGACCCCTCGCCACCCCCTCTCTCAAGTAGGCTTTTGTTACATTATCACTAGAAAAAATGATTTTTCTTTGCCTATTTATCCCAGATGTATTATTGTGTTACAATTGGATGGAGTCTTCTCAAGGTACAGGGCATACTGGCATGAAAAAAAACAGAAAAAATGCATATAACTCACATTTGTGACTCCAGTTGTATTTGGTCCATTAGGGACTATCCTCTCTTACCTTAGCCCCATTATAGCCAGGCGAGGCAGCAGTCTTATTAAAATAAAATGGTCGAATATGGGTGGTTACTTCAACTCTAGCCAAGAAGCCAAATTTATAATTGAGTTCTTTTGTTGCTTAAAGAGAAGGTGGTATGATGACTGAGATTAACTGGAACCTGAAACTGAGCAAGTGATTACTTTATATGATAGCATGAAGAGTAGACCTTAAATAGTTTATAACAGATCTTAAGTCAGAGCTGGAGAAAAGGGCTCTCAAATTCCATTAGACTCTCTCAACTAGAGTAATCTACTCTTTATGTCTTTTCATTTATTTTATTATATTTTTTAGCAAACAAACTCTACCATCAAGGAATGGGTTTGGGGTTTTAGAGTCTACTAATGATTAGTTGTCTGATGCATTGTTAGCGTTATTTAGGCCATTGTTGAATGACTCATCGAATGAGAGCCACACTCAAGGGCCAGAGTGATCCCTTGTCAGCAGCTACTCTCTACCCAAACCTCAGGGAAGGGAATGCCAGGCCGTGGAGTGGTGGGAAAGGAGTTTAGGAGTTTAGACCTTTAGGATTCTGGGCCATTCACTACTCAGCTCCTTTTGCCTGTTCTATTTTACAAATTTATTTTGAGGCCATATATTTCAACTTCCTCAATTTTTAGAAGGCAGCTGGGACTTGGAGATTTAAGGGGCTCATTTAGCAATCAAAACCAGATCTTGGCCTTCATTGCAATCCTCTTCTCCACTCTTCCATCCTCCTAGACACTGGCAGCTTTTGTTTATTTATTGAAAAAGTAAACTCTCTCCCCAATGTGGGACTCGAACTCATGACCTCAAGATAAAGAGTCCTATGCTTTATTGATGAGCCAGCCAGGTGCTATAGACACTGACATCTTATTTGAGAATAAGGGTCAGCTGCTCTCCTAAGTCTCACTTGCTTCTGTCCTTCCTCATAATATTTTTTTCATGTAAACATAGGGTAGAAAAATTGGACGCTTGGGTGGCTCAGTGGATTAAAGCCTCTGCCTTTGGCTCAGGTTATGATCTCAGGGTCTTGGGATCTAACCCCGCATCGGGCTCTCTGCTCTGCAGGGACACTGCTTCCTGCCTCTCTCTTTCCCTGCCCTCTCTGCCTACTTGTGATCTCTCTCTGTCAAATAAATAAATAAATAAAATCTTTAAAAAACAAAACAAAACGTAGAGTAGAAAAAAAAATCACCTTAGGCTTATGTTTGAGGCTCAGGTGTGTTCCATGTTAGCTGTGTGGCACTAGGGTAGTCATTTAATCTCTCTGGCCTCAATTTCATCATCTGTCAAATGGAACTAAAATATGTACCTCCCAGGTTGACTGAGGATTAAACAAGCATGAACATGAAAAGGTTAGGCAGTGGGGTGGTCCAGCACTCAATCCTAGTCTCCTCTGCCAAACTCTAACCGCATCTGATCTGTAAAGCCTCAGTGAATATTCTCTCAAGCAAGCCCTTTTCCCTTTCCAGCCTTGGTTTCACATATTTAAAACCAGAGCCTTGGATTAGATTGTATTTAAAGTCCTCCTTGTAAGATTTGAGTCCTCAACCTTCAGGTGATTAGCTCCCATTGCTCTGTCCTCAAGGTCTTTTTCCCCCCCCAAGACTGAGATCGGCAGATGAGCTTTCGAAAGTGCAAGAAATTGTTTGTACTTAAGCATTAACCTGTAAAGTAAGTTTTTAGCGAAGTCTTCATTTTCCTCACTTTATGTTGATTCTGAACCCGTGGGGGAGACAAAGGGCATAGCCGAATCTAGGGGTTTAAATGATACCATTAAGCTTCCTTTTCATCTCAGTTCTGCTTTCCTGTGTTGCATCTCTCCAGAGGGCAGCACAAATAACTTTGGGTCCCAGGATGAGAGAGCTCGATCCTCTGCATCCCTCACCCCTCCACATTTCTGCCAAAGCACAGGAAGCACCCTGACTTCTTTGCTTAGGTCATATAATCATCTCTAGAATAATCACTGTGTCTTTTCGGTGAATGGCATACACTGGCCATCTCAAGTAACAGGACCATTTTGAGGTGAGGGGTGGAAGACCACACTAGAATTTCATGGAAGAAGGAGGAACAGTTTGTAAAACAATAGTTGTTTACCACTCATGTGGACTGCACACATAATTCCCATAGCTGAGAGCTCCTTTGGCCCCACACTGTAGCCATGGGATCTAAGACCGAAAAGGAGGCAAACTGTCCTGCACTTGTGGCCACTATAAGTTGAAAAGTTGACACAATCTACTGCCCCCACTACTGACCTGTATTGTTTGCCTTGATTGGAAGAAAAACTGGATCGTATTTTCAAATTTAATGATTAGTTACTGGCCAAGGACCTTTTGCAGAAATTTCCCCAGAAAATATAGAATGTACTCTTAAAATGCTGATTGGAGTTGCCAGGTCCTAGGGCACCTCCTTGTGTCACCAGTAGACCATCGCCTTTGCTGCTCTTTCCTTGGCTGGATTCTGGAGATAGGAGACCAGGGCCAAGGCAGAGGAGAGGACTTTGAGGGATGCCTGAAAAGCCAGTTGAGCAGCTGGATTCTTATCCACTATGGACAGCAATTCTACTATCATGAATATTCTCTAGGTTACTAAATACTTAGAGAATTGTCCAGTGACTAGAGAACAGAAACTTATTTTTGCTTTCAAGAACCCAGAAAAGAGAAAATGTTTATGACAGAACAAGGGTAGGAAATAGGTCAAATACTAAAATGTAATCCCTCCAGCTGGTCAGACCCTATTAGGCATACCTATCTGAATTATCTGTCTGAGGAGCTGATAGACCTTAGGTCCCAATAATGTGAATGAGAAAAAGATTCACCCTGCAGGCAGGAGGTTTTTAGACCACACAGATGCCAAACCTTACGGGCTGGGGACCTGTTTTTTTCACCAGACCTTGAAGTTCTCTAGAACAGATGCTGTTTTTTGGTTCTCCATCAAGTACAATGAAATTCAGTATACCTGGAACATAATAGGATCCCAATAAAATTTTGTCGAGTGGATGAAACCTCATGTTTCATTGAAAGCATGAAGAAAACAGAACTCTCTCTGTTGCAGCTGAATTTAATTGTTAGGTGTGTCTGGTGAGGCTGAATCTTTGGCTTTTAGAAACATTTTAATAAACCTTTTGTTGCCATTGTTTATGGACGAAGTATCTCATGGATAAGAATTAGGGGAACGTAAACTTGTTAATATTTTCTCATATAACTTTCTAGATTATATCTTCCTGCATAACATTCCAGATTTTAATCTTTGCTAACAAATCAGGTGATTAGGGCTATGGGGATTTTCCATATATTTTCAAGGGGAGGTCTATTTTTTGGGTTACTATCTGTAGCCACCAGATGGCAGCATTTGAACAATAAATTCTTGATCTGTTTTCTAATCCGAAATTTAGTTTCACATAATTCTTTTAGGTTTCAGAATCAATGCTTCAAAGTTTTGAAAAACTATGTAAGTTTGGTTTTTTTTTTTTTAATAAGGCTGATGTGTGTTTAACTCTTGTCCTAATCAAGATAGAAGTTTGAGAGAAAACCAGGGTATATAGGTAAGAATACAAAACAAAATGATTATTAAGGGGAGGCTGTTTGGCTCCAGGGTTAGACTCTAAAATTAGCTAGAGCCAGGGTTCAGAGCTGAGTCTGAAATTTATCAAATGAGGGTATTGAGGAATTTCAGATACATGGTAAGCCTTGAAAATATGATAGCTCTTTTCCTCCCATTTCTTTTTTTTTTTTTTAAGATTTTTTTATTTATTCATTTATTAGGAAAGAGAGAGAGTGAGAGAGAGCATGAGAAGGGAGAAGGTCAGAGTGAGAAGCGGACTCCCCATGGAGCTGGGAGCCCGATGTGGGACTCGATCCCGGGACTCCGGGATCATGACCTGAGCCGAAGGCAGTCGCTCAACCAACTGCGCCACCCAGG
>CM052813.1:47030585-47084027 GCA_028533885.1 Nasua narica | reverse complement strand
CCTCCCATTTCTTAATTTGACCCCAAGATTGGTAACTCTTGTTCTCATCACAAGTATAACTGGGAGTAGCATGGGAGCAGATGCTTCTGGGCACATCCTTGAAAAGTGGTGTTATTTTTACATTGATATAGTTATTAAGTCTGTGATGGTTTGATATTAGAGGCAACACTGTCAAAGCAAGACAAATGATACACAGATGGTAAAGGGTATGTGTGCATTTTCCATGGGTCAGCTTCCCTCAGAACCTCCCTTTGATAGAAGAACCCAGCTTCACTTCTGTCCTCCAGCTTCACTTCTGTCCTCCAGCTCTTCTGAGACTTTTGTCTTCAAAGCAGAATAAATGCTCCAGCCTCAAATAGGGCCAGAATATTAGAGCTGGAAAGAATTTTACAAGCCAGAACTTCTGACATTTTGAAGGCGTCACAGATTCACTGAATTTGATGAAAGCTATAAACCCTCTCTCCAAAGATTTTCAACATATCAATTATCCATGAATTTCCTAGGGCAGAAGTTCTCAATTGGCGTGTGTGTGTGTGTAAGCATAAGCGTGCATGCACGTGCATGTGCATTCCATAGGCCCTGATTATTTTGAACCATCTGGTAGGGCTTTTTTTCCAAGACACACACAGAAAGTCACTCTACTACCATGGGGAGGCAATCTGATGCCCATGGTACTTTGGGCAGATAAGTGTTTAATCTTTTGCCCTGAGAATCTGTTAATACTCTTTAATCTAGTAGCCTCTGATGTCCCATTGAGACACAGAAATGATTATTATAACACCATGACAAACTTATATCCTTATTAAACACCAAGAGTGTTTATATTCCCAAATTCATGCTTGGAGAAAATACACTAAAATGTTAATTAATGGTTGGCTTTGATTGGTGAGAAGGTAGGTAATTTAAGTTTGTTATATCGTGCAGATTTCTAATTAGCCACAGTGAATATATATGGGAATGTGAAAAAAACCCAGTTTTATTTTTTAAAGTAATAGATTATAAGGGAATGCAATCAACATTCAGTTACTTATATTAATAGCTGATTAAAGAAATGGCTAATAATTTTAATAATGACTTATGATCATTATTGATATATTGCCTTTTAGAGGCAGAAAGACATCCTGCAAGGCCAAATTCCAAGCTGTACCAGGTTCAGTTGGACCTGAGGATGACACAAATGAAGGTAATTGAAGTTTTGGATCTGATTTCCCTGTTACCAGATCTAGAAAAGTAGATTTTCTCTGTTTGCTCCCAACCTTAATCTCTGTCTCTTTCACAGAGATGTCAACTACATTTTGTAAAATATTGTTGTCTTAGCAACTTCCTAATTGTATTTGCAAATGTCTTTCAGGAGCCATTGAGGTCCCATAATTTCTCTTGAGTGTTATGTTGATGTGTGGCATGTTCTATTAAATTCCAATATTGAGCCATCCTTGAGTTCTTGGAATGAACCTCTTGGATCCTGAGGGCTACTCTTTCTTTTCTTTTTTTTAAAAAAGATTTTATTTATTTATTTATTTATTTATTTATTTATTTATTTATTTATTTATTAGAGAGATAGAGAGAGAGAGGAAGAGCACAAGAGATGTGGAAAGGGAGAAGCAGGTTCTGGAGCCCGACATCGGGCTCCATCCTAGCACCCTGGGATCATGACCTGAGCCAAAGGCAGATGCTTAACAAGCTGAGCCACCGAGGCACCCCTGAAGGCTACCCTTTCAATGTTGCTTAGACTCCAGGAAACATTTTTGATGGATGGGGTTTGGGCTGAGTTCTATAGATTGATTCATGTGTGAAAGCTTTGTGGCCTGGAACCCCAGACTTCTGATATAAAATATCAGGAAAAGAATGGGGGAGCAAATGAGACCGCAAATCAGGGGGAGAATGGTTAGGAGTGTGGCTTGCTGGATCAGTTCCCAGGATATCCTCTGTGGTAGAGCATTCAAGTAATGGAAAAGGTGATCTGATTTCTACATGATAACCCTACATAGTGAAGAGGGAGGGAGGAGAAGTATGAAAAAAGATACATGAAGTAAACATTTGGGAAGACTTCAAGACATTTGGGAAGTGGGAACTTTGGAGTGGTCTGGAAAACTGTGGACAAGAGGAGGGGTATTTGGAGGAGGGTTTTTCTCCCTGGATAGAAACTGGATCTCTTTAATGTTTTTTGGTAAATGTGAATGAAGTTTACACATTTTTCTTTTTCTTTTTTTTTAAATTTTGATTTCTGTTCTTAATTCCATTTCTCATGTTTTGCATTGTGTATTTCTTTTTTTAATTACATTTGCTAGATGTTTCTTTATATTTACTATTAATAGTATTATTTTTAAAAAAAATGATTCTTGGAATTTTGTTTCTTTGTTGCTTTCATGATTCTCTTTATAATTTGTTTTTGCCTTATTTCTTTTCTTTTTATATTTTCTAATTTTTTTAAGTCAAATACTGAGTTCATATACATTAATATTAAAACATTTCTTTTTATTAACTGAATTTTTAAAATAGCAAAAATATGTGAGACTGTGAATTGAATGCTGAATTGGACTGAGACTTACAGACGTGGCCTTGGCTGTTGATAACGAGGAAATATTTAATTTCAACACCTGAACCATCAGGTTTCCTTGTGTCTCTTAGAGAAGGCATGTGTTCAAGATGGTAAAGTAGAAATGGCATGTTATCCCTAGGATAAGGTTTTGTACCTTGTATGCCTTGTGTGTTTCACAAATATTTTTTCTTCCTGTTTTCTTATAAGTGAGTAATTGTGTTAGGGTATTCTCATCTCTTTTCTCCTTGCTTGCACCACAGCCATGAAACAATATGATCTGAGCAAGGATCTGCCATTAGTCTTTTATTTTATTTATTAAAAATTTTTTTAAAGATTTTTTTATTTTAAGTAATCCGTACGCCCAGCATGGGGCTCGAACTCATGATGCCAAGATCAAGAGTCAGTCACATGCTCTACCAACTGAACCTGACAGGTACCCCCATTAATCTTTTATATTTGGTATGATTATATTTATTTATTTATTTATTTTTAAAAGTAGTCTCCATGCCCAGTATGGGACCCAGTGTGCTTGAACTCATGACCCTGAGATCAAGACCTGAGCTGAAACCAAGGGTCAGACGCTTAACCAACTGAGCCACCCAGGCTCTCTTGCTTATTAGTATGATTTTAAACTTCAACATTATCTTTTCAAGATAGGAATTCACATTTCAACTTTATTTGTACAACAGAAAATTTTGTCTCCAGTTAAAGGATTTTTAGTTTTAATGAAGTACAACTTATTTTTTTTTTCATGGATTATGCTTTTGGTGTTGTAAAGTCATCACCAAACCCAAGGTCACTAGATTTTATTTCATACTGTCTTCTAGGAGTTTTATAGTTTGGTGTTTTACATTTAGGTCTGTGATCTCCTTTGAATTAATTTTTCAGTGAAAGGTGTGAAGTCTGTGTCTAGATTCATACATGGATTGATTTTATTTACTTATTTGATCGAGAGAGTCATTGAGAGAGGGAATAGTAGCGGGAGAGTGGGAGAGGGAGAAGCAGGCCTCCCATTGAGCAGGGAGCCTGATATGGGGCTCGATCCCAGGTCCTCGGGACCACAACCCGAGCTGAAGGCAGATGCTTAATGGCTGAGCCACCTAGGCGCCCCTCATTTATTTATTTATTTTTCTTGTGAATAACTAGTTAAAGGATTTTTAAGCGTTAACCTGATGAGGTAATTTTTTTTATATGACATTTCTCTCTCTTCCTTCCCTCTCAATGTCTCCTTCCCTGTAATGAGAATCTGTGATTAAAAAGTATTTCAAGGGAAAAGCATAAAACCTCTAGCAGAAGGCCATGCAATTTAGACCAATTCCTGTCCAACTATTTGGTTTTTTTCCCTCTGACACCTATAGGGGGTGGGAGGGGTGGGATGCATTCCGCGGGCTCTATGTGCCAGACTGTTTCCAACTCCAGTGTAACCATCTGTAGAATTCCCTTACCTCCTGTCTGTGCCTGCTTGTCAGTTCGTAGGCACCATGGAATGGGAGCAGTATTCAGGAAACCATGCATTTGTCTTGGTATCATAATCCCAAACTCTCTTCAAGATTTGGGGGAAAATGGACAAGGGCAGCTACCACCAATGGTTAAGTGTGAATAGTCATTTTTTTGTAGAAAGTGTGATTGAATTGTCACAATTTGGAAAGAACTTGTCACAGTGTGCGATCTGCCCAGAGGCGGTCTCCAAAACACCACAAAATCCTCCAGGAATCTTTTAATCTTTTTGAAACTCCAGTTTGCATTTCCAGGAGCCTGGCTGACCTGCTGAGCACAGTATTCTCTAATGGCAGAGTTTGTTTTTCAGTTACCGGTGGTGGCAGGAACACCAGTGTGGCGTCTACGTTTTGAGAAAGAGATAGGAACTCATTTGTGAAAAGGAGATGGGCACAGAGAGCCTCAGGCTGCCCAGGCATGTGGGCAAGCAGTGAGGACAGGGAGGTCTTTGGGGACAAAAGGAATTCCCATGCTAGATTTGCCATGAGAAATAGAAACTGGTCCCTTCAAGATGAGGTTTTTTTTTCCCCCTACTTCTGCTGGGGCCTAAGTAATATGGTCTGCAGGGCCTAGAGGCACTAACTAAACTGTACTGAGGTTCCATTTATGCCAGTCATCAGCCTTGGCAGTAAGGCCATGGGGTAGGTGGCTTCAGTTCCACTTTGCTTGAGGAATCTACAACTCAGCATGGTTCTGACACAGATTAAGATGGGGTAGGAGGTTGGGTAATCAGAAGATAGCTCTTCCCTCATGTCCAGGTGCCCCTCCTGTATCCACACATAGTATCTCCCTTAAACTGGTTCCTGAGCCTTGAATTTCAGTCAAGCTGTGTTAGCAGGCAAGTTGAGAATGACCAAGTCTGGTTGAGGTGAAGGCAGTAACTTGGATGGCTGTGGCATGTTATGTTATTCTTTCCCTCCCCCCCCCCCAATCTTTTATTTATTTACTTGACAGAGTCACAGCGAGAGAGGGAACAGAAGCAGGGGGAGTGGGAGAAGGAGAAGCAGGCTTCCAGCCAAGCAGGGACCCCAATGTGGGGTTCGATCCCAGGACCCTGGGATCATGACCTTAGCTGAAGGCAGCCCTTTAACGACTGAGCCACCCAGGCACCCCTAAACTATTAAGTTTTTAAGTGGGACAGTAATCTGGTAAGTGAAGATTTTAGGTGAATTCACTTCACAAGTGTTTGGAGCTATAGTTAACTTCAAGATTAAACTCCCTCTCATTTGGCCAGGTGCAGATGAACTCATTTGTTGTGTCTGTGTCAAAAGTGAACATTTTGTATAATTATACACCCGTGTCATTATCATAGTATCCACTCTCTGGATTATTTCTTATGGGAAGGTTTTCTCTCTGTTCTATCCTCACAAAACCTGTGAGGTCTTAAACCAGTGTGACTAATAGCTAATATGGTTCGCAGGGCATCTCCTTCTGTGGTTCATTGCTTTCTACACATAAAATAATTGTATTTTGCACATTATATACTCCTTATTTAAAACCGAAGAGGAATTGTCCAAAAGAAAAGTGAAGGACCTTTAAAGATGAACAATGCAGGCAGGGTCTTTTCTCATGATCGTGTTTGTGGGATAGCCTAATAGGACTTTGTATTATAGTTAAAAGTGTTTCTGAACTGCTTTTTACTTTCTCATCACTATTCATATGGCTTCTGTTTCTTGAGAGAAAAGCCTCATTTTTGTCCTTTTAACAAAATTACCTAATTGCACAGTTGTTTTCAACCATACAAAAGCCAGCATTAAAAATGAGCCAATGGGGGGAAAAAAATGAGCCAATGGGAATAATTATGACTCACAGAAGAGGTAAATGATCTGATATGTAGTTCTTGTGCTTGAGGGTTTTAATTTGACATTAACAGAAAAAGCATTTTTCTGAAGAAAAAAATCATTTAATCCACAACGTATTTAGCTATAGATATTCTATTAATACAGAATAGATTCATTTAATGTTTTTCTGATTCATATGGTGCTTAACAAAGGGATTACTTTAGCTCTTGCATCTCAGTTCATTGTTTTATGATTCTTTAATCTTTATTTTCATTGACTAGTGAGATAAAGTAATTATAGTAAGAGATTTTAGTCTGTGCATATGAAAATTGGACATCTCCAGTAGTTAAACAAATAAGTAAGGACATATTGGAATTGAACATATAACAAGTTAACTTTGTGCATGTGTGCGCATACACTCGTGTGCAAATGCACTCTTGAATAGGAGAAAGACCTTACTTCCTTTGAATAGAGAAGAAACACTTTATTCCCCATATGTTGATGGAACATTTAAAATAGTTGATTCCATATTTGACCACAAAGATTTTGATATGTTTTTGTATTGTTTTACTTTTTGCAGTAATCATTCATTACTTTCATAATGCAAACAACAGCAAAATAAATAAAAAATTTAAAAATGTGTTTGCTCTATTTCTGATGTCTAGAATAATGTTTGGGACCTCTTCGGGACTGAAAAAATGTTGGCTACATAAGTAAACAAATGAATTTTAACATTTGTTGAGTACCTACTATGTGCCAGGCAGAGAACAGCAGGTATTGCCCTCTAGAAGTGTGGTTTAAAGCCGTTTGAGTTAAATGAATTTTGGTATATCACAGATCAAACCATGTACTCTCAACCATAAGAGATAACAAGTCTACAGTCATTCCTTTGGCCCATGAGCCAGGTTATACTTGTTCTCCAGTTGCATTGTAAGGGCTTCTGCTGAATTGGTTAATTTAATATTTTTGATGTATAGGTATACATTTCTCACTTCAGGTGATAATTTAAAGAGTGAGGGAGGAGTGATAAGGACATACGGAATAGGGAAAGCTTTCTGACATTGAACGTGCTGACTGTACTGGGTAAATCTGACATCCTTTCCAGCTTTACCAAGGATAGTTCTGTTATCTCTAAGCACCTGGCTCTTTGGTTTGTTTACTTATGATGATTTTTTACTTGTTATCTGGAAATAGGTTCTTTTTCATTTAAAAATATTTTTTTCCTCTTTGAAATGTTGACTAAGTTAATGGGGTTGAGTTTTTGCTGTAATTGCTGACTTAGTTAATTGTTAATTGCTGGAATACTAGTCACTATTGTGTGTACTCATTTTCTTAGACTTGACTTTTTTTTCCTTAGAAATTTACAATCGGGCCCCTGGGTGGCGCAGTTGGTTGAGCGACTGCCTTTGGCTCAGGTCATGATCCCGCAGTCCCGGGATCGAGTCCCACATCGGGCTCCCAGCTCCATGGGGAGTCCGCTTCTCACTCTGACCTGCTCTCTCTCACTCTCTCTCTTTCCTAATAAATAAATAAATAAAATCTTTAAAAAAAAAAAAAAGAATAACTGTTAAAAAAAAAAAAAAAAGAAAGAAAGAAATTTACAATCAAGGGAAAGGAAGACCTTATAACTGGATTAGGCTTTTCACTTCTTTCTCATTAGACATTTGCATACAAATTGGAAATGTTTGCTGCCCATAGGCAATACTAACATCAGTATTACAGGTATTACATTTTTCCACCCGAATGATGTTTTGTGCATCTTTTTTTAAAAAAGATTTTATTTATGTATCTATCTATTTATCTATCTATCTATTTATTTATTTATTTTAGAGAGAGAGAGAAAGTATGCAGGTGAGTGCACAAGCAAGTGGTAGGGAGAGGAGCAGTGGAGGAGGGAGAACAAGGGGGAAAGAATCTCAAGCAGACTCTGTGCTGAGTTCAGAGCCAGCTGCTGGGCTTGACCTTAGGACTCTGAGATCATGATCTGAGCTGAAACCAAGAGTTGGATGCTTAACTGACTGAGCCATGCAGGCATCCCTGTGTTGTGCATCTTAATTAATGGTAGACAGAATAATAGGGCATGTATGTGTTTTTTTCTCCTTTTTTTTTTTTTTAAAGATTTTATTTACTTATTTATTAGGAAAGAGAGAGTGAGAGAGAGCATGAGAAGGGAGAAGGTCAGAGTGAGAAGTGGACTCCCCATGGAGCTGGGAGCCCGATGTGGGACTCGATCTCGGGACTCCGGGATCATGACCTGAGCTGAAGGCAGTCGCTCAACCAACTGCGCCACTCAGGCGCCCTGTTTTTTTTTTTTTTAACTATCAGTTATTGAGAACTTAGTATGTGTTGGGTACTAAACAAAACTCTTTAATCCAAAGAATTAAGATTTCCTTTAATCCTCACAACAATCTAATGAACAGGTGTGCTGAAGAAACCAAAGCTAAATGAAAGTGAATAATAAAACTAGTAACAGAAATTCTTCCTGGCTCAAAGTCCTTACTCTTGACCACTGTGTTAGCCTTTTCCTGTCTTTTTCACGGTCATATTCTGAAAGTTGACTTCTTCTGGAACATCTTTATTACAGAATATTTAAGTAAAACTCAAGTATCCTGATCCCTGACTCCAGCCTCCAGCTTTTCCATAGCTTCATTTCCACTGTATCTGTTTTTCACCATTGTCTAGATTTTCAGTTCCTTGGTCCTTTCACTTCCTCCCAATTTAGTATCCCCATCCAAGGTTTGCTATCTTCTCCGTGAACCTCATGTTTAATTCTCTAAAATAATTTTCATACGAACACCCCTTTTACTTCTATTCTGTGCTAAATCCACTGTACTATATCCCTGGATTGATGCCTCAGTTTGCTTTCTTTGCCTGTCTTCCCATGAACTGATCAAGGGTACCTGGGAAGCTTAGTTGGTTAAACCTCTGACTCTTGATTTCTGCTCAGGTCATGATCTCAGAGTCGTGAAATCAAGCCCTGTGTTGGGCTCCATGCTTAGCATGGAGTTTGCTTGTCCCTCTACCTCTACTTCTCACATTACTTGCGCATGCTCGTGTCTTCTCTTAAATAAATAAATAAAATCTTTTTAAAAAAGATTAGCTAATCAAGATTAGAGGAAAAAAATCAGTAGACTTTATAATAAACCTTCCAGAAGGATACCACTACACATTTATGGCCTTAAACTCTTGCCAGGGTCTCCTTTCATTCTGTGACATTCCTTAAGTTCTCACTTCTCTTACTCTTAGCTAGGTTTTCTCCTGCTTCTTCAAACAAATCAAGGCTGTGAAGCATTATCTTGTTCAACTTTCCATCCCCTCGCTGCCACTTATCTACATACATACCATTCTTGACTTCTTCCACAGGATAAAGGCAATTCCTTCCTGTTCAAACCCAACTTATCACCTTAACCTCAAGTCCAAGATGGAAGCATTTGTGTTCTGGGCAGGAAGATGGAGAAAAAGATGAAGAAGCAGATTAAGGACTCATATACACTCTCTGAAGAAGTTTCCTGGAATCTCCTTCATGACCCTTCTTTTTGTCTTACCATGGCCAGAATTCAGCCACAAGCCACAGGTGACCAAGCTTTAAGGGAGGCTGTGAAATATAACCTTTATTCTGGGCAAATCCATGCCCAACTAAAAAGTACAGAAGCAGCACAGAATGAAAGTTGGAGATATCGAACAGTCTCTATAGTCTCTGCCGATTTTCTTTTGCACATGAAAAAAAATTGAGGTGCCTTTCTCTTCCTTATTTTTTATTTATATTGCAACTACTTTACAAATTTAGATCTTTTAATCTTTTAGTTTTGTTTATGCTATCTCCCATGATACAGAGATTTAAAATTGTTATGTGGCCAAAACATTCATTCCTTTTTTTAAAAAAATGCATTGTCTCTGGAATTTATATTTTGCTTAAGTAGGCCTTCCTTATCATATGTTCTCATGTTTTCTTTTTTTAAAAAAAACACATTTTATTTATTTATTTGAGAGAGAGAAAGAGAAAACTTGAGAGGAGAGAGGGTCAGAGGGAGAAGCAGATTCCCTGTTAAGCAGGGAGCCCAACATGGGACTCCATCCCAGGACTCCGGAATCATGACCTGAGCTAAAGGCAGTCGCTTAATCAACTGAGCCACCTAGGCACCCCTGTTTTCATATTTTCTTTCGGTAATTTTATACTTTGTTGTTTTTTTTTTTGCTTTAGGTCTTCATTATATTTGGTATTTAAATTTTGACCTAGTGTGACATAGGTATCTATCTTTATTTTTTCAATTTTATTTAATGAACTCCAACGCATTTTAAACTAGTCTTCATTCTCATTCATTTGAAGCACCACATTTATCGTGAATTAAATTTTACTATGTACACTAGTCTGTTATGGGTTCCCTATTCCATTTCCATTGAGCTATTACTAAACTCACACCTCAATTTGCATTACCATAGTTTTGTAGAATTTCTTTATTCTTCACTCTTTTTCTTTTGCTTTTCCTCCTCACTCCTCCTTCTGTCTCTTCTCTACTTCCATTTCACCTAGCCAAGCTTGTTGGATGCTCCTGTGAAGATGAGACAAATGGACACAGGCTTCCATCTCTGTTTTCTTCACTGTAGAATCTTCATCCTTTTCATACTCAGCACCTTCCCATTTCCTTGCTGTCCAGTGTCACCCCTTCCAGGTCTTGCATTGTGTGCGATGCTGGCATTGGAAGGATTGCTGCTTTTAGTTGACTTGTTCTTTGTGCTTCATCCTTTTAATCCTTTGGATACTGTATGTGTATAAAATCTATTTCTCTTTATCACTATATTCTAAAATTTTCCCTAAGTTCTCTGAAGATGTAAAAACAATTGTTGATCTCAGTATATGTGGATTCACCTCTTTATTCCCCCCCCCTTTTTTTTTAATTTGATTGCCTGACTGGTTTCTTTAGGAAGGATGTAGCTGTTCTCTGAGTCACTGAGTGCTGAATCTCAGAATCAGGTAGCACATGAATATCACATGATACTCACTGGTTTCATATAGCCTTTGAAACCGTTAGTTGCCTCAAGTTCTGGCTGAACTTGTTCTGGATGCAGATAATGAGGAAGTGCTGGGGTGTGGTTTAGCAGGTTGAGAAATAGGCACACCTCTCCCTAGGGCTCTATCTCCCTAGGCTCTTTGGGCTACTTTGCTGCGGCCCACTTTGACTTTCTCCAAGGTTATGGCCTCTCTAATCAGTGTACTTCAACATTTTATTGTCTTGTCTATAGTCACTTTTCCAGATGAACTTCATCTATTCAACTTGTCAGAGTCTAATAAAAAAAAATCTCAGGATTTTGGAGCGCCTGGGTGGCTCAATGGGTTAAAGCCTCTGCCTTCAGCTCAGGTCATGATCTCAGGGTGTTGGGATGGAACCCTGCATCAGGCTCTCTGCTCAGCAGGGAGCCTGCTTCCTTCTCTCTCTCTCTGCCTGCCTCTCTGCCTACTTGTGATCTCTCTCTGTCAAATAAATAAATCTTTTTTAAAAAAAAAAGAGAAAGATTTTTCAAGACACTTTAAAAAAAATCTCTGGATTTTGATTTTGATCATATTTAATTTATCAACTAATGGGAGGGATATTAACCTTTTTGACCATGTTAGATAATCAAAACAGACTCTAATGACAGGAGCTGGGACCTTAGTGGATTTTATGAATGTGTGTGTGTGCCTGTGTGTGTGTGTATGGAATGGTGGTGATGAGAGGTAAACATGAGGGCTTCCTTTACAGTGTCATTTCAATAGAATTTTAGGGGTACCTTGTTTAGTTATTAGCCTGCTGTCTTGAATAGAAGCCCTGATAACTTTTATGAGACAAAACAATCTATATTTAAAAAGGAATCAAGGCCAAATAAGCCAATACAGTTTGGTTTACATTAAAATGTTAATGAATGCACATAAAATCACTGAATGCATGCTGAAAGGTTGCCATGGTAACAATCATTTTCACGAAATGATTTTACATACTGGATTCTTGAGTGATGGCATGGCTTGTTATTTACTTTAAGGCATCTTTAGTATTTTCTCTCTCTTTCTCTCTCATTTCCTTGGAGGATAAAAAATGGGAAAGGGACCTCTACCTGATACAATTCTTTGACTGAAAGCAACAGAAATAAATTTTTACTCATTGAAGCAAAAAATATATTGGTAGGATGAAAGGATGGTTCACAGAGTTGAAGGAAATGTGAACAGGGGGTTTCAGGGTTGGGGTCAGGAATATAGAGCAACTCTAGGAACCTGGGAAGCAGTAATCATAAGACAGCATCTTCAGGAAGAAGGAGTGAACTGTTAACATTTTCAGTTTTGTGTCCCTATGTTTAAGGTTTAAATTCTAGAAAGTTTCTGGTCTGCCTGGTTTGAAAGAAAAATTCTGTGTATACACACAAATCCTGTAGAAAGGATTGTTGCAGAGAGATTCTTACAGATTATAAATCACAAGCCATAGGTAATAGATTAGGGACGGCCATACAAGGAATTTCAGGTTCAAAAGGAGAAAAAATTATGCTTGAACGCTTTCATTTCTCTGCGCAGTTTTTTAAAAAAAAATCTTGTCTTTCTCTAGAATTTTCTTTTACTCTCCATGTACCTATGTCTTCTACTGTCATACCTTGTTTTTCTTCATTTCTTAATTTTTATCAGTGAATTTCATTCATGAGGGTGTTCTGCTTTATTATTTTCTCTTCCACGGACCGCCACTGTGGCATCTCCACTAGCCTTACCTCCCTCCCAGAAATGTGACACATTTCTAGATCCTACTTCCTCCCTTCCTTCTATTTCCTTAGTGTTCTGCATTTATGACTAGGTAAGTATGAAAACAGAAATGTTACTGTATAATTATTTTTTATAAGATTTTAAAGTAATCTCTACACCCAATGTAGGGCTTGACTCCACCACCCCAAGGTCAAGAGTCTCATGCTCTACTGGCTGAGCCAGCCAAGCACCCTGAAATGTTACTGTATTATTGGTTAAGAGTGGGTTCATATTACCTTTGGAAGATTGCATTATTGTTCCTAGTTCTTCAACTCTTCCTGGGTGTCAGCCCTTTTTCAGGTGACTTTGTGGTTCCTCTTGCTAGAGATGGAGTATATTTTTCTGTCCCACTGATGTTGGGATGGGCCATGTGATTTGCTTTGGCCAATGAGATGTTAGTGAACATGATGACAACAAAGGCTTCAAATATGCTGACATGTTTTGGCTTGCCCTCCTGTGCTTCTGCATTGCCATAAACATATCCTGGGTTCTTCTGTAGTCCCAGAAGAATGACGACATGTAGAGGAGAGCTGCCCCAACCAACTCACACACGTGTTCACAGTATAAGGCAGAGCTGTCCCAGCAGACCCGCAGATTTATGAACATGAGAATAAATAATTCCTGTTGCATGCTCCTTGGTTTTGGGGTAATTAGCAGCCGCATTTTTGTGTTAGAGTTAACCGATACATTACTTTTCCAGTGAATTTATTTTCATTTAAATGAGAGTACTCAAGAGTTCATGCCTTTATCCATGTGCATGACTATAGAGATTCATGCATGGTAGGGAGAAAATGCTAGGCAGAAGGTATCTTGTGGGATTCCCTTAGTATACAACAGGAGGCAAAACCCTACTAAATGTATATTGGTTTCACACACTTAGTGATCACTGTTTTTGTTAGAAAAGTGAAGTAGATTCTGAAAAGCCTTATTAACACAGTATAGTTTTCCAGAATTCTTGCCCAGCTAAGTACATTTTCATCATAATTCTAATATAGATTAGACGGTGACTCTGGTTATTATAAGCTTGCTAGGGCTTTGATGAGCTCTTGAAATTCTATTTAATGTGGTATCTAAAAAATATAATATCCAGGCAGAAGTCTCCCAAAGGGAAAGTCATCAACACTTTCCTGGAAATTGCTCTCTAGCAGATTAACTCTGAGGTCAAAACTCTAGTTCTGTTTTTTTGCGTTTTTTTGTTTATAAAAAAAAATATCAATGTTTATTTGATTAACTCATATTAAATAGGAGTCCTCTTATTTGTGTTGATGATGGCAGGGTCCCCACCAATCTGGTTCCTGTCCTTTCTTCTTATCCCGGGTTGATTAGACTTTTTAATAAGCAAGAAAGTTATTTCCATTTCTTCAGCTATTGAGAAAATGGGGTTTATCTTCATAGTGGCAAGCAATGCTGTCACAAATACAGGGGTAACACAGTCCTAACCCCGGGAAGGCAGCCTCTGGAAACAGTTCACCTCCACTGGTGTGTGTGTGTGTCTCATTACCACTAAAACATGGACAAATGGACCAATAATGCCTTTTGTCCAGATGACTAGGATCCTGAAAGAAGCCCAGTTCTCTAGGTCTGAGTATCCCTAAGTCACTGGTTTTGGCCTTAAGTGGGGTCTTAGTGGGTCTGGATGGAGTTCAGTTGTACAACTCTTGAACTTTCCTGGAAATTGATTGAAATCTTCCTTTATGTCTTATAGCATAGTTTTGAAATTTTCTCTCAATGTATGTCCTCCACATTTCTTAAGTTTATTCATAGTGATTATTCTTTATTTTATTTTAATTTTTAAAGATTTTGTTTATTATTTTATAAAGAGAGTGAGAGACAGGCAGAGCATGAGCAGGGGGGATGAGGCAGGAGGAGTAGGAGAAGCAGACTCCTGGCTGAGCAGGGAGCCTGATGCAGGACTCTGTCTAAGGACCCTGGGATCATGACTTGAGCTGAAGGTGGACGCTTAACCAACTGAGCCACCCAGGGGCCCTGTGATTATTCTTTATATGTAAAGAGATCTTTTTCCTGTTGGAGTGGTATTTAAATTTTTCATCACATTTTTGACTTTTTGTTAATTTATAGAAAAGTTAGTATCTTGGGTAATTTGTTTCATAACTAGCCCCTTAGTGAATATTCTGATGAGTTCTGATTTGTTGATACTCTGAAGTTTTTAGATAGATTTTCATATGATAATTTTCCTTTCTGAAATTTACACTTGTTTCTTTTTATTGCCTTCTCACTATCCCATTTGCCAAAATATTCAAGGAACTGTTAAATAATAGCTGTAATATTGTCTTGATCTTGATCTGTCTTGATCCTAAAACTTATATCTGTATTTATAAAGGGCTTGATTTCTTATTTTCTGTTTTTCTATTCAGGCATGTGTGTGCGTGTGTGTGTGTGGGCATGTGCGTGCGTGTGTGTGGGCATGCGTGTGTAATAAAGATTTTTTAAAGATTTTATTTATTTATTTGACAGAGAGAGAGGGTGGGTGGCAGGGGGGTGGCAGGCAGAGGGAGAAGGAGAAGCAGGCTCCCTGCTGGGCAGGGAGCATGATGGGGGGCTCGATCCCAAGACCCTGGGATTGTCACCTGAACCGAAGGCAGACACTTAATGACTCAGCCACCCAAGTGCCCCTATTTTAAATATTTTTGTATTTAAGTAATCTCTACACCCAACATGGGGCTTGAACCTACAACCCCAAGATCAAGAGTCACAAGCTCCACTGACTGAGCCAGCCAGGTACTCCAGGCATATGTGTATTTTGTTGAATGAGGGAAATTGTTCCTTAAGTTTAATGCTCTATAATGGATTATTACAGCATGGAAATTATCTGTACCATGAAAATGTGTTATTTTCAAATTATGTCAACTGGGGTATGGAAGAAAATCACATAAATCCTTCTTTAGAAAGAAAAATTGTAAGAACAGAAATATGAATTTTTACTTTTAAGAACAGCAGTCAACTTATCAGTAAAGTACTTGTTAGCTAGATTTTGAATGTTCAAGAAAAGTCTCCAGGACAAATGCATTTGCTTGATTGAACTAACTGTTCTGCAGCTTCTGGCACCCAAGGAGAAGATAAGAATTTTTCTATTTTTTTCCTTTTTATAAAATTTATATTTTCAGTGTTCCAAGATTCACTGTTCTTCCTTTCCTGTAGCACACAATAAACCCTTTGTTTAATTTACTGTCTTTAACACTTATGAAGTATTTAAACAAATTATATTATTTTAATAGTGGTTTTTATTAAGAAGATTAATGAATGGCTCAAACATTGTTGTAAACTTCTAAGACCTTCCTTAAAGGCTGATCTTAATCAACATTAAGATCATAAAAACATTATGTTTTTATATAAAAACATAAACCTGATTTCTTGTATGTTAGTAGATAAAAAAGAGAAAAGAATTCTTGACAGTTTTGCCCCCTGAAACTTAACCACAGTGCAGTAAGTAATGGAGTGAGATAGTTACGGTCCTGGATGACCCCAAATTGTAATGGAAACAAAACTCAATCAATGTGCAAAGTGGACTTAATAAACTTATTTGGCACATATTATGTCAAGAATTACGCTAGAACTATATGCAATGGATGAATAACTGAACTCTACCTCTGAAACTAATGATATACAATGTATTAATTAACTCAATCTAAATATAATAAAATTTAAAAAAATTAGGGAAGAACTTCTTAGTTATGTGCATCTCGCACTTTTCTCAGCCATATGCTCTTCACCTCCTCTTCTCTGCCACCCCCCAATTGAGAAGCCCACTCAGGGAGAAAGCTATTCAGCCTAATCTCCCATTAACTAACTTCCTCAGCTTCCTCCTTTTGCTTCACCTTCATTTGCTTTCCCCAGCTTTAAGCTTGAAGGCAGTTGAGGCTGCTCACTTTTAGCTAAAAGATTTTGAATTAGGGGAAGAAAAGAGAGTACAGGTTATTAGGTTTAAGAGTGTTTTGCAGTGGGCATAGGGCCAACTTAAAAATTCTCTCTCTCTTTCTCTTTTTTTCCTTCCACTGGTGTCCTGTGAAGCTCTTCCCTACTCTCTGAGAATACTTTTTTTAGCATGATGTGTACGGCCGGAGCAGCCCCAAGGCTGGAAAGGCTGGGGAGACTAGGAAGGGCTTAGTTCTCCCAAACAGCTTTTCTCCCATCATTGAAATTCTCCTCACATATCAGTCTGGTTATTTTCTTATACATTTGCACAAGGCATTTATGGCATGAGTCACAGTAAGAAACTCATCATAAGAATGTGCCAGATTGCAAAATAGATTTCCTTTCCCCCACTAATGGCAGATTCAAGATTTTAAAATTGCAGTGATACAGTAGGCTTAAGAGTATGTTTTTTGAAGCCTCGTACTTCTTTTTTGCTAATATAAACTGCATTTTGATCTATAACAATTAAGTAAACTTGTCATTTAATTAAGTTTATTCTCAGGCTTAAAACAATCGCCCCTACAGAGCTGTACTCTTCAAATTGAAAGTGAATTTCATCATAAATAAATATCACACCACAAATAAGTATCACAAGCACAGGCAGCACATGCAACTTTACTGTTGGTGTTCATGCTGTATGTATATATTGCATGTGTAGTTTGTATGGCATGAATATCTTAGGGTGTATGTGTGCATATGTGGTGGGTATGTAGTTTGTGTGTTGGGTATGTGTGTTATGTATGTGTGTGGTGTATTGTGTTATTTATGGTGTATTTTTTTTGTCATGAGTAAGTGTGTGCCATGCCGTGTGAGTGGAGTATGTGATATGTGTGTGGTGTGTGGGTTATGTGTGGGTTTGTGGTGTGTACTGTGTGTGGTGTGTATGGGTTTGCTTGTGGTATGTGTTGTTTGTGTAGTTTGTGTAATGTGTTTGATGTTTCTGTGATAAATATGTGGGGGAGGGGGTGTGTGTATACATGTAGTGGTATCCTGCAGGGATTTGAGATCCAGAGCTTAAAATTTTTGGTGAAAGCATATCTCTGCATTGAGATCAATTGACAGAGTCTTTACAATTATTTCATCTCTTCAGAAATCATTTAGAAGGTATTTTCTTAAGCTTAACGTGTTTGTTTTTAGGAGGAAACTTCAACTATTATAAACTAGATGAAAGTGAAAGTGATTGCTGCATTACTGTAATTTTAGCTGGCAATATGGTTTAATTTAGCAAACAAAACCACTTGTATTCAGTTATTATCCTCAGAGCTTCAAGAGGACCCATCTCCTCTGCCTCTGATGTGTAAATCCACCCTGGTCAGTTGCTACCTTTTCTTTGTCTTCAGAGGCCATTGCACGGGTTAATGTGCTTCCTTTTGACAGTTCTGTCAATGGCCCTATGCCATCCTGTGGGAGACCATGTAGTCTAGAGACTGAGAGTGGGAGCTCTTGAGTCAGAACACTTGAGTCTGAGTGCTGGCTCTATCAATGAGGTGAGGGCTTAACCTTGATGAGTTGCCTCATCTGTGAAATGGGATAATAGTTGTATTTACCTCGCAGGGCTGTTGAGAGGCTTATATGGGATGGTGCTGTAACATCATGCTTGGAACAGGGTAAGTATGCATGAAGATGTGTGTTGGTGATGGAGGGGATCTTGTATGGATATGGCTGTGCCATATGGAGGGGAGTGGAAGCTGTTAGTGGATGATTTTTTCCCAGATGTGTTGTGAATGTATTCCATTTGGTCTGCTTATACCTGTTAGATTTATGAATGATCTCTCAGTTCTTTCATCAGTGTAGCCTGATTTCTTAGTGGGGTTAATAATGCATCTCTTAATGAATTATCACAAGGGATTTTAAAGATGTTATTGGTTCTAGGTCTGGTCCAATGTTAGGGCAAAGGTCCTTTGAGCAAAAGTTCTCTTCCTCACATATTGAAATTGCCCCTACCATCTGTTCCCTGTTCTGAAATAGGTAAATGTCTCAGCAATGGAGAACTGTACTCTGAGAGCATAAAAAAACCATCCAAAGACCCTGGCATATTATATAAGTCACTCTGACTAACATGCAGTCTTTTAGCACAATTTTCAGAGGAAGCTTCACATTTTGTCCTTGCTATTTCTGGGTCCCTATGAAGATGTTAACGTCTGAGCAAAGTGTCGATTTGAGGGCTCCGGGTGCTGAAACAGGCTGTGGATGCGGGATGTCTACTATTTTTATTCGATTGTGCTTGTCCATCTTATTTAATGAGGAGGATCTCAAGGCCCTCTCCTGGTGCGAGGAATGCAAATTGTGGAATTGGAGCATGTGGGGGGTGGCGGGGAAATACCTACAGAAATCCAAAACCTTGCTCTTGTCTTGTACCACGGCCACTGCCAAAGAGTTTTGCGAAGATGTGGAGGGCCCAGCCAGCTGGAAAGATGCCAGCGGGGACAACTGCTATATCCATCATGCCAACATCTATTCCTGCCACTGGCCTTCATGGTTAGGGCTGGTCTTTAACATCTCTGCTGGACTTTTGGCTGAATGTCAAGAATTAATAGTGAGGGGGCAGTCCTGCCAGGTTTCTGTCAGAACTTAGCTCTCCTTTTCTTTTCCCCTATCTTGTCTCTCTAACCTTAGTCTGGGGCCCACAGGTAGATGAAAGGGATGTCTTTAGTGTCTGCACCTGTAGTCTTGAATCAGTGTTAGTGACAGTCACCTACTGCACTCATCCCTTTAATCCCAGTTTATCCCAACTCCCCTCAACCCCATCCACCTGCCAAGGGTTCTTCATTATCTCTCCAGCAAGATTTGGATCAATACCTTCGCCTTTCTTCAAGGCAGTCCTCAGACATCCTCAAATTATTTTCTCCCCTTTAATTCACTCTCTGTCCACCAGTTTTCCCAGGAGAATTTTCTTGCAGAATGTTTCAACCTTTCTAGATTTTCTCCTGCTAAACTTTGTGTCAGGATTAGCTGTGCCTGTGGACCCTCTCTACCCAGCTCACAAAGTCAAGTTCTCTTTTTTATGCAGATAACTCCTGCTCTCTCACTTCTAACAAATCTTTATCCACTGTTTGAAAGGGAGATGACAATTTTCTCTGCACCTTAGCTTATTCACTTGTAACCAAAATGTGGTTTTGCTCTTGATCAATCAATAAAGAAATCAGTACATTAAGAATGTTATCAAGCAAATATAATAAGCTCTGCCTTTTGATTATGCTTGAGGACATATGAAAGGCTATTATATATAGGGTCGCTTTCAAGAAGCTTAGTCATGTTGGAGAAACTATTAACATCTGTGTGTCAATAAATGAGTATGTATGCGTTAATTTTTATAGTCTGCTTACACCAAGGAATTAAAGTGGTTTATAATAAAAGATAGCTAGCTCTATGGGATGTTATAATAATGACAAGTGATCAAAAGCATGTAATAGGTAATTGAAAATGAAACCCAATTTAAGTTGTTGGGCTTGAGTACAAAGTTAGAACTGGGCTTCCTGGAAATTAAGGAAAAAGAGAAATATGATGAATTATATAATTTCTCATTATATGTATGTCTAATCATATATATGATAAGACATAAATGTATCATTTAGGGGGGGGGCAGTTCTGCCAGGTTTCTATCAGAACTTATCAGAAAAAACTCTCTTTTTTCCCCATCTTGTCTCTCTGGAGACATATCAAAATGATATGTATCATTTTGCAAACACTGATTTTTTTAAGTATTACATATTAAGAAGAATCTGTCCATTCATTTACTTATTGTGCATATGCTGTGTTCCAGGCACCATGCATATGAAGTGTACAAGAAAAACAAATTCTGTCTTCATGAGGTTTTTAGTGAAGAGAGCTGGTTAACAAACAAGTCAGTAAATAGAGTAACATTGGGTAGTGATAGGTGCTCTGAAAGCAAATATAGTGGACTAGTGGGATAGATAATGCTGGGGAGGCAGGGGGAAGTCTTTTTGGGGAGGTAACATAAAAGCAGTTACCCCAAATGATGAGAGTGAACCATGCAAAGTGCATTTCATGAGAGGAAAAAGCAAGTTCCCAGGCCTAGAGGTAGGAAAAAACTTGATATATTGGAGAAACAACCAGTAATACTGGAGGAAACTTGTACATGGCTGGGGAGGGATGTAGCAGTCGTGTGAGTGGGAGGGGACTTGTACAAGATGAACCTAGAGAAGGTAGCCATGTTTGCCTTTGTAGAGATTTGGATTTTTTCCCCCAGCTGTGATTGGGGAACTTTTGGAAACTTTGAGCTGTCAAAGTTTTGTTATCTTTTTTAATGTCTAATTCTGATTTCCATAGCTACTTTCCATAGCAACTTCCATATGGAGAAAAGCCTGCAGGAGGCAAGAGTGGAAGCGGGGAGAATATTTGGGTCTCCTGTTGGAGTCCCTCTTGGTGCTACTGCAAAAGTCTGAGTGAGAGAAAAGAGTGGCTTGGTTCAGAATAAAGCTGGTAGAGGTGCTATTAAGCGTTCTCACTGAAGCAGAATCAACAGGACTTAATGATTAGCTACATGATGGAAATAAGAGAAAAAGAGGAATTTAGATTGCTCTAGGGTTTCAACAAGCATATGGATGAATGATGATCCATCTTTTGAGATAGTGAAGACTGAGCAGGAGCTGTTTGGAGACCAAAATCGGGAGTTCTGTTGTGGACATGTTCAGTTTGAGTTACTAATGAGATAACTCGGTTGAGATGTAAAGTGGACAGTTGGGTCCATGAGTATGGAACTCAGGGACATGATAAGCACTTGGGCATCAGCAGCACTCTCAAGTTTTGTCTATCACTGTTTCAGTGGAGCACTTAAATTAATAGACAAGGTTTTCAATGGAGATTAATATAGAAACAATTTTCAAATGGCCACCTGGTGACTGTTTTGGCCATGGTTCTCCAGAGAAACAGAACTGGTAGGATGTGTATATAAACAAACAAATAAGATTTATTATTTCAAATTGGGTCATGTGGTCCCAAAATCTGTAGTGGGCAAGCTGGAGACCCAGGAGACCTGAAATATATGTAGTTCCAGTCTGAGTCCAAAGGCCTAAGAACCAGGGAAGCTGTTGGTGTAAATTCCAGTCTGAAATCAGGCAGGCTTGAGACCCAAGAGGAGCCAATGTTTTGGTCTGAATCCAAAGGCCAGAGAAGACCAATGTCCCAGCTCAAACAGGTAGCAGTTTCCTCTTATTCAGTGTTCTTATTCTACTTAGTTCTTTGGTTGATTGAATCTGACCCACCCATACAGAGGAGTTTAATCTGCTTTACTTGGTCTTTTCTTTTTTTTTTCTTTAAGACTTTATTTATTTGAGAGGGGGAGAGAGAGAGATTGAGTGAGAGTGAGCAAGAATACAAGAGCAAGGGAAGGGAGAAGCAGGCTCCCCGCTGAGCAAGGAGCCTGATGTGGGACTGGATCCCACGCCCTGGGATCATGACCTGAGCTGAAGGCAGATGCTTAAAGGCCTAGCCACCCAGGTGCCTCTTTACTCAGTCTTCTAATTCAAATGTTAATCTCGTCCAGAAATACTCTCAAAGATACACCCAAAATAGTGTTTGTCCAAAAGTCTGGGCACTCCAAGCCCCAGTTAAATGGACACATAAAATTAGTCATTACAGTGACAACAGAGTGTTACATCAAATTATGATTGAGGAGTGTGTGCAGCTAAAATAGGGAGTTTTCTGGCAATCCAGCCTGTTATAAAGTTAGAACCTGTAAATCCCAGAGGCAGACCTGGCTTGCTTGACAATGGTTTCCTGTTTGTGAGAGAATTTTAGTTTTTTCTTATAGAATTTTAGATTTTAAGCAGAGCTGAATCCAATGAGTCTGTCAAAATGAATACTAGATAAATAAGTTAATTGACCTAGTAAATCAAATAATTCATCAACTCATTAGACATTTAAGATTTTTTAATTTGCCAGGTAGTACCATTAGATCACAGTCTATTTAGGAGACCACCACATGAACAGGTAAACTGTATTTCAGGGCTAGTGTCTGGTCACAGTGAAAGTATGAGGAAAGGGCTTCAGAAGAGCAAAGAAGGAAGAGACAATTCTGATGGAGAAATGGGTGGTGGCCAGGGAAGGCTTCAGTGAAGAAGATAGACCAAGATTTTGCTAGGTGAAGAAGGTGGCAGAGGAGTTGTGTATAGAGAAAGGCATGGAGGTGTGAAAGGGCCTGAAGTGTCTAGACAGGAGTGAGAAGTTCAGTGTGACTGGTATGTAGGGGGCACAGTACTGAGTGGAGGGAACTGAGACCAGTCGGGCCTAGAGGGTGAAGGACCTATTTCTGCCTAAGGAGTTTGGATTCTTTCCTGCAGGCCAGTGCGTCTCCACCTTGAGTGGGCACAAGAATCATCTGGGGAACTTGTTAAAAGTGGGGATTCCTAGGCCTTCTCTTTAAGGAGATGGATGCAGTAGTTCTGGGACTCAGGAAGCCACAGCTTAATGAGTTCCCTAGCTAATTCCAGTGCAGTTGGTTCACAGACCTCACCACCACTGTGTGCTATGAAGGCTTTTCAGAAGAGGGAGTAACATGACCTGATTTATTTTTAGGAAGGATAATTCTGCCAACTATGTGGAAAATGGACTGACTTCACTAGCAGGGAAAATGTATAAGAAGTTGTAGCAGCAGACATTGCGTTGAGAGATTATAATGAATGAGGCTAATGTGTTAGTTGATATGATGAAATGGGCTCAAGCTAAGAGACCTGAGTTAGGGTACACAGTTGACCCAAGCAGGAGAAGGGCTGCGAAGAATGAAGCTTGGCTCTCAAGTGTCAAGTTTGGAAGAATGAGTGGTTAATGGTACTTGGTAACTATTTGCTGAATGAGTGGGTGAATAAATACAGGACAAAAAGTAGGTGAGATGGAGTAAGAAAGGAAAATTCCATTTTAGAGGTTATATTTGAAGTTAATAGAAGAAATATTGATCTAGTATTGGTGAGGAAAGTTCACACAGGTTTGGAGATATGGATTTGGAAGTTATCATGAGATAGTTCTCGAAGCAATAGTAAAATCTGAGACTACTTATTAAGAAGATACAGACCTTAAAGAGGAGAAAGCCAAACCTGCAAACCTTTTGGTGTGTTTATTTTTAATTTGATTTGATTTGATTTAATTTAATTGACAGAGAGAGAGGAGAAAGCACAAGCCAGGGGAAGGGACAGAGAGAGAAGCAGACTTCTCAAAGAGCTCAGCAGGGAGCCGGACCCATGAGGTGGCGGGGGGTGGGGGTTTGATCCAGGAACCCTGAGATCATGACCTCAGCAGAAGGTGACACTTAACTGACTGGGCCACACAGGTCCCCCTTTTTGGTGTGTTTAAAGGACAGAGGAAAACTAGTTGGCAGAGAGGGAAAGTAGATTAAAAGAAGTTACAGGATTCACAGGAGGTATGTTTTGAAAAGTTCTGAAAATAAAGGAAAAGTTGCAGGAAGTATGTGTGTGTGTGTAAATGTGTGTGTGTAAGTGTGAATGTGTGTGTGTGTGTGTTGGAGGGACCTATTGGGACTATGTTGTCAGTCTGAATGCTGAAATATGTTTTACTAAAACTCCTCTCTAAGATACAGTTGACCCTTGAACAATGCAGGAGTTGTGGCACCAACAACCTGTGGAGTCGAAAATCTGACTATAAATTTTGACTCCCCCCGAAACTTTTTTTTTTAAAAGATTTTATTTATTTATTTGACAGAGAGATCACAAGTAGGCAGAGAGGCAGGCAGAGAGAGAGGGGGAAGCAGGCTCCCCACTGAGCAGAGAGCCTGATTCGGGGCTCGATTTCAGGACCCTGAAGTCATGACCTGAGCTGAAGGCAGGGGCTTTAACCCACTGAGCCACCCAGATGCCCCGACTCCCCCCAAAACTTAACTACTAATTGCCTACTGTTGATGAGAAGCTTTATTGATAACATAGTCTACTAATACATATTTTATATGTTATATGTATCGTATACTGAAATCTTACAATAAAGTAAGCTAGAGAAAAGAAATTATCATTAACGAAGTCATAAGGAAGAGAAAATATATTTATAGTACTGTACTGTATTTATTGAAAAAAAATCCATATATAAGTGGACCCATGCAGTTTAAACCTGTGTTGTGCAAGGATTAGTTTGCCAGATTTAGCTCTATCTTACAAGGTCATTCTTGAATCATGGTGGAAAGGCCAGGCAGCTCAACAGCATAAAGGAAAATAGTAGTCTTTCTATTTGTAGTACTGGGGACAGTACTTATTTCAAGTAAAATCTATTTTTCTAAAAAGATTTTATTTAGTTATTTGACAGAGAGAGAGAGGGAGAGAGAGCACAAGTAGGCAGAGGCAGGCAGAGAGAGAAAGGGAAGCAGGCTCCCTGCTGAGCAGAGAGCCTGATGTGGGGCTTGATCCCAGGACCCTGGTATCATGACCTGAGCTGAAGGCAGAGGCTTTAACCCACTAAGCCACCCAGACGCCCCTTAAGTAAAATCTATTTTAACTTATTTAGACATGAGGTGGTTTCAGACATATTAACCTCCCATCCCCACAGTATTTATTTCTTTATAACATTTAGTTTATAATTAGCCTTATTATAGAATTATCTCTCTCCTGTCTGTTAAGTTTCTACAGATTTTGAAGTATGTTAGTACACCCTCCAGTAGAAATGACGGTGCCCATCTTATTTTAAAAAAAAATTGTTAATAAAAATCTCTTTTAGTAAGTTTGACAAAGACAAGTAACTTAATTTTAATTTTGATTTCTACCCAGCCAAATTAAGATTTGGACATTTGTATTAATGCATTTTCTGTAAATTTTATTAAGGATTGTTGTCCTTTTGTATTTTAGGTCTTAAAGGTCTTTTGGATTGATAATTATATGTTCCTTATATATTAAGGGCATTAATAACCCTTTGTTATATTTGTCATAATCATTTTTCCAGTCATCAAAGCAGTGGTGGAAGAGAAGTGTTAACAGTCTTTATTTTTTTTTAAATATTTTATTTATTTATTAGAGAGAGAGAGAGAACATGAGATGGGAGAGGTCAGAGGGAGAAGCGGGCTCCCCGCTCAGCAGGGGAAGATATGGGACTCGATCCCAGGACTCCAGGATCACGACCCGAGCCAAAGGCAGTTGCTTAACGCACTGAGCCACCCAGGTGCCCAGTTAATAGTCTTTAAAACAGGCTTTCCATCAAATTTGGAGGCTTCCGAGCCAGGCTTCTTGGCCTCTGGCCTTAACCCTTTGTCTACATTTTTGTCAAGTTCTTCAGCTGGGCCCAAAGAAGGTCTCCGTACTGAATCAGTGTCCCTTGAAAATAAGGGTTCCCTTTGAAAATAAACTGAGGATGAGCTCATGGATTGTATCATGATTTAACGTCCTGTCTCCTTCCCCAGAAATCAGGCAGACATACCTGGAACTATTGTGGTACCTGGGATGTTGGATTTCCTTGAAGCTGAATGCCAGGAGAGATGTTCTGAAGACCTGTCTAAAAGGAAAACATGCATGTATTCATGTTTATTGGATAAATAGGAATCCAGCCTTTTAAGTATAGACTTTTTTTTCCCCAAGGCTTTTATTTATTTATTTGACACACAGAGAGAGTTCACAAGTAGGCAAAGAGGCAGGCAGAGAGAGAGGGGAAAGCAGGCTCCCCACTGAGCAGAGAGCGCAACCCAACCCGAAGTTCTATCCCAGGACCTCGAAACCATGACCTGAGCCGAAGGCAGAGGCTTTAACCCACTGATCCACCCAGGTGCCCCAGTATAGACTTTCTTTTATGACGTCTTTTAAAGTGTTAAATTCAGCATCAGATGATTAGGTTAAAAAAAAAAAAAAGAATCTGAGTTCCACTAGGGAAGGGAGAGGTGAGAGTTACTATTGTGTCATTTTTCAAGTCTCTTTTTCTAATAGTTTAACTTTGGTATTTTATTTTTGTTATTTATTAACCTTGTTTACTGATAAATTTGATACATTCACTTATTTATAGATTGTCTTTTCTGAGATAGGTTTTCTTAGTACTGGTGTTTGTTTTTCCTTAAATAGAAGAATTCATCAGTGAAAGTAATTGTATCCGGAGATTTTTCTGTGGAAAGATTTTTAAATGATAGATATAGTATCTTTAATAGCTGTAGCTTTATTTGGATTTTATTTTATTTGATTTCTTCCTGTATCAGTTGTGGTAAGCCTTATTTTTCTAGGGGTTTGTCCATTTCATCCTTTTTTTTAAAAGATTTTATTTATTTGAGAGAGTGAACGAGAGAGAGAGAGAGAGAGAGCATGAGTGGGGGAAGGGGAGGAACAGGGGGAGAAGCAGACTCCCCCCTGAGCAGGGAACCTGCCACTGTCCTGCTGGATCCTAGGACCCTGGGATCATGACCTGATCATGACTTAACCGACTGAACCACCTAGGTGCCCCTGTCCATTTCATCTAAACTTTCCAATTTATTGGTATAAAGTTGTTCTAATATTCTATTAGTATCTCTTTGATGTCTGCAGGCCTTATAGTAGTGAGTCAGTCTTCATTTTAATTTTTGTTATTGGTAATAGGTACCTTTCCTCGTTTTTCTTGATTAGTGTTGGCTAAATAAAGGATCATCAATTTTATTACTCTTGAAGAGAAGTCCCTCGATGTCAGTCTCACTTTCCTAGGCCTCCCCTCTTCAGGGTCTCAGCTATTTAAGGCCAGGGTGCTTCTGTAGGCCCCGACTCCTGTGTTTTCTCTCCATCTCCATGAGATTACTGGCTTCTCTGCCTCTAGCATGTGTTCTCTGCCTGGCTTTTCAGCATTACCCACCCCCCATCCCCCACTACTACCCCTACCACGCTAAGAATTATCATTTCCTTGAGGGGAAAAGAGACAAAGAATACTGCACTCACATCAGCAGTTGTCCTTTTCTTTGGAATCGTGGCTCTTCAGATCCTGGCTATTTTGACAGGTCTATCTCTGATATATTTATTCATACTTATAACTTCATACCCTATAGCTATCACCCTCCAATTCCATATCCCACCCTCCCAATCTGTAGGCAATCATTACTTTCTGTGTCTGTGTATTTGTTTTTTCTAGACATTTCATATCAATGGAATCATATAATATGTAGTCTTCTGTGACTGGCTTCTTTCACTTAGCATAATATTTCAAGGTATACAAATGCTGTAGCATATATTAGTACATTATGCCTTGGCAAATGGTCATAATCCTTTCTAGGTTTGAATCAGCTTTCAATATTTTATTCTTTGTGTTTCCAATGCTGTGAATTATCTTTGAGAGTTCCTTTAACTTGTTTTTGTTTGTTTGTTTGTTTGTTTGTTGTGGGTTTTTTTTTTCTTTTTTTTTTGCCAGTGTCACTTCTTCTGATATGTCCTCATGTTTTTGTCATAGCCACTTTCATATTGGAGAACATCATAACTACCTGCCTTAACTAATCCTGGCAACCTAGATTCATATTTCACAGCAGCATCCTTGTTTGTGCTAGCCACTTAATCAGATAGTTTAATATTAATCAGTTTATGCCAACATCTGAAACCATGGAACCACTCTTTACTGGCAGTAAAAGGTTCTTTTTTGGTCTCCCTGTAATTACATTTTTCTTTCAATATGGCAGCTAATGTTAACACTTTGGCTTGAATGCTAATTGAACTGATTTGGATTATCTTTTATTGCTGCCTTCAGTCCAGAGGAGATGTGCTCCATTTCAACCATAATTGGCTTTCTGTTTCTATAACAGTTTGAACTAAAATGTGTTAGCACAACTTTACCTTTTTTTTACTTTTTAAATTTTCTATTAATTTTTTTTAGAGGAGGGCAGGGCATAGGGAAAGGGAGAGAGAGAATCTTAAGCAGGCTCTATGCCCAGCATGGAGCCTGATGTAGGGCTTTATCTTAACAATGCTGAGATCATGACCTGAGCCGAAATCAAGAGTTGGCTACTTAACCGACTGAGCCACCTGGGTGCCCCTACCTTGTTTTTTTATATTCATTGCATTTTATCAACATAGTTTATAGCATAGTTTCATGAAAGCCTAGATCTCATCCTGTCTTTGCTTTTCTGTTGCCATTTTTTCAAATCTAATTGCATCCAATTTCACTTCCAGCATTATCATTTTTTGTCTCTTTGTTGTACTTCAATTCTTGTAAAATATTACATGAATTTATCACTGGGGACAAGGAGGCAACACAATTGTACTCTTTTCTGTCTGTGCAAGAGATGAATAACAAATGCGCAGTGCTTAATCACTGACTAACTTTGAAAGAAGTGACATCATTGGTCACTGATTATGCTGTCCATCTGCTATATAGTGATTTGTGGTTGAAGATTAGCAGCAAAGTTAAGACATAATTAATATATGGTGATAACTGAAATTTGAATGGTGTTAATTATTTTGTTGAGTGACTGGTGTTAATTTAACTAAAGCATGATAACTGAAATTTGTACATGTTGGAACAGTGCAAAGTGAGGGATGCTAATCTATTTCAATTAATCATATATCTTTCAGCCTCATCTGCTTAATAAAGTTGGGTCTTTACTAAACTAACTCTAAATATTTTATTTGAGGCAGACTTAAGGCTACCATTCTAGCCTTTGAGTTTAAAAATTATGGTAGCTGCTCTGATCCCTGTGATTGTCTTCTCAAAATGTGGTCTCCTCCTGGCCTCCTACGTCCACTAATGAGGCCTTGAGCAGCTTTGCCTCTGATATATTATTTCCTTTTGTGGACAAAACAGCAAAGCCTTCTCTATGTCTGATATCTCCTGTTCTCTCTTTCTCTGTGATTTTGTGATTTAGAACTGCCAGAAACACATGGCAGCCCTTACCTGGCTTTTATAGTCTTACCTTCCAGCCAGGATGAAAGTTTTGCCTGACACTGTGGGTGTCAGCCAGCTAAACCCTGCCTCTCTAATGAATAACTCGTAAACACTGAAAGCACTATTCTCCCTGAAGAGTACCTCATAGTAACTGTTACATCCTTTCTTTCAAACCTCAGGCCAACCCTTTATTTTCCCCTTAAAGAATATAAGTTTCAAAAACTCTTCTTTAGTATTTAACATGGGCTTCAAAGGCTCACAAAGGAAAAAAAAAGTTCCTGAAGAGGTTCTGTCTCTTTTTTTCTTTGGAACCTTTGAGGCATTTTCAGTGGGACAGTACATTTTAAATGAATCCAGAGAGATTCCTTGTGGTTCTTTTGTGTCCCTGAGCATTTAGAACATGACTAGGCATAGAGGAAGCATTTAAAAAACATTTGTCACTGTGTTAATTAAAATGACAAGCTACAGGCATACTTTGATTTGCACATAAACTAACTTTCTTTCTTTCTTTCTTTCTTTCTTTCTTTCTTTCTTTCTTTCTTTCTTTCCTTCCTTCCTTCCTTCCTTCCTTCCTTCCTTCCTTCCTTCCTTCGTTCCTTCCTTTTTTTAAGATTTAGGGGCACCTGGGTGGTGCAGTGGGTTAAAGCCTCTGCCTTCGACTCAGGTCATGGTCTCAGGGTCCTGGGATCGAGTCCTGCATTGGGCTCTCTGCTCAGCGGGGAGCCTGCTCCCCCCCCTCTCTCTCTGCCTGCCTCTCTGCCTACTTGTGGTCTCTCTTTCTCTGTCAAATAAATAAATAAAATATTAAAAAAAAAGATTTAATTTATTTATTTGACAGAGAGATACCCAGCGAGAGAGGGAACACAAACAGGGGGAGTGGGAGAGGGAGATGCAGGCTTCCTGCCAAGCAGGGAGCCTGATTCGGGCCTCTATCCCAGGACCCTGGGATCATGTCCTGAGCCAAAGGCAACCACTTAACCAACTGAGCCACCCAGGCACCCCACACATAAATTTATTTCTGAAAATTATTGTTTTGAGGATGGGGAGGGAAACATGATGCTGGATTGGCAGGCGGGGAAGAAAACTTGCTCTGAGATTATTAAGGTTGATCCTCTTAGCAGTGACAAATTCAGACATCTTTTTGATAATGCTGTTGAAAATGAGTGGTTTACGGGCAAAAATATCTTCTGTTTAAGGCCATATTTTAAATATTTGCTTCAGATGTGATAGCTATCTATTAGTGAAAAGCTTTTGCAGTCAAAACAAAGGATTAGTATTTAAAAAGATAAGGCTATGAGACTTGGGAGAAGGTGTTATAACTTATTCTCTCAAGGGGAAAAGCATAAAAGCTCATGGGAATTTCTTCTGGAGACATGCTTGTGACCAGGCTGTCAAGTCCTCCTACTTGTTGAAAATTTGGGCTATTTTCCTTATCATTTGTCTCATCTATAACTATGATTCCAGTAGACACCTAAGTGTGTATGTAGTGAGGGTAGCCTTTTTACTTCTGTTATTATTTCTGAGCAGCCTAAAGGCTGTTTGAAGGTAGGGACCAAATCCATCAGGTAATCTCATCTTTGTTTCCTCTAGCCCTTAGCAGAGAAGGGACCTGTGCACACAATAGGTATCTAGAAATGTTTATGGAATGATTAAATCATGTCTTCTTTATCAGTTTGTAAGATCCACTCTAGGAGAATCAAAGATCAGTAACAAGATCAGTTCAGGGCCCAGCAAGAAGGATCTGAGAGCTCATGGCACCACGTCATGAGGTTGGATGCAGAAACAGAAAAGGATGACTCTAAGAACTCCTTTGTGAAATGGTTTATTACATGATTCAGATAGTGTAAGGTAAAATGCGTAATACTAGTGCTAATTCTACCCCAAACAGCACAGCTCAGTGCTTACTTAATTTATTTTTTGTTCATTTATGTTAGTTTATGTTCTAGATGAAATGTTTCTAGGAAGCCGGGTACAGGACTTACAGGCTGTACTATGAACCCCAAAATTCATGTTGAAATCCTAACCCTCTAGAACCTCAGAATGTGAGTATATTTGGATATAGGGCCTTTTAAAGATGTACTTAAGGAAAAATGAAGTCGTATGGGTGGGCCCTAATCTGAATATGACTGGTGTTCTTGTAAGAAGAGATTAGGACATGTATGGAGGAAGATCATGTGAAAACACCAGAAAAAGATGGCCATCTACAAGCCAAGGAGAAAGGGTTCAGAATAAAACTAACCTAGCTGACATGTTGATCTTGAACTTCTAGCTTCTAGAACTGTGAAGAAATAGATTTCTGTTGTTTAAGCCACCCAGTCTGTGGTATTTGTTATGACAGCCCTAGAAAATGAATGTAAGAATTATTAATATTTCTATTAATAGTATCAAGTCTCAAGACTGTATATAAAATAGATGCATTTGGAGGGGCAGGCAGAAATGCAACAGATGGACAGAACTTTTTTTTTTTCTCTTTAGTGGCAGGTATGACATTTAAGGTCATGAATTGAATCAGGCATGGTTAAACAGGATCATAGATTTATTATCTTTTATTTTACATATGAAGATCTCTAAACTCCCTTAAAAGTAAGTCTTTGGGGCCTCTGGGTGGCGCAGTTGGTTGAGCGACTACCTTCGGCTCAGGTCATGATCCCGAAGTCCTGGGATCGAGTCCCACATCGGGCTCCCGGCTTCACGGGGAGTCCGCTTCTCACTCTGACCTTCTCCCTTCTCATGCTCTCTCTCACTCTCTCTCTTTCCTAATAAATAAATAAATAAAATCTTTAAAAAAAAAAAAGTAAGTCTTTGGTGGGAGGTGGGGTGGGGGGAAGAGGGACTTCTGGGACACTTTAATACCACGGACGGTTTAGTAGAGATTATGTTGAGAAATGACTTTGGAAATGATCAGTATCCACTACTGTCTAGTCTAAAAGCAGTGACTTTAAATAACAAAGTCTATAACTATACCTCAGTCTTATTAAATTTCAGGGAAAAAATAAGGTTATAATACTAGAACACTAAATATGTATCTGTTTTTGCCCCACCCACTCTTGCAAGACTTCTTACCTAGCTGTTGGTCTCCTTACCCTGCCTCTTTGTTTCAAGTGATTCAAGTGATTCCCAGGGAGAGATTCTTTCATAAACAGAGGCCTCTCATGATCTCTATCGGTGTCTATCTAGTTGTCTGTTATTGCTAACAGTTTAAAGACCTATTTAATATGTTTCATAAGTTTTAAGGTTATTTGGATGTTTAAGTTTGTTTACATGTACTTCATAGTAAAACTAATACAGTCACAATAAAAGAATATTTGGAAAAGAGAGAAGAGAAAAAACTTACCCATATCACTATTCTAAGGCAATTGCTAACATTTGATTGATTTCCTTTCAACCTTTTTATACATTGCTTAGGATATTTTCTCCAAAAGTTGTAATTCTAATATATACACAAGCTTCTATACTCCTTAAGAAAAACTTAATATTGTATCATGAGCCTTTGTCAATGGTACAACAGAATTAACATAATTTTGGTGATATATAATATAGCATTGAGCTGATACAATAGTCTACTTATCAGTTTCTCAATTCTTGGACATTTAGGTTGTTTCAAATTCTTTAAAAATAATTATAAACAACATGG
The DNA here is from genome assembly GCA_028533885.1 of Nasua narica. Classification (NCBI taxonomy): domain Eukaryota; kingdom Metazoa; phylum Chordata; class Mammalia; order Carnivora; family Procyonidae; genus Nasua; species Nasua narica. The sequence continues at coordinate 47,051,124 of CM052813.1, read as the reverse complement.
ATGTCTTTGACAATGGATGTGTTTGAACATACTTTTTTTCCTCCCTGTTTTGTGTGTCTCCCTTGGAATACATTCCCATTGTCTGAATTACTGTGTTAAAGGGCAGGCTCATTTTTGTGCAGAAGCTTTGAGAACGTCCTGTTGTTGATAAGATCTGCCATAGAGAATTTGTATAGAGGCCACGCTTCTCATTTTAACTTATGTCAAGATCTCTAATGGCCTGGGAGTACTACCACTGCCTTTTGTGGGGATCATCTATCCAGTTCGTAGTTAGTGTATTTTGTTTGATAAGTTTGCAGGGTGAAATTCAAGATAAAGATGGGATGAGAGTGTGCATCTAAGACTCACATGAGGAGTTGATGGAAGTCTGCTTCATATCCTCAGTGACACTTAATATATCAGTGAAGGAGAGTGAGAGCTCAGGAAAGCAGACACAGAGAAGCAGCTCTGTTGCACTAACCATGGGGGAGACCGTGAGTGTGCACACTCAAGGACTGTATCACTGGGCTGTGGGTCTTGCTTGGGGAACAAAATATCCAGTTTTTCTAGAGTTAGGGGAAATGGTTCTTCCTACCCATCATATTTCCTTTTTCTGGAGAGTCTTCTGATTGTTTTTTGACTTCTTCATTTTCTTTCTTTCTTTTTTTTTTAAAGATTTTTATTTATTTATTTGAGAGAGAGAGAAAGGGAGAGAGAGAGAGAGAGCAAGCATGAGAGGGGAGAAGGTCAGAGGGAGAAGCAGACTCCTCGTGGAGCTGGGAGCCCGATGTGGGACTCAATCCCAGGACTCTGGGATCATGACCTGAGCTGAAGGCAGTCACTCAACCAACTGAGCCACCCAGGCGCCCGACTTCTTCGTTTTCTTAATACCAGGATAGTGGCAGTGCATCATGTGACTCACTGTGTTTGCCTCTTTATTCCAGCAATGAGGAGGCTACTCAAGGAAGACTATATTGCACTACTTTGTGGGCTGATGTCACTCTCAATGCCATCTTGCTTTCCTACTTTTATTTGCTCTTTGATTTATCTTTTTATTTTGGATTTTCTCTTGTAACCTTTTACATATTTCTAAGTGGCCTTAAATTTTTTTTTTTTAGAAAAAGTTATGTTTTGAATGAAGATTGAGGGATTGGCTTTTGGGGTTTAGGAATTGGTTCAGAATCTGGATCTGACTGATCCATAACCAGTCCGTGGATCCTGATGACTCAAACTCAGTGCTGTCTTTGAGGTCCTGTCATTAAAAAGCCCAGCCCCTTTGAAGCCCTCTTCTCTTCCACTTTGTACCTTTTCACAATGCCAAGCAGAGTTAGATAATATTTATTCAGTGGTTAAAAGCCCAGTTACACTTATGTATACTTATCCCTTTTGTCTTTTCTGTCTCTTTATACATTTTACTTCTGTACTTGAAACATATAGAAAATTTAGTTTTGATCTAAGGAGAAGTGAGTATTTAGCTATTAGCCGGGATTATTCAGCTAATTAAATGTTACAATTTAATAATTTTAGAATTTTGGAACTGAGCCCTTTGAATATTTAGTAATTCTTTTTTTTTTTCTAAGATTTTTACTTCTTTATTTGTGAGAGAGAGAGAGAGCCCAAGCAGGGACAGTGGCATGCAGAGAGAGAGGCAGGCTCCCCCCCTGAGCAAGGAGCCCAACGCGCGGCTGTGGAGAACCCTGGGATCATGTCCTGAGCCGAAGGCAGCTGCTTAACTAACTGAGCTACCCAGGCACCCCGAATACTTAGTAACTCTTATATCATTGAGTTTCGCAGCATTTTTTTTAAAAAAATGAACTCACCTCATCTTCCCTAAGTAAGCTCTTGAAGGTAGGGATCGCTTCATCTTTGAAGCCCTCTCAGGACTGAGACTGAGTCTTTGTACAGAGCAGGAGCTCAACATATTTCTGCTGAATTGAATACTCTCACCTCCAGATAGGCTTGAGAAGTAAAGATGTCTACGCACACTATCCTAAGGAACAGAAAGAAGTACTGCTAATAAGTATAGATAGTATTGATAACCTTTACCAAAGACTCCACTCACTCAGTGATGGCAAGGAAAGACCCACCCACTAGAGATGTCATGCTAGGTTCTCATTTAAATTCCATTTGCAATTAGAGGAACTTGTTAAACTTTAAGACTGAAAGGTATTTGTATGAAGAGTGCCATGGAGATTGTGCTTTTAATTTGGTAAATGTCATTTCTATTCAGTTGTTTGAAATTAAATTACTGAAATTAAATTACAGATCTTTATATCAGTGAGAAACATCCAAAATATTGCATATGGTGAGAATAAGAGTGAAAGCTTGTAGTCATGGCAGGCTAAGAGGTTTTGATTTGAGGTGAAAATATGATTTCTTTGGAAATTCCTTCTAATCCATTAGTATGTTTTCTTAATTTCCTCCAGTGACTCAAATATTTTGAGAGCATATGTAAGCCAAGCCGTTTGAGCATTTAGAAATAATAACTGTACTTTCGGACTCCAGCTCATTACTGTGATATTCCTTGAGAACAAAAGACACAGAAAAGGGATTTAAAAAAAAAAAAAAAAAGGTACATTTCATTCAGGTGCATTAGATCCTGACTAGGGAGCTCAAATAACCCATTTTCAGGGCTCTTCAGAGTGATTACATTCCGCACTTGCTGCAGAGAAGCTCTGATCCGGCAAAGGGTTTAAATAATCCCATCATGGATCATCCTTTTTCTCACTTGCTTTTTGCTGGGCACTTTCTTGTCATTATAATTGATGCTTTCTTGTCTGTATCTATTGTTAATAAAACAGTTTCTTTCTTTTGGTGAAGGGGAAAGGTCAGATATGTGGTCTTTGGATTCCTGATGATGGACAAATATTCACATACACTGTCTACTGTTGGTAAAATAACCCAGCGAAACTGGACATCCAAGGTATGAGGTATTTGTGTTTGAACACACTGCACAGGACATGCAACTGTCAACCACAGTCACGTGGGAAATGAGTTCTTTAATAAATTAATGTTTTATACCCATGTGAAACACTAACAGAGCAATTTCTTTGATTAGAATAAAAAATAAATCTGGGTGAGACTAGAGCGTTAGCTCCACATGTGAAATTCAATCACTGTTATTCATATTCAGTTTTGTGTAGGAAAGAGTTGAAGCCAGAAGGGTACAAAGTGCCACAGGAGGTCATTTAACTGGTTAACTTGATAAAAACAAGGGCTTTCAGAGTAGAATCATCCCACACTTTGTAAAAAGAAAGGGTATGGCTATGAAAATCTTTTATATCACAAGATGTTTTCTAGTCATCTTGTGACAAAAGAATGGTCCTTTTTAAAGATATGTTATACGTTTTTATTTTTCAATAACTATTCCAAACTCACTGACCTTTTCTTGGGCAGTCATAGCTACTTAAAAAAAGTGTTTATTCTGCTACTTCAAGGCAAGGGTGATATTTTTGTCAATGAGAGAAAATATCTGCTTTTCAAAAGAACTCTTGCTATGGAGAAACATCTTTAAAGTGTTTGTTTGGAAATGTTTCTATCATATGATTTTGTGGTTGAAAACAGTGTATCTCAACCACAAAACCTTGGTAGTTCTGTAGTTCAAAAACCAGAATTTTCTAAAATTCATAATTTAGATATTAAATTTACTAATAGACATTAAATTTAAATATTAAAATTATATAATTTATAATACTTTTATGGTATAAAAGTTCCCAGAAGAGAAAGTCAGTGGGTTTGATTAGTTTGTAAGAACAAATCTCAGAGATACTGGGAATTTATGAGCCTAATTTCAACAAAGGCCTTTCCATAATTGGTGGTTGGGATTAAAATATCATAATGTTGAAAGTATCTTTTTTTCCATCTGGACCTATTGTCCATATGAGTTAGGTTTTCAGTTATGCAGCCATTGAAACCAATTATTATATGTGAACATAGGATCCAACATGAATTTTTAGGTCATAGAGCTGAAAAAGTCTATTTAAACAATGAATAATAAGTATTATTATTATTATTATTATTATTATTATTTTTAAATATTTTATTTATTTATTTGACAGAGAGAGAGAGAGAGATCACAAGTAGGCAGAGAGGCAGGCAGAGAAAGAGGGAGAAGCAGGCCTCCTGCTGAGCAAAGAGCCCGATGTGGGGCTCGATCCCAGGACCCTGAGATCATGACCTGAGCTGAAGACAGAGGCTTTAACCCACTGAGCCACCCAGGTACCCCAAGTGAGTATCATTAAAAAATAAAATATTTTATGAATATTTTTAATGAACAAAAAGTTTTAAAAATTAGTCATAAATTCAAACTAGTAAAATATTTAAATTCATATATAAAATGTTTGAAAGATCTAAAAGTTATATTCATGTAATTTACAAATAAATATAATTATCAATACAATTGATAAATAAAAAGATATCTATGGAAAGTAAGTTAAAGTATAGTTGGTCGGAAATGTACAGTTAAATCTTTTTACTGTTAGGGATGTACAATCAAAAAAGTTGAGTGATCACAGATCTATACATATAACTGAGTTTCAATCCCAGATTCCGAGGAAAGAGGTGATTGATTTAGTTGGGTTACATGTCCACCTCTGATCCAATCATCTGTGGCCCAGGGAGGAAGGTGGTTTAATTATAGGCATCCAGAATAGGTGAGTGTTTAGGATTCCAGTCATAATAGTTGCATGATTTCATGGAAAAACAACAATTTATTATCACATGAAAATATTAATTATTGTCAAGTATCTATCCTGCTTAATACCCACCTGACTCTTCTCACCTCACAATGTGTTTTTCCAGTCATTTTTACTGATGAATATTTTTAAACTTTGACAGTGAAAATGCAAACTCAAGGTAAATAGATTGTGAAGTGAAATGGTCACTCTTTTTTTTTTCTCTCCCCAAATATGTTTATTTTAATTTTTCAGTGTTACAAGATTGATTGTTCATGCACCACACCCAGTGCTCCATGCAATATGTGCCCTTCTAGAAACGGTCACTCTTAAAAACATTTAAGGATTTCATAAGGTCGAAGAAAATGATGTTGCTCAGATCATATACAAATGAGATTTGGGATAGTCAAGTAGGTTAACAACTGAAGAGAAAACCAATAAGGGTTATGACATCATAGATCTTCAAAGCAAATGATGTGAATAGCAAAGGTAGGGATTGATAATGGTAAATTAATAAGACTTTCAGTATTTTGAGAAGTTGCCCTCTGTGTGATCTTACTACACAAATTAACCATGAAGTGAAGGATATTATATAATGCTATTACACTTTTTGTTAAAAAAGTTATGTTTCCTAACATAAATGTTTTAGTTGTTCAAACTCAAATACTTGAGTTCTTCAAACTTAGTACAATGTTGTGCCAATTAGAATCTAATTTAAAAAATAAGACAAACTTATTTTCTTAAATTTTAATTTCATTTATTAAAGATAAAGCTCTAATCAGATGTTTTCCCTCAGTTATTTACTATGGAATTTTGTTCTTTATTTGAGGATCTGATGCCCAGTTTATTGGCTATAAGGCTGACCCTCCTGAGAGCCATGGGTAGGAAGTAGTGTTTTGTACCCAGCTCTTTGCACTTTCTTTAACTAATCCCTAATCATTTGCCTCTTCAAACCTGATCCAGCTTGAACCCTAATCCTTCAGGGTCTTTCTGGGTTTCTGATTTGTTGATGTGAAAAATTAATTTGAGCCAAAATATTTATAAAAGACAATAGCCCAAAAAGTTACTCTTTCCTGAAAATACTTTTGTTACCTAAAAACCAAGAGGTGAAATAGGAGGGGTTTGGGGTTTATAGGCAGCTGTTTTCCTTTGCAGAAGTCCAGTTCTGCTGTCACTTTATCTCTGCACCACCAACTCCAATACCCTTGTGTGCCCCATGGGTGGGATCTTTCCACACTGACATTTTGGCCCTAACTATCCCACAGAGTAGAATTGGCAAATAGATTTCATCTCACATGCCAGCTCTGATCCACTGGGAGTGACTGCCTGGAGAACTGGCAATGAAAAAGTTTCTAGGACCATGCGTAATTCAGCAGGAAAGATTGTATTGATTGATTGTGTCTGCCGTGGTCATTGGAGGTGGGGTGGTAGCACACACACCTAATTCTTGCTATCTTTGTCCTAGATTATGACATCGCAGTGCATATTTCTGTACCATATCATGGAAGTTATTTGTCACCATGTAGCTCTTAAGTGTTTACCAAAGTTCAGGGTTTACTATTAAGTTTTCATGACCCCTAGCAGGTCTTAGTGAGCATCTTATGTATATGTCTTTGACTGCATATAAGATTAGTAGCACCAAGTAGCATCTTGGTGTACACAGAACAGTTCATTATTTCTACTTATGCTGAATACAATTGATTTCATTAAAGAGAGCCTTGATTTCATTAGAGAGAACCAAGATATGAAATTGTCTAAATACATGCTCTAAATACAAAGAATATTTCAGATTTGGTCATTTATCCTTTAAAACATACCCAGAATAGACATTTCTGTGCAACTCAAACTTAGGGAAGATATTACCATTTTTTCCCCTGTCACTTCCAACATGATATGCTTTTATACTTCTGTACTGTCAGAAAAATTTGAGCAGCTTTCAGAGTTAGAAGCTTCAGGAACAGTTAGAAAAAAAAAACCCCAGGGGGAAACAGTAAGGTCTAAAGACCCTTATTTTAGCCAACACACACAAGAACCTTAGGAAGTAGATGTTTGCTGTGGTTTTATGGAATTCTAGTTAGCTTCACCCCTGAGCCCCAAGTTCCCTGCGGGAATGAGGTATGCCTCATCAATGTGTAATCTTTTTAAAGCCTGCACTTTCTTGGGATGGTCTCAGAACACTGTTGTGGTTAAAATAATACCATCCCGCATTTAAAAATAAATTCCAAAGGTCTCAGCCCTTCTTTTGACTTTCTTGAACTCTGCAAGGAGAGAGAAGGAGACCTAGTAATATATTTGACATCTCCTTTTCTCTTCCATCCATTTATCCATTTCCCTTACATTGAAACATCTCCCCCATCTCCCTCACCTCAGCCTCCCACCAAAAACCCAACATCCACTGTACCAATTCTTGCCCCTCTTCCTCTTGTCATCCTCACCAGCTCTTTTCCTCTGCATTACAAAGTTCAAGAGAGCTTATTTAGCCAAGCAGAACCATCCCTGTCTGGGAGGTGGAGTGAGGAGGGTCAAGAGAGAATTCTCTTAAGCATGGAAGGAAGAGAAAGGCTGAGAGCCAACATACATGAACAATTTCCCCTCTTATCTTGTACTTCATGTACATCCCTTAGAGATTTACTTTCAGACTGTCAAATCCTTCTTTTCCCAGTCACTGGGAAAAGAAACCTTGGATGACAGCTTTCACATGGAGTGTGAAGACTCTACAGTCTTTTCCGCCCCTCACCTGGGTCTGCCTTTGGGATATCATTGCTCCTGCTGTGTTTCTAGGGGTTGAGAGCTATTGCTCTGGGCCATATGTTTCAGTAACTGACTTGGGGTGCCCATCAATCTGTTCCCAAGATGCATTTGCCTTGGCCTTTTCCCCATTGGCATTGGGGGATGTCCACTCTAGAGGGCACCTTATGGGATGGCTGTCTTTCTCTTCTATTTCTCTATATGTCCTCTTCCAAAATGGGTCTTGAGTTCCACATTCAGTTGGTAATTTAGCTCCAAACTCTATATTTTATTACAGTGTGAGGTAATATGGGGGTATACAGGTGGGTAAATTATAGCTATAGAACCTTACTAACTAATCCATTGCTTTAACAGCCCCTGCTTCACGTCACTTCTAGAGCTGCCTTTAAGCCCAACCCAACCTTACGTCAGGTGCAACCTCTCTGGTGGATTTTAATGTTTTCTCTTCTATCTCCATTTCTAGCTTCTTGATTAAGTTTTCCTTTTATGAGTCCTCCCAGGAGAATTTCCCTTTTCTTGCTTTTCCTTGATCTCAAACTTTTTCTTTCTTTTTTTAAACAAAATGTTTCCTCATTAAATATGGAAGTCAAAGATACATGCTTACTATAGAAATTAGGAAAATATAAAAAAGTGCAAAGACAAACCATCCACAATCATAGAAATAACCGTAAAGTTTGGTAAATTTCCTTTTCTTTTATGTAATTGCAAATATGCTAAACATTCTATATGTATTCTTTTCTTTTCCTTATCTTTTCTTCTGATTTAATCTGCACCAACCCCTAGCAAAATCATGATGTTGTTACTAAATTGTTGTTTGTGTGTGCATTTGCATGTGTATGTATGCCCATACATGTACAAATGCACACATGTGTCTGTGCATGTGCACACACACACATACACACTGTAACTGGTGCCTTTGGGTCAGGTGCTGAATTCTTGGATACTCTACAATCTAACTTACAACCCTACATTTTGGCCTCCTTTTACTAGACAGTTACTTTGTTTTACCTGTTCTGCCTCCTCTTCTCAACTTTTTTTTTCAAAGATTTATTTATTTATTTATTTATTTGAGAGAGAGAGAGAGAGAATGAGAGGGGAGAAGGTCAGAGGGAGAAGCAGACTTCCTGCAGAGCCGGGAGCCTGACATGGGACTCGATCCCGGGATTCCGGGATCATGACCTGAGCCGAAGGCAGTTGCCCAACCAACTGAGCCACCCAGGCGCCCCTCTTCTCAAATTTTATGGATATATAGGATTGTGCTTGATTAAAGGAATTATTATATTTTGTCTGGAGCCTAACTTTACATTGGTTAACAGATAATGCTATGTACACATAACAGGGAGGGCCACTTTTTAGTAATTGCCTATTGATCCACTTCCCATGGTATTTGGAATCTCAATCTCTACTCTCCTCAGCCTTAGCTCACTTGCTTATTCTTAAGAGCCTGCAGTCTCTGTCAATTGCTAGGAAACAAGGTCTGAGTACCCAAGGAGAGTTTCCTGTTATTCTTTTGTAAAATGATGGCAAGGAGATTTGATAAAAGCTGAATGAATTTTTAGTATAGGATGTTCTGTTCTTAAGCTGTAATTGCTGTTTTCCCTTTAAGTCTAGAAGTGATTCTGCCAAACAAAAGAAACTTTAGTCTTCACGTGTGTATTATTATTGTTTCATAAAAAATTCTCCTTTAAATGTGTGATTAAAAAAGATCTCTACATCATTAAAGGTGATTTTTGTCTTGGAACTGTTTTATATGAATGTTAGGGGAAAGATGCACTTTATTTATTTATTGGTAGAAGCTATTGGCTTTATTTATTTATTTTTTACTGTAATAGAGGTTGTTTTTTTTTTGGTGTAGTGTTCCATGATTCATTGTTTGCTAATAACACCCAGTGCTCCATGCATTACGTGCCCTCCTTAATATCCATCACCAGGCACCCCCACCCCTGCACTCCCCTCCCCTCTAAAACCCTCTGTTTGATTCCCAGAGTTTGTAGTCTCTCATGGTTCATTCCCCCCTCTGATTCCCTTCCTTCATTTTTCCCTTCCTTCTCCTAATGTCCTCCATGCTGTTCCTTATGTTCCACAAATAAGTGAAACCATATAATTATCTTTTTCTGTTCGACTTATTTCACTTAGCATAATCTCCAGTTCCATTCACGTTGATGCAAATGTTGGGTATTCATCCTTTCTGATGGCTGAGTAATATTCCATTGTATATATCCATATGTATATATGGATATCTTCTTTATTCATTCATCTGTTGAAGGGCATCTTTGATCCTTCTACAGTTTAGCTATTGCGGACGTTGCTGCTATGAACATTAGGGTTCGTGTGGCCTTTCTTTTCACTAGAGGTAAATACCCAGTAGTGCAATTGCTGGGTCATAGGGTAGCTCTATTTTTAACTTTTTGGGGAAGCTCCATAGTCTTCTAAAGTGGCTGTACCAACTTGCATTCCCATCAACAGTGTAAGAGGGTTCTCCCTTCTCCACAACCGTTCCAACATTTGTTGTTTCTTGTCTTGTCAATTTTTGCCATTCTAACTGGTATAAGGTGATATCTCAGTGTGGTTTTGATTTGAATTTCCCTGATGGCTAATGATGTTGCACATTTTTTCATGTGTCTGGTAGCCATTTGTATGTCTTCTTTGGAGAAGTATCTGTTCATGTCTTCTGCCAATTTTTTGACGTGATTATTTGTTTTTGGGGTGTTGAGTTTGAGAAGTTCTTTATATCTCTTGGTTACCAGCCCTTTATCTGTAGTGTCATTTGCAAATATCTACTCCTATTCTGTGGGTTGCCTCTTTACTTTGTTGACTGTCCCCGATCAAAATACCAATGGCATTTTTCAGAGTACTGGAACAAACAATCCTAACATTTGTATGGAACCAGAAAAGACCCTGAATCACCGAGGAAGTGTTGAAAAAGAAAAACAAAGCTGGAGGCATCATGTTGCCTGATTTCAAGCTCTATTACAAAGCTGTGATCACCAAGACAGCATGGTACTGGCACAAAAACAGACGCATAGATCATTGGAACAGAATGAGAGCCCAGATATGGACCCTTAACTCTATGGTCAACTAATCTTTGACAAAGCAGGAAAAAATATCCAATGGAAAAAAGACAGTTTCTTAAGGAAATGGTGCTGGGAAAATTGGACAGCTATTTACAGAAGAATGAAACTCGACCATTCTCTTACACCATACACAAAGATAAACTCTAAATGGGTGAAAGACCTCAGTGTGAGACAGGAATCCATCAAAATCCTAGAGGATAACATAGGCAGTCACCTTTTGGATATCGGCCACAGCAACTTCTTTCAAAACATGTCTCCAAAGGAAGGGACACAAAAGCGAAAATGAACTTTTGGGACTTCATCAAGATAAAAAACTTCTGCACAGCAAAGGAAAGATGCACTTTAAAAGTGAGCCTTTTGGAATCGGAGGGGGAGGTGAACCATGAGACTGTGGACTCTAAGCAACAGACTGAGGGTTTTGGAGGGGCAGGGGTGGGGGGTTGGGCGAGCCCGGTGGTGGGTATTGAGGAGGGCATGTATTGCTTGGAGCACCGGGTGTGGTACATGAACAATTAATCTTGTAACACTGAAAAAATAAAATAAAAGTATTTGGGAAAAACATAAAAAAATAAAAGTGAGCCTTTTGGGATGTGCTGTTCTACAAAGTGAGATACATTTGATTGTAGTAAATATAAAAACCATGAAATAACCAATTAAAGTAATTTTAATTTAAAAATGCTAAATCAAACTCTCAGTTATTAAGGTGTGTTACCTAGATGATGTCCATTTGATCTTCAAAATCTAATATCACTGAGGGTAGCATAAGAGAGTAAGGATTAGGAGTGCCTGGATGGCTCAGTCGGTTAAATGTCCAATTTTTCATCTCAGCTGAGGTCTTGATTTCAGGGTCATGAGTTCAAGCTCTGCATTGGACTCCACGCTGAGCATAGAGTCTACTTAAAAAAAAAATTTAAAAAAAAAGAGAGTAAGGATTAAATGGTATTTGGAGGAATTTAAGATAGACATTAGAAGCTTTGAAGAATTCAGAGAAACCAGTTTCCATGGTCATAGATGAGAGAAGTCTTATCTTGGGATCTGTTAATAAGTTAGTAATTTGGGGGCACCTGGGTGGCTCAGCTGATTAAGTGTCTGACTCTTGATTTCAGCTCAGGTCGTGATCTCAGGGTCGTGAGGTTGAGCCCTGTGTCAGGTTCTGGGCTCAGCACAGAGTCTGCTTGTCCCTCTCCTTATGCTCTTCCCCCCACTTACATGCTCGCTCTCTCTCTCTCTCTCAAATAAAGTGTTTAAAAAAATAAGTGAATAGTCTGTCTCTTTGTTTTACCCTTAAAGGAATCAACATTATGATTCAGGAATGCCTCTTTCTAATCAATTATATGCCCTGCAGGTGACTATGAGTCTTGGTTTTGAGTGTTTTAATCTGGTGAGAGATGTTATAAGATTAATGGAAAATAAGTATGATTTCATGAGTTTCATTTTTTCTTGCTGTCATAAATACTCCAATGAGCTAAATTCACTTCCACTTATTACAGTGGAAAGATCAGGTTTAACATGTACTACATTGAATAGCCCTAGGGTATTTATTGTCTATCATATTTTCTTTCTTTGCACAAGAGAAGCGACTTGAAGTCATTGATGAATATATGGGAGGAACCCGTAGATCATGGATATCCCAGGGGAGCAATACATGAACTAGAATGGGAATCAGGTAGAAGGGTTAGAATGAACCTTGGTTGTACTCATTCTTTACTTTATTGCTATTCCAGAGGTGTGGGTCCATGAGTGTGTAACCCTCTTTTTTTTTTTTTTCTTTTTTTGCCTATATCAGAATTGGGATGATTCAAGCTGCTCTGGAAGTTAAAACTCTGCTGCCAGTAGTGGGTAAGGAAGCAGAATATCAGGAGCTCTGAGCTCTGTGAGGATAGGCCCAGGTAGGCCTTATTCTTTGCTGTACCTAAGTACCTGGCATAGTTCCTGCATACCACAGGCACTCAGTAAGTATAGTTGATCCTTGAACAGTGTAGCGTTTAGGGGTACCAACCCTCTACACAGTTGAAAATCTGTATATAACTTTTGACTTGTCCAAAACTTAACTACAAAGAGTCTACTGTTGACTGAAAGCCTTACTGATAGCATGAACAGTTGATTAACACATATTTTGTATGTTTATATATTATATTCTTACAATAAATTATATTAGAGAAAAAGTTACTAAGAAAATTAGAAGAGAAAATACATTTATAATACTGTACTGCGTGTATTAAAAAATCTGCTTGTAAGTGGACCTGTGTGTTTCAAACCTGTGTTGTTCAAGAGTCAACTTTACTACTGAATTACTAAAAGGGTTGATCACTCCATGGCCAAACTTGTCACTTCCTCAAGGGCCTTGCCGAATCTCTTTGTAGAAGCTCTAGAGATCTCTGTATTAGAGCATTCAGTCTTTGCCTGGCCAACAGAGGTGTGGCTCTACAGCGAAGGCTGGGTTCTGGAGCCAGGACTGGCTTTGGGAATACAGACAAGGGGCATTTGCAGATGGTTTCAGGGGAAGACAGGGTCAAGTACCAAGCTAACTGGATTCAATATCAGTCTGAAGGGTCTGCATGGAGAGGCACAGAGATGGAGCAGTGGATGTGGAAGATTGACTAAGAGACAACCCTGGACAGACTCTTGAAGTGCTAGATGGACAGGGGGTTTCATTAAGCAAATTCATCCTCTCCTAGGATACCAAGCCTCTGAATACATTTGGAAGAAGCTTTTTTTTTACTCCTGACTTCTTGATGCAGGGCCCCAAGTCCCCTGCCCCACTCCTCTTAAGAATTTGCTTTATTTCCTGCCTCAGACAAGATCCAAGGAGTCCCTCAGGAATCCAGATAAAGTTCAGACTTTCTTTTCCCAAGCAGGGTAACAAATTCTAGAATTGGCTATGGCTTTAGCAGGTACCATCAAATCTTGCCTCAGTAACTTTAGCTCCCCAGGACTTCCAGAAAGCCTGGGATTGAAGCCAACAGTCACAGGCACAACCCTCCAGGAAGTAAGTTTGTTATCATTACTAGCTTTTGGGATTCACAAGTTGATCCCCACAGCTTTTCCCCTTGGTGGCTTTTGAGGGCATTGAAGGTAAAGACTTCATGCTAGATGGTCTTTCCTTAGGCTCCGTGAAGGCAGCACTCACAGAGCCTTTGAGCCTTTAAAGAATTGCCATTTTTGATGCCAAATATATCACTCGGATACAAGAAGTTTAACAGAATTAACAGCAGTCTCTTTGTCTCCCTGCAAGATGGTTTTTAACCTACAAAATTTTTAGGATCTTGTCAATGTACCCTCAGGCTCCTTGAGGCAATTAAATCGGGCCCTTGGCAATATACAGACTGCAGTGGCTCTTTTGCCAGAGTTTGAGTTTTTTAAGAGCACTTTCTCATCATGTCTGGAAGATACTGGGTTTGACTGGTGCCGAGAGGGAAAGCTTCCAATGGGGGTGCTTTTGAATTTTTAGCTATCTGCCATCTCTGGCTATCGGCCATGTTGGCAGCATTGTGGCAGCGCCCAAGTACTCCCCAGCAACTTCATTTTCATCCAAATCAGGAAGGTTCAATTTAGTGGGCAAATCTGGTAACTAGAAGAAATTACATAAACTGTTAGGCCACAGGGAGCAATCTTACTAAAAGGTGTCTTGTTGACTCACATGGAGAAATTTAGGTAATGGAAGACTCGGGACCTTTTTAAGTTTTCTGTAGACTCTTTTAGAGGCTTCATCATCAAACCCAGTAAAATGTACGCACATCTCAATTAAATGTAAAAATTTCCATAAAATGTTGAAAGGATTTTTATAATTTTGCTTTTGGAATTATTTGCCTGTGAATAACTTATTAAATTTACAGTTGACCATTTCTTATCAGTCATCGTACCTACTCAGAAATTCTTGTAAAAGAAGAGAATCCAATCCACAAATTATTCTCACAAGCAACACATTTTTTATGAACAATAAATTAACTATTAACAAAGTTGACATAATGTTACATTTAGCAGGCTGTTAATTAAATGCTTATTAATTTCAGTTTGCTTTTCTGTAGCTTGGAACCAATTGAATTTTTCCCCCCTTTTTCACAAGCCCCTGGAAAGCCTGTTGGCCTCAGGCACTGTACCTTTTATTCCAACAGAAAAAACAGCCCTAAGGGAATTTGGCTGTAATATTTGGCTCAGTAATAAAGTTTTTTGTTTTTTGTTTTTTGTTTAATTTATTTATTTGACACGGAGAGAGAGATGACAAGTAGGCAGAGAGGCAGGCAGAGAAGGAGGGGGAAGCAGGCTCCCTGCTGAGCAGAGAGCCCGATGTGGGGCTCGATCCCAAGACCCTGAGATCATGACCCGAGCAGAAGGCAGAGGCTTTAACCTACTGAGCCACCCAGGTGCCCCTCAGTAATAAAGTTTTAAAGGTACAGGATTATTGTTTCAAAGGTTAGAAGGTCTGATGTCAATGAGTAATAAGACTTTGGTACTCTGTGGGATGGGTGTGAATGAATCATCACAACAACATCGAAGAGGCTGTCCTAGGAGATATGTGACCTGGAAGTGTTCAGGAAGAGCTGGAAGGATCTTTTGTAGAGGCCTGGAAGTTGGAGAGGGGCAAGGGTTCACGTCCCTGTGCCAGTCGTTATCTATGTAATTTGAGCAAGTCACTTCATCTCTTCGTATTTTTCTTTCCTCATCTGTGAAAAGGGATACTATTTATTTTATCTGTTATTGTCCTTCATCTATAAAGTGGGGAGGTATGCCTGCTTCACTTATCACAAAGGTGTACTGAAGATCAAAGTGAGATCATTTTGAACTTTCAGTCAAGGTGATAAATTCTATATAAATGTTAAGCCCTATTCAAATGTTTGTTCGAATTATAAATCCAATTCTAGGATACGAATGGGACACCTAGTAGGTTGGAAGGGAATCTACAAAATGAGTCTTTAAAAATCATTATTGCTATTGACAATAATCTTAGCATAAAAACATAGGGAAACTTAAAACGCATTGGAGAACCCAGTGCTACTTATACAGTAAGTCAAAGCTCTATAACGCAACCTAGTATGGACTTTGAGCTTTAGAAATGAAAAGATTAGAATTAACAGGATTAGAACTAAAAGGAATGTTGGACATTGAGTCCCAGACACTTATTTTATACATAGAAAGATGATGTATAAGGTAACTGAGTGACTTGCAAAATGATTTCTGCTTATTTAATAACCTGCCTTGTTGGGGCACCTGGGTGGCTCAGTGGGTTGAAGCCTCTGCCTTTGTCTCAGGTCATGATCTCAGGGTCCTGAGATCGAGCCCCGCATCGGGCTCTCTGCTCGGCGGGGAGCCTGCTTCCTCCTCTCTCTCTGCCTGCCTCTCTGCCTACTTGTGATCTCTTTCTCTCTGTCAAAATAAATAAATAAAATCTTTAAAAAAAAAAATAACCTGCCTTGTTTCATAAAGGATTTCAAGTGTATTATAAGAATAGGTACAATGAAATAGGCAAATCTAAAATACAGCCAATGCAGTGATCATGGAAAATAAAGTATAATGACCAAGTGAAAGGGAGAGTGGAGTTATGGTGGCAATATATAACTTCTATAGAGTTATTAGAAATTAACAGTAAATTGTTTATGAGTTTCCTGGTTAGCCAAAGTAAAATTAAAAACCAGCTCAGTGACGGAACCAGCATCAGAACCTCACCTTAGACTGGTTTGTTTTTTGTTCCATTTAAAAATTGTTTGTTACCGAATTTACTTCTTTTGGTCTTAAAATGTTTTTTGTTTAACATTCTTTTTCATTCTTTCCTTTGGTTCAGTCGGTGGGGATGATGGCCTTTGTGAGGAGAGTGAGAAATACTCTGTGTGCCCAGCTAACTCATATGGGAAATGTCCACTTCCTGTAGATGCTTGGGTGATGATTACCCTTCCAATCTGCTTGGTCTCAACTGCCTCTTCCTTGGCCATTCTGATAAGCATCAACCGACATCTCATGCCAAATTTTCCTTGGTTATTTGTTCCTTATGTCTATTATTCCCTGTCAGAATGTGACATCTTCTTAGAGCTCTGTATGGTCAAGTCTTTGATATTATGTAATCCATCTCCATTACTTTACAAATGAGGAAACTGAGATACAGATATGTTCGGTGACTTGCTCAAGGCCACACAGTAGCAACCAACCTTTATTGAGCTTCTACATATGTCTTATTTAGTTCTCACAGCAAACCCTGATAAGCAAATAGTATCATCTTTTTTTTTATAGGTGAGGAAAATGAGGCATCAAAGGAAGAGTGCTTTGCCCAAAGTCACAAGAAAAGTAAGTGAGGGAGGTGGGGTTTGAACCCAGTCTGCGTAGTTCGTCTCTTTGTACAACCTCCCACTCTGTGTTGCCTCTTAAGAGGATGACAGAGCTTGGATTGAATCCAGTTCTCTGTGAGTCTAGTCCTCTTTCTACCATACTTTAGAGAAGACAGTATTGAGCCTCAAATTCCCGTTAGGCTGGAGAGGTAAGTGCAAGACGAGGCTTGGAATTTGGGAAGATCAGCATTGAGCTTGATTAGCACCGTCGGGCCTGCTTTTGGGGGATTGTTTCTTTGGCCAATGGAGTCAGTCTCTGTAGAAATTTTCGGTTTTCAAATGGATTCTTTGGTTGCCTGACGCAGGTAGGTTTCTATCTATGGTTCTTAGCCATGTTATTAAGATGCTCTGGTCTGGGGAATGAGTGTGATGTGCCAGTAAGTAATGAAAGTTAAAGTAATCTGGGACTGTTGCGGCTGAAGATGGCAGAAGTGGCAGCAGGGGCTTCTTTGCATCTCAGCCTCAGTGAAGGGAGCCGGGCATGCAGGACATTATGGTCTCAATCCTATATCTACCTCAAGAAGTAGACTTAATGAGTGTGTCTTGCCACACTATGTAGAGCTCTGTATTTTTTATTCTTATTTTACAAAGGCAGAGTATTTCCAATAGTAGAGAGGAGAGCAATCCACGTTAAAAGAACAACATACACATATACACACACATCCGTGTCAGTGGTTGCCAACTAATCTGGTAATCTGAATCTTTGTTGACACTTGATATTATGCAGGTAAGGGGATAATCATCTCAGGGTCAAGTCCAGCATGGAATCCCATTCAGTGAATAACAGACCAGCAAATAATAATTATAAACAAATTAAAGCATTCTTGTTGTCTTTCCTGAAAATGCAGGGCTTCTTAAAAATACTATTTTTTCTCTCTCAAAGTATCTTCCCAACATTGTAGATGCTCCAAAGTCTCTCTTCTTCCCCAGTACAAGCTACTCCCCTGGGTTTTTACCCAGCTGAACCTGCATAAAGTTGCTTATCTCTTCCTTCTCCCTTCTTTGCTCAGCTCTTCATTATGTAGGTCAACATAGGCTTTTGGACACTTTAATTTTCTTTCTCCCCCTATTATCTTGGTTCTCTGCAATAAAGGTCTAAGAATACTTCATCCTTACATGGAAGTGGGGAGTGGTTTGGGGACGACCCTGGGGCTACTCATGCATTTTTTTTTGGTCTCCTGTCAAATGAACTTTATGTGTACCCACTGCAGCAAATTTAAAATCTCTAATTCTTACCCGATCATGCTCTAATGTGTGGGTTCCTTCTCCTGTCACGGGTTGTGTATCTAGAAAATTGACAACATGCATTTAAACATTATTCTTGAAACTATTATTAGGAAGGTTCAGTTATCCCCAAAATCTATATAGTATATTCTAATACTAAAAGTCCATGGTTTGGCATTTTCTGTTGTTTGGGGTTGTTGATGCTAATGTTTTCCTCCCTGGGATAGATAATAGAGCTTTTGGTTGACATGAGGCAGAGTGTGTATGTGGGAGGGAGATATGAGTGAGAAATAGTTCCTTGGAGTCTTTAATAGAATGGAAAGGAATTCAGAAAATTGCTAAAGAATGATTATAGAGAAGTTGGGTCAGAGTAGGGAGGAAGAATAGCAATAGCTTTTGAAGGGCTGGAAAACAGAATATATTTATTTTGAAGCTGAAATATACAGTCTATCAACATTAAAGATAAATCTGAAATAAAGTCATGTGACACTTAAAAAATAGTGTTGAATTCTCAAATCTTCGTTCTTATTTATATAGCCTTTCTAAAAGATTTTACTTATTTGAGAAAGAGAGAGAGCACAAATAGGGAGAGGGGCAGAGGGAGAGAGAGAGAAGCAGACTCCCGGCTGAGCAGGGAGCCATACTTGGGGCTGGATCCCAGGACCCCAGGATCATGACCTGAGCCGAAGGCTGACTCTTAAGTAACTGAGCCACACAGGTGCCCTGAAATTTAGATGGCTTTTTAATTTAAATCCTTATTAAACCCATTGTGATTGACTATGCTAATGACTACCATTATCTTATTGGTAGTTTTACTGTTGCTAATGATGAATAATCAAGTATTGATTTTATGCTGAATTTTACTGTTTTTCTTTTCTTTTCTTTTCTTTTCTTTTTTATATGGAGCCCAATGCAGGGCACCAACTCACCACTTGGAGATCAAGACCTGAGCTGAGATCAAGAGTCAGATGCTCAGCTGACCAAGCCACTCAGGCATTCCTGAATTTTACTGTTTTGATTAATTTTTACTTTAAAACATTTCAATCATATTTCTACCTCTTTCTCTCTCTCTCTAGTTTTTTCAGTATCTTTTTTTGAAAAGTGGTTTCAAAAGATGTTTTTGGATAAAAGTTGGATAATAGATTTCACTAATACTTCACAAAGTTTGTAAACAGCCAGAATCAGAGTTTTATTCCCATGTCCCTCATAACTCACGTTCACAGATGTGGACTCAAAATTGGTTGAGATTAGACTAGTTAGGATCTGGCCGCCTAGATTCATGCCATTTGGTCCTGATAGTTTAGTGCCTGTGGTTCTTAGGTCAAACTCACAGGGGTTGCCTGGACATTACCATGATTTAGACAAAGAGGAGAGTTGGGCCAGTGAATATTTAAATCATCTGCTGAGAAATGCTGAATGATGGTTAAGATGAGTGAAAGATCACATTTATGTCACACTTCTAACTTTTACAAGGACATTGTTGAAGGTTATAGATCTTGTTCTCTCTTTTTTTATAGTAACACACTGGGAAAAAAAAAAACCAACCCAGGAGAAATGGACAAAAGATAAAAATCTCTTTTTGGAGGATGATGAAAATTGTCAGATTAGATGGGCTCTTTGGGAATCATTACTTTTTATAATGCTCTGCATATACCCAGAGAGCACAGGAAATCACACGTCAAGGTCACTCTGCTCAGCAGAAAATTTCCTTAATGCTACATAATAATGAGTGAAAAGAATGCAAATGAGGTTTAGACCACCAGCCCACCTCATTAGGACTGTCTGCACTCCAGCTCTACTTTTCCTACTTTTTCTGGGCTGTGTAGCCTCAGTTCAAAGACCCTAGGTCTTTGACAGTGACAGTTGATGATTTTCTGCTGAAATTCAGTGGGCTTAAGCAGCCAGATTCAGGGTTGGTGCCTCCAGGTTAGAGCCCCTACCCCTACCCCGACCCCCAACCCTCAGTGGGCCTAACCTCCACATTCCCAAAGGCAGACTAGATTTCCCCTTGGCGGGGCGCCTGGGTGGCTCAGTGGGTTAAAGCCTTTGCCTTCAGCTCAGGTCATGATCTCAGGATCCGGGGATCAAGCCGGGCTCTCTGCTCAGCAGGGAGCCTGCTTCCCCCTTTCTCTCTGCCTGCCTCTCTGCCTACTTGTGATCTCTCTCTCTCTGTCAAATAAATAAATAAAATCTTAAAAAAAAAATAAAATAGATTTCCCCTTGGGATTAAGGAAACCTCTTGTACCTAGAAAACCAAGAGTGAGGGCTCTGCCATTTCAATCAGAAATTCTGTCTTGATATTCAGAATGATCATGTTCCCTAGTTATGGTTTGGGAAGATAAACAGGCTCCCAGCCAAATAGGAAGAAAAATACTGTCCTGAATTCATATGCAAAAACAGTGTGATTGAAGTGCCTCTAGGAGATAAACTAGGTGAGTTTTTACCAAGGAAATTCATCAGTTAGTGATTCCAGGTTATTGTACTCTATATTCTTCTGGAAAAGGAAGAGAACTCATATTCAGTG
>CM052813.1:47001006-47030085 GCA_028533885.1 Nasua narica | reverse complement strand
AAAAAATTTATTTATTTATTTGAGATAGAGACAGTGAGAGAGAGCATGAGAGGGGAGAATGTCAGAGGGAGAAGCAGACTCCCCATGGAGCTGGGAGCCTGATGTGGGACTCGATCCCAGGACTCTGGGATCATGACCTGAGCCGAAGGCAGTTGCTTAACCAACTGAGCCACCCAGGCGCCACCCCAAGTCTTTTTTAATCAAGGAATATAATTTGTCTGCTATAATGGTCAAACTAAATAGGACTAAAATACATTTATTTTCATTCTGTCCTCAAATTTCAATAATAGATTCATTTCATTGGATCTTAACCCGTCAGTTTCCTTTTGGCACAAGAGAAAACTGAGAGGTAGTTAAGTGACTTGCCTAAATTTTATAAGGAGTGCGCAGCAGAACCCAGACTTAAACCTTAAGGCTCCTGGTCTGTTGCTCTTCCTAGTAAACCTGACTGCTCCTGCTGTGGGCATTGAGAAATCTGTGAAAACCAGGATACTAAGCAGAGTAGAAGTAACACACAGCTCAGAAGGCTGCCTTTACCCATGAGTCCTTCCTCTTTGGTAAGGCCCTTGTACATTGTAAGTGCTCAACAGATGTTTGTTGAATGAAACAAAACAATCCTGTCAGTACCTGGCACCTGGTTAGTGTTCCATAAATGGTTATTTTTTTTTAAAGATTTTATTTATTTATTTGGAGACAGAGAAAGTGAGAGAGAGCATGAGAGGAGAGAAGGTTAAAGGAAGAAGCAGACTCCCCGTGGAGCTGGGACCCCGATGGGGGACTCGATCCTGGAACTCAAGGATCATGACCTGAGCCGAAGGCAGTTGCTCAACCAACTGAGCCACCCAGGCGCCCATAAATAGTTATTGAATGTAAAGCAGCACAACTTTCAAGAGCTTCATGGAACTGACTGCCAAAGCTCACAATTCATGGAAAGGCCCATGGCTTGTCCTCATTATGTTTTCTACTCCTGTATTTGTGGGTAGTTTCAACCCTGGGATGGTGGCAAGCCTTCCTGCATGCACTGAGACCTCCTGCCTTAGCCTCCCTTCTGGGCTTGAATGAAGATGCATTTTTCTGAGGATGCTTCCTACAAATAAGGGTATTGAGCCTAACAAGAGCTGCTGGTTGTCTAGGTTGAGTCATTAGTAGACAACAAGCTGGCCGTATCCTTGGCATGGGAGCCACGCCGTCTACTTTTGTGATTAACCGACTACAGTGTAGCTGTGATCAGCAGAACTCCCAGTCCAGGGAGTGGTTGGACTCCAAACCCAGCTCCTTGGAAGCTCCTAATTGAGCTCCACCTGTCAGGAGGTAATCGAGAGAGACTTATTGGTATTTTTGAAGTATAACTTTTTTGATAACTGATAAATAGCATATCAGAGCTCCCTCATTTTGCAGCCCAGTCTGCAGCAGGGTTATGAAAGGTACTTATAGGTTTCATAACTGTGATCTTACTACCTCCTTGTTGTCAACTAATCCTCCTCTGGTTTTGTCTGTAAATCACCCAGGACTTGGAGTCATTGTGATTGGTTACGAGAGGGGCTTCAGTCATCCTAAAGATTCCTGGATAGCTTAGGAGACAAATGATGTGATGTGATATAAAAGCTGTTTTCTTCCCTTTTGGTTTGGGGACTTGGTTAAGAAGTGTTAGTAGATGGAATGATATTTAGATTTTTATTTTGTGCCTGGAGTGCTAAGAAAAGATTACTGACGTCAAGTGAGCAGTTCTTGGAGCAGAGTGAGCAGTAACAACTAGAAGCTCCACCAGTCCTTGACGATGCAGAGACATTTACATCTCTGCCTCTCTCAGTGAGGGGAGACAGGATGCTAAGCACAGAATAGTGGTGAAGAGCGCTGATTGTGCAGTGAGGCTAATTCAGTTCAAATGGTGCCTCTGTTGCTCATTAGGTGAATGACATGAGTGAAGTCACAAAACTTTTGAACTTCAGTTTTCACATTTGTTTTATAGCGCCGATAGTCTAAGTACTTCATTGGGGTGTAGCATATTCTAAATGTATAAATGGTGGCAATATTGTTATGAATTCTAGTACTAACTAGCTGTGTAAACTTAGGCAATTCACCTCAATTCTTTGGACCTCGTTTCCTTATTCAAAAGGCATTAGAATAGATGATTCTTTGTGTCAGTCAGGGTCTGGTCAGGAGATAGAAACCATGCCAGTTATTTTAACAGAGAAGTTACTATAAACAATTCTTAACCAGGCAATAGAGACCTGGGAAGGCAGACAGAGAACACAGAGTTAGCAACTGCAGAAGGCAGCTATCATACTTAGGATTGGAGGGAATGGAGGGAAAAAGTGGAGACTGTTATACATGCTTCTCAGGACCAGTAGGTCATGGTATCTCTGAAGAAGGGAGGGGAGGGTGGTACAATGTGGCTGGTGCTGAGAAAATTAGAAACAAAATCTCTGTGCTATAGGAAAAAGCTACTGAGGTCAGGGTAAAGAAGAAACATTGCTGGGGCCCTGCTGACCTAATGGGAAACAAGCAGGAAGTAGCAGGCCACCTCTCCCTTTTTTAGGTTTTACTCTAGCCCACTGTTCCCCCAACCTCCATTGGAAAAGCCTCACAGGAAGCAGCTGGCAATGGGGAAAATGGGGTGTGTGGGGTCTCGTCCCTAGCAATCACAAAGCTGAATGTGGAAGAGTGGGCTTGGAGCTGAGAGGCAACAGCTTGTTAACTGGTGTAATATTCAAGATTCCTTCCAGGTTAGAGTCCGTGAATCAGGTACTGAAGCCCATGAAGAACTCCACGGGCTCCTGGAGAGTGAGCATGGTATGGTAGAATGACTTTGAGTTTTAGAGCCATACAGATCTGGATTGGAATCCTACTTCTGACTCTTACTAGTGATGGGATGTTGGGCAAGTTACTATGAATTTCTCTGAGCCTTGTTTCCTCCTCTGTAAAATGATGCTATCAATACCTATCTCACAGGGTTATTGTGATACTTAAATAAGAATAGACCTGTGAAGTACCGGGGATGGAGGGGGCGGTGTCTGGCACATTAATGGTAGCTATTATTATTAAGGATACTTAATATGAGTGTCTGCTGATTGACTTGGCTTGTTCCTTTTGTTGGTTGCACAAACTGATGTCACTGTTTTGTATCTTCTACTCATATGTGGCTTGCTGGATGATGATGGGGAACCTGGGCAGTGAGTTAGTCATGTGGGTCATGTGGTCCCTGGGGCCCCAGGGCCATTTGTGCAGTTGCTCTTGGTTCTCAGAGTGGGATCTAGTAGGCTGGCTTCCGAGTGTGTGTTCAGTGCCAGGCAAGGACATGCGCCTATTATTGTACTGCAGATAAGGGGCTCCTTGGATGCTCAGTAGAGCCCCTACTACACTTCCTTCTAACTTTCCATTATAGTGGGTTAATGGCATCTGATTAACAGCCTCTGATGCATCTTTATCCAGGTTCTCAAGAAAATACCTAAAAAACCAAAAGGATGAACACTCAAAATGCAAATTCACAGTTTTTGTATGATTTAAATCTGCTATAGAGACTATTTGGTCAATAGTCTATCAGTTATTGGGGAGGAAGTCTTTTTAACTAAAAATACTTTTTTTACCCTCTAATAAGGCAGTCAGCCTTTTATGTGAAACCATTCACCTAAAAGGTACCTCTCTGACAATTTTTTCCCCTTAAGATTGTTAAGTAATTTTGAGCTTGTCTGCTGTAAGTGTCACAGGCATTATGATTAAATAGTACTATCTCTCAGAAAGCCCAGCACTTATCATAATCATGCAACCCATTCTAACAGGTTTAAGATAGGTTTAGCCAGGTTCTGCTTGGTGTGAAAGAAGCTTCTGAAAATACAGATTTCCAAAAATTGTAGAAATGGTGAAGTTGGGTTGAGAAAACCCATTCATGGACTACCTTTGCTTCACCTCACATAAAAGGGCAGTGCTGCTTGCCTGAGAGAAGGGTAGAAGTTGCCTTGTTGTTCTCCCATTGCCTGGTCCCTGCCTCAGAGCCTCAGGGCCATGCTTACAAAACAGCTCTCAATTTCCTTTGGAAAAATCAACAGATGGGAATATCCAGAGATATTAAAAATATAGTAGCAAGGCTCATGCAGCCATCAAAAAAGAAGTGAAATCTTGCCATTTGCAATGATGTGGATGGAACTAGAGTGTATTATGCTAAGTGAAATAAGTCAGTCAGAGAAAGACAATTACCATATGATCTTTCTGATATTTGAAATTTGAGAAACAAGGCAGAGGATCATAGGGGAAAAGAGGAAAAAATGAGATAAGACAAAACCAGAGAAGGAGACAAACCATAAGAGACTCTTAATCTCAGGAAACAAACTGAGGGGTGTTGGAGGGGAGGAGGGTGGGAGGGTTGGGTTGGGTGGGTGATGGACATTGGTGGGGATATGTGTTGTGGTGAGCACTGTGTATTGTGTAAGGCTGATGAATCACAGACCTGTACCCCTGAAACAAATAATGCATTATATGTCAATAGTAAAAATAGTAGCAAGGAGGAATATTCTTGTTCTCTGATATGAAAAAATAATAGAAAATCAAAGAAATTAAAATACGAACCTAGTATACTCTAGTGAAAATTGGGATAAAGATAGGATTTGATTTGGGTTTACCATATGAAGAGAGTATATCCTCCTGTGAGCGACTCTAAATTTTTTTGTTTAAGATTTTATTTATTTGTTTGACAGAGAGAGAGAGAGAGAGAGAGAGCGCACAAGCAGGCAGAGGGAGTGGGAGAAGCAGGCTCCCTACTGAGCAAAGAGTCCAACGTGGGACTCCATCCCAAGACCCTGGCATCATGACCTGAGCCAAAGGTAGATGCTTAACCGACTGAGCTACCCAGGTACCCTGACCCTAAATATTTTTAAATTATTCTACTATGTGGTGTGTAAAAACATTTTAATACATACTCATCTAATTGGATCTTCCCAGGAGGATCAAATGAGTTAGGTATTTTCATCTTTTAATGCAGACAAATCTATAAATATTTTCCTTTTGAGTTTATCCATTGTTTTGTGAGTTTATCCCAAACTTTTAAACTCCTTTCTAAAAATTATGTCATTTTCAGTTTTACAATGGATCGTTTAAACTATCTAAAATTGATTTAGTATGTAGAGTGAGGTGAAGATGTAATAGAATTTTTCTCATACAACTAATTTATTGTTCCAGTGCAATTTATTGAATAATTCTATCTTCCTACACTGATAATTGAGTTTTATATAGCTGTTAACAAGTGGCCCTTTCATCCTATGGAATGGATTAGAAACCTCAGTCTTGGGGAGTGAACCTTTGTTGAACCTCTGGTTCTCGGGTTATCATTTCTCCATAGCTATGGTTTTCAGGGCTATGGCTTTGCAGAACTGTGGTCTTTCTGTGGTCTTTCCATTGTCAGAAACTCTTAAGTTAGCAAATCTTTCTTATCCTGAATGCCAGTGGGTCTTCCTGAAACTTCAACCCACTGGTCCTTATGCTGAGTCTAACCCATTCTCAGCTGCCTTATCACCCCTTGGGTGGGTCCCTCCCTCCCTTCCCTCCTTCCTTCCTTCCTTCCTTCCTTCCTTCCTTCCTTCCTTCCTTCCTTCTTCTCTCTCTTTCTAAATTTATTTTGAGAGAGAGAGAGAGCAGGGAGAGGAGCAGAAGGAGAGGGAGAGAGAGAATCCTCAAGCTGATTCCCTGCTGAGTACAGAGCTCACTGTGGGGCTTAATCCCAGAACCCTGAGATAATGACCTGAGCCAAAATCAAGAGTTGGACCCTTCATGCACTGAGCCACCCAGTGCCTCTCCACTGGGTGCTTTCTGTGTGTCATCCTACTCCTTACCTCCAACTATTTACCTCATTTGATGGGTAGGCATTATCACTCCATTTTGCAGAGGACTGGGATTCTGAGAGGTTTATCAATTTGCTTGAGGTCACAGAGACAGTAAGTGACCCAGTCAGAATTTATACCCCTTTCTAGCTGACTCAAAAGCCTAAACTTTTACCACTACACCGCACTATTTTTTTTGGAAAACATTTTTCTTTATTGTGGTAAAATATACATGACATAAAATTTACCATTTTAACCATTTGTAAGTTTACAGCTCAGGGGTATTAAATGCATTCAAACTGTCGTGCAATCATCACCTGTCTATTTTTTAAGCATTTAAAGACAGCAGGGGCATCCAAGTCTATTGATAGTGGGCCAGAAGATCATTAATTAAGATAATTATCCTACATGTGTGTGGGCCAGTGAATTTCCACTTGGTGACAATGACTTGGTGAATAGTTATTTAGATATGACTCAAATGTTCATCTGAATTTTGGAGCTTTATTTATATTTATTATCTTTTGTCAGGAACATCATTATCTCCCATCTTCAGGAAATTAAACAAGACTATCTCACTATTATGTAATTAATTACATTCAGCTTCAATTACAGTTGCTAACTGATCCCAGCCTGCTAGTGTGACATCTGGGTGCAGCAGGCATACCACAGTAGTGGCAGACAGGTAAATACACCAGAGAGCTCATGCGGGCTATCAAATTAGATAAATGAGTGTGCTGAGACCTCAGGTGGTCCACTTTGGGGGTAGTAGCATACTGGATTTCTGGGGAGGGTGGCTATCAGGATTCCTCTAAGTTTTCTCTTTACCAGGTTGAACAACCTTGTTTTTCTTCATAAAACTCAGAATCCAAAGCTCTTTATTGAATGTACCACTTTCCAGCTCGCTGAATAACATTTCTTTCCAAGTGTGGCTTCTGGAATGGAACCGACCCTGTCATGATCCTGCCAGTGCAGAGGAGAACGCACCTGCCTAACTCTGGATGGCAGGCCTCCATCCATGCCACCCCGGAGAGCATCCTCTTCCCTGTTGGGGCCTTCACATTGTAGGGTCATGTTAAGTTTGTAGTCAGTTCAAACTCCAAATCTGCTTCATATATATTATTGTGACACTCGACCTCCCTACCCATGTCCTTGTGAATTGGCCTTTTGGACTTAAGGATAAGACTTTACTTCTTTCAAGGGTGGAAAATATGTGCAATGCCCATGCCTATGGACCTTGTTCACATCTAAGGATCTTTTTATTAACACTTTTTCCCCTGAGCCTGATAGGCCTCAGAATCCTTCTAAACACAATGCCTCAGTTAGTCATTACCAGTCATTTCTCAGAGTTAGTACACAAGTACTTACTTTGCATGAATTCATATGATATGTTATTTCATATTTAACTTATCACAGAAAATGATAAATAAGGGTACATTTAGGACTAGAAGACTGGGTGGTGACCAATGTAACAGAGCTTGATAGAATTAATACCATAAATGTTTAAAAAAATTGAATGTTGATTGCCGCAGAAGTGTCATAGTTTTTATTATTTAAAAAGCCTTCATTATTTTTGACATATCTAAGGCCTTATTTTGTGAACAGGGTTGTGCTAGAAACGTTATCAGTTTGCAAAAATCATGATTGCATTTTCCCTTAGTAACTCAGCTTCTTCTTAATCCCTGCCATTCTTCCTTACCCCATATAGATGACTTTAGATCCAGGAAAAATTAGGGGAATAGGCACATTACTTTTTCCCCTCTTTTTTTTTTTTTTTTTTATTCCCAAGACTAATTGTTTCTCTCTTCAAATAAAGAAAGATAGGGAATACATGGGGAGGCTGGGCCAGCAACAGTTTGCATTGATTAGGAGACACTGGGTTGGGAAGACATTTGCAGTTTTGCAGAATACTCCTGATATTGAAACTCATCTTTGAGATACAAAGTAGTCCATATATCAGGCAGCACAGACTAACTCTCAGTTCTTTACCCTTGCAAGGGGCTCTGTAGCTTTCCAGTCTCAGCAAACCAAAGCATCACTGATTTCTTTTTCTTTTTTTTTTTTTTTAAGATTTTACTTGAGGGGCACCTGGGTGGCTCAGTGGGTTAAAGCCTCTGCCTTCGGCTCAGGTCATGATCTCAGGGTTCTGGGATTGAGCCCTGCATGGGGCGCTTCCCCCCCCAACCCCCCGCCTACTTGTGATCTCTCTCTCTGTCAAATAAATAAATAAATAAATAAAGATTTAAAAAAAAAGATTTTATTTGAGAGAAAGTGAGTGAGAGTGAGAACACGAGTGTGGAGGAGGGGCAGAGGGAAAGGGAGAAGCAGACCCTGCCCAGCATGGAGCCTGATGAGGGGCTCAATCCCAGGGCCCTGGGATCATGACTTGAGCTGAAGGCAGACACTTAATTGACTGGACCACACAGGCACACTTCACTGACTTGTATGTATATAAAAAGCATATTGTGGACTATAAATTAGGGCACAAATGATCATTCTCTTAATATGCTGTATTTCTTTTAAAATATCTCATCTTGCAATCGGGAGGGGTTTCCTAATGTGCCCTTGACTTGGGGCCATTCTAATATTAATAGAGGATATTTTGAACCTGAGAACCAGTTCTCAGGACCTGGTTTTTGAGAACTCTCAATTGTTAGATGTTCAGGTTGCTCTTCACCTCTCCTTCTCTTTCTGATTCTGACCAATGGGGAACACACATAAGGAACAGTAGTCAGAGAGACAAGTACTACTGGTTTCATAGGTAGACAAGTTCCTGATACCCAAAGTAAACTTTGGTAAAAGGTGGTTTGGTGAACCTGACTCCAGTGTGAAGTTGAGGTGTATGCTTCTACCACACAGCCCAAATATAAGTCATTAGATTCACATGCTCAGCCACATGACAGAGTGAGTTAGTGAGTAAAGGCCTGCAGAAAAGATAAAAAGATGTATTTAACCATCAGCATACCAGGACTACAGGCCTGCCACACCCACCCCGTCATAGGTCGAACAAGAAGAATGGCTGGCCTGCCCACCTGGGAAGGACTAGGAAGGTTCAGGGGTGCTTGCCATGTGGAGGAGAAATGGAACAGTGGTCAGTACAGTCATGGTTCGGTAATGATATCCACCAGTAATTGTAGCACACACTAGCTGTGTCACCCGTCAGACAGTCCACTCACTCAGTGGAAAGTGAGTCAGGGGTAGGAGAGACCAGAGCATTCCATTCAATCTTCCTAAAAGAAGGGAGAGGGGGCAGAAGTCCCTTCATCTACCAGCTGGGACAACAAGTGTAAATATTCCTTCCCTGAAGGGCATCCCTCGCTATCCCCTGGAAGATGTCTCATTTGTGATCTAATCCAAGGATTGATGATTAGGGAAATAAGCTTTAAGCTGAAAAGATGTTGAATTTTGATTGGAGAAAAATATTTTAACTGGAAGACTCCCCGTGGATAATCTGCAAGTCAGTTGTTGGTTTATGCAAAGCAGCACGTGTGCTTCTGTGCTGATGGTGCAAATAGAGTAATTAATCACACTGAAATGCCAGCCACACACCTGGGATCTGGGGAGAGACTTTCCTTCTCTAGGAGTGGGGGTGGAGGACTCCAGCTTAAAGAGAAACAAATGTATGAGAGACAGATGTGGAAAGACTGAAAAATCTGTGACTACTTGGCTTGTGAAAATTGCCTTTGTTTCCAAAGCGACAACATTTTTGAGGAAAACAAAACTTTTCTCAGCGTGAGAACTTTCTCTTTGTTTTTGTATTTTATACTGGAATGCACTATGGCATTGTTAAGAAGCCACGAATGAATTTCAGAAATTGCAGAATCAGGCTTAGGATCTGGCTCTCTTACCTATGGGGTCCCTGACCAACTTACATCACCTCTCTGAGCCTTAGTTTCCTCATTTAGAGTGATGGTAATCATACCTAATAGTCAGGGTTGTTGTGCAGATCAGAGATATTAGATGTATAGTTTCTGGCCCAGAATGAGTTGTGATGGTGATGGTATGTTTTTTCCTAAATACTTAATTCTCTATCACAATGGGTGGATCTCCAAGCTTTATTTGCGTACAACACTAAATCCAAGAGGATATTTGTTCTTTTCTGTGCTCAGAAAAACTAGGTCAAATTTTAGA
This sequence comes from Nasua narica, assembly GCA_028533885.1. Classification (NCBI taxonomy): domain Eukaryota; kingdom Metazoa; phylum Chordata; class Mammalia; order Carnivora; family Procyonidae; genus Nasua; species Nasua narica. The sequence continues at coordinate 47,020,147 of CM052813.1, read as the reverse complement.
GTGGGAATTAGGAGACCATGTTCCAGATAAATCCTTTCTGGTTTGTATTGATTTTCCCAGAGAATTAGATCATCCAAACATTTGCAGATTCATTGAAGTCTGCATTAAAGTGCCAGATGGGATTATTGTGACAGAATACTGCCCATAGGGAAGCTTGATGGATGTTCTGCTCAACGGTGACATTCCTGTCATTTGAGGTTTCCAGTAAGAGCTGGGCATTTGAGTGGTAGGAAACATAAACTAGTGAAGTTCTACAGACAAACCCCATTTCCATCATTGTTCATTACCTTGAAAGAGGCCTTTGTCATCGGAATGCATTACCTTGAAAGAGGCCTTTGTGTTGTCTTGAGGCATGGATGGGAATGGGTGGGTCATTATATCTCCATGGAGAAGCCTAGAGAGGATTTCGAACTAGGCCCAGCCCGTGGTGCCTGGGAAGACCTGGCTGGAGATGATAGCAGAAAGTCCTGTTTAGCATCTAAAGAGTATTGCTACAAGCAACAGCAAAGAGTGTTGTAAGTAGTAGGCACAAGCTAGGTTTAATTAATATACCTAACAAATACTGTGCTGGACACTTAAGGCTGCAAAGATAAATAAGAAATACTCCCTGCCTTCAAGAACGTCTTGGGCTGGTGGGAAAGACAAATAAGCAGAGTTATGGAACAGTTGCTCGAAGTCCTTAGGGAGTGTCTTGTGCATGGGAGTAGCATCTAGTCCAGACTGGGCATGGGGAATGGGCTATGGAAGCTATCCCAATGGAGGTGAGCTGAGGAAGAGTAGAAGTTTGCCAAGAAAAAGGGAAAAGAGAAGTAGTTCCAAAGAGAGGAAACAGAGTGTGTAAAATCTAAGAGAGGATGGTCCAGTCTGGGATTGTTAGTAGATTAGTATGGCCAGAGTTTAGAGATGAGGGTGGAGGCAAGTTGTAGGAGTGGTGAGAAATGAGACCAGAAAGATAAGTAGGTAGTCCTGAAATGGGCCAAAGTAAATAAGATAATTTAGTATATGCAAAAATGGAATTTCAAATAATTGAGGAAAAGAGCAATTGTTGGAATGAAGGATTCGGGATGACTGTCTAACCATTTGGCAAAAATAATGTTAGATCCCCTAGTGCATACCATTAGCCAAAATTAATTTGGGGAAAGCTTTAAATTTTCAATATGAAAACTGAAACTTTAAAAGTAGAAGGAAACACTTATATATGATTATGTGACACTACAGTGAAAATTAACAGACATATGAGTATTTGGGAAAAGTATTTCTAACATATCTCTTACTGAGTATAACTATAACTGAGTTGACATCCATAACCTAGTGGATATTAGCAATATAAATATCATAACACATAACTTCTTGTCTATTAATTATAGACCAGTCTATGAAAATTTAAATTTATTTATATTTATTTTTTATTTTTTAAAGATTTATCTGAGAGAGAGAGTGTGGGGCAGAGGGAGAGGGAGAGAGGAACTCAAGTAGACTCTGCACTGAACATAGAGCCTGATGTGAGGCTCAGTCCCACAACCCAGAGATCACAACCTGAGTTGAAACCAGGCATTGAACACCCAACTGACTGTACCACACTAGTGCCCCTAAATTTATTTTTAAATGTGACATATGTACAAGTGAATCAGATTTATTTGGAAGAAATACTTTTTTTTCTGGATAGTTATGATCTCATAGCATTCACAAATATGGGTATAGGTGAACTTACTTGAAACAACATCTCTACTGTCTCTGCACACAGTGACTCTGCATTTCACAGATCAGGAGTAATCTTTGTGGATTTTTAATTTGCTCTAGATGAGGTATTTCACATCATAATGACCTGTGTGCCTTTTTGTAGGTATGCTGTTGTTTTATAGCAAATAAAAGTGACTCAGTCTTGGTAAAATTCTACTAAACATATTTTCAAGTGAACCAACCAGGGAGTCTGCATCTCCATTGCTCAGCAATGAACTGTGTGCCCTATCCTACCAGAGAACAATGTTTTGTCTGATTTGTTCATATTCATAAGAGAGAATAAGAGAAATACTGTCTGCCTGTCTGTCTATCTATCTTTGAATAGCTTTTGCTTTTGAAAAAGCACTGAACAAAAATTCCATACTGTAAAGTCTTCTACATATTAGGATGAGTTTCCCCATCTAAATCTAGGCAGACTGAGTTAAAGGAGAGCAAGACTAAAAATACTCTGGCTGCATCTGGAACACAGGGATCCTCTGGGATTTGGTTCATTTGACCACATCCTAATCATAATGATGTTGAGCATGGATTTCGTTCCCCAGGATGTTGAGTCCTTAAATAAATTCTTCCCACCCTTAGGATTTGTTTGTTTATTTTAAGAAATCCCTCCAGTTTATAAATTCCAACAAATCACAAAAATTATACATACTTTCAATAGAGATTAAAATAGTCATAAAGGGGGTGCCTGGGAGGCTCATTCGGTTAAGCATCTGCCTTTGGCTTGGGTCATGATCTCTGGGTACTGGGATCCAGCCCCGCATTGGGCTCCCTGCTCAGCGGGGAGCCTGCTTCTCTTTCTCTGACCCTCCTCCCCGCTTGTACTCTCTCTCTGTCTCAAATAAATTAAGAAAATTAAAAATAATAATAAATAAAAAATAAAACAACCATAAAGACATTGTCTATAAGAGAAAAAATAGGAGATGAGTGAGGGTGGGGGCATGGTTCCTTGAAATTAATTTTCTTTTGATTATTTTAAATGTAAAACCCTTGGGAATTGTATATATTGGCCAATGTTTCATGTTTTTCTGAATGCCATTTAACAGATAAATCAAAGGACGTGGGAATTTCAATCAGAACAATTGAACATTATTGATTACTCTTGGTATGTTTAAATAAATGCAAAGAGGAGATGAAGGAGAGATGATAGAATATGATAAAATCCATTTCAACTCTCAGATCATAGGAATCGTGAAATTTTGATGGTAATGGAGAATTTACTTCCTATCAATAACTACACTATTTGGATTCATATGCTATTCCCATTTCTCCCAGTTATCTTGTTATTCCCCAGCTTTAATATATGTTTAAGTAAATTAATTTTCAACAATAAGCACACAATTTAAATGTAATCCCACAGAGACTGAAAACAAAACCAAAAGTAGACTACTGTTCTTCATGGGGATTGGCTTATACTAGTCACTGTATGTCATAAATATCTAAAAGTGGACTCTTTTAGACAAGTGCAGATGAGCAAGGTCATTTTTAAACTGAGCACTAACCATATATGGAACTTGTCTATGGAAGAGGTTAGGCTGACATCACTCTGTCTTCTCCAAGAGTGAGCTGAGTATGTGTGTAGGAGAGAGGTGTGGGTTGTGCAGGACAACAGGAAATAAAGGGCCTGTGCAGCTTTGTTAGAGCTGGTCAGCCCATGCTGGGGAGCACTGGGAATGATGCATGACTAGAATGGGCACTTTGGTGGTGATTCTTAAATGCGTGATTCTTAAATGTTGAGAAAGTCACACTTGATCAGAAAGGAGCATTGTCAACTCTTAAGTGGTGGGAATGACATAAACAGAATGAAGAGAGATGCAACTATTGGTGGCAAAATTGAATATTCTTTCCCTCATGATTAATTAAGGCATTTAGTAAGGGCTCAAAGCTAGAACTCATAAAGGAATGCCTAATTCACAGTATAATTCTAAATACTGCTTAACAGATGAATCATGAATTGATACACTTGCTAATTTGACCCTTTTTACTTGACAGAGGAAGGCCAAGGGGTTGAATCAACCGTCTCAGCTTGTCTGAAACTGGAGCTATTAGGTAGAAGTCACCTTATAGATCATTTATTTGTGCCATTTCATTTTCAGAGGAGGCAACTGAGACCCAGAGAGATTGAGAAACCTGTTTGAGGTTCCAGTTTGCTCCCTTATTCTCATTTAGTTATCTGGTAGAAGGACACAGTTTCAGTCCTGAGCTCCCTGTTTCTCTCTCCCCAGCCCTACTTCCATTATAACTTTGGCTGCCCTTAGTATCCATGAGGATGATGTGTTCTGTTCTGTCAGTTCTTTGATCCCCATTTTCTCCCACGATCTTTTTCTTCACCTGTGTCAGCTACCCATTTCTATAGCATGTGTGAGATATTATCATTACGCATAACTGGATCATCTCCACATCTCCATGTCAATATCTGGCTTTTTGACCTTCACCCCTTTTTTTTTTTTTTTTTTTTAGCGAATTCCCTTTAGTTTCCCAACTCTACCTATGCATTAGGTGGGACGTCCAATCTACTGACCTCATTGTACTTCACTTTCTTTCATACCCCATTTTTCTCCTCACCTGGCTTAGATTCATTTGCCAAACTCCTGTTGTCTTATCACGAACGGAAAAATTGTATATGTTTGGTGTATTCGCTATCTTCTGCCCCTGGACTGTATATACTGTTTGAGGGCGGGCCTTTGTCTGCTCTGCTCCCTGCTGTATTTTGAGGGCCTAGAATGTGGTTGGTACATGGTAGGTGCTCAGTAAATATTAGCTGAATTCGTGAAATCGGTGAAAGTGAGCATAGTTTTCAGAGGGGTTAAATTTTATTTTTCCTCTAGAGTTTGACACATGCTTTTGTTCTGATTATTTCTAATACTAAGGTGTTTTTTATTTTTCTTTAATTCTTTTCTCCTATCCCACAGAAGGCAGATCTTTGTTCTGTTAGGCATTCCAGTATTTCTTTCTTGAGTTTATTACAGGGAAGCCTGAGAATCGCTGTCCTTGCCCTTCGGGGTATGCAGAGGTAAGGAGGTGAGGTGGGAAAGGGAACTTGATCATCATCTGAAGCCATCAGCTAAGCACGAACCCATGTTATGTCCTGGAAAGAGATATATCAACAAAAGTAACCTACTGCTTCAAGTAACAACTTGTTGGTATTTTCCTGGCCTTTCTAAGCCCACTTTCAGGTAGAGATGATCCAGTAGGCAATTTGAATATGTGTTAGGAACTTGGAATTCAGATGGAGATGGAAATCTGGGGACTATTGCTATGTAGGGCTGTAATGTAGCCATAGATAGAGAGGAAACCTTCTAGGGAGAAGATATATAGAGAGAAGAGACAGCAGAATGCTGAGATGGCAGAAATACTCCAGTATTTCTGGAGAGCTCTGGTACCATTAAAAACATGATGACAAAGTGACACATATGATGAAAAAACAAGGCAAGCATGTTCATATGCAGCGTGCCTCATCCACAGATACAGCTATGGAGCCACAATACCCATCATTTTGGGATTTAGACATGTGGGTATAATCCAGAGGCAGAAGAAATAGACATATGTGTTTATGATGATTTGAGTAATTAATTTAGTAAAACACAAAATGAGGACTGTGAAATTAAAAGAGACAGTGGAAAGTGGAAAGGATCTACCAGTGATGTTACAGAGTCCTTTGGGCTAGCCCCAGACATGGACTTAATTGGACTCCTATGCTTGAATCTCCAAGCCTCTGGCATCCCAGCATCTCTGGGCTAGTTTCTTAATCTTTGAAATCAAAAAGGGACACTATATTAGTGAATCCTAGGATGGTCCTGCCCCTGAGAGCATGTTTTATAAGTGGTCTGAAAAAGTATATTGAATTTTATAGCTGAATTTCATATTTTTAAAATTTATAAAAATTACATGGATTGATTTAGTAGTTCATGCTTTTGAATGTAAAGCTAAATCAAATCCTCCTGGTTGGTGGGGCTAACATTAACAAAGATGGCGGACAATGGGACTGAGGTGATTCCAAGTTGTTTAGTTCTGCAGTTCTGTTCAGAACATCAGTAAATCAGTGCCTGGCTGTTACTACTGATCACTGCAGTTGTTTAGGCAGTACAAGAAGAACAACCCATCTCAAAGACCCACTTTTGAACAAGTAAAGAAGCTTTTATGTAAGATGAATTTTTCAACACAGTCTGGTAGAGATTATGATGTCTTTGGAATTTTGGGTGACTTCTCAGTCCTCACTAACTGTGCCCATTTAGGTAAGGATTTATCACAGCATTAAGGGCAAATCCCACTGGTGCACCCCTTCATAGCTGGCTTGGTTACTGGATCCTAATGGGATGATATATAAGTTAAGAACCCCCTATGGAAACCCTCCTGTGTTCCAGGTGCTTTCAAAGAGTCAGAGATTATCACATAGGGAGCAAAGTGTTTCCATTAAATAATTTATCTTTATGATGGATGCTTAGATGGAGAAATGTAGCAAACACGGAAGTACTTATGGCAGAAAAGATCCAGGATCTAATGCATGAAAAACAAAAAAATCACCACCTGCTCTATAGTAAGTAAGGAAATTGAAATACAATATCAGTAATAAAGGCTGATTTGGTGAGTTCATGCATTTCTATTTAACTTATTTCTCTGGAATGCTCTTTTCTGAGAGCTAATTGCTGAAACCATGGAAATAACACTTTTACATCTTTGATTTTAATTCTGTGTTCTGCTTGCATGGATTTTTAAGGGTCAGTTCTCATTTCACTAGGATTTTGGTAACTCTCAGGGCCTCTAAGAGAAGTTAATGTGCGTCGAGGGTAGAAGACAAATCTTTACTTGTTACCAAGGAAAGGGTTAAATGTCAGCACTGGATCTTGGGCAGCTGTGCATGAGTCTTGCAAGGAAGTACCCAGTCTACAGAGAGATAGAGCTGGGAAAGCAGTCCTCCTAGGAAGCTGCAAGGTGAGGTGCTCAGGCAGATAGAGGGTTCCAACTCCAGCAGTGTTGTGGAGCAGGAGGTTGTAGACATGGTTTAGAGCTTAGGCTCTGGAGTGAGCCAGAGCTGGATTAGTGTCCCAGCTCTGCCTTTTTCTAGCTTGATGATCCTTGGGCAAGTCACTTTATGAGCCTCTGTTTTCCATCCCATGTAATAGGGGTTAAAAACTGTACAACTTCATAGGAATGTCATATTAAATGAGTTAATGCATGTAATGTTCTTAGCAAGTGCCTAGTACAATACAGAGCTCAATAGGTATGATGATGGTGATGACCATGTAAACAGACAAGGATCTTTGTCTGAAGGATCTGCGAAACCAAGGAAACAAACAGGCAGCAGGTACCTGGTGCAGAGGATGACCATTATATCCCCAGGCTTAGGTGCCTAGGCAAGGTCCGTCAGCTTCCCAACAGATTGTTCTCATTATCCCAAGGACCAAAGTTCTCTGCACACTACCCTATTGGGTGGGCTAGGGTTGTTCAGTATGTGTCAAACATGGAGTCCCCCTGTGTGATTATTTGTGGAAAGCTCAGTTTCCCCTAGCACAGTACTTCTCAATCCTGGCTGCATAGTACAATCCTCTGGGGCTTTCATAATAAACTAATGCCTGGGCCCCACCTCTCAGACACTGTGCTATAATTATTCGGGGAGAAAATTCAGGCATTAGTATTTTAAAAGCTCACTGGTGGATTCTAATGTGCAGCCCTGCTTGGAAACTACTGACCCAGCAGTTTAACAAGTAAACTAAGCATTGTTTTAAGCAAGGGAATCAGTAAACATTTAGTGGCAATATAATTGCCAAATCCATAATTATTTAATAACCAGTTGGAAAAATTGGTTCGTTTTCTGTTTGACCGTGTTCTAGCATTTGACACCATTAACTCCTTCCTTCTTTCTGAAGATTTTTTCCTCACCAGATTTCCCTACTCCCTCTTTCCTCTTCTCCTCCTACTGCCCAGCAGGCTCCCTCTCAGTCTTTCAGCAGCATCCTGCATCCACACTTTGTATGTTTAGAGTTTCCTGGGATCTACCCTTGGCATGCTTTTCACTTGTTCTAAACCCTCTCTGATTTAACTCCCACTCCCAGCTGCCACCACTACCTGTATGCCAGTGTTTTCTAGTCCTGGAGTTTTAGCTCTCCATCTGTCTTGAGATCTGGGTGTGTAAGTTCCAACCATTGACCTGAATGTTCTGGGCCCCCTAGACTACAGCTGTATGTACGTTAGCCTTATTATTTATCCCTAACTGCCTTATGGCAGTTCCTCACTTTTAATGCTTTCTTGACATTCCTTCTTAGTCTCATCTGTCCTCACTCCCAGGGGATCACCTTGTTCCACCATCCCTCCTTCCTAATTATAAGCTCTAAAGTGTGAAATTGACCAATGTTCCCCCATTTCCAACTATCACTAACCTTATCAAATGCAAGCCCATCTTTACCTTGTTTCTTCTTTTTTCCGAGGAAGGGCTGTGCCATTTGTTTTTCCAAGGCCAACCTCTCCACTTGGGATCTGGATCCCATCTTGCTGACTCTTCTCATTTAGACATTGAATCAATACTTATTATTTACTATGTGCTGGGCATTGTACTAGGCAGATAATACAGCAGTGCACAAGACAGACTGAGTCTCTGCTTGTGGGGAGCTCATAGTCTAGCAGAGGAAGATAGAAAATGTACAAAATAAAAAATAGTTATGTGATGTATCAGATGATGATAAATGCTAGAAGAAAAATAAAGCCATGTAGGGGTTGAGAGAGTGACTGGAAATTGCAGTTTTCTGTGGTGTGGTCAGAACTCTAAATGAAGTGAGGGGCATCTGGGGGTAGAGGGAATGGGAGGCACCCGGGAAGGCACATGCTTGGAGTTGAAGGGACAGCATGGGGATCAGTGGAGTGGGATAGTGGGGAAGAGTAGTAGAAGATAAAAAGTAAAAGCAGAGACAAGCTTGTAGCTAGACAAACAATACAAACAATACCCTATTTTAGCAGGATTACATGTTACTTTTGTGTGGGGGCTGAATTTTGTTCATTTTTGTATTCCTGGTACCTCACCCAGTGCCCTGGGGTATGGTAGGTACTCTGTAAATATTGATTGGAAACCTGACTGCATTTATATTCCTCAAGTAACAATGAATAAAAAAATAACAATATGGCCAGATCATGCAATATTTATAAGTATTTAGCTTATTACCAGGGTAGATTGTAAATATGTATCAAAAATGGACCATTGAGACAAAATTCCTGAGGGAAATACAAAAATATCACTCTGTTTCTTTCACTGAAAAAAATACAAATTTGATTTTACTGCTATTATTAGACTCCAATAAATATTCATCCTTTATCCCTCCAGGGGGGTCCCAAGCTTTCTGCAAGTGAAATGAGTACTAAATGTGCCCAGTAAATCGTTCCAATTATTTCTACCCTGTAGCCAGCATAGAGATCTTAGTTGGTTGCTTCTTCTAACAGCTTAAAGATTCAAATAATGTTAGATTTTTTAGTCCCCAAAATTAAAGGAGTCAGGGTAAATTTTCCTCATACCACCAAACTCCTTGTGAAGAAGGTAAGAGCCTGGTCTTCCTGCTCTTCCCCCCTGGCAAAGTTCAAAGTCCTAGAGCTCTCTAACAACACTCACTGCTTGTACCAACCAAATGACGCATCCCTGCAAGGTAGCAGCTGGGCCTGCTCAACTCACCTTGAGAGTCCAGGATCCCATAAGAGTGTCTCCAGTTAGAGGAGGCATTAATCTCAATGACCAAAGTGCTCGTCAGTAAAGCTCAGAGTGAAAGAGATTACAGGCCGAGGTTCCATTCCTCCAATTAACTCTCCTGGTATCTCTGTCCCTGATAGCACCCATGACCCCATCTCCACACTGGCTCCGGGGAAGCCTTAGGATTAGGGAATGTGTTTGGCTTGGTATGAATCCATCATGACCAGGCAAACAATAGAAACAATACTCTACGCTGTATATGAAACACAGAACAATCAAGAGTGCGAGTGGTGGGGCGCCTGGGTGGCTCAGTTGGTTGAGCAACTGCCTTCGGCTCAGGTCATGATCCTTGGGTTTCGGGATCGAGTCCCACGTCGGGCTCCTGGCTCCATGGGGAGTCTGCTTCTCCCTCTGACCTTCTCTCCTCTCATGCTCTCTCTCACTTTCTCTGTCTCTCAAATGAATAAATAAAATCTTAAAAAAATTAAAAAAAAAAAAAAGAGTGCGAGTGGTGACAAATGATGCTACAGACATGAAGATTGGGCCTTGTGTGTCCTTTTCCTTGAGGATAATTAACTGTTCATTTTTCTTTTTTAAAGATTTATTTACTTTAGAGAGAGAGAGAAAGAGCAAGCAAGAGCGGGAGGGACAGAAGGAGAGGAGAGAGACAGTCTCAAGCAGACTCTGCACTGAGCACGGAGCCCAACGTGAGGCTTGATCTCATGACCCTGAGATCATGCGCCTGAGATCGTGACCTGAGCCGAAACCAAGTCAGACCCTTACCCAACTGTGCCACTCAGGCGCCCCGGGTAACTAACTATTCTAATTCATAGCTGAATAAAGACATGTTATCAAAACAAGTTACTGATGACCCAAGACAAGGCCAACCTTGCCAAACTCAGAGTAACCTGAGTGCACCCATCTTTTTCAGGTAAATTAACATAACTGGAGTTAGGATTTCAACTCAAAAGACAGATCAGCAATCTACAGTATTACACAATTTGTACATGACTGTTAGTAGGTGGAGAGCAAATCATGTCTGCAAAAGAAGAAAATGCAGGCGTTTGAGTAAAGTGGTAGTGAGCTTAGCACTTAGGCATGCTGTTAATACGGTATGTTGCTGTGATTTAAGTCCCTCCACCCCCACCACTTTTCTTTTTTTAACTTAAATCAGTTTCTTAGAGCTAAAAGGCATCCAGTTTAGAAAAACAGCAGGAAACTGCTTTAGAAAGATATACTTCTTCATCTTAGGAAGTATGTTTAAAATCTGAAGTAAACAGGCCATATAGTTCTTCCTTTCTGTAAGGAAGGATACAGTGGCCACATCAGCAATGAGGCCTGAGGTCATTTTGCCTGGGGGCAAGTTTTGACAGTTCAATGAAAAACCCCTAAATGGAAGTTGTAAATTGTAAGGTTGAAACATTCTAAGCATTTTGCCTAACAGGAGTTTGCTGCAGGCAGTCAAAGCAGTCACACCCTACCCGAGGGTCAATGGGTCCTCCCAGTTTCACAGATGGGGAAAGAGAGCACTGAGTTTAGAAAGGCTTAACTTTGGGGCACCTGGGTGGCTCAGTGGGTTAAAGCCTCTGCCTTTGGCTCGGGTCGTGATCTCAGAGTCCTGGGGTTGCTCCCCGCATCGGGCTCTCTGCTCAGCGGGGAGCCTGCTTCTCCCTCTCTCTCTGTCTGCATCTCTGCCTATTTGTGATCTCTCTCTCTATTTCTGTGAAATAAATAAATAAAATCTTTAAAAAAAAAAAAAAGAAAGGCTTAACTTCTTGTCATGCCTTCCTTGTCACTGCTGAAGCCGTTCTCCTGGGTGGGGGATGGAAGGGGGGAGGCAGAAAGCCTCTTTCCAGCAGAGTCTAGTATGAACTTAAAATAATTTATCTGAAGAAATGAAAGCACCACTGACATTCAAGAAATAAAAGATCTAGAATGTATGCAGGAATCAGGATAATTGGCAAGCAAATGAACCTGGGCCTGGGACTTCTCTAAATGAGTTTTACATAGCCTTCTCAATCCTTGTGAATCTCTTGTTACATAGACCTACTCACTTGATTGGTAGAAACAGGGAGAGTCCAGATGTTAGGGGATGGTGCTCCCATCAAACATGCTGCCCTGGCTTTGAATATACCAACATAGTCTGAAGCAATGCTGAGCAACACAAAAAATAAAAACGAAGATTCCCCCCAAACCAGACCAAGACAAACCAAAAAACCAACCAAACATATCACAAACAATGGAGAATATTTTCTAAAGCAATTAACTGGCCCATCACTGTCCAGTCTCTCTGGCTCAGAATTCTGAGAGCTTCAAAAAATTGTGCTGAATAAGGAGGTACCATCGCTTAATCAGGTCTTGCCAATTATTTTGCCTGATTTAACTTTTTTCTACCTCCCTGCCCCTTTGCTGTGCCACTGTGGGCTTTGCTCCGCTTTCCAGCGCCAGCCTGCAGTACAAGGGAATGGCCAAGCTGCCCTGGACAAGCGGATACACTTGTTTCTGAACAAGCTGCACAGCACCTTTGGCCAAATTATAGATCATTAGGATGTCTACAAAGTAGAGACGGTCAGAGTTGCGTGTGAGTAGTTATTGATGAATGGACAGTCCCTGAGACATAGAACAATATCAAATGGCAGTGGAACAAAGCTAGGAATTAATGGAAGCAATCCTAAGTCATAATTTCCTAGGAAGCAATACTTAGTTGTCTCTGTTGTGCCTTTGACTTTTTCATACAGGGCACCTAGAAAATATCTATTGATTTGGCTTGAGAACCATTTTTATCCAATAATGGTGGAAATAAACTGATTTTATACTTTTTTTGGGGGGGAGGTCAGACTCTTGGGCATGACCTCTAAACCCCCATTTGTTCACATTGGTATTTTCCCCTTCCCCTCAGCCAGTGAGGGAAGGAGGTGAATCTTGAAAGATGTCATAGCAAACATGGAATGATAATTAAATAAAATTATATCAGCCATCATTATAATTTCTTTTTTGTTTTTAAAGATTTCATTCATTTATTTGAGATAGAGACAGCGAAAGAGAGCATGAGAGGGGAGAAGGTCAGAGGGAGAAGCAGACTCCCCGTGGAGCTGGGAGCCCAATGTGGGACTAGATCCCAGGACTCTGGGATCATGACCTGAGCTGAAGGCAGTAGCTCAACCAACTCAGCCACCCAGGCACCCTCATCATTATAATTTCTAATTTCAATTTTAATTGTATAAATTGAGACAGGAACAATGAAATATTTCATTAGCAATCAGGCAAACTGAAAATAGATTTTAAAATATTTGTAATTGAAAAATATTTATAATTCGTCTATTCAGTTTATAACTGTTGAGAATCCCATATGTGCCAGACACTGTGTTAGTGCTAGTGTCCGGTGTCGACCACCCCTCAACAGACAGAGAAAACCCACGAGAATGCAAACCACACAACAAGGTTTATTCCCAGCTAGCTGAGGTCCAAGTATCTGCCCGACGCAGCGGGTTTCAACAAGGACCCAGAGTGCTCAAAGCCAAGGGGTTATATAGCATTTTCAAAACATCCAACTCACAGTAATTTTCCACAGTACATACAACTTCTCTTGCTTACGCCCCGCCCCCCCCCAGGGGTTTGGTCTAGAAAGGTAAGTTCCCTCTTGCTTACGCCCCACCCAGGGGTTTGGTTTAGCAAGATAAGTTCCTTTAGAAAGGCTCCTTTTGTCATGCCCTGGTGGTCTAGGCCGGGATATCTGTGTCGTGACCACCACCCACGTTTTGGTCGTTTTGGTCGGTTAGGATTAAGTTGTTTGTCAGGTTTAGCTAGCTCCTCTCTTCTCAAGGTCACATAGGCAGTTTCGGCCAGGGGTTGTTCAGCAAAATGGCTTTCCGGCCCTTAAGATGGTCGTTCTAACGCTAACCCACTCTAACATTAGCTCTGGAGGTTATAAGGCTGAACATGACATACAGGATTTCTGTGTTCTGGGAATTTACAGTCTAATGATAAGTAGAAAGACTGAGATCAGTAACCACATTGAAGAGGGAATGATGCTTCTCCCATTTTACCTTCATTACTTGACCTACAGCTCAGGCAATTCACTGTATCCTTCACTGTGACTCACACAATTCCTTTTATTTCCACTCATTACTGAAAAATACTGCATTATGAAGTTAATGTTGATGAAACCATTGTGCTTGCACAATTCCTTGTGTTTCTCTTCATTACCGGAAAACACTGCATTATAGAATTATAGTTGCTATCATACGTGACTATGTCATTAAATCACATTTGCTTTGTATTTCCTTTTTCTTTCATTGGAGTTCTCTTCTTTGTGCCTCTAATTCAGGATCAGTAAACAAGTGTTTAGACCCAAACGTACTCCCAGTAAGTCATGAGGATATTTAACAGATTAATGGGTAAACATAGGACACTACGTACTTAGTAAGCAGGGATGCTGATTTTAAAAAATCTCTGTATTTAAAGGATTTTCTTTCATTAGCCAAGGGTAAGCTCATTATATAGAAATGTGAATGAGGTCATAATACTATCTCTGATGGCCACTACCGAAAAAAAATTGAAATAATCTTTGGCTAAATTTTGTAGTAGCTATTGCTTGGAGTTGATAAAAAATATGAAATAAGTTACTTGGGAATCTAGGTTCTCCTTTGTTATGCTTTAGAAAAGTGCTCAATCATTTATGTTTTGGTCAAGGTCTGACGTGATGCTGAATCTTCATCCTTATGCTATTGTCTGTTTTACTGTTGTTTCACAATTTGGTCACATGTCAGTGTGAACTTGTGTGCTTACTATATGTATCACCACAGCACGGGACAGCAATGAAAGTCACAAAGTAGAATATAGAATACACATTTACATAAGGGTAGCTTAAAAATGTTAGTTTCTCTCATGTCTTTATTAATAAGGATTGACAAATTAGTTATTCAGTTTTGAGTTTGGCCAAGGGAATTATTTGGAATGGGGGGCTCAGGGCTAATAAATTCTGCATTATCTCACCACATGTTAGAGCTGGAATACTAACAATAAAACCACCATATATCTAATGCTTAGCCATATGCCAGGCATTGTGCTAAGGGCTTCCCATGGATTATTTTATTACCGTAAATATCCTCACAACATCTTTATGACCTATATATGACAATCACCATTTCCCAGGTGAGAATGCTGAGGCTCAGTTACTTGCCCAAGTTCACATAGCTAGCAAAAACCAGGACCCAAATCTCTTTCATTCTAGAGCTCATGCTGCCGGCCACTTGCTATGCTTTTTCTCGTGGCTGGCAGACAACTTAGAGGTTTACTGCAGCTGAAGAACCAAAGGCCCAGGAAAATTAAGTGACTTAGCCAAGGTCCCCTTGTTAGTAGCACATTTGGGGCCACGACCCAGATCTCTTCATGTCCTTTCTGCTCATGGTGAAATAGAAGAATTGGGCTGTAGGGGCCACTACATCTGTTCCTTTATCAAGGTGCTAAACTCTGAAGTCACCCTATACTCTTCTTCTCTTATATCCAGTTGGCCAGGAAATACTGTTGATCCGTTTAACACAATGTCTTACAGGAGGTAGAGCTCATTTCATAGAATGGTTACGAGTTTGGGTGTCAGTTTTTTTCATCTTGAAAATGGAAATAATAATGTTATCTACCTTATAAGATGGTTTTTAGGATAAAAAGCATATGGAGAAAAGTCACACCCTGCCTTAGGGAGAACAAAAAGCTTGGCTCTTGTCCCTAAATCTTTCCTATTGAAAACGAAACATCTTTGTGTGTTTGCCAAAGGAATTTTGGCAAAACCAATAGTCGATTGCTATTGTTTTGTTCTGAAGCCCAGGATTTTCTTTCAGCCTGTAAGTCCCTTGTTTTATGCCCTTCTAATTCTGGATGTTTGGATATTTTGTGAGTGTGTTTTATTTTTATTTTTTGAAGATTTTATTTATTTGAGAGAAAGAGAGAGAGCACAAGCAAGGAGGAGGGGCAGAGGAGAGGAAGAAGCAGGCTCCCCGCTGAGCAAGGAGCCCTATCTGGAACTCCATCCTGGGACCCTGGGTTCATGACCTAAACCAAAGGCAGATACCTAACTGACTGAGCCATCATCCAGGTTCTCCATGAATATGTTTTAAAGTGTGTGTGACTAAATGAAAGTAAAGCAGGGACCATGAACTTTAAAAACAAAACCATGAACTTTAAAAATAAAATAAGGGCCCCTGGGTGGCGCAGTTGGTTGAGCGACTGCCTTCAGCTCAGGTCATGATCCCGGAGTCCCGGGATCGAGTCCCACATCGGGCTCCCAGCTCCATGGGGAGTCCGCTTCTCACTCTGACCTTCTCTCATGCTCTCTCTCACTCTCTCTCTTTCCTAGTAAATAAATAAATAAAATCTAAAAAATAAAAAAAAATAAAAAAATATAAAATAAAACAAAAACTAGAATGAAAACAAAAAAGCAAAAGAAAAAATATGTATGGAGTATTTATGATGCCTGGTGCAGCATATGCTTGCAATATATATTATTCACACAACCTTTCCCTTTCTTAGCCGCAGCCCTGGTCCAGACCATCATCTTCCTACATCTGAACAAGAAAGAGTCCCCTCAGGGGCACCAGGGTGTCTCAGTCAGTAAAGCATCTGACTCTTGGTTTCAGCTCAGGTCATGATCTCAGGGTGGTGAGATCAAGCCACATGTGGGTCCCAGTGCTCAGATGGGAGTCGGTTTGAAATTCTCTCTCTCTTCCTCTCCCTCTCTTCCACTCCTGTACTCTTTCTTAAAAGAAAAAGAGTCCCCTCACTAGTCTCCTTGTCCCTGTCTTTTGCACTACTATGAGATGAAACTATTCTTTATCATGTTCTGTTGTTCAAGAACTTAATAGCATACAGTATTATATCCAAACTCTCCAAGCTTGTGGGCAATGCCCCACATAACTGAATTCTTTAGCCTTTGCCATGAGTTTCACTAACTGTATAGTTTGAGGGCATAGTTCCCACAAGACTGTCCTCACTTCAGACATCAGCCACAAGTTTGATGGTCCCAGGACCATCCTCTGGTTACATATTTGACGGTCCCCATAATCACCTCAGTTTTGATAATTTTCTGGGATGACTGCAGCCCTCAGGAATGTTATACATACTATTATAGTTTTATTGCAGCGAAAAGATACAAATTAAAATCAACCAAGGAAGAGACGTATAGAACAGAGTCCAGGAGGGGTCCAAATGTAGAACTTCCTGCATTCTCTCTCCATGGAGTCATGGACAACATTACCTCCTCCCAGTAACCATATGTGATAATACACACAAAGTATTGCCAGCCTGAGAAACTCACCTGAGCCTTTGGTGTCCAGAGTTTTTATTGGGGCTTGATCACATACTGCTTTTGAGGTTGACCTTTAGTCTCAACTACTCCCAGAGGTCAGGCTAATACCTTTAGTTGTCATTTCCTCTGGAGGTCACAGCATATTGCATGCCCGGAGGACCCATCACAAATCACATTGTTAGATCATTAAGTGGCCAAAGCTTGCAAACAACAAAGACCTACCTATTAGGCAAGATATTCCAAAGGCCTAGAGGTCAGTTCCTAGTTGCTGAGGGCAAAGGCCAGACCTCTTTTTGGGTAAGGTTAATTCTTCACTGCACAGTCTTATTTTCTATTGCTCTTCTGTAGAACATTGTTGGCCAAGCAAGATAACACCTAAATCATCCCACACTTTCCTGAAGTTCTTTTACCTGTAATAGTTCTTCCTTTACTTCCAATATGCTGAAGTGTTACACTTTTTATGAGGCTCAGCTGAAGTCTCACTTGCCCCCTGGAACTTTGTTTGCCCGAAGCTTCCCTGATCATTCACTTGTCTAACTAGTTGGTTGTTTGCTTTGTATGGCCCGGTAATATGGCTTATATTTATAGACTTCCCTTTTATCTCTGTCTAGCCCAAGTGTCCACCACAAGTAATAATGATGATAATTTTCCTAGTGTCTAAGGCATTCAGTGAAAATTAGGCACCATTATTAGCTGTTTCTCATAGTTTCTGAGTACTTGGGCTCTAATTTACATAAGTTGTCACCTAAATGAGTCATTAGACCCTAGATAATCATTCAAATTGAGCATTAGAATGTTTGCAAGTGAAAAAACAAGTGGTAGATTGACATTTGTGGACCTTAATGTTTCCAAAAAAACAAAATGACCAGAAAATGTTTCCCGGAAATAAGAACTTTGTGCTGGACTGGTTTGGCAGTTATTTTTACTGTGGGTTAGTCCTTATGACCGCTGGTTGGTAAGGACCTAGAAGAGATGGACAAACCCCATTCAGAGAGCCCTTTTGAAACATAATTTATGTTTTATTTATTATTTATTTATTTATTTTTAAAAGATTTTTATTTATTTATTAGAGAGCGAGAGACTGAGAATGAGAGGGGAGAAGGTCAGAGGGAGAAGCAGACTTCCCGCAGAGCCGGGAGTCCGATACGGGACTCGATTCCGGGACTCCGGGATCATGACCTGAGCCGAAGGCAGTTGCTCAACCAACTGAGCCACCCAGGCGCCCCCATAATTTATGTTTTAAATGCCAATGCTTTAATTTAAATTAAATTAATCCTAAATTAATTAGTTAATTAATCCCCAAATCCCAGGATTTTGCACTTAGTTAGGCAGTATCACTGTCTGTTGTGTAGAGAGATCAAGGTTTTTTTTTTTTTTTTTTTGCTGCTGTGTAGACAAATTCCCTCACCCCCATCAAAACAAAAAAGGCTTTACCAAAATGTCTGAGTTACTGGCTTTATTCAGATATGGTCTCAGTGTGTTTTTGTTTAGACCATGCCTCGATTGTCATGACAACCGTATGTGTGTCTGTGTGTGTGTCTGCCGAATGGCATCTGGAAGCAGCACCTTCAGCATCCAGGCAGAAATAAAGTGGGTGTTCTGAGCAGAGAGTATCTCCCTACCCACTCAAACCATGTTAGAAAAGGTTAAAAACATCATTTAGCATTGTCTCTTAAATGAAAACTCCAAACAATCAGCTGTTCTCTCCAGCAGAGCAGAGCAGTCACTCATTAAAAGTCAATGTCTAAGTGCCTAAATTCTCATTCTTTATTATGTCAATGCCCAATGTAATGCCACCGTGTTCTGATCCTGCTGATCCCTCTTTATCAACCTTCGCTCCTCCAACTTCTCCATCCTCATCTCATGGAGGAATCTAATGCTGTGGATCAACCACTCTGGGGAACCACTTACAGATTATGTCATTTAAACCTTCTGAGATTTTGTCATATTTCTCTAAAGAAGGTTAGCTTTTTCAAGAGAGAGTCATTCATCTTTGATCCAGGAAATCCATTTCGTTCACATTGAACGTAGGACTTGATCCTTATGTATTTTCTATATCTTTGGAAGCTCTTCTGACTCTTCCAGGCTACTGGGCTGCTAGTCCATAAGTACCCTTCTGACTTTATAAATGGCCTCGTGGAAGTTGAAGAATTAGCATTTGATACATTATTTCATTTTTTCTTGTAACTTTGGACCAGAGTTCCTATTCTTGGTGTGAAAGGCAGATAGAAGAAATTGACTCAAACATGGCTGTTTGACCAAAACTGTTTCTCTTGTTTTGTTATGCCCAGATTTTGAGATCCCCAAATACCACCAGGGAGCCGAGTCCGATGCAAAAGCAAAAGAGCCCTTTATTCAAGCTAGCTTGAGCTCTCTCACACACTCACCGACACAGCGGCGTGGTGTAGAGAAAGAGGGCGAGTTTCAAAAAGCGC
>CM052813.1:46952984-46992130 GCA_028533885.1 Nasua narica | reverse complement strand
GCCAGCCCTGCTCTGCTCCTTCACTACTTCCCTGTGACGAGCTGTTGCAGAAACTGCAAAGCAATCATCCCAACATAGGCAAAAAGCACCACCTTCAGCCTTGCTCAGACCATCTACCCATCCCAACCAAGGTTCACTTGGGTTGCTATGCAAAGGCCCTCTGCACTGAACTCAAATACAACATATCTGGAAATGTTTAGGACAAAATTTCCATCCAACTTGCATTGTCTTCTCTACATCACCCTAGTTACATTCTCCACCCTCCAAGTCCCACCCATCCCCATCAAACTATACTGGTTCTCATCTGAGCAGTCGTGATATCAGTACCCTGAATTAGGCCCATTTAGATTTCACATGAAAAGTTAAAATGAAAGAGTTTCAAAGAGTTTTTTTAGAAGCAGCAGGCAAAGGAATTACCATGTAACTTGATGTGTAGGAAAACACACTAACCAGTCCTTTGGAAAATGTGCCAATGGGTGCATTTAACTTTGGTTGGTTGACTCCATTCAAGAGGTTGTGTTCACAGTTGTCTCCAAATAGAAAATATCTAGGCATTTTGGTCTCAATAACTCCATCAACCACTGGTTCTGGTCAGAGAAAATGTGTAGATTTAAAATCTATAACTCTATGAATCAAGTTGTACATCTAAGGTAAGAAAACATGAAGATACCAATTAATGTTATCTACTATGTGCCAAGTGCTTTGCATTCTCATTTTATTTGACCTTAACCTTGAAAGGTAAGCACTTGACTTAACCTTGAAAGGTAAGCACTTTCATCCCCATTTTATTTTATTTTTTTTTTTTTTAAGATTTTATTTATTTATTTATTTATTAGGAAAGAGAGAGTGAGAGAGAACATGAGAAGGGAGAAGGTCAGAGTGAGAAGCGGACTCCCCACGGAGCTGGGAGCCCGATGTGGGACTCGATCCTGGGACTCCGGGATCATGACCTGAGCCGAAGGCAGCCGCTCAACCAACTGCGCCACCCAGGCGCCCCTTCATCCCCATTTTAAGTCACAGAGCTAGTAAAGGTTAGAGTTAAGATTCAAACTAGTGTCTGTTTAATTCCAAAGCCTATTTTCTTTCCCTTGTACAATACTGCATCTAATTTGGGGTGGGGGTGGGGATTCATCAACTTTCAATTCCTGCTCTTTGTTCCTGAAAGAAATGCAGGGGCACTTGGGTGGCTCAGTCAGTTAAGCATCTGACCCTTGATCTCAGCTCAGGTCTTGATCTCAGGGTCATGATTTCAAGCCCCATGTTTTTTGTTGTTGTTGTTGTTGTTGTTGTTTTTAAAGATTTTATTTATTTATTTGACAGAGATCATAAGTAGGCAGAGAGGCAGGCAGAGAGAGAGAGGGGGAAGCAGGCTCCCCGCTGAGCAGAGAGCCCGATATGGGGCTCCATCCCAGGACCCCGAGATCACGACCTGAGCAGAAGGCAAAGGCTTTAACCCACTGAGCCACCCAGGCGCCCCAAGCCCCATGTTAAAAAAGAAAGAGAAAGAAAGAGAGAAAGAGAGTTCAGTGCAGTGTACATTTGCATAACAACCCAAGTGAACCTCCAGCAGGTAGAAAGTAGTTCTGGTGATAGGGGTCAGGATGGGGTAGATGTCTGAGCAAGGCTGAAGGTGGTGCTTTTTGCCTGTGTTGGGATGATTGCTTTGCAGTTTCTGCAACAGCTGGTCACTGGGAAGTAGAAGACATGGGTCTGTAATGTTTAGTACTATAATAACCCCCAAGCACTCACTTCTAGCTCCTCATCTTATAAGAGAATCTGCAGTCACTACAAGTGCAAAGTCACTGCCAGTGGAGAAACAATGGGTTGGCCATAGGTTTTTGTGAATAAAAAGTGTCAAGGAAAATTGTACCGGATGGAATTAGACAGACAAGGAAGACCTTATTCAAGACTGTTGCAATAGTGGAGAGAGATTGAACTCAACTCTGCTGAAACAAAAGGGGAAGAGTTTTTAGTGCTGGAATGAGTTAATGTGGGAGTACTGAGGGTGTTAGGAGGAAGGTTAGTTCAATGTGATGGTGTTTGTGTTTGCTAATTGGTGTTCAAGGAAGTTAGGTTCTTACTCTCCCACAAAGACTGAGAGATAGGGGTTTCTGGATGATAACATTTAAACATTTTTTTTTAAAGATTTTTATTTACTTATTAGAGAGAGAGACTGAGAATGAGAGGGGAGAAGGTCAGAGGGAGAAGCAGACTTCCCGCAGAGCTGGGAGTCCGATATGGGACTCGATCCCGGGACTCCGGGATCATGACCCGAGCCGAAGGCAGTCGCCCAACCAACTG
This sequence comes from Nasua narica, assembly GCA_028533885.1. Classification (NCBI taxonomy): domain Eukaryota; kingdom Metazoa; phylum Chordata; class Mammalia; order Carnivora; family Procyonidae; genus Nasua; species Nasua narica. The sequence continues at coordinate 46,989,829 of CM052813.1, read as the reverse complement.
ACCCACCCAGGCGCCCTGGATGATGACATTTAAAAGAGATGACTCCCAGGTCCTTGAGAAAGACTTTCCTGGGTTGTATAAGTGATGAGAGGCTGAGAGAAGATGTACATCCTCTCAGAGAAAGAATTTACAATTGTAAGTATAGGGGTTTCTGGATGATTACCTTTAAAAAGAGATGACTCCCAGGTCCTTGAGAAAGACTTTCCTGGGTTGTATAAGTGACGAGAGGCTGGGAGAAGATGTACATCCTCTCAGAGAAAGAATTGACAATTGCAAGTTTCCAAAGTAAATGCTTTAAGAAAAGGGGGGTCAGGAGGAAGCCTATCTAAAGTTTAATCAAGCTGAGGGGAAGTTTAGTTAAGGCCAACTTGGGTAAAAAGCCAAACACCTGTTGGAAACTTTTCAGTTGGAGTGTTATGATGCATTATTACCCAGATTATTTCAGTTTCTTAAAAAAAATTCTCAAGGGCCTATGTTCTTTTCCAAACCACTTTTCTTTATTAACGGAGGGCCTTTAAAAGTAAAGACTCAGTGGCAAAAGATTAGAATTCTACTGAAAACCTTCTCTTTGATCCTCTAGTGGGTTAGTAAAAGCTCAAAATAAAGCCTTCCTTTTAGGAAAATGTATTCTCTGCTCTATGTAGACATTAACATTTAAGCTATCCCATTTTCTACTTCTCATGACTTAACTTTATGGGATGGTAATTTAGGATTTAGGAAGATATTATTGAAGTGTTTAATGCATTGGCTTTTGGATCTTGGCTTTGCAGTTTATAATCTGTGTTCTCTTGAGCATGCATTTAATATCCCTAGCCTCAGTTACCTAATCTATAAAATGGGGGGAAATTCTGTTTACTTCTTAGAGATGCTTTTAAAATCTTAGTACATAGTGCCAACAAAAGATAATATATTATTAATATAAAAGATAATATATTAATTAATATTTTACATAGTTGTTATGGGACTTCAAAAGAGAACTTTAATGTAAAAATAAAAACCAGTAAGTGCTGTTTCAAGCTTATTATCTACTTTATGGAAAGTAGCACACTTTTCATTATTTTTGTTCATTCATGATTGGGTTGTACAATTAACACAATTATTAAGGGACCAATAATTCTGGTTGACATCATCCAAATTTTGCTTCTCTTCCAGCTTAATGAAACTTAATCAGATAGGCAGGGTAATAAAAACACGAGTTGGGGGTGCCTGGGTGGCTCAGTTGGTTAAGTGTCTGCCTTCAGCTCAGATCATGATCCCAGGGTCCTGGGACTAAGTGAGTCCCGCATCAGACTCCCTACTCAGGGAGGAGTCTGCTTCTCGCCCTACAGCCTGCCTCCCACCCCCATGGTCTCACTCTCTCTCTTTCTCTCTCTTGCAAAAATAAATAAAATCTTAAAAAAAAAAATGACATGAGTTGGGGCCACTCGGCATTTTTACTTGTTATCAGGGTTTATGGTTGACTGTGAGGAAAACAGTGATGTCTAGATCCTACTGACTGAGAGGAACCATTTCTGAGCCAGGAGGACTCCTTTGTCCCATAGCTCAATGTTTAGATGAGGTGAGGGCATGCTGTGATGTCTTTGGACTTTTTCCCCCAGTCCAGGATCCTGACTCGAAGTAAGAGAAGATCCAAAAAGAGTACAAAGGAGAACAGAATCCTATTTTGTAAGTTTAGATCAGTCTGGCTTCAGTATCCTCTCCATGGCTCCTCTAGGTTCTCCCTATATTTTTGTTTTGTTTGTTTATGAGGACCAAGGGTAGACGTGGGCCCTGATAAGTGGGAGGCAGCCTCTGGCCTATCTGACCACTCCATACAGTGAGAGAGAAGGTGGGGGGAATAATCTGTGAGAGATCTAGAAGAGGGGTCACTTCCCATCCCCAACCTCTACTGACTGCTATGGCCCAGTTTGGAGCACTTAAGTCAGAGCTCCTCCTTGGTGATATGTGTGCAGAAGGTGGTGTGTGTGTGTGTGTAAAGGTATGGGAGAGGGTGCATGGGTTTTCCTTAGAGCCTCTCCCCTCCAAATGTGGGGTCATTCTACTAGGTGGGGTGATTCTACTAGGTGATTTCAGATGAAGAACTTATTTACTTTTAGTTCTCTTGCAGCCCTTCTGATTAGGTCAAGGAGAAAGAGGTTTTGGTATTTGGATGTTTTTAACTCTATAAATCTTGCTACTCTTCATTGAAACAATTAAATGAATCCATTTAAAGAAAAATGTTCACTCAATAATAGTGTAGGTTATGACAAAAAAAATCATGACTTGGGATGCACCCGATAAGGTAAATTCCCACCATTTTGGATGTAAGGAATGGTTAGGTGAAAGTGTGGAGTTTTTAGGGGATTTTATCTTTATTTTTGCTCTGATCACCCACCTCAGGTAGTCAAAAACTGGCAGCTGATGAGAAAAGGGCAGATATTCCTAGATAAATGTCCAAAAAGAGTAGACATTGACTTTTTTCTAGAATAGGCAAGGTTTGCCCAGGCCAGTAGCTGCTGCCACATAACTACTATGTGCAAAGCTAATCAGGTGTAGGATATTATGTGAAGCACTTCAGGATGTTTGTTAGGATGTTCCCTGAAGCACCTCTTCAGTGGGTGATTCTTGGAGTTGAATTTCCTTGGTAATGCTTTGGAGTTGCTTGATTTTTCAGGGCAAAATAAAAGCAGGGAATGTTGACTAGGTTTATATAATTGTGTTCCTTCCTCTTCTGTCCTTCATCTCTGAAAATCCACTGGCGTTCAGGTCCATACCAACCCCAGGAACAAACTGGAGACTATGTACCTGTGTGCTGTGTGCTGTGGGAGTTTTCAAATGAAGGTAGCTATCAGCTACCTTTATCAGGGGAGGCATGCTGCTAAGAGGAGCACTGCAAGGAAACTAGTCATTAAAACCCGGTCAGTCACTGCTCTTGGTAAATTCATTGGTAGAATTTGCAACATTGCACATGCTGTCCCTGCCTCAGGAGAGATATTAGCCTATGTAGGTTTTTAAATTGAGTATCTGCTTAAAGACCACACATGTTTCTTTTGGTTCATAAAACAGATGTTTTCTTCAAACCATTATGAGCTGGTCAGACCTTTTTTGTGACACTCCTTTGGGGTTAAATTGAGGAGGATGAGTTATCTTTGGCAAAATTGCAAAACAGGCAAAGTATGTCTGGTTTTCCCCACATTTTCTTTCCCAATTCTTTCCTCTGATTGCAGCATCCTTCTCTTTCCTAGCCATTGGACTCAGTCCTCTCCTTTTACCTGGGGTTCCTCTTTATAATAGAAAAAGCCCATTCATGAACTCATTCCCACTGAGATAGTCCCAGAATACTCCTCTTCTAAGGAGTTATTTAGTTATTTATTTAAAGATTTTATTTATTTATTTATTTATTTATTTATTTATTTAAAGATTTTATTTATTTATTTATTTATTTATTTATTTATTTAAAGATTTTATTTATTGTCAGAGAGAGAGAGAGAGAACAAGCAGGCAGGGTGGCAGGCAGAGGCAGAGAGAGAAGCAGGCTTCCTGCTGAGCAAGGAGCCTGATAGAGGATTCAATCCCAGGACTCGGGGATCATGACCTGTGCTGAAGGCAGCCGCTTAACCGACCGAGCCACCCAGGCGTCCCCGTATTTTATTTTAAAAGAGAATTGATTCCTAGAAAAGACAATGAAATTAATTGTATTAAGGTAATTGACATTAGTTTAGGTGTGGTTATACCTAGGACAGAAGGTGGGGCTAACTTAAGGGGAGAGAGATTTTCAGCCCCAAATCCTTGACTTCATCCATGGGGGAGATGAGCTTGGGGAAGGGATACCACTGTCTCTCCTTCACCAGAGCCTGATTCTTTATCTGTTCACACCAGTTCTGGTGGACCTGAGACACTTCACTCTGCTCCAGCTCCCCCAGATAGAAAGTCACAGGGATAATGATTGTGTGACTTAGTAAATCACTAAATAAATGAGTTCTGCCTGAAGCCCATTTAACCAGTTATAAAATAATGTGAGATGTATGTGCGTTATTTGTGGGCGGTTCCCTCCAGACATTGTCCAAATAGTTTCTGTGGTATTTTTGTATAGTTCAACTATAAATATGTTCAGAGGGAGTACCATGGTAACCCATATAGAAAAACTCAAGGAAAAGCAACCCACTCCTGTGGCTTAACTCTGAGATTCCTTTTGCACAGAACACTGCCTGCATGGGTGTTTCTCTAATGAAGTGAATTATGATTAATTCCCTTGGATTTGATCAGCAAGTATTGTCAGATAACATTTCTTTTCTAGAGTCTATCAATGTAAATCTTGAATGAAAGCTTCTGAAGACCAGTTTCCATGTAAATGAGAGTCTGGGGCTCTGACCCCTTGGCTCGAGGGTGTTATCAGTGATCCACAGTTGATGGAAGGGCACTAATTTTTCACATGGGGATACTGCCTGCTTTGTGACTGTCCTAGAAAGATGTCAATCTTCAGAGTTACTGGGTCATAATCTTCTTTTAGCTGTGCCAGAAGGGCCAAGCAGCTGCAGAGCTCAAGTCCATCTCTCTCCTCATGGGTTGGCGGCAAACATGGGATTTGTTAGCCATGACAGTATCAGTGAGTGTGTGCGGGTGACTGTGACTCATTAGTCAGCCAACATTTCGTGGCCTCCATGAAGCAGTCATTTCTGCCCTGAATGCAGGGTGAGCTCTCCACAGCAATGTGGGGAACCGATTAAAGAGCAGTCTCTTGAGGATGCCAGTCCCCAGACTCCAGGGTTCCTGGGCTGGCTGAAGATGTGCTCTGTCATGTCCAATGAGTTGGTCAGTCTGTCACTGGGTGGATCTTTTCCCGCTGAGTTGGCTATTTCTACCCTAATTAAACATTTATGTTTTTCCTCCCCAGGGGAAAGGGGGAATGAATGATCACCTATTGGCTGGAAGGAAAGACATTTGCTGTAGTCCCCAAAGAGGTCTGTGGCACTGCTGTCCCCATTTAAGGACCAAAATGAAGCTCTTTTAATTTAATTCCTGCAATCAGTAAAATGAATATCTCTATAACTCAGTTTAAAGTAATTTCTCTGTTCTACACTTGGTTTTTGACTCTTTTTAGCTGTGTAACCTGTCACTGTCTTTTCATGAAACATAGAGGATCCCAGAGTTTTAAAATTTTATTGGCATTTTGGGCCAGTGGGGAGACATCTACACACTTCAGATTATCTGAACCACAGACAGTTGAAATTGTAAATGGGTTCATTTCCCTTTCTTTTCTTTTTTCTTTTTTTTCTTTCGTTTCTTTTCTTTTTTCTTTTCTTTCTTTCTCTCTCTTTCTCTTCTTTCTTTCTCTCTCTCTCCTGCCTCCCTTCCTCCCTCCTCCCTTTCTTCCTCCCTTCCTCCCTTCCTCCTTCCCTTCCCTTCCTTCCTTCCTTCCTTCCTTCCTTCCTTCCTTCCTTCCTTCCTTCCTTCCTTCCTTCCTTCCTTTTTCTTTGGGGGAAATGAGTGAATAGAGGTCCCTGATGACGGTGTACACGTAGCTAAAAGGAGGGAGCAGTAAGTCAGGTGGCAGTGAAGATCAAGGTTGTACAGTTTAGGTGGCAGATGTTAGTTTTGTTAAACATGGCCAGGGTTGATTTGCAAGATTTTGAGATTGGCAAGTGTATTCCCTAAGCCCCTTCGATCCCATTTCTATATCTGATCCTTCTTGAATATGGCCTCTGCTAATACTCCTTCCCTACCGTGTACTTTTCCTTGTCCCCAATTTATGGCCACTCTCTCATCCAGAGTCTAGATCATGTCCTCTTCATGCTCGCAGTCAAACCTAACTGTCCTGTGGAGACTCATTAGTGTTTAGCTTATTGTTTATTGAATAAATTACTCTTGTTGAGATATTAAATTTGGATAGGAAAAGGGATCTCTTTGCATTTTAATAGGAATCACCATTGTTTTATGTCATGGAAGTAACACATAGTAAGAACCTGGGTTTGGGGGCAGGCCCATAGAAGGGGATTTTTAGCAATCTTCAACACCTTCCAAAGAGGAAGGTGTTTGTCTTTGCTTGCGAAGAATTGTGTGTCTTTTTGTTTTTTTACCTTTTTTTAAAAGATTTTATTTATTTATTTAGAGTGTGTGGGGGGAGGGACAGAGGGCGAGGAAGAGAGAGAATCTCTAGTAGATTCTGTGCTGAGCAAGAGTTTGATACAGGGCTTGAGGGGGGCAAGTAGGAAGATGGGGGAAAAGGAGGTAGGGGGAGGGGGGAGGGAAGGAAGTTGGGGCTCAATCCTATGACCCTGAGATTAGGACCTGAACCAAAATCAGGAGTTGGATGCCTAACTGAGCCAACCAGGTGTCCCTTGTATGTCCTTTTATGTAAGACTGTTAGTTTCCTTTTAGTCTTAGTCTTAGTTCAGGATACAGAAGGTGAACTAGAAGATTTTAGAGGTCAGTTTTCCTTTCCACATATCAAGAGTTGCTTTCCATCTTTTGGTTCAGGCTGGTAGAACTTCTTGTCATAGGTATTAAATCCTTTTTCAACTTCCTCTGCATTTTAATCAGGTGATTTGAATGGGGAGGAGGAATCTGAAGGAAGGCATCCATCTACAAGCTCAGGAACCGCCCCCCCCCCCAAACCACCACATTTATCTTCAGGGGGAGAGATAGGTCTCTCTTCTACAGCCCAGAGCCCATTACTTGCACTGTGTTCACTTCCCACCCCCACTTCTCCACCCCCCATTTCATTCCATCCCTTACAACTTACCCATTTATGTTCTTAAAATCCAGGTTGAATCTTGTCACTTCTGACTTCAGAGAAGCTTCCCTAGCTCTTTGTTCTAATTGAGTGCAGACACTTTACTCTGGAATCTCAGACCCTCCATAGTGATAAAGTGGGCACCTGTAACTCATGCTGCATTTGCTATGTGCCATTCATTGCTCTAATACATATTAATTTATTTCATTCTCACAGCTCTAATACATATTAATTTACATATTAATGTAATTCATTCTCACAGCCTTCTGAGACAGGCATTATTTCTGTCCCCATTTTACAGCTTAAGAAACTGAGGTACAGAGAAGTTATACTTAAAATCACAAACCTAGTGAGAGGCAGAATGGGGATTTGAACCCATGCAGTGTGGCCCTGAGAGTACATACTTTTTAATACCATAGTTCCTGCTTCTATAAGGTGGGCCGCACATTCCTCTCTGCTTTCCTTTTTCACTGCTTGCTCAATGTATATCCAATGGAACCAAATGGCTCATTGTTTCCAGAACACCTGCCCTTGCTTCCTGGGAGTCTTTTGTCTTTGCTCTTCCTCTCACTCACTATGCTCTCCGTAGCTCCGCTGGTTTTATTTCTTAAACACCAGCTTCTCCATGAAACCTGATGAAATCTTTCCTTTCTTTGAAACCAATGATACTGTCATAGTTACTTCTTAGGAAATACTCAGTTTTAGTCACTTTGCCAGATATTCGTTTCGTATACAATTGACTCTTGAACAACACCAGGCACTGATTCCCAACACAGTAATAAAATACAAGTATAACTTTTGATTCCCCCAAACTTAAGTACTAATAGCCTACTATTGACTGGAAGCCTTAGCTATAACATAAACAGTTCATTAATACATATTTTGTATGGTATACATATTATATACTAAATTCTTACATTAAGAAAGCTAGAGAAAAGAAAATGTTAAGTTAATCATAAGGAAGAGGAAATACATTTACAGTAAGGCACTGTATTTATAAAAAAAAAATACTCACCTAAGTGGACCTTTGCAGTTTCAGCCAGTATCATTCAAGGGTCAACTGTACTCAATCATTTTTTTTTTTTAAGGTTTTGTGTATTTATTTAACAGAGAGAGAGTGAGAGCATGAGCAGGGCGAGCAGCAGAGGGAGAACGAGAAGCAGAAGCAGGCTCCCCACCAAGCAGGGAGCCCAGTTTGGGGCTTGATCCCAGGACGCCGAGATCCTGACCTAAGCCAAAGGCAGATGCTCAACCAATTGAGCCACCCAGGAGCCCCTGTACTCAATCATTCTTTATCTAGATTGTGGGCACTTGGAGAGCAAGAATTGTGTCTTAATCATCTTTTTGTGTGTGTGTGTGTGTCTTAATCATCTTGATGTGTCCCATACTTCTGTTATTTCTTTAAAAAAATTTTTTTAAAGGATTTTATTTATTTATTTGACAGAGAGAGATCACGAGTAGGCAGAGAGAGAGGGGGAAGCAGGCTCCCTGTTGAACAGAGAGCCTGATACGGGGCTTGATCCCAGGACCCCGAGATCATGACCTGAGCTGAAGGCAGAGGCTTTAACCCACTGAGCTACCTAGGTGCCCCACTTGTGTTCTTTCAAAAGATAATTTTTGTATTGAATAAATATTTAGGAAGACAATTTTGAACTTCATAATTTGTGACTGGCAACTCATATCCTGGGCGATATTATATTATTTGGTCTGTAAAGTATGTTACTTTTCCTATGTATATGACAGGCTATTTGTGTTTCCACATTACAGTGCACATTAGCTCACCTTATTTCTCAGTTCTGGATAACTTGTACCTAAACTTGTAACTAAATAGTCTACTGGTTTGGCTTTCATTTAATGGAACAGGTAGAGGTAGGTGTCCTGAACTCCCATTTTCACCATCCCCTTGGGTCACAAGTTTGGCTGTCATATTGAGGTCTGGAAGCAGGGGCAGATGGCTGGGTGCTGCAGCCACCAGTGGTGACACCATGGGCCAGAGGTCTGGCTGTGCCAGCAGTGCTGGCTGGTCACACCAGCAGCCAGAGGGCAGGCTATTGGGGATCAGGACCATCCAATGCCTGGCCAGGTAAAAGGGAGCTGGGATGGTTGTGCTGGTTATAAAGCTAATAATGAAAAGGATCAGCAAATAAAATGGCTGGCAGTAATCCAGATCAGTAATTCCACCTCTTGCTGCTAGACTCTATGAAATTTTTTTTTGGAAAAAAAAAATTTTTTTCCCTATAAAACTGTACTTACTAAATGTGCTTAATTTGTTCCCTCATCTTTTATTAATCAAAAGTGTATGTAACTGCCAACCAGAAATTATGATCAGCAGAACAAACACCACGACCTCATGGAGTTGGGATAATTCCAACAAAGACATAAGCACTTTAATTAGCCATTGTGTCTATAGAGAAGAATGTACCATTTTTGTCAGGTTTTAACATATAATGAAAGAGCTCTAACGCCTCACTTATAGACCACTTGTCAAGGTTGATAGAGGGCTTGTCAATGTTTTAGAAGTGTGTCCCAAGTCAAAATCAAATGGACTTCTTGGCTGTGTTCTATCTTCACCAAGCTCTCTGCCTTGTCTGTCTAAATGTGTCTGTATTAGAGGGTTGTTAACTGGCAGACATTCTGGGGCCCAATCAGATTCCCTGCTGTACATTAATATGAAGCCAGGACCCAAGGAAACTCATGAGGGGGCCTCAGTAGAATTCTGCGCATCTCTCTTTCTAATCATCTTATCTCTAGTGGCCCTTGTAACTGAACAATTGTTGTGTAGGGAGCTTCAGTATCCATCTCTTTTGAGAAGGAAGATAACACTTATTTCTCAGAATTGTGTTAAATTTCCCACACCCCACTGAAGTACACACGGGTGACATTATATTTTATTTTTCAGTAAAAGAGGAATATCATTGTCAGGATAAGTGATAAGATAAACTAATGGGGGTGGCAAATGTCAGCATTTTTGGTTGAGTGCTCTGGGCCAGGCTATGGCTAGGGGAAAGGAATTCATCACCAGATGTGAGAATTGTTGTTGTGGGGAAATTGAGAGGATAAGACAAATGAAATTTCAAATCTATATGATTAGAAAAACAAATGGTGGAACTGTTAACCCAGAATGGTGGGGTTAGAAGGGTCGGTGACACATGTTGGGGAGGGAGGTGGATGCCTACTCCAAGGCAGGGAGTGGGACAGAACAGTGACTTTCCTTCAGAATTTTCTTTAATACCTATTTCCTTTGTAGGAGGAAGAGGAAACCATACAATTATATTGAGATATGTGGGTTAAAAAATAGTTTTAGGTTAAATCTCGGATGGAAAAAGTCAAGCAGTTTAAGGAGAGACAGGGATAGCTGTAACAATATTGATAATTATGAGGATATGCTATACATTTTCTTCCTGGGGAAAACTGTCCAACAGGCTGTATATGAGACTGTGAAGTTGCTGCTCTTAAGTGTCATAATATATTTCCTCTGCTGGGGCCATTTCTAGATGGAGAGCACCTGAGAGGGGATATGAACGGATATTCTGTTGGGGATAATCAGCTGACTTCTGGGTGTGGCAAACAACCTACAGGCTGATATATTGTGTGGGGTGGGTGAAAGACCTTGGGACTGCACTCTTTCCTGTCTATATCAGCCACTGGGGAAAAGATGAAGGTCTCAGAAGCATATACTCAGAGCTGACTGTCGTAGGCAGAGATCCTTAAGATTTTGGGAAGGGGATAGTGATTAAGCATGAAAGGTTTGGAGTTTTTTCCAGGGGGAAAGACGCATGTATATATTAACACACACACACATCAATGAGTAAATGGATTAAACACACACACACACACACACACACACACACACACAAACACACACAATCTTTGTGAAGTTTAGTCATGGATTCCAACCTGAGAACTCATTATGTAGGATATACTTTATAGAATTGTGTGGATTCATATTAGCCTTCAGAGGGCAGAAATTCTTTGTAACAATCTCCATTCAGCTAAAAAATATAGTTATTTGCCATCTGTATATCTTCTTTGGTAAGGTGTCTGTTAAGGTCTTTGGCCCCATTTAAGACATTTAAAAAAATGTTTTCCAGTTTTCTGGAGATATAATTAACATATAACATTGTGTAAGTTTAAGGTGTACAACTTGATGATTTGATATGTATATGTTGTAAAATCACTACCACAAAAAGATAATGAACATATCTATCACCTCACGTGGTACCTTTTTATTGTTGTGGTGGTGGTGAAACTTTTAAGTTTCATCTTATAACTGGAAGTTTGTATCCTTTGACCATTTTACCCATTTTCCCCACCCTTTGCATCTGGCAACCACCAATCTACTCTGTTTCTATGAGTTTGTTCTTTTAGATTCTACATATAAGTGATATCATACAGTATTTGTCTTTCTCTGACTTTATTTCATTTAGCATAATGCTTTCTAGGTTCAACCATGTTATCGCAGGTGAGAATTTCCTTCTTTTTTAATGGCTGAATAATATTCCATTGTGTGTGTGTGTGTGTGTGTGTGTGTGTGTGTGTTTAATCCATTTACTCATTGATGGACACTTAGGTTGCTTTCATGTCTGGCTATTGTGAATAATGCTGCAAAGAACACAAGAGTGTAGATATGTCTTTGAGATAGTAATTTCATTTCCTTTGGATATATTGTTGGATCTTGTGGAAGTTCTATTTTTAATTTTTTGAGGAGCCTCCATACTGTTTACTGTAGTGGCTGCACCAATTTACATTCCCACCAATAGTGCATCAGGGTTTCTTTTACTTCACATCCTCACCAGCACTTATCTCTTGTCTTTTTGATAATAGCCATCCGAAAACCACTATGGTAAACATTATGGAGGCTCCTCAAAAAATTAAATTTCTGCATAGACAACTGTGTCATCTCTGAGTAAAGACAGTTATATTTCTTCCTTTTCAATCAGTATACCCTTTATTTCCTTTTCTTGTCTTACTGCATTAGCTAGGACAATGTTGAAAAAGAGTGGTACAAGAGGGCAGGCTATCCCTGCCTTTTTCCTGATCTTAGCATGAAAGTTTCTAGTTTCTAACCACTAATGACAGTAAGATGTTAGTTGAATGATGTTAGCTGTAGATTTTTTTATAAATGTTCTTTATCAAGCTGAAGAAGTTCCCTTCTATCTCCTGTTTGCTTGGAATGTTTATCGTGAATAGCTGTTGGATTTTTTCAATGCTTTTTCTGTACCTTTTAATATGATCATCTGATTTTTCTTCTTTAGCCTGTTGATATGAAGAATTACATTAATTGCTGTTTTAATGTTGAAGAAACCATGCCTACCTAGGCTAAATCTCACTTTGTTGTGTTGTGGAATTCTTTTTGTACATTGTTGGATTAGATTTGCTAATATTTTGTCAAGGATTTTTGCATCTAGGTTCATGAGAGGCATTTGTCTATAGTTTTCTTTCCTTTTGAAGTATTTCCATGGTTTTGGTATTAGAGTAATTATGAGTCATAGAATGATTTAGGAAAAATTCCCTTTGTTTCTACAGAAAGAGATTGTAGAGAACTAGTATAATTCCTTTCCCAAATGTTGGAAAGAACTTGTCATGAGCTCATATGGATCTGGTGCTTTCAGTTTTAGAAAGTTATTAGTAATTGATTCAATTTTTTAAATAGATATTGGCCTATTTAGAGTGTCTATTTCTTCTTATGTGAGTTTTGGCAAATTGTGTTTTTCAAGGAATTAGTACTTTTCATCCAAGTTATCGAATTTGTAAGCATTGAGTTGTTTGTGGTATTCCTTTATTATTCTCCTAATGCTCTTGGGATCTGTAGTGATATCCCTTCTCTCACATCTGATATTTTCTCCCTGTTGGGTCTTCTCATTTTTGATAGAAGAGTATTGATATCTCCAACTATTTCTCCTTGAAGTTCTATTAGTTTTTAAGTCATGTATTTTGACACTATATTAGGACACTATGTTAGGTGCGTACACATCAAAGGTTTTTATATCTTCTTGGTGAATTGACCCCTTTATCATTATGGAATGTCTCTCTGTCTTAGTCAGTATGGGCTGCCATAACAAAATATCAAAGATCAGTTGGCTTAAACAACAGACATTTATTTTCTCACAATTTTGACATTGCAAGTTTGAAATAAGGGTGCTAGCATGGTCAGTTTCTGGTGGGGCCTCTCTTTGTCATTTGTAGGTGGCTGCCATCTCACTGGGTGCTCACTTGCTCTCTTCTCTGAGCACACTTAGAGAAAGAGAGAACAAGTAACTCCAAGTAACAAAAGCAATGCAAAATAAAGAGACCTCTGGAATTAGTAACATATCCAATGAGATTGCAAAATTGCTATGGAGCAGTGGTTGCATTGTATCTTTCATTGATTCCCCCCTTCTTTTTTTTTTTTTTTAAGGTAGTATTTATTTATTTGACAGAGAGAGACACAGGGAGAGAAGGAACACAAGCAGGAGGAATGGGAGAGGGAGAACCAGACTTCCAGTGGAGCAGGGAACCCAATGTTGTACTTGATTGCAGAACCCTGGGATCATGACCTGAACTGAAAGGAGATGCTTAACCAACTGAGCCACCCCGGTGCCCCATTCCTCTACTTTTAATCTACTTTGTATGTATAGTGGATTTTTTTATAGCTAGTATATGAATAAGTCTTATTTTTTGATCCACTTTGACTACCTCTGTCTTTTTTTTTTGTTTTATTTATTTATTTATTTTAAATTTTTTATTAACATATACTGCATTATTTGCCCCAGCGTACATGTCTGTGAATCATCAGGCTTACACATTTCACAGCATTTGCCATAGCACATACCCTCCCCAATGTCCATAACAATACCCCCCCACCTCCCAACAACCCTTAGTTTGTTTCGTGAGTTTAGTATTTATATCATTGTTTAAAGTGGTCATTGATATAGTTGGATTAATATCTACCATATTTGTTACTGTTTTCTATTTGTTGCTCTTGTTCTTTGTTCCCAATTTTGTCTTCCATTCTTTTTCTGCCATCTGTGGTTTTAACTGAGCATTTTATATGATTCCATTTTTTTCTCCGTCTCTTATTAGCATATTGGTTATACTTTTTAAAAAAACCTTTTGTAGTGGTTGCCCTAATGTTTGCAGTACACGTTTACAACTTACCCAAGTCTACTTTCTAATAACCGTATACTTCACTAGCAGTGCAAGTACCTTATAACAAAATAACAAAATATTCCGAATTTCTCTTTCTTGTCCTTTGTATCACTGCCGTCATTCATTTTACTTAAACATGAGTTATAATCATCAAATACATTATTGGTATTATTATTCTTGTTGTTTTGTTGCTTTTATTAGGGCTCAAACTCAGCCCTGAGACCAAGACCTGAGCCAAGATCAAGAGTCAGATCCTCAACCGACTGAGCCACAGGTGCCCTGCTATTATTACTTTGAACAAATTGTTATTTATTAGATCAGTTAAGAGTAAGAAAAATAAGTTTTTATTCTATCTTCACTTATTCCTTCTCTAATGCTCTTCCTTTCTTTATGTAGATCCAAGTTCCTTTTATGTATATCTAAGTTCCTGACCAAGATCCTAATAATTTTCTTTCTCTCTGGAGAAGTTCTTTTAACATTTCTTGCAAGGCAAGATGTTTTTTAGGATCATGTTCCAAATCAACTACTTGTACTCAAATCCTTGGCTCAGTGTCTGCTTCTATGGGAACTCAGCTGAAGACAGTTAATTGAAAAAATCCTGTTGGATAGAAAGGGTTATAAATTGCCTTTACTCCTCTAAGAATGTAGCGAAGTATAAATGACTTTTATGCAACTCAGTTTTCATAATTTTAGTTTTGAAATAATCTCAAGCTTATGGAAAAGTTGCAAGAGCAGCACAAAAAAAAAAAATGCCCAGTTTCCCATGTACCCTTCAACCCGGTTATCACTTTTGTCTTATTATTCTTCTGAACCTTTTGGGAACTAGAAGCAGGCATCATACTCAGTTCCCTCTAAGACTTCAAAGTCTTAGCAAATCCCTAAGAATGAAAACATTCTTTTGTATGACCATAATGCAATGATCAAAATCAGAAAATTAACATTGATATATTACTATTATTTCCAAACTTTATTAAGATTTTCCCAATAATATTTAATAACTCACTTTTCCCTCTGTGATTCCCATTCAGGATCACACATTGCACTTAGTATCATGTCTCTAGTCTCTTTTAATCCAAGACCATTTCTTTTTTTTTTTAAAGATTTTATTTATTTATTTGACAGAGAGAGAGAGATCACAAGTAGAGATCACAAAGAGAGAGGGGGAAGCAGGCTCCCCACTAAGCAGAGAGCCTGATGCGGGGCTCGATCCCAGGACCCTGGGATCATGACCTGAGCTGAAGGCAGAGGCTTTAACCCACTGAGCCACCCAGGCGCTCCTCCAAGACCATTTCTTAATCTTTATCTTTTTTGACTTTGACATTTTTGAAGGGTACAGGCCAGTTCTTTTATAGAATGTCCTTTAATGTATTTTTCTGATGTCTCCTCATGATTAGATTGAGGTTATTAATTTTTGGCAAAAATACTATCAAAGTGATCATGTGTCCTTCTCACTGCATGGTATCAGGAGGAACCATTACTGGTGATACTAACTTTGACCACTGATTGAGGTGAACTCTACCAGGTTTTTCTGCTGTAAAATTACTATTTCTTTTTTTGTAATGAATAAGGGTTTTATTGAAACATCTTGTGATGGAAAGTAGTGTTTAAAGCAAGATGGAGACATGTCAAAGGACAGGAGCAAGCTCCAAGGGGTTCCCTCTAGCCAAACTGGGACAATTTGAGCTTTCAAGAGTGATAGTAACAGATTATAAATCATGCATAAAATAATAATCCATGAATATATATATATATATTTTAAGATTTTATTTATTTATTTGACAGACAGCATCAGGTAGAGAGAGAGGGAGGAGCAGGCTCCCTGCTGAGCAAGGACCCTGATCCAAAACTCTATTCCAGGACCCTGGGATCATGACCCAAGATGAAGGCAGATGCTGAACCAACTGAGCCACCCAGGTACCCCTCCATATTTGTTTATAAATGAGTAAGTAAAAAAATAAATAGAGGAGAAGGAAAAGTTCTTTCTTAGAGTAGAATTCCAATTGATAAAAGTAGAATAGTGAAGAAAAATGAATATTTAAAAGACATTATAGTAATAATTAATTCAGGCAAGGATCATCAGTGGTTGCTAAAACTTTCAGCATTGGGTGATAATCATATTACATTAATTATATGATATTATTATAACATATTAATCAATATGTAGTAAATGCTGAATAGAAAATTGTGTCCTCCCTCGACTTTAAGTGACTAAGAACTAGTAGAGAAGGTTTGTGTACACAAATCATTACAACACAGAGAAGAAATTGATGGTATAATACATAAAATGAAGAGGAACGTGAAATCATCTAAGAAAGAATAGTAGGCAGAATGCACAATATGTCTGATCCACTGTGGTAATTTCTTTTGTATTGTTCCCCACATGCATGCCATCCCCCAACATCAGATGTTTTCAGTGAGCAAGAAAACAAGCTGCTAGTCCTTTGGACTGATGAGTGAGGAGGGAGAGAGATGTTCTTTGCAGGCAGCTGCTTCTTTGGTTTCCAAGGGAAACAGTGGTAGAAGCTGCATCAGAAAAGGAGTGGGAAGGCTGTGGTTTAGCACAGAGGGGTCATTCTTCTGTCAGGTGTCTATACACAGGCAATTACCTGCACTCCCTCAGCGATGTGGGGTTGTGAAGAATATTAAAATGTTGGGATATTGATAAAACAGCAGATTTTAATTTTTCTTTCTGAATTTCTTGGAAAAATCTTTACTCTTGGAATTTAGTTTTCCCATCATCTATCAAAGCCCAAATATATTGCTCTTCCAGGGGTGTAGTATGATTTTCTTTTCTACATACTTCACATATGTGAGTTATAGGCAGGGAAGAATGAAATCAGCCATTTGGGTCTGTGCACTCACAACATGGTTAAAATAGTACAAAAAGAAATAATAAACTAAACTACTGTTTATTCTGGCAGATGGGGAAGGCTTTCAAGATCTCTAGTCAAGTCTCTATTTCAGAGTCATCATTGGGACCTGGTTCAGATACCTGCCTCATGTCCCAAAATAGCTGTGAATTTTCAGCCAGCATCCTGCTGGGGAGCTCAGGAATGGTCTGGCAAGGAGAGGAATCAACCAGGAATGGTTGGGACAGACTGGGTCATGATGGAATTGGCTTTTACCAGGCAGGCCAGGAGTGTAAATCCCATGTTTCAAAAAGGGCCTATCCCACTTGGGCTCTGTCATATTCCTTGTCATTAATCAAAAAGTCTGGCTTTTGGTCACATGGTTCCTGTAAGGTCTGGAGGTAGGCAGAGAGGGTCATGATCCCAGTTGAGCAAGTGGGGATAAAGGACAGGGTTCTAGTTTCATTGGGAAGGTGGGGTACACTTTCCCAAAGTGGATCCCAATCTTAGGGATTAGACAAACAATTGTTTATTAATTTCATCAAATTATTTACTGAGTGCCTATTATGTACCAGTTATTAGATCCGAATGCTACTGCATGGTTGGACCTATGGGTCTGTACCAGACTTGCAGACCTAAAACCAATTGATAGCACATGTAGTGGTGAGGAAGCAACCAGGAACCAGCACCACTGGCATCGCCTGAGAATTTCACAGAAATGTAAGTTCTTTTGAATCAGAAACTCTGGGGGTGAGTTCCAGCAATCTGTATTTTAACAGACTCTGATTCTGATGTATGCTAGAGCTTGAGAACCACTAGACTACCTTGATAATATTTGCTCAGGTCTTGGATGAGACTGAGAATGCTGGTCTTATGGG
Organism: Nasua narica; assembly: GCA_028533885.1. Lineage (NCBI taxonomy): Eukaryota > Metazoa > Chordata > Mammalia > Carnivora > Procyonidae > Nasua > Nasua narica. The sequence continues at coordinate 46,972,262 of CM052813.1, read as the reverse complement.
AGTGGGACTAGGGAAAGCAGGGATTCCAATTTCCCAAGGGTTTGTTTCCATAACAGATTAAGTCTGCATCATAAAGCTTCTTAGAACTCTTATAAACATTCCTCACCAATATCTGGTATCTAGGATCAATTTAATTTCTGAGTTGAAGGCAGGACCTGGCAACTTTTTTTTGGTGGGCAGCAAAGCAAAGTTTATTGAGCAATAGTTTATTGAGTGATAATACAAAGCTCTCAAAGAGGGAGGGGACCTGTGAGGGTTGTCCCTGGCAACCTTTTTTGAGCTGAGCTGGACACCTGGGAAATTAACATCTGGAGGTAAAATTGTCTGGCAGATACATCTTTGCCATGATCACCCAAATTGTCCCTGCTAAGGGAAGAGTAGTCTATTAGAAGACTGCTCTTGGGTGAATGGCAGGGGCCAAGAACATGAGAGTAATTCTGGGGATTATGTAACTTCCCTCTCTTTTCTTTGACTCTTCATTTTGATTTCCAAAAATTTGTCTTCTTTGTCATGATTAGTGTGCTTCTAGATCTAGAGATTAGGGCAAGATTTTTCAATGCTAATCCCAAGGGAAGCCCCATGAAATGCTGCACATTCAGTTCCCTTCTTATATGTCACAGTGCATGTGAATAAATGGCTTTATGGAATTATACATTCACTAATTCAACAAGTACTTATTTGGTGCCTGCTTTGTAATCGGTCTTGTTCTGAGTGTTGGCGATACAGGCTGTAAAAAAATATGTTTATTTTTGCTTAACCTAATAATTCTCAGACTTATTTATTAAAATCTTTTTGTGTAACATACATTTACCTATCAAGGAAATAACAGACTTGGGACACTCTCTGAGAATGATACATGTATCTGTGCTGGGATAGATATGTCTGTGCAAGGGACCTGAGTTCCAGGCAGCTGAAGCTAGGAAGAAATTAGGGATATTTTGAAACACAGAAAATATTGACTGTAGAGATGTAAATCTGGTTAATGTCACAATCATTGTTGGGTCATCCATGCTGGAAAAAAGTTTTCCCATATGTCAACCTATCTGTAATAATTATAAGTGTCACAGGGATGGTGATTTTAGAGGCTGTTTATATCAGTTGTTTTCACTGCAGAGCTCCAAGTTCTTTTAGTACATGTAAGAGCAAAACAAATGTTTGAAAGGTGCACTGCTTAGTTTGATTAGCTATTTGTCTCAAGTGAAAGGAACTTTGTCCTGAAATGCAAGCAAATCAACCAGTTGCTTACTGAATCAATTCTTAAAGTAGAATTTGGTTAAACCTGCAAACCTTAGTCAAGATGAGTCTAATCTTCCTTCCTTATGGTTGTGCTGGAGATAAGCAGGGCTGTCAGGCCTTCTTTTTCTGTGTAACAAAGCCTAAATGTAGTGGTAGAGAGACACCTAAGCCATTGCCTGGCCTTCTCTACCTGGCCCCCTTTCCAGCTATCTAATTTTTGTTTTGTTTTGCATTTCTCCAAATAAACATGTATCATGCTTTCTCTTCGTTCTTGGCCTTCATAAACACTGTTTTCTTGGTTTGGAACACTCTTTCTCCCCTTTTTAGTCAGCTACTTCCTATGCATTTTTCAGGTCTCCTATCAGACATATTCCTACATGACTTTGTGATATTGTGATTTATATGAAGGAATACATATTTGGTTTTTGCCCAGTTTCTTGCATACAGTTCTTAAAATTGTAGAAATTTCCTAAGTGATGACTACTATAAAGATGTCTTTTGCTATGTCAATGAGGTGACTTTTGGAAGGCCCCTTGGTCACCAGATGGGATCTGGTTGCTAAGGGGATCAACTTTGTGATTAGAGGATGGGAACTTTCAGTCTCACCCCTTGACCTCTGGGGAGAGGAGAAGGGATGGCATTTGAGTCAATGACCAATGACCAATCATTTAATCAATCATGCCTATGTGATGAAGCTTCCATAAACCCCCAAAAGAATGGACCAGAGAATTTCTGGGTTGGTGAACAGGTGGAGATTCAGTAAGAGTGGTGTAATCTGGGAGGGTATGGAAGCTCTGTGCCCTTTTTCTATACCTTGCTCTATGCATCTCTTCCATTGGGCTATTCCCAAGTTATATCCCTTTATAATAAACCAGTAATCTAGTGAGTAAAATGTTTCTCTGAGTTTGGGGCACCTGGGTGGCTCAGTCATTAAGTGTCTGCCTTCAGCTCAGGTCATAATCCCAGGGTCCTAGGATTGAGCCTTGTGTTGGGCTCCCCGCTCAGTGGGAAGACTGCTTCTCCTTCTCCCTCTACTTGCTATTCTGCCTGCCCATGCACACGCTATCCCTCTTTCTGTCAAATAATTAAACAAATAAATCTTAAAAAAAAAAAAAGGTTTCTTTGAGTTCTATAAGCCACCCTAGCTAGCTAATTAGAGCTGAGGAGAGGATTGTTGGAACCTTTATTTATTTATTTATTTTAAAGATTTTATTTACTTACTTGAGAGAGAGAGAGACAGTGCGAGCATGTGTGTGCACATGAGTTAGGGGAGGAGAAAGGGAGAGGGGAGGAGCAGACCCCCTGCTAACAGGGAGCCCCATGCCAGGTTAGATCCCAGGACCCTGGGATCACAACCTGAGCAGAAGGCAGATGCTTAATGACTGAGCCACCCAGGCGCCCCTGGATCCTTTAATAGGTGGCCTGTTAGAAGCACAGGTGACACCTGGACTCTCAACTGGCATCTGAAGTAGGAAGGGGCAGTGTTGTAGGACTGAGCCCTTGTGGAATCTGATGGTGTCTCCAGGTAGATGGTATCAGAATTGAGTTGAATTATGGGATGCCCAGCTGGTGTTGGAGAACTGCTTGGATGTGTGGGGAAACTCTCCCCACTACCCCTACACACTGTGGAATTGGTAGAACCCATTAGGCACTTTTTCTGCTCACCACCCTCCCCCAGCAAGGTGAGGGCTAGTGCTCCCCACACGTGCTGCTGTAACATCCTTACCTCAGCCATTGATACCCCCTGCTAGGCTGTTGGCTCCGTGAAGACAGGAGCCTCGTCTTCCCTGTTCACCGTGACCTCTCAGGCCAGCACAGTACCCAGCACACACATATCACTTAACCAGGCTTGTGGAGTGAAGGAAAGGACGCTAAGCTGCTTGTGGGAATGGGGGGATGAAGAAGACAGACACCAGGCAAGGCTGACAAAGGTGTAGTCAGTGCCACTTCGTCTGTGTTAGGACCTCCATAAGGCCATGATTGCACATTGCCCCTCAACATTTTAGCTGCTGGCCTCTATTCTAACACAGGAGGGTGAGAGGTGAGCTTTGGAGGGACCTCAGGCTTATGGGGGAGCAACAGTTCTGGACTCTGTAGCTTTGCTACCTGAAGGGTAAGGGCCTGCTTTGGGGGACTCTCTGGGGAGGAGAGCTCTGCCCAGCTCTGTTCTTTGTCTGTCTTGGCCTTTTCAGGCATAGGTCAATGGGCAGTACCAGTCTCAGTATCGCTGCTCATAACTCACACCCTATTTCTTCAGTGGGACATTTTTGTTGAATTTATGAATTTAAAATGATTCCATTTTGAAAACTGTAGCCAATAGCATTCACTTATACTCTTTTAACTTTCTAGTTCTGATTGTACTTTTTGGTCTATTGAGTACTTTTTAAATGAATTTGATCTTATTTATTGGAGGCTAATTTATATTCCTTTTGACTCTGGTCCAACAGGATAGTTTTAGCTACATTTTGGCCTTATTAGGATACACTTAAATTCTTTATATTTCTTTTCTTGGCCATTTAAAAATGTATCAAAATTCTCTAGCATTTCCTTTTTACTTTTTTTTCCCAAATATGTTTATTTTATTTTTTCAGTGTTACAAGATTGATTGTTCATGCACCACACCCAGTGCTCCATGCAATACGTGCCCTTCTCTATACCCACCACCAGGCTTGCCCAACCCCCCCCCCCCAACCCCTCAGTTTGTTGCTCAGAGTCCACAGTCTCTTGTGGTTTATCACTCCCTCCGATTTCCCCCATTCACCTTTTCCTTCCTTCTCCCAATGCTCTCCATGATTTTCCTTATGCTCCACATGTAAGTGAGACCATAAGGTAATTGACTCTCTCCGCTTGACTTATTTCACTCTGCATAATCTCTTCTAGTCCCATCCATATTGATACAAAAGTTGGATATTCATCCTTTCTGATGGAGGCATGATATTCCATTGTATAGATGTACCACATCTTCCTTATCCATTCATCTGTTGAAGGGGATCTTGGTTCTTTCCACAGTTTGGCGATTGTGGCCATTGCTGCTATGAACATTGGGGTACATGTGGCCCTTCTTTGTACTGCATCTGCTTCTTTGGGGTAAATACCCAGTAGTGCAATTGCAAGGTCATAGGGTAGCTCTATTTTTAACAGAATAGAGAGCCCAGAGATGGACCTGCAACTCTATGGTCAAATAATCTTTGAGAAAACAGGAAAAAATATCCAGTGGAAAAAAAGACAGTCTCTTCAATAAATCGTGCTGGGAAAACTGGACAGCTATATGTAGAAGAATGAAACTTGACCATTCTCTTACACCATACACGGTGATAAACTCGAAGTGGATAAAAGACCTCAACGTGAGGCAGGAATCTATCAAAACCCTAGAGAAGAACATAGGCAGTAACCTCTATGACATCAGCCACAGCAACTTCTTTCAGGACATGTCTCCAAAGGCAAAGGAAACAAAAGCGAAAATGAACTTTTGGGACTTCATCAAGATAAAAAGCTTCTGCACAGCGAAGGAAACAATCAACAAAACAAATAGGCAACCGACAGAATGGGAGAAGATATTCGCAAATGGCACTACAGACAAAGGTCTGAATCTAAGATCTATAAAGAACTCCTCAAACTCAACACTCACAAAACAGATAATCACATCAAAAAATGGGCAGAAGACATGAACAGACACTTCTTCAAAGAAGACACAACACACAAATGGCTAACAGACACATGAAAAAATGTTCATCATCTTTAGCCATCAGGGAGATTCAAATCAAAACCACACTGAGATACCACCTTATACCAGTTAAAATGGCCAAAATTAACAAGATGGTAAACAAGAAATGTTGGAGAGGATGTGGAGAAAGGGGAACCCTCCTTCACCGTTGGTGGGAATGCAAGTTGGTGCAGCCACTTTGGAAAACAGTGTGGAGATTCCCTTTTCCTCTTTTAAGTTTTAAAATATTTTTCTATCTGATTTGTCCTCTCAGTCCATTTTCTATCATTTGCCACTAAGTTTGAGATAAGAAGCAGTGATGTCAGGGGAGGAGGCCACAACAGTGACTGGCTTAATGAGGGATTTTTGGCTCTTCTCCCTGCGTTGACAATTCCACACAGAAACATTTTCCCTTTGCTGTCCCCTTCCCCACCCACACTCAAATGAGGCCCTTCCTGCTATTGTTGAAGGAGAACCTGGTAGTTGCCATGGTCAAGAAAAAGAGTTACTAAAATTAAATGCCACTTTCACTCAGATAGTTTGGGAAATTTACAGGACCACTTACATGAGTCTGAAGTTTATTAAGACAGAACTCAAATACTACTCAGGAGAATTGCTGAACAATGCCATCATCTTGTTCCAAAACAAGCCAGAGCCTTCTCTAAACCACAAACCATTATCTGAGCCTCTCACAGACTTTGTGGAGAAAAAGAGCTTCACTGGGGGTGGGAGGTGAGGGTCTGCCCCTTAGCCTCTTGAGAGCCTCCTGAGGGACTACCCAGGTTGCCTGGAAAGTTCTGTTTAGGATTATCGGATGGAAGCGTAATAGAAGGACTATAGCCAGGCTGGCAAATTATATTCTATTGACCTATTTACAGGTTAAGCTGAAAACACTGATTTATCTTATTTCCGGTTATGAATTCAAAAGCTTGGTTGTCAAGTGCTTCTAGAACCACCAGTTCTTGTTGCATGTGTAGTATGGTCACTGACTCATGGAGAGAGGCAGGGAGTAGGAGTTAGGTCAGTCATGGAGGGAAGAGAAAATATTCTGGAATGGTTTCTTTCTTTCTTCTCCTTGTTATGTAAGATGTGGCTTCCCTGAAGAAACAATATGCTAAATAAAAGTTAGGGTCCCAACCCACAGAAGCCTATTTTAACCCACGTTTTTGCTGACTGTATTCAATTTATTTAGTTCAAATCAAGAAGGTAGACTTTTTTTCCTGTGAGAAAGCGGAAGAAGGAAGTCTGTGAGAGTGACCCAAGTGGTGCAATTTAGAGTTTTCACTGAGAAAGGCAGTGTGTGTTGGGGGGAGGGGGGGCGTGCAGTGGGAGGATGAATAAAATGTGGCCCCTGACCTCAAAGAGTTCAGTTAGAGAGCCAGACACACCCTCAGCTAATATGTGCGGTGATAATGGTAGAGGTATTGTCAGGCCAGAGACTAGTAGAAGTAGTCTTAGTTCTGAGGGGGAAAATATAAAAGAACTATATTAGTTCTGAGGGGGAAGACATGGCAGCTGCCCCCTGAAGGATGTTAGGGCCTTAACCAGCAGAGGGGTGAAGACAGGGTGGTGTGAGACAGAGAAAATGATGGGGTGAAGGCTCAAGGTGGTGAGCTGCAAGACACAATTAGGGTGCAGAGTGGGTGGAAGAGCACAGGGGCAGGTGGGCCTTTCTGAGTCGCTCTGATGGTCTAACTGCTCACAGAGAAAGTATATCCATACTTCTCGTGTTGAATTATGGGCAGTTGATGTTCAAAAGCCTAGTTTTTCCAAACAAATGTGGTCTGGCCTCAGACTGAGGGGTTGTCTCATATATAATCCTTTATTTCCCTAAAGAGTAAGAAAGTGATGAATTGCAAAGATGTTTGTTATATTTAACTTTCTTGGGATAGATTTGTCAGAGAGACATTTTAATATCTTTATGCCCTGTTTTGTAACTGGCCCATTCTGTAACACTTTACTTTGTTATGGCTGAAGCATGTAAAGCCTTGTCCTGTCACTGAGGACACCAGGTCTGCAGGTTGTAACATGCAATCAGGAGGAGGAATAAAGGGAAAGACAGAGAAGGGATCTCTAAGAAGGATCAGGCCCAGGAATAATTTGCAAAAGATGGTGGACATCTGATATCAATGTCTCCCTATTTGTATCTGGACAGCGTCATGTACAAACTTTTTTCTTTGAGGTGTTCTTGGGGTGAGGAGCCTGTGGTAGGTGGTGAGAAATCAAGGACTTGACTCAGTGGCATTTATATGATTTCATGTTATCTGGACAAGAGGCTGAATGGAATTCAGTTCTTTATTGAGATACGTGGTTGAGCTGAGCATTTGTCCATAATTCCATCTTCAGTTCATTTTTTCCATTGAGGAAGAAACAAAATTCATGGGTAGATTCTGTTGAATTCCTGAAATTCTAGTTCATTTGTAAGTCACTAATAGGTAACAGTATACATACATATTAAATATATAATAAAATAAATGATGAGATACTTTAAGAAAGTGCTTTTGCAATATTACAAACTGATTATTGTCTACATCTGCTTTTCATTTTGCTTGTTCAATATTATGCTCTTAAAAATTGACACCACTGTAAATTGATTTTGAGATATACACTAGTGGTATCTTAACTGGGGAAATGTTCCACCTTACTCTTAAAAATTCAGGCTCCATCTCACCTTATTCTTTTTATTTTTCTTAAGATTTTATTTATTTATTTGACAGAGAGAAAGAGATCACAAGTAGGCAGAGAAGCAGGCAGGGTGGGGGGGAAGCAGGCTCCCTCCTGAGCAGAGAGCCCAATGTGGGGCTCGATCCCAGGACCCTGAGATCATGACCTGACCCAAAGGCAGAGGCTTTAACCCACTAAGCCACCCAGGCACCCTATCCATCTCACCTTATTCTTAAAAATACTGTCTCTGGTCCCAAAGGGCAGACCTTTTTTGAAGCATTCTTTTGTCTCTTAACCCTATGTCTTGCCCATGAATCGAGAGAAAACCAATAATGTCAAGTGTTTGATCCATTTACACATTTCTGCCCCTTTACTATCATCTATAAGGAGACAGCTTTTTGATTGTAAATATTCAACTCTCTGGGCAAATGACAAATAATGTCGCTGTATTACCAACAATAGAAAAAAAACATACAAAATCATCCATAAAACATGTTATCTGGCTAGCAATAAGGAATGGCATGTTAAATTATGGTACCTCTCAAAAATGGCGTATTACACAATTGTTAAATGGTAATCAGGAACACTGCATGGAAACATGAAAACATACTTAGCATATAAATAAAAGAGAAAGGAAAACCACACAATTATAATATTTAAGGTACACATAGGGGAGTCCTGGAGGATGATACACTAAAATGAAAATACAGTAGTTCTGTTAGGACAGTAGGGCTGTGGATATTCAAAAAATTAATGTTATGAAGTAATAATTTCAGTGAATTTACTGAGTAAATGGTGCTACAGATGCAGAGTGGAGATATTAATAGATAAATAGAGGTTGGATATTACAAAAGAGAAAAGCATTTAAGAGAATGAACCTTCCTTCCTTACATGTGCCAGCTCAGTGGATATTAAGACCCATAATACTGAAAACATTTCCAAAGGACCTGATTAGTAGGATTTGGAAGTGAGTCTGAACTTAAATATATCTAGATTTTGTTTGCCATGATTGTAACAGAAACTAAATCTTGAAACAGTTGTCTAAATATGTTATAGCTTGAGTATCTGGCTAAATTCACACCTTAAAATCAAAAAGCAGTTTGGAAAAAGAATCCATGAACATAATAGACAGGAATATTGAACAGGAAAAAGTCAATACAAATAATTTCAAAAATAAAATGCCTATTTAAAATCAAGTTGAAATGACTATTTGGATTAGTATCAAGTAAAAAAATAACTAGTACCTAGTTTGATTTATGTCTGTCTCAAAGCTCTCAATGGATACAGGGAATAGTCCTCCTGTCTATTATGTTAATATTAACAATTTGCTAAATCTGTTGACTAGAATGAGCTGCTGTTTTCCTCTAACAAGCTCAGATAATTTTCTCACCTTGTTTTCCTTCTCTTCAACCTCGGTACAAAAGAATGGCTGCTTTCCCCCAAATAGTACTGTTTCCCCAACAACTGAGTGTTGATTTGGGGCACTAGGCTACCTTGCTTTATATTGGGAAGGTGTTACCTAATATAAGATGTTAAAAAAAAATTCACACACACAATCACAAGTCTTACTCTTTCTGGTCAAAGTTAAGCCACCCAGTCAACATTTGCAAACCATTATTTTAGCACTGCACAAAATTCCCTCAAGGGCATATTTAGATACCTTAAGTATCTTAAGTAGGTGGATGGAAGAAGACCAAAGTAAGTTGCTTCTGAAATAGAACTTAAAAATGTGATAAGATATCTTAGATTTCTAAACTAGTAATTAACTTTGAATTTGGACTTGGAGTATAGTGTGTGTGTGTGTGTGTGTGTGTGTGTGTGATATCAAGGGATTTGAATTAATTCCGAGAAATCAAAAAGTAACTTTTCCACACCTAAACCATACCTCACATTGCAAGCATCTCTTTTCAGACTCTGTATAGAATTTGCTCTTTGTGAACATCTCTCTTTGCTGTCTTGCTATCTCTTTATCTCTGAAGATGTCCACAAATGGCAAGCAGATCAGAAGGGTTTTTTTTGGTTCAAATTAGAAGTTTTTATTCCTAAGAGAGTTATCTAATAATTTTCACCTTCATTGAAACATGATTTTCATGTTTCAAAATGCCCTAGAATTATTAAGAGTTATTGGGATTTTAGGAAACTATTTTCCCTCCATGTCAAATCTAAAGTAGATTACATTTATTATATTTATTGGATTATTTGGGGCTATACCAATACCAAAAAAATTTTATCCTTAGCATACTTATTTTATTTCCAGAAATGTATTTGTTGAATAAATAATATTTAGCAATAAAACAAATCTGCTTTCATATACCTGCAAAATTATTTTGAGTAGTTGTAAGAATTTAATCCATGTCATATAATTTTTATCACGAATTGCATAACTTTGGCATGCATTTTGCTGTATCTCATTCCCTGGCATTATATAAAGTGTCTTTGACGTGATGCCATAGAATATTCAAACTGGGAATGAACGATAGACATACTCCAGTGTAAGTCAGTCCCACTCCTCCCTGATTTCTGAGGAGTGAGAACTGAGGTACAAGAAGATAAAATTTGCTCAGGATCACACATCTCATTTTCTGACATTTAAGCCCTACTAAAAAAAAAATCATACTCTTTTGATGTTGAACTTGGTTTGGAAATTGTGATTTTTAAGGGCATGATTCTTAAGACTGAATACTGTACTTAAAGACTTGCAGGATTGGACCTTTAATATACAAAAGGGGTATGGCTAGAATTTTTGTCCTCAATTCCCCCTTAGGGAGAAAGTGGCTGAAATTCTCTGGTCATTGAAAATAAATCATCTTTCTTTGAAGGATGCAAAATACTCTGATCTTCAAGATGAAATATGCCATGATTTCTCTATATAATTCAGTATTTCTCTACAGGGACTAAATGGTATCCTGGCTGATTGCCCTCTTGTCTATTACAGTTAAGCAAGTGAAACAAAAAATACATTTTAGGATCCCTTTGTGCCTTTTTCCCTTAGCAGGAAAAAATTAAGTATGAAATAAAACAGACCTTTGTCATACAATGCTCACTGATTAGGTGAACTTAATAAAACCTGAACTTTAGTTAAATCTAGTAGATTAACTCTTGTTTCATTGGTATTTATAGTCTCTGGGAATGTTGAATAAATGTACAAATAATGACACTTCCAGAAGTTTAACCATTGCATTTTATGTAAATTCTGCATAAAGTTCAAGACTAATGTATTGACTTCATAGTTTTCAGATTTTAAAAGACATATAGGAATAGTTATTACCAGAACTCCCAGAAATGTTAAAGACACCTGTAAGCATATGTAAAACCCATTTTGACTTGATGAACACAAATTCTAATCTATGAAAATATTACATCAAGTCATTTTTTACCCGATGAGGAAATTATACATGAATGATAGTAAATATTAAAAAACATTTAAAGACCCAGTAAATCCATTTAAATGAAGAGTTTAAGAAGTAACATAGCCATCTAAAAATGTTAGTTTTTTACCTAGCTGGTCACACTTATTTTACTTTATTTGAAATCTGATCTGATCTTGTCAGAGGATAATATCATAAAACTCAATTACATTATTCAACTGCCTTTAACTCCCCTTTCTCCAAAAACCATCCCACCTAAGGAGGAAGTAGCTTTTCTATTTTGACTTTTTTCTTTCAGCAAATAATAAGTGTGGAAAGCTTTCACCAGATAATTTCACCAGAATCATTTCATACAATGAAGCACTAAATTGTTTTGTCTTTCAATTTATTCCGACTGAAAGCTGCTCAGTTTCCCTATGGCAAGCCCATGTATCATTTCATGCCCAATATGTGGAGCCCACTCTAGATTTATCTTGCTTTTAGCAGGTGCTGAGTAGCACTTTTTGGGTTATTTTACAAAACATCCAACATGGTTTAGTTGTTAAAAGGCAACTGGAACTGCTTTCTCTCCTCCTCACTGCCTCTTCCAGTGTCTTTAACCCTCATCATCATGTTCCCTAAAATGTGTCCCCAACATGCCTATTTACATGGCTTCAGGCACCCGAGGCTTGCATACCCATCACATACCAAGTCAATTTCTAACAGTTTGAAGGCTGTTGGAGCAGGGCAGTTTCCTTCTCCTGGAAGCTGAGTGTAGTCACGCTTCTATCAACACAGCGACTCTTGTATGCAAAGCTTAGACTATTGTCTCGTGGTCCCACCTGCCTTGGCTCTGATTGATGTAACAACAGTATCTGTCATAGGGACTGTTCTGCTTGTAGGAGCAAACGATGATACTGTCCTGGGGCACAAAGAAGATGCTGTCCTCAGGCTCGGGGCAGTCAGATCTGTCCCAGGCTGAGCACTTGGCATCCAAGGCACTGTAGGCAAGGGAACTGCCTGAGGGACAGTAGCCATCCAGGTATCTGGATGTCTCCTCCTGATGCCCGCTCTGGACCAGGCTCTGGCGTTCTCCTTCTGCGGGTGTGGGGGTGGTGATGGAACTGGCCACAGGTATCTCTGTCTGCCCCTGGCACGGGGGCTTCCCCCTGAGGCCGGCCTTCTTAGCCAGCTCATCCGAGCTTCCCTTGCCTGATTCCAGGTCTGAAGGGGTCCTCAGCAGTTCCACCACCTCCTTGTCCTTGGATTTCCGGAAGCAGGGCAACTTGCGGACCCACAGCAGCTCATTTTCAGGCCACTTGGTACATCCCTCAGTTTTCCTGGCCAGGGCAATGGCTGCGATGCCTGGTAGGCAGATGGCTGGCCCGATGGCCAGGAGGGGGATGTTTCCCAGAGTCTCTCCTTTCATCCCAGAGACGGTGAACATGAAGCCAAAGACCAGAAAGACACTGACCAGGGCCACCACCAGCCCAGTCCTCGGGTTTATATCATCAGGCCGCATCTTTCACTCCATCCAGATTGGGGGCTGCTTGCTGGCTAGGGAGCAGCGGTTCTTTCTTCTGTTAGAGGCAAAACCACAGTGGGTTAAAAAAAAAAAAAAAAAGAAAGAAAGAAAGAAAAAAAAAACCCGAAGTGAATTTTCCACCCACCAACTCTCTCTTACTTGTCGTCTCTCTCCACTTGTCTGTCAATCACGGTCTCTGGGTCTCTATTTCTTCCTCTGTTTCTCTCTCCCTTTCTCTGTCTCTCTCTTACTGCTTCTGTCTCTTTCAGATAAACATACACAGACTGGGGTCACTGAGGTACCTGAGGTTTCCTGCCGTCTCCCAGGAGCAGGGAAAGAAGCCAGTCTGAGTCTCCTTAGAAACCTCCACAACAGCTGTCCCCTCGGCTCTCTCCCTTGTTTCTGGAAGGAAAGCCTCGCTTTCCCCACTGACTCTGCATCCAGGAGGTGGGACGTGGGAGCGCGTCTTTCTCAACAGTGCCCGTCGGTCTCCAGAGCTCTGGGAGTGGAGTGGAGGCACAGCCCAGCGCCAGGCTCTGTGCGCAGAGCGCCGGGTGCTGGAGGAGGAAGGACTTAGTCTGGGAAAGAGGGAAAGCAGCGCGCGAGTCTGGCCTCGTTACATCACTTTCAGAGCAAGCTCAGAAACAAAGAGGACGCGCGGGGGCGCGAGGGGTTCAGACCCCGGGGAAAGCCACCCGGACAGAAGAGGTTGCCCAGGGCTAGTCGGGGTGCTCGGAGCAGCTGGGGTTCGTTCCGCCTCTGCCCAAGAAGGCTGAGCAGGACGATGGCAACGGCCTCTGTGCCTGGGGAGGATCTGGGGCGCGAGGCTGCCTCTGGCCAGAGAACGGAACTCGGGACGGTTTGCCCACTGGGGAGCCTGGCCAGGGGGTGATAGCGGGAGATCTTCCGCGGGGACCTGGACCTTTCCCCGGTTACAAATCTGGATGATTCGACCCGACTGATAGCAGAGCTCCCAGCAGTTTCTCCGATCTCTCTCAACCGCGAGGCTCTGAGGGCTCAGAGGGCTGCACTTACTGCTCAGGGTCCCGCTGCTGGCTGACTGCTCTTGGTCCCGGCGCTGGGCGGCAGCGCTGTGCAAAACCGCTCCAGAAACAGAGTAGGCTGCGCAGCCAGAGCCCCCGGGATTGGCTCCCAGGCTGAGATAGTGGTGAGGAGTGGGTGTCAGGTCTTGCTTGAGATTTTGGGGAGTCACCGGAGTCCTTCCCTCGCTGTCTTCCAGCTCCGGGCCCTGGAGGGGGTGCTTGGAGACATCCTACTCCAACACTGTGGTGGCGCCAGCCAGTCCGGCTAGGTCAAAGTAGAAGGGCTCTCTGACCTCGATCCCTATCCCTGCACTTGGCACCTGACCCCGGGCTAGTGAGGAGAAGGAAAAGACCTTGACCTTGACTGGGAAGAAGGAAAAGACCGCACAGCTCCAGCTTTGGGCCATTCTCTCCTCCCTTGCAGAAGCTGGTGTGAAGAACCTGTTTCTTTCCATCATAGTGGGGGATAGATTCCTTTGGCCAAAAGGGTAAGACTGATTTTGGCCATGGTTCTTCAACAAGGCTGTCCACTTAAAGTAGGTGGGGAGTAGTAAGGAACAGGAAAGAGAGAAGTGTACCTTCTTTCATGTCAAGGCGCTGCAGTGGAAAGAACTTTGAAAGAGCTTTGACATCTAGGCCTTCCACTGCTTAAAGAAACTGTGTGTTCTTGGGCAAGTGACTTAAGCTTTCTGAGAGTCAGTTGGCCCATCTGTGAAATGAGAATTAGTACTATCAAATGTATGGGGAAGCATTATGAGGTCTAAACAAATGTTAAGCTTTTAGCACAGTGCTTGGTAAGGGGCCCTTGTTCACACAGTGGTCATGAACCACTATATATTTGCATAGTAAGTATGTCATAATCAATATAAGGCATGAGCCAAATCATAAAGAGCCTAACTATGGGGCTAAGCCCCTTCGATTTTATCCACTAGGCAGCGAGAGGCATAGAAATATTTTCAACAGGGATCAACACAAAAGCATTCCATTTTTTTGACACGGTGACAGAAGATTAGAAGACAGGTTTTAGGGTGGTAAGTGTGGAAGCAGGGAGACCTTCTAGGACGACAGTTCCATCAGCTGGGCAAGGCATGCTATGGGCCTGATCAATGCAGAGACTTTAAGGGTAGTTAGAAGAAAGTGAATTCGAAGGATATTTAAGGGTAGAGTCAAGGATCTTGGACCAAAGGCAGTAAGATGGTAGTAGGAGTCAACTGTTCTCAGTTGAACAGTTCTCACTCATTCAACTGAGTAGATCAGGAATCAGACTCCTAATTTTCCATATCATCTATTGTGTGTGTGTGTGTGTGTCCGTCCCCTTTGTGCTCATGCACATTAGATAGCTGCTGTATTTCTGGACATAGAATCATTATCTCAGGAGAAAGGCAAAAGGGAAAAGTCAAAGGGTAAAAGTGAGATGCCAGCTGTTTGACCATTTATATCAGGAAAATAATTGTTTTCTTGATAGTCTCACAAGTAGATAGAGATCTGTTATATATAATTGGCCAAAGGGGTGTCATACGGGTGACCTCTAGATGTAAAGGAGCCTGGGAAATCATGGTTTAATTTTTGACCAGGTTTATTGCTACTCTGAAAAATAATCAGGACTTTGTTAGCAAGGAAAAAGAGGAGAATGAATATTGAGGGGGCAGCTAGCAGTGTGTGTGCCACAGTTATTGAACACATTTCCCTTCTTGAAAACTTCTTTAGCCTTGCCTTACCAGCACCATTCTATCCCAGTTTCCTTCCTATTTCCTTCCATTTGTAAGCTACTTTGTTAACTCTTCTTTATTTTATTTCTTTTTATTTTATTTTATTTTATTTATTTTTATTTTTAACAAAACTCTTAGATGTCAGTATTCTGCTGGTTATGTCCCTGTTGTTCCCTTTTCCTGATTTCTTTCCTTGCTTTATAGTAGTTTTAAATACCACGTGGGTAGGACGATGACTCCTAAATTTCTCTTTAACTTTGTCGTTTTTCTTCAGTTTCAGATGCGTAATATCTAACTGTCTGCTTGGTATCTGTCTGTATGGCACACGGACGCTTCAAACTCAACATGACCCCAGCTGAACTCGCTGGATTTCCTTCAGAGTTGCTCTTTCTCATTTGACCCCCACTGAGAAGTTTGCAGTTGTCCTCCATTCCTTTCTCTCCCTAACAACCTGCATCCAGTAAGTCACCCAAGTCAGTATAGGCTTAGTCTTACCTCCTAAATCCCTGGTCTTCTCCTCTTCTGCCTGTGACCTGAGACAAATCACTTCACCTCCCTGGGTTTTAACTTCTTGTGAAGCAAGGACTTTCAATGAGGAGCTTGCTGAGATCCATTTGAGCTCTATCATTCCATGATTCTCTGACAGTCATTTCTGCAGGACAGACTGATGCATTGTCATGTAGGTGCTGTGACAAAAGTGCTGGAAACCAGGTTGGATTTTAAAGAAGCACCATTGCTGAACAGAGACCTCTGCTCACTTGTAGGAGCATCTAATTCCATTCTGACTTTTAAGACATGCTGTTTATCTACTTAAGCATTAGATAAAACCCATGCATAAAGCCATGGGAAACTTCAATTACTGTTTAATTATAAGCCTGATTCTCAAAGCAGTTCCTTCTTAGAGGTAATTTATATGGTCTCTCTCTCTCTTTCTTTTTTTTTTTTTTTCAGATGGTCTTTGAACAGCGGCAAAAGTAGGGGGGTGGAAGTGGGGTAGGAAGACATCACTCAGGGTCACAATATTCAGAGACAGAAAGCCATTCTTAGTATTTAATTCCTTGCCTGTACAGGCTGATTGCAGTAGAATTTTAAAACCTTAAGCAGTTTTTGGAATGCTACAAGCATATATAGCTATGTACAAAAGCTTTTTATCAGAAGAGAAAGGAAATTCAGGTTGGAATGAGGCTTGGCCATGTGGGTGTTTGAGAAGGAAATGCAGAACCTTTTATTTCTGAAATTACAGAAATCATGGGATGTAGAGTTTGAAGATACTTTATAAAAAACCTACTCTAACCCCCTTTATTATACAGATGAAATCCAGAAAGGTTGCATTCCTGTGAGTATTTACTATGTGCTTGGTACTGGGTTAGGTGCTGGGGATACAAGTCAAATGGGATATGGTCTGCCTTTATAGAACTCATGTTCACAGGGCAAGATAATGTGTAGGATAGTTTAGATTATGCCATGGTAACAAAAGACTTCCAGACCTCAAGGGCTGTCTGCTCATACTCCATGTCTATGATGGGTCAGCTGTGCTCTGGGATTCAGGCTGACAGGGCAGCCTCCATTTGGGACATCGTCAGTCCACTGAATCCAGGCAACTGGAGACCCTGTACTGATTCTTCACTTTAGTAGATTCTTTCTTTGGCTCCTCTAGCTATGCCCTTCCCTTTAGGTCAAAGTGATTTGTCCCATCTGGACACCTTCTTGCTCTTACTAGACCATGTGCTAGGTACCCAGAAACCTAGAATTCCCTGCCCAAACAGCCCCATACCTGCTTCCAGGGCTTGTGCACAGCTCTTTGCTAAGTCCATCCTCTCAAGTATTGACCATACCGCAGGTATGCACATCCCTAGGCCTGTGGGGTGGCTAAGGAACCACTGTGTTTTTGAGTATGGATAAAGCTCTGGCATGCAAGATGGGGAGTCTGTACTCTGTCTGTAAGCCCCTTCATGGTTTAGGACAGAGCCAGGGATGGGAAGAGAAAGGCAACATTCATTTTATTTTTGCCTGGAGACTCGCACGTGTTAGAGACAGGCCTGCTTGAAGGTTTAGGGGAAAGGAGGGACAAGTCCCAACTGTTTTAACAGGCTCCTAGGTGTGTATAGAAAATAAACTTAAGTCAGATCAAGGGTAGGCACAGGGAGAGCAGTTGGGATACTGTTGCAACCGCCCAGACGAGAGATGATAGTGACTTGAACCAGGGTGATAGCAGTGGATGTGGCAAGAAGTGGGTCAAATTCTGGATATATCTTAACCTAAGTTGACAGTATTTGATAATAGATTTGGGATGTGAGGGAAACTGAGTAGTCAAGGATGGTTCTAATATTTGAGATTAGAGGTGGGAAATCAAAAACTTGAATTTGGACATGTTCACTTAATATATCAAAGTTGATATATGTTGATAGAGTTGGTGTGCAAGTCTGGATTTTGGGAGAGAAGTCTGAGCTGGAGATAATAATTTTGGAAGCTCCTAGAACATGGCTAGCATCCAGAGCTCTGGAACTGAGATAACTTAGGGATCAAGCACCGATACATTTGAGAAGTCCAAGTACTAATTACTAAGGAACATCAACTTTTTGAGGCTGGGGAGATGAGGAGGAACTAGCAAGAGACTATGAAGAATTGTTCAGTGAGGGGCGCCTGGGTGGCTCAGTTGGTTGAGCAACTGCCTTCGGCTCAGGTCATGATCTTGAGTTCCAGGATCGAGTCCCACATCGGGCTCCCAGCTCCATGGGGAGTGTGCTTCTTCCTCTAACCTTCTCTCCTCTCTTGCTCTCGCTCACTTTCCTCTGTCTCTCAAATAAATAAATAAATGAATAAAATCTTAAAAAAAAAAAAAGAATTGTTCAGTGAGAAGAGAAAATGGAGAGATGTCCAAGCAGCCAAAAGAAGAAAGCGTTTCAAGGTGGGGTCATCAATTCTATTGATAGGTCATGTATGACAAGGACTAAAAAGTAATCACTGGACTTAGTAACACGAAGGTCATTGGTAACCTTTAGAAGAACAGTTCGGGTGGAGTGGATGGTGGTTCATTCTTGAATGAACTGAGTCCAAGAGAAAATAGAAGAGGATTGGAGGTAGACAACACTCAAAAGTGTTCTACTGTTGAGGAGAACAGAGAGATGAGATGATAGCTAGAGGTGGCCATGTGGGGTCAAGAGAAAAAACTTTAAAAATGGGAGCTCTCTTAGCATTTTGCCTGTGTAAAGATGTAAGAAATATAATTTAAATGGCCATTTTTGTTAATCCATTAAATTTGTAAATATAAAATATAATACCTATGCTGGAGGGTGGTGTGCTAAGATGAGCACTCACATATATTGACAGTGGGAGTGTATTGGTACTAACTCTTGAGTGGAAGAACTATGTCCAGATATGACGAGAGCCTTTTAAAAGCTCCTACCTTTTGCATGACCATTGTTTTGAAAAATGTCAACAGTTGGTATGTATTGCTGGACAGAACAGGCACCACCTAAGTTAATTGGCATTTACTTGGCATTAAATGGCATTTACTTATCTCAAGGTGTAGAAGGAAGTCCCCACAGCTTCACAGATGGGCACATAGTTGAGGATGGTAATGTCTGCGTAAGGCAGGGTCACATCTAACCCTCCAGCAAAAGAGTTTCTCTCTAGGTTTACCATATATACATAAGGCTTATTTTCATGAGTCAGATTCAGGCCTGCTCGTAGCTGGCCTCATGTCTGCTGAGACTACCTGATATGACAGCAGGCATCAACAAAATCTCGTTATCATCTTCAGACTCTGCCGATGCACACAACTGGTATGAGTACCTTCTTGAACTCAGTGCTATGGAAACAGAATGGAGACCACTTTTGAAATCTCTGAAAGTCAAACAAATTGAGACTTTATTTAATTTTTTATTTTTAAAGATTTTATTTATTTATTTGACAGAGAGAAACACAGTGAGAGAGGGAACACAAGCAGGGGGAGTGGGAGAGGGAGAAGCAGGCTTCCCGCTGAGCAGAGAGCCCTATGCGGGGCTGGATGTGGGGCTGGATGCATGGGGGATGCGGGGGGGGGGGGGGG
>CM052813.1:46931620-46952884 GCA_028533885.1 Nasua narica | reverse complement strand
TGAGCAGGGAGCCCAACGCAGGGCTCAATCCCAGGACCGTGGGATCATGACCTGAGCTGAAGGCAGACACCTAACCTACTGAGCCACCCAGGTGCCCCCTTAAAATACTTTTTATTTATTTATTTGAGAGAGAGAGAGAGAGGAAGAGAGACTATGGATGGGGTGAAGGGCAGAGGGAGTAGCAGGCTCCCCAAACTCAGCAGGGAGTCCCACGCAGGGCTTGATCCTAGGACTCCAGGATCATGACTTGAGTGAAAGTCAGACACTTAACTGACTGAACCACCCAGGTGCCCCCCGCCTTTTCTTTTTTTAAGATTATTTATTTATTTATTTGAGAGAGAGAGAGAGAGTGAAAGAGAGAGAAAGTGTGTGCTACCCACATTTTAGGTGCTCAGGAATCACATGTGGTAATTAGCTAGCATATCAGACAGTGCAGATGTAAAGCATTTCACGATCACAGAACATTCTATTGGATAGGGCGTATTGGGCTTCTCATATTCTGCTTGGCCCAGGCATTGTGATTCTAGCAATCTTTCCTGTGGGAATAATCAGGGCACAAAAAATATTTGGGTATGCTAGTCATAAAACACTGGAAAGCAGTGAAATGTCCAGTAACGGAGGAAAGGTTATGTGCAGTATGGTGCATCCATTGGAGGAAATATTGTACATTCAGTTAAGGGAATTTTATTATACATAAAATTATATTTTGATGATTTTTTTAGTACCTGTGAAAATGGTCTTAATATAGGCTAATAAAAAAACTAAGAATAATAAAATTCTGTTAAAATAACTTAAAAAAACTGGAAAAAATTCTTTTTTTTTTTTTTAGAGATTTTATTTATTCATTTAACAGAGAGAGAACACAAGCAGGCAGAGAGGCAGGCAGAGCCAGAGAGAGGAGCAGGCTCCCTGCGGAGCAAGGAGCCCAATGCAGGACTCGATCCCAAGACGCTGGGATCATGACCCAAGCCAAAGGCAGTTGCTCAACCAACTGAGCCACTCAGGCGTCCCACTGGAAAAAATTCTATGTTTAATAGGAATCTGATTACTAAAAGAAATTAGAATATAAAAAAAGGGAATACTCTCAAAATATTAACAATTGGTTATTTCTAGGTGGTGGAATATTACATAATTACTTCTGTTTTCTTTATATATTTATGAAATTTTCTTGAAAAAAGTTTTTCTATTTATTAGGGAGAGAGAAAGAGAGAGACAGAGGGTGCACAAGCAGGGGGGAGGGGCAGAGGGAGAAGCAGGCTCCCTGCCAGACTCTAAGCTCCTGACACCAGCTGAAGGCAGATACTTAACCTACTGAGCCACCCAACCACCCCAATATATAGTTATGAATTTTTCAAAAATTCTACTCTTATTTATAATCTGAAAAAGTATTTTTAAAAATAAAAGAATGATCTGCACATATTAAGCACTCAATAAATAGTAGTTGAATAAAAGATCATGAATACCTGAAAGACTAAGTGAAAAATTAAAATTTTCTTAACTTTACATTTTCCCTAAACTATGTCCTGCCCACATCCTCATTCCAGCACTTCCTCATAGGAGGGAAAAGGATATGAAATAAATTAGGAATACATAAAAATTGAAAGAAAGCAAATAAATTTTCATGTTACATTGGGGTTGGACTTTGCCATTTCTTTCAAATTTATACTAATCATTTTTGAGATTTTTTTGTAAGACTGTTTTCAACCTAGAAAATAATAAATATAATATTTCTCCCCCTTTTGACTTAAACATGATTGTTTTGATGCACCTGGTTAGACTCTTGACTCCACCCCCCCCCTCACCTTTCTTGGCTATAATTCTGACTCATTTATTTAATAAATATTTATTGAGAGCCTGTAACTTATCTGGTTGTGTTCATGTTTCCTCTGTACCTTCTTCCATCTTTTCTACCTCTTGGGAAGTAACTAAGATTTTTAGTAAAAGCTACATTTATACCTCTTTCTTTATTTCACTTGGGACTTTCAGAGATGTAAAGTAGCTTCCATTGTTTTTCCAGTGCTGAATTAACAGAGTTTTAAAATTCTTTCAGCTAATTAGAGCTCATTAGATTGTGCAGAACACAGTACAAAGTACAAAGAAAGCCTAGAATTTTCACAAATCTGTTCTTAAGTTAAAAAATAAAGCTGGTGCAAATGAAAGTGTTAGATTAATGGTTCCAAAGATGAAAACCTTTTAGGTATCTGAGTGGTTCCGGCCAAACATCTATTTGCTCTCCAGGACTGAACTTATTCAATAGCTTAGATCTTTCTCCATGTTGTCCTTCTTTTGATTCTGTACAGGGTCTTTGGTAAGAGAATAAAGAAAAGATTAGAAGATGAATTGTTAGGAATCATGAAGAGCTGAGAGTAGAGAATTCTGATGTGGTTTGATCCCCAGACTAAAGATTGTTTTCTTACTCTCTTGTCCTTAAATTAAGCCTGGTGCACTGACATGTCCAAACTTTTGATAATATGTGTTTATAAAAACCCAGAGACCACCAACTCATTTTATTATTATATTCAACAGATACTAAAAAGATTTCTTTAGAAGCAGAGTCATATGCCCAGATTTATAAATAAGGCTGTTGATTACAATGTTAATTTTAATACAGAAAAATATGAAATGGTTATATAAATCATGTTACATCAACACACTGGGATGTTTTACAATCATGATAAATTAAGTTGCAAATTGGATCAAGATGGCAGACCAAACACACATACCTCTCCTTCCTCAGGCTTCCAAAATCTAGAAAGGAGATTAGAGATTTGTGTGAATTAATTTGAGATTAATTTTATCACAGTCCTGAAAAACAGGAAGAAAGCCATGAAAGACAGAAAAACAGAAAGCTGGTGAGATCTAACTGATAAATAAATGTGTATAATCTTCGTAGACTTGTCAAAAATCCCTGATACTGCTGTGCCTCAGTAAACTCTAAGAGATACCTGAGCCCGAGAGTGATGGTTTCCCCAGATCTTTGGAAATAAGATTACCCTTTGACTGTTAAAAAAAATTCCTACCCAATGAAAGAGTATCAAACTATGGGATGAAACTAAGAGCTTATCTGAATATTTGTGCCTGAAGAGTTTTGAAAACACTGAAATTTATAATTAGGGCAGTTTGGATGTATTTTTAGAGAAAAAATAATAGCAGCTCCCATCATATTTCATCGTTAGAAAGTTACAGAGAGTGTGTTATACAGAGTATCTAACTAGAGAGCGATAGTCACCATCAACCAAAGAAAAGAAAGAACCAGTGGGTCAGACATTTGCTATGTTTATCCAGCACTCTTCAGAGAAAAGATGGGGGCTATAGGAAGGGAGTAGCTTATTAGGTTTCACAGAATCTCCTGCATCTAAAATTTTTCAAGACCTTCCACTTTTCTCTCACAGAGCAACATTCTGATGATTTTGGCTTCTCAGACATTCTAGTACTGTGAGGACTATGACCATCATGGCTGACAAAAATCTTTTCTTCCCGCTTTCTTTTCTTCCTTTCTCCCTTCCTTTTCTTCCTTCCCCCTTCCTTTTTAAAAGTAGCTTTATTAAGATATAAATCACATTTCATTTGGTTCATCCATTTAAAGTATACAATTCAAAAAATTTTAGTATATTTACAGATTTGTACAGTCTTCACCACAATCTGATTTTAGAACATTTCCATCATCGTAAAAAGAAACTTGGTGCTCATTTACAGTCACTCCTTATTCCCACCCCCGGTTCTAGGCAACCACTAACCTACTTTCTGTCTCTATAGATTTGCCTTTTCTGAATGTTTTGTACAGATGGAATCATACCATATGTGTTCTTTTGTGTCTGGCTTCTTCTACTGAGCATAATGTTTTTGAAGTTCATCCATGTTTTAGTATGTATTAGTACTTTGTTCCTTTTTATTGCCAAATAGTATTCCACTGCATGGTTATACCACATTTTCTTTATCTGTTTGTCAGTTCATGGACATTGGAGTTATTTCAACTTTCTGGCCATTGTGAACAATATTGCTGTAAATATTTATGTACATGTTTTTATGTGCGCATATACTTTCATTTTTCTTGGGTAGATACTTCAGAGTAGTATTGTTCGGTCATATGGTAACTGTAACT
The DNA here is from genome assembly GCA_028533885.1 of Nasua narica. NCBI lineage: Eukaryota > Metazoa > Chordata > Mammalia > Carnivora > Procyonidae > Nasua > Nasua narica. Next base: position 46,948,782 of record CM052813.1, on the reverse strand, counting down.
TTGTTAGAAGCTGCCAAACTATTTTCCAAAATAGTCACCTCCTTTCTTCTTTTACACTTTATTTTTCATCCTGAATTATTTTAAAGTAAATTATAAGTCTCAAGATATATCACTTAGCCAAAAAAGCATCCCACCTAAAAATTGTCAGTAATTTCTTATCACTAATTCAGATTTCAACCATCGTCCTTCCATAGACACAAATATATTTGAGTGATTGGAAAGTAACATCTGCCTTTGTAAGTCAGTGAAGTGGCTTTCTGGTTTACAGACAGCCTCCTATGAATCTTGTTGGTATGAGTGAGCTTCCCTGATTTTGTTGCTGAATAAGTTGACTAGCTGCTGGTTTGAGTCTTAGGAAGCCTGGCTTTAAAAGATGAGGTGAGCCAGGTTAGAGGAGGAGGAGATGTAGGGGGTGTTCAGGAGCACATGGTAATTTGGGTAGGAAAGAAAGAGTCCTAAGAAGACGTGACCTTTGGAAAAAATAACTCCCCAGGGAAGAACTTGAGTCCACATTGAGGGGATCAAGGAGAGAGTAGAGGGGGTTTGGTAACTCTTATAACACCTGAGATGGGGGGCCGCAGGAGTAGGGCAAACTCAGCACAGAAGCGGAGACCAGATACATGGAGCTGATAAGGATAAGAGAGAAGAGTGGAACTGAGATCATAAACTCAGGAAAAGAGAAAAGAGAAAATTCTAAAAAAAAAAAAAAGAAAGAAAGAAAATGAGCTGAGCCATTCTGATCTTCTCCTGTAAGTTTGGAGTGGGGACACTGAGAGGGTAAGTGTGTCAACTTTGGGGTGCTGAATAGTGAAATAAACTTAGGGAGTGAAGCTACCATATCAGGCTATGAGTAAGAAGACAGAGAAGAGGAAGCCAGGGGAGCGTGAAGCGATGGAAGCAGATGCACTGAGAGAAGCTGAGATAACACCAGACCTTGAGGGAAAGGATAACCTAAGTCTCCGATGGTTCTCTGTTTCCCAGTCATAAAATTAAGAGAGGAGGAGCTTTTCCCCTCCTCCTGATTTCTGTAATGAGGCATTTTTCTTAATACCATCTTCGCCTCTCTCCTCACCCGGGAGGTGAGTTACTTATCTATCTGGTAAGTTTGGGAAGAATAACTGAGGATGCACGGCTTGTTCTTCTTCCTAGAAGCAAGCTGCCCCTGAGGAACAAGGACTCAGCTCTGACCCTTCTCATGGGAAGCATGTTCTGCTGGTTTGGCAAGCTCGAAATGAGGTAGTGCTCTAGTCTGATGTTTCTATCCCTGCCTCGTTCTCCACATTCAAATGTTGAAACCTAATTCTGAATGCAGTAGTAGGAGGAGGAGGTGGGAAATTTGGTAAGTGATTAAAACATTTCACCCAAATTTTAGGCTTTCCCCTTAAGAAAAGTCCCTTGCCATTCCTGTGGTGGATTATGCTTTCCCTTTCTCATGGTAGACCAAATGCACTCTTTCTGTTTCACAAAGACAATGGGTACTTAACTATGTGCTGGGTACTGCAATAGGTGTGAGGTCTCATCTCCCAGAGGCCATTGGGTGGAGTGGAAGAAATTCTGGCCTAGGAATCAGAAAATGTGGATTCTTGTCCTGATTCTGCTATCCATTGACCAGGTTACCTTGGCCCAGTCACTTGGTATTTTACCCTATTTTGTCTCAGTGCCTTATTTGGGTGTTTGACTCTAATGATGGAGAGGGACATTTGTCCTCCAGACAGTGGTCTTCTGTGCTTTCAATACTTTCTTTCTAAAAACCAGTTTTTATTGCTAACTCCTTATGTGCCAAACACAAATACTTATAATTCTGGCATAGCACTTACCATAGTGTATGATAATTTCTCTCTTTACATACTGTATGCACACAGTATGTACAGTGTACATACTGTGAATTTCTCAAATGCAGGGAGGCTTCATTCATTTGTAAGGTCTAGCACCTGGCATGCTGTCTGGCCCAGAGTAAGTAAGCAGTTGAAACATGTTTGGTGAAAGAATAAATTGGTCTTGGGATGCCTGGTCAGTCAGTTCAGTGTCTGCCTTCAGCTCAGATCATGATCCCAGGGTCCTGGGATCGGGTTTCAAGTCCTGTATTGGGTTCCTTGCTGAGTGGGGAGCCTACTTCTCCCTCTGCCTGCTGCTCTAGCCCCTCTCTTTCACAAATAAATAAATAAAATCTTAAAAAAAAAGAGAATAAATGGGTCTCACTGGTAAATGGGATCATAGCAAACTACTGCTAGTGCCCTAGCCGATGTTCTGGGCACTGACCTCCCCACTCAGACTGCTTGCTAAAGACACCTGTGATTCTGAGGTCTTCTGGTCTAGGGAGAATACTGACCTCAAAGTCAGGGAAAGATGGAAGTGCCCTCAGTCAAGGGTACATAGGGGAGTTGGGTAAACCCCAACTTTGCCCAACTTGAAAGATTGTTGTGATAATCAAAATGAAAAACCCCAGCTTCTTCAGTCCCTGGTTGGATAACTGAGGTCTCTGTACTGTCTCTTAGTCTCCCAAGGGATAGAGCTCCAGTTTTCCCCAGTGGCAATTGGCTTGATTCCACATGTTTTAATGGCTTCTTTCCTCTCCCTTTCTCACTTCTCCACTCTGCCTGTGCTTCTAGGGTCACCTCTGATATAAACCACATGCACTTAACTCCCTGCCTCAGGGTTTGCTTCTAGGAGAACCTATTTTTTGCCCAATTTCAAAGATTGTTTTGATAATCAAATGAAAAACACATGTAAAAGGTGTAGTATCAAAATATAAGTGGTGTTACTACTGGAATGAGTTGTGCTCAAGAGGAATTATCATAGGTTGAATAATGGCCTCCAAAGATACCCAGTTCCTGAACCTGTGAATGTTCTCTTAAATGGAAAAAGGGTTTTACAGATGTGATTAATTCTGGATTGTGAGATGGGGAGTTTATCATGGATTAACCTGGTGGGCTCTAAATGTAATCACAAAAGTTGTTGTAAGAAGGAGGCAGGGGCACCTGGGTGGCTCAGTTAGGTAAGTGTCTGCCTTTAGCTCAGGGTCCTCGGATTGAGAAGCTGGCTTCTGCTGAGTGGAGAGCCTGCTTCTCCCTCTCCCTTTGCCCCTCCCCCCTGCTTGCACTCTCTCCCTCTCTCTCTCTCAAATAAATAAATAAAATCTTTAAAAAAAGAGAGAGAAGGAGGCAGAGGGAGCTATGACAGAATAAGGCAATGTAACCACTGGGGTAGATGCTACACTACTGGCTTTGAAGTTGGTAGAAGGGACCAAGAACCAAATAGTTCAAAGAATGAAGCTTTAGAAACTCAAGAAGGCAAGAAGATGGATTTTTCCCTAAGAGCACTGCCTCACCGACACCTAGGTTTTGGACCAGTGATTTTTGACTTTTGACCTCCGTAACTATCAGGGAATAAATATGTGCCATTTTAAACCAGAACAAACAGCCCTAAAATTTTTATGGAACCACAAAAGACCTCAAATAGCCAAAGCAATCTTGAAAAAGAAAAACAAAACTGGAGGTATCAGAATTCCATATTTCACGTTATATTACAAAGAAGCAATAGTTAAAACAGTATGGTATTGGGATAAAAATAGGTCAGTGGAATAGAACGGAAAACCTAGAAATAAACCCACAATTATATGGTTAATTAATCTTGGGCAAAGGAAGAATGAATACACAATGGAAAAAAGAGAGTCTCTTCAACAAATCCTGCTAGGAAAACTGGACAGCCACATGCAAAAGAATGAAACTGGATCACTTTTGTGTGCCTGGGTGGCTCAGTAGGTTAAGTGTCTGCCTTTGGCTCAGGTGATGGTCCTACGGTCCTGGGATCAAGTCCCACATCAGGCTCCCTGCTTGGCAGGGAGTCTGCTTCTCCCTCTACTCCTCCCCCCTGCTTGTGCTCTCTTTCTCTCCTGCTCTCTTTCACATTCTCTCCCTCCCTCAAATAAATTAAAAAACCTTAAAATTTGTTTTAAAAAACTGGATCACTTCCTTACACCATATATAAAAATAAACTCAAAATGGATTAAAGACCTAAATGTGAGACCTGAAACCATAAAAAAATCCTAGAAGAGAGCACAAGCAGTACACTTTCTGACATGAACGTAGCAACATTTTTCTAGTTATGTCTCCTGAGGCAAGAGAAACAAAAACAAAAACTCTCGGGACTACATCAAAATAAAAAGTTTCTGCACAGTGAAGGAAGCAATCAACAAAACCCAAAGGTAACCTGCTAAATGGGAGAAGATATTTGCAGATGACACATCTGATAAAGGGTTAGTAGCCAAACTATATAAAGAATTGGTGCAACTCAACACCCAAAAAACAATTAATCCAGTTAAAAAATGGGCAGAAGACATGAATAGACATTTCTCTGAAGAAGACATTAAGATGGCCAAAAGACACAAGAAAAGATGCTCAACATCACTCATCATCAGGGAAATGCAAATCAAAACTACAATGAGATATCACCTAATACCTGTCAGAATGGCTAAAATCAACACACAAGAAACAAGTATTGGCAAGGATGTGGAGAAAGGAGGAATGAGAATTGGTGCAGCCATTCTGAAAATAGTCCTTTTGAGTTTCCTCAAAAAGTTAAAAATAGAACTATCCTACAATCCTGTAATCACACCAGTGGGTATTTATCCCCCAAATACAAAAACACCAATTCAAAGGTATATATGTCCCCCTATGTTTATTGCAGCATTATTTACAATAACTAAGATATGGAAGCATCCCAAGTGTCTATTGATAGATGAATGGATAAAGAAGAGGTGAGATAGATAGATAGATAGATAGATAGATAGATAGATAGATATTATTCAGCCATGAAAAAGAATGAAACCTTTCCATTTGCAACAACATGGATAGTGCTTGAGACTGTAATGCTAAGCAAAATAAGTCAGTCAGAGACAGACAAATACCATATGATCTCACTCATATGTGGAATTTAAGAACAAAACAAACAAGCAAAGGAAAAAGAGAGAGGGAGAAAAAGTCAAACCAAGGAACAGACTCCTACCTATAGAGAACAAACTAATGGTTACCAGAGGGGAGATGTGTGGGAGGATGGGTGAAATAGGGGATGAAGATTAAAGAGTGCACTTATCATGATGAAAAAAATATTAAAAAAAAAGAAAAAAATGTATGCTATTTTAAGTCACCAAGGGCATGGCAATTTGTTACAGCAGCTATAAGAAACTAATAATAGGAGGATTCTGCTTCTTGCCCCTAACCCATCCCAGCAGGTGGCAGTGGGGGTGAAGGAGTAGCAGTGATTCCCACTGGACTCCAAAGAATCCTGCTCACTCCTCAACCTCCTGCCCTCAAATAAAGTAAGACCAATTTGTGCTGTCTTCACCCTCTTGGAAGCTAGTCTTTAACCACAGAGTTGTGAGGAATTTCTACTGTGTTTCAAGGACAACAGAAAGAAAGAGTCAGGATTTTTAGGGGCTAATGGCAGTAAATCAACAAGCACTAAAATGAAATCATAAATATGCATTGAGAAAGCTGAGTAGAGAAACTCTGAAGGCTAGCCCCAGTTTCCTGCTGTTATTAAAATTAACTTTAACTATCAACTGTGTTCCTTATAATGTCAGTACTTATATCCCAAAACCAACAGTAGGATCGTTATTGTGGTTGTGGGCCAGGTATTTTCCTCTCATTTTCAGCTCAAACCACGTAGAGATTTCCTATGAAATGCACTTGTATGACTACCCTTTTCTTTTAGTTTCAGTGTACAATAAATGGAGAAATACTGCTTTGTCTTTCTTAGTGTCTGAAGTTGGGCATTTTCAGGAATTTAATGACATTTTGAGATAATGGGGAAATTTGAATATGGATTGATAACAAAGATTTCTTATTAATATTGTTAGGTGTGATAGGCATTATGGCTATGTATTAAAATATCTGTAGTTTTTAAAACTATATATAGAATGAAATGATATGATAGAAAGGAAGAAAGGGAAAAAGGGGAGAGGAGGAGAAAGGGAGGTAGGCAGAAGAGAATCAAGAAGAGAGAAAGGAAGAAAGGAAAGAAGGAAGAGACAAATGAATTGAATATGGCAAACTCTTGATAGTTATTAAATTTAGGTGATAAGTATATGAATGTTCATTGAATTATTGTCCATGTTTAAAAATATTTTATAAGATGTGCTGGAAAAAATTAAATGGCTGAAAAGAGTCTTTAAAAGTATTTCAGTGGGAAATAGCTTCAGAAAAATGATTGCAAGCATAGGCTCTAAAGTTAACTGGATTCCAATCTGGGCTTCTGTATTTTCTAGCTGTGAATTTGGGCACATTACTCAACCTCTCTATTCTGAGTTTCCTTTTAGGTAAAATGGATATACTAATAGTATCCACTTCAAAGGATTGTTGAAAATAATCAACGTGGTAATACTCCTGAAACACTGAGAATAACATCTATCACGGAGTACTATAAATATTTATTATTATTTTTGATATTGTCTATTGCACTAGCAACAGTTCTCAGCTGGGGGAAATTTTGACCCCCAAGAGATATATGGAAATATCTAGAGGCATTTTCAGTTGTCACAACAGGCAGTGCTACTGGCATCTCATGGGTAGAGGTCAGAGAAGCTATGAAATACCCTATGCCATATAGGACAGTCCCCCCACAAGAAAGAGTTACCTGGACAGAATGTCAATAGTGCCAAAGTTGAAAAACCTGCACTGGTAGTATAAGGACATTGTAAAAATGTTAGAAAATATAGATAAGCGAAATAAGGAATAACAGTGTTTCATAATTTTACCATACAGAAATAATCAGTATCCCAAACTGGAAATTTATAAAAAGAAAATGATGTCTTCCTCAAAATTAGGATGCATAATAAAGAAAAAGCCCCTTTATCTCACTGCTTCCAGGGATGAACCTCCTCCTTTCTTCAAAGCCATCACCATTTTACAGAAAGTTGTCAAACCTCTTCAGACCTCCAGTAAATGTACCATTTGGCATTTGTCTTGGCTACTATCTTCTATTGGAATGAAGCTGAATGAAAAGCAAGAAAACTAAAGTCATTGATGATCCACCTCAGAAATCTTGTGGGAACCTACTGTGACACCACTTTTTGGGGAAAAATTTGGCAGATTATATCGAAAACTTTTTAAAAGTCCAAGTCTTTGATTTGGCAATTCCATTTATAAGAATTTATCCTAAAGAAATAATCAGACAAGTGTGCCCTTTGTAAAACTAACTGGTCATTGTTCTGTTTTTTTTTTAAATGTGAACAATTGGAAGGACCTAAATTGGAAACAACAAAGAAAGATTGCTGGTTATATCCTGGTGTGCCTCTGCGGTAAAATATCATGCAGTTGTTAGAAAAGACAATGTTCATCTCTGTGTACTTATATGGAGAGATGTCCATAATGTATTTGGTGAAAAATAACCAGAGGGAAGGTCTAGAAGAGCTGATGCATTAATGGATATCATTTAAAGGATGTGGATGAACGCCAGTAGAAGTTGCTGGAAGGGGCTGGAACTCTCTGGAAGAAGAGTCAGAAGACCTGCTGGGCCCTCAGTCTCCTGGCATTCTGTAGAGAAGTGTGCTTGTGCCAGGGTGCAGCTAGATGCACTTGTGAACTGTGCTGTAGCAGAGGGACCTCACCCTGTTACTCTCCTTTTTAATGGACCAAAGGGAGAGTCTTTGTCACTGGGTGACAAATACTTTGCATTCAGATGCAGAATAGTCTATGCTTTGGGGCAGCTCTTTATAGAGCTCTGTGAAACACCTGGAGTCTTTGGGGCTGCTGGTCCTGGGGGAAGTTGGTTTGGGCACAGCACCTCCTGCTGCAGGGAGTATCTGTAATATCCTGGGTAGCTCACTGCCAGCAGCAGGAAAGAGTCCTGAGGATCCGCAGGTCTGTCTTCTGCTCTCACTCATCTAAGTGGTTGGCTTTTTTAGTCTTAAAGTGGGGGATTATACCAGATGATCTGTAAGGACACTTTGAGCTCTTAGTATTTTAAGATCCTAGCATTTTAATCACTGTCAATGGTAATTTCTGTTGTTACAAATGACTTGTAATTTTCCCTAGTGTATCATTAGCTATGCTGGTGAGGTTCACTTGCAATAATATTATGGGTCCACTGGGGAGCCTCATCTCAGTATTAGACAACACTTTCCCATTCTTCTCCCACCTCTTTTTCTTCCTACGTTTCCTCTCTGCCTCTCAGGAGGTTTATATGGCTTAATTAATTCAGATCAGCCAAGTGCTTTTGAGACTCTGAGAGTAAAGTCAATGTCTCACTATGAGTAATAGCCCAGTGGGAGCTCAAATCACTCACAGCATTATTAGCAGAAGATGTTAATCTTGCTGCTCATGTAACTTGAAGCCTATTAGTTCTATTGTGCAACATTTCCTCCTTGAAGTAAAAGGCAGCCCAGGAGAACTCACCTGAGCTCCTAAATCTTTTGTATAAATACTCCAGGGATTTGAAGATGCGCTTGAGGCTGAGTGAGGGTGTCGGGGGAGGGGGGGGAGAATGACATTCCTTACGGGGATAAAGTGAAGTTTTTTGGAGGATTCATACTCTAGTTGGAGGAACTTTTTTTTTTTTTTTTTGGTCAGACTTTCTGTAAGCCTTGGGGAAAATGCTTTTCTCTTATTTCTCTTTCCAATCTTATACCAGATGGTGAGAGTAAGTCACTTAGGCCCCGTAGGGTAAGGAAATTTAACTATCACTGGCTCCAACCATCCCAAGAGCACACCCACCAAGAAGGGCTTAAGGAAGCTTATCGTCATAGGTTTGGGGAACCTGCTCTGCTATTCAGGAACTCTGTGGTCTTGGGCAGGTTGCAGACTTCACACCTTTTTTTCCATCAGTAAATGGGGATAATAATATCTAATTCCCAGGTATCATGAGGAGTAGGTGTGATATTAATCAATATACGTGAAGCTCTTAGGAGAGTGCTAGCCCGTAGCAGCCCCTTTGCCAACATCTGCTATGACAGGTGTAAATACATCACACAGACTGGCAGTGGAGATAACTCATTGTTTATTGAGTGCTTTTGATGAACCAGGCTCTGTACTTAAGCATTTTACATATATTATCTCATTCAATCCTTCCAACAACCCTGTGAGGTAGCAGTATTTTGTTCCCATTTTAGAGAAGAGGAAACTGAGGCATGAAGAGATTAAGTAACTTGTACAAGGTCATACAGTGAAAAAGTTTGATACCAGGGCCCGAGCTCTTAATTTATTAGGTTATATGGTACTTGCCTTTCCCTTCTCCTCTATAACTTCCCGTAGGTCTTAGAATTAACTTCCTCCAATTATAAATCAGAGACGAAGGAGTATTTGTAGATGACCTAAAGAAAAAGTCCACACTGCCAAATTCTTGGTATCTTGGGAGATTCAAAATAGAGAGGCTGCAAGATGCCTCAATTCATCACTCTCTGCCCCCTCTGCCCCCTTCCCTCTCTGACTGACAGTTCCCATTTGAACACTAAAATCGAGGGCTTGGCAGTACTATTCGTGTCAGAGAACTAATTCAAGTGGTTCTGATTTAATTTTTATCAGAGTCTATTCTGAAAAGCCTGGGATACCTTGTGCTCCAGAAATTAACTTCTGGTAGCTATGATGAAAAGAATAGGAATGATAAAGTGAAGCCAGTCAAGGGAAGTGCAGGGATTACTGGAATCCCTCAGTTTGTGGGAGGTGTCATTCTTATTTTTACCCCATAAAATTTTAGTGATTCCAAAAGCACAGAGAAATATAATAAGAAAATGTGCATCGATCATGGTTCTGCTACTATGCTGAGAAAGCTCTGTGGCATGGAGATTTCTTTGCCTCCATCCCTTCAACAGTTCTGATACATAGTTGGGATCTTTATAATAAACATATATATTTCCCTGTTTTTCATCTAATAATATAACACAAACATTGCCTTGTAAATTATTTGCAAGTATACAAATGTAAATTTCAATGCCTGCATAATTTTGTATCATGTGCAATTTCTATTTTAAAGAAGAATAAAGTAAGCCCTATGTTAACTACCAGTCAGTTTAGAAATAGAGCATTGCCAATATTTTAGATGCTCTCTTTGTGCTCCTCCCTGATTGGATTCCCCATTCCTCCTGAAGAGTAACCACTGTTTTTGAGAAAATTAATCTCTTACTTCACCACCTGTGGTGGGCCATTGTGTTTGTGGCCCCCCAATGAACTATGGCTTCCTTTATTCTGTGCTGTGTAGTCACTTCCCACATTGATTGCTGAGTCTGTCCATATGACTTGGTTTGGCCAATGGGACAGTAATAAGCATTATGCAAACATTGGGATAGGTTCTTTTGGAATATTCCTTCTTAGGACTCTGAAACCACCATGCTATGAGAAAACTCAAACCAACAGAGGTGCTACACTCATGTGCCCCCCACCCCCTGCCCAGGAATCAAGCTGTCCCAGATGGCCCCCAGATATGAGTCACCCCAGGTGGGGCTCCAGACAAAATGGAGCAGATGTGAGCCATTTCTGGTGTGCTTGGTATAAATCCCTGATCCACAGGATCATGAGCAAATAGAATCATTGGTGTTTTAAGTCACCAAGTTTTTGCATGGTTTATTATGGCAGCAATAAATAACTGAAATACAACCTATGTGTGTATTCCTGAACAATGTATTCTTTAGTTTTACCTATTTTGGAACTCTCTGTAAAATAGTAACATACTAGATAGTTTCTTGGGTGACTTGTTTCTTTTGTTAAATATCCTGTTTGACAGACACCTTCTGTTGTTTTGTGTGGTTGAGGTTCATTCATTTTCTTTGATGAGGAGTGCACCACAATTATTTATTCATTCTACTGCTCATTTGGGCTATTTTGAGTTGGGGCTTAATAGAAACCAAGTTACTGGGGACATTCTTGGACACATCTCCTGGAGTCCACGTGCAAGTGTTTCCTTAGGATATATTCTTAGGGGCAGAATTGCTGGGTTGAAGGATAGGTGCCTGGTCAACTTTATTAGGCATTGTCAGACTGTTTCCCAAAGTGGTCTCTTATATCTCCTATCATCAGTGAGAGTTCCGATTCTTCTTCATCCTTGTCAATATTTGGTATCATAAGGATTACACATATTTTTTTTATCTGATGGGTGTGTTTGATATCACGTTGTGGTTTTAGTGAATTTTCCCAATGATTAATGAGCCCCTTTTTATATTTATTGGACATTTGGATATCCTCTTTTCTAAAGTGATAGCCTAAGTATTTTGCTCATTTCTCTGTTCAGTTTTTTTTTTCTTATTAGCTGTTTTTTATAGACTTTGGATATAGGTTGCTTAATGATTATTTGTGTTACAAACACTTCCTACTATTTTCACTGTCTTATATAATGTCTTTTGGGACACTTAATTTTAATGTCAACATATTTGTCAGTATTTTATTTTATGGTTAGTACTTTTTGTCTTGTTGAAGAAATTCTTTTCTATCCCCAAATCATGAGATATTCTCCTACATATTTTTTCAAATCATTCTTTTAAGTGACTTCAACATTTAGGGTCTTAATATACCTGGAATTTATTTTGTATATGGTAAGAATAGGGATTCAATGTCACTTTTTTTCCCCCATGGATACTAAATTATCCAGCACCACTTATTGTAAAGCTTATGCTTTCTCCACCATAATACCACTATTATCATACATCAATTATCCATATATAAGTGGGTCTGTTTCTGGGCACTCGGTTAATTCCCCTGGTGACATTGCCTATTCTTGCTTGATAACTTGGTATCTGGTGGAGCAAATTCTTTCACCTCAATCTTCTTCAAGAGTGTTTTGGCCATTCTTTGCATTTCTACATTAATTGAGCACCGGTTTATCAAGTCCTTCAAAAATACATATAGAATTTTTAATCAGAACTGCATTAAATCTATTGATCAACTTGAGATATTTACATATTTATAATATAGGCTTTCAATACATGAACATTCAATATCTCTCCATTTATTTAGATACACTTACTGTGTTTTAATTAAGTTTGTATAGTTTTTTTCTATTAAAGTCTCACATATTTTTGCTAGGTACTTTAAAATCCTATTGTAAATGATATATTTTTTCTGTTTCTTTGAATGTATCAAAACACAATTGGGGGCACCTGGGTGGCTCAGTCGTTAAGCGTCGGCCTTTGGTTCAGGTCATGATCCCAGGGTCCTGGGATCGAGCCCTGCATCGGGCTCCCTGCTCCACAGGAAGCCTGCTTCTCCCTCTCTCCCTCCTCCTGCTTGTGTACCCTCTCTCACTGTGTCTCTCTCTGTCAAATAAATAAATAAAATCTTTAAAAAAAAAAACACAATTGATTTCTATGAACTGATTTTGTATCCAAAGTTTGCTAACATCTCTATTAGTTAAAAAAATTTATAGAGTTGTTTGAATTTCTATGGCATAGTTATGTCATGTATTATAAGTAATGACAATTTTGTTTTTCTTTGCCCAGTACTTAAAAAAAATCTTTATAATAATAGCAGCATTTATTGAGGACTTTCTAGATGCCAGTGTCTTTTCCCAATACTTGTAATTTTGATTTCTTTTCCTGGCTTTTCTGCACTAGCTAGAACCTTCAGTATAATGTCAAATAGCTGTTATAATTGCTGGCATTCTTGTCCTCTTGTTCCCATCTCAAAAGGAATAGAATTCATGGTTCGCATGTAACAACATTTGCTATAGTTTTTTTCTTTTGCAAGTCAACTTGTCAGATCAACAGAATATCCTCTTATTCTTTTTTTGCAAACAACATATTTTTAATAAATCAAATGATGTTGAATTTTCTCAAATGCTTTTTTGTGCATCTATTGAAATGATCACATGATTTTCCCCCACTTTATTAATGTGATGTTATTTTAATTGATTTTATTTTTTTTTAAAGATTTTATTTATTTGAGAGAGAGTGAGAGAGCACAAGCTGTGGGAGTGGCAGGTAGAGGGAGAGGGAGAAGCAGGCTCTCCCCTGAGCAGGGACCCTGACTTGGGGCTTGATTCCAGGACTCTGGGATCATGACCTGAGCCAAAGGCAGACATTTAACTGACGTGAGCCACCCAGGTGCCCCTATTTTAATTGATTTTCTAGTGACAAATCAATTTCATATTCTTGGATTAAATCTAACCTACTGGATTTAGTTTGCTAATGTTTTATTTAAAGAGCTTGCATGCATGTCCATGAGTGATATTAACCAGGAATTTCTTTGTTGGATTGTTCTTCTCAGGCTTCAGAACTATGGTTATGTAAGCCTTATACATTCTGAAAATTTGGGTATGATGGTATTACTAGTTTTCCCAGAAGTTCAGTAAAACTTGCCAATAAAGCTAATAGGGATTTAATTTCTTCAGAGTTATAGGACATGTTCTAGCTCTTCTTAAGTTAGTTTGGTAAGTCATATTTTTCAAGGACTTGTCCATTTCTTTTTTTTTATTTTAAGATATTTATTTGAGAGAGAGAGAGAGAGAGAACAAACGGGGGGAGGGTCAGAGGGAGAGGGAGAAGGAAACTCCTTGCTGAGCAGAGAACCAGATGCAGGGCTTGATCCCAGGACCCTGAGATCATGAACTGAGCCCAAGGCAGATGCTTAACCAACTAAATGAGCCACCCAGGGGCCCCAAGGAGTTGTCTGTTTCATACAAAGTTTCAAATTTACTGGCATGATATAGTTAAAAATACATTCCTATTACCTTCCCAAGGTCCACAACATCATAATTATGTCCCCTTTTTCATTACTGATATTGCTCGTTTGTGTCTTCTCGTTTTTCATTTTAATCATCTTATCAAAGCTTATCAATGTTTTTAATCTTTTCTAAGAACCAATGTTTTTCTTGGCTCATCTTCTCCAGTACATAGTTTTCCTATCTCATTAATTTCTGTTGTTATCTTTCTGTTTTCCTTTTTTCTACCTTCTTAATTTTAGATGGACATCTGGGTTCGGACTACTTAGGTTCTGTAGTGCCTCAAACAAAGCAGTTGTGGATTTTTTTCTCAGATTCTTTTTAGGTTTGGGCCTGATTCGTCCCTTTTGTTTAGAAGGGCATACACCTTGTGCCCCTCTGCACCTAGTTGTGAAAAGAATTTGCATCTGGAGTCTCCTTCTGTATCTTCTGGCCACTGGCCAATCCTCTGATGCTACGTGTAAAGGTCTATCTGTCCATCTTCTTTGTACACAACTTTCTCACTTTTAGCTTGTCTTTTGCATTTCAGCAATTGATCAGGGTACACTTTGGTCAGAGTATTGCTAATCTGACCACTGTAGCAATGACTCCAGTGCCTGGTGAACTAGAGAAGAAGGGTTTGTGTGGGCATAATAGGTGTGATCTATGAAAGGAAAGATTGAGGAGCTCTCTGTTCATTTTTGGGTGATACTCATCCATAAGGATCATGTGAATCACCCACACCAAACATTTTTCCCCATCTTCTCACAGAACCACAGAATGATTATGGAGTCTTGCTCACCTTCATACTACACTTGCTGCCATGTGAACAAAAACTAATCTTAGGAATTTAAAAATTTTTGAAATATTACTCTTGAGAATATATATGTGGGGCTTGTGCCCCCTTCTTATGCCTGGGGCCTGGGTTACATGGCATTGTCACCTTTGTCTCAGCATAAGTTCCCAGCCAGAAGCCAGGGAAAAGTCACTGTCCTAGAAATCTACATCCAATTGGCATACTTTTTCAACCTGATGCTGTGGAAAAGGGTTTAGGAAAAGAAGGTCCAATCATCAGTCAATGTGATCAGACTTAAGATGAGCAGAGCTCTGTCCACGGAATTCCATTGTCCCTCAACCTCTCAGAGGTTTTCTGGAGCCTTGGATCTTACGGGAACAGTTTTTGAAGCAGGGCCTTCTTGTTCCAGAATCTGAGAGATCTTTCACAAAGACTTTCTCACATGTGCTATCCCCAATCCCTCCAATGTTCTGTGAATCTGGATACAAGACAGGGTAATTTAATAGGAGACACTTTGAAATAAGAAAGGAAAGTTGCCCTGCAAAAACTCTCAGAAGATTCAGATCGGTTCCATGAGGTTAGAGATTTAGTCACTTGTGTTAAAATTAGAAGCTTCAATAGAGAGGTTTGACATATTCCTTCACTGGCCTCAGCTTCACAAGCACACGAATAGTGTGATTTTCTCTATTCATCTCATGCGGTGCTCTGGGAATGGAGATATGTTTCAGGACCCACGGGTCCTAGGAACACCCATCAGCATTGGCAGATGCCACCTATACCAGCCATATGGCACTTGTTTTTCAAAACTGTTGCCTCAAATTGAAACTCAACAAATATTTCTTAAGGATCTACATTGTGCTTGGTTTTGGCCCAGCGGAAGTGAGCAGGACATGGTTCCTGCCCTTAGGAAAACCACAGTGTGTGTGAGGGGGGAGATGGAAACGTCAACAGATAATTACCACTGAATATGGAAAGTACTAGAAAGAGGTTAAGTACAGAGTACTTAGAAAAGAGTGACTGAGTGGGGGGGTCTCTTCTATGTGCTTCTGTAGGCCCACTTTCAGCCCTTCTTTGCCCCCATCTTTGCCCTTGGAGGTTGACCTGCATGAACTTTATCAATAGACTCCTTTGTCTTCCAGCTTCTGGTTGCATCGGTCCATTACAGGCAGCAGTAGATGACAAGGACTGGGGAAGGAGAATGAGTGAGGTTATTTATTCCCCTGGCTTCCTTATTACAGTGTGTGTGGTTTTGGGCCAGCTGCATCCCTCCAACAAGAGTCACAGCTCCACCCAAGGCCACCTTCTCCTCAGGACTCTCTTTTACCAGTTGCAACAAACACTCCTTCCTTAGCCTGTCATGCCTTTGGTGGTAACGGTCCTGTTCCTAACACCCAGGTACTGCCCTAGCCCTTTTATTTCCCTTATAAATTGCTCATCCCTGAGTAAATAGTCCTTTATTAAGTCTTCTTACTGGGTCCCTGGCTGATATTATATCTAATCTTGTTGGGATAGGACAGTATGGTGACCTAGCCAGGAGACCTCACAAAGGAGGTGATGTTGAGGCTAGGGTTTAAAAGCTTAATAGAATTTTGTCTAATGTTAAGTTAGTTTTAATTTCTCTCAATCAAAAGGCAGTAGTTAAGTTAATACATCCTGGGCACAGTCTCTCCATACTGTAAGTTTTATTCCTCATCAACGATTCTCCACTTTGTAAGAGGGACTCATACAAACAAACAAATAAATAATATTCCCCAAGAATAATGGTAGTTGTTCTTTTGGTGTTTGTTGTTTGAAACAGTTTTATAATTAGTAACACTTACCTTTAAAATGAATTGACATTTAATTAATCCCAGTAGCACCTATGTAAATTTAAAAATAGTGCACATATGTGTGAAATACTTTTTATTCAGTATGCAGATGATGCTTGGCTCATATATGGACTTGAGAACCACTTAAAAAATTTCTGTACCTTCTTTCTGAGGGGTCCATGGCCAAGCTCGGGAGCCATAGATCTAGGCACAGTCTCTGTAATATCCCTCTTCTCTGCTACCCCACACCTTCCTGTGCACAGGCATCAAAATCATCAAATGTTGGAGCTGGAAGGAGAACGTACAATTTACTGAATTCAATCACTCTATTTTACAGACAAGGAAATGAGTGTGAAATTAGTCTCAAGATTTCACATAGCTGGTTAGTGGCTGAGTCAACAGTAAAACTTGGGTCCCTTGCCTCCAGTCTAGAGCTTTTTCTGTTACTAAAAATTAAAAATTGTCATTCTCCTATGGTAACATTTTGTGCCAAAATTTTGATCTCTCTGTGTCCTCCAGATTGAGCAGATGGGAAACATTTCCTTTGTCTCCTCACCCTCCCACTCCCTGCTCATTCTAAGGCAGCAAGTCCTGAAATGGCACGGCATCTGCTTCTAGCCAGGACCAAGTCCTACAGCATGAGAACAGTGGGCATGACTAGGCTTAGCCCACTTCAGATAAGGGCAGGAGGCTGCCAGCCCCAAAGATCACAGGGATTTAAGTTAGCCATGGGCATAGTAGACAGGTGTGGGGCCTAAAAATGGAGGGAGCTGGTGAGGCCAGTTGGTTAGCCTGGAAAGCTCTTGAAAAGACCACAGGTAGACTTATATTAAGAGTCATCCTATGTCTGCGTGGCATTTCACAACTCAAGTGCACATGTTCATCCCCATGATTCTACTTGTGACCTATGAAGTACAAATATTGGGTTCCTGAGTCTT
>CM052813.1:46883865-46931120 GCA_028533885.1 Nasua narica | reverse complement strand
CTTCCTCAATTTCTTTCATGAGCACTTTGTAGTTTTCTGAGTACAGATTCTTTGCCTCTTTGGTTAGGTTTATTCCTAGGTATCTTATGGTTTTGGGTGCAATTGTAAATGGAATCAACTCCTTAATTTCTCTTTCTTCTGTCTTGCTGTTGGTGTATAGAAATGCAACTGATTTCTGTGCATTAATTTTATATCCTGACACTTGACTGAATTCCTGTATGAGTTCTAGCAGTCTTGGAGTGGAGTCTTTTGGGTTTTCCACATGAAGTATCATATCATCTGCAAAGAGTGAGAGTTTGACTTCTTCTTTGCCAATTTGGATGCCTTTTATTTCTTTTTGTTGTAGCCCATCATTTGACATCACAAACTTTTTCATATCCAGGACATCACTCCAATTATCCAGGTAGAGTACTCTGTTTGAACTTCGTGTACCTCATCTAGTGGAAAGGCAGTATTTTATGGGTATAGGTGTAGGTATTTAAAGGAAGAATTGTAGCATTTGAAGAATCTAAATGAAGCACAGATCCTTATCCTGTTACACACACACACACACACATGTGCACACGTGCGCACACACACACACAGAATTTGAATTCTCGGGGAATTTTGTTTCTCTCTCTGTTCTTTAGAAGAATAACCAGCTGTGTATGACAGAACAAGTATAGACTCTGCAGCCAGACAAACCAGCCCTGTGATTTCAGTTACCCCCTGAACTTAGCAAGTGACTTAACCTCTCCATATCCTCCATTTCCTCATTGGTAAAATGGGGATAATTAGAGCTACCTCACAGGATGGTTCCAAAGTTTAAATGTACAAAAGTAGATGGAACGGTTTCTGGTGCACAGTGGGAGTTGAGTCAATGGAGCTGTTATGACTGTTGTTAGGGGGACTGGCATACTCTTTGTTTCCTCACACTTTTGTCTTGGCCCACAGAATGGGCATTTTGCTGACAGAAATCCTGGGGAGGAGGCCCCTGCCTGTCTCTCCCCCCTCACTTTCCTCTTCCAGCAAGAATGACTTACCTGATTGAGGAGACTCTCTGAGGAAAAATTTCTGCTGACCTTGACCCCATCTCTGAAGCCTGCCTATCCTAAACCATGCACATTCTCTTTTTCTGCTTCAACTTTCCTTTTGGTAAACACACCTGGGTTAAGGTCTAGCCCCAGAGCAGAGTTTCTCAGCCCTACCTGCAAAATGGAATTACCTGGGGGCTTACAAGTATGTACTAGTGTCTGGTCCAACCTCAAGATTCTGAGGTGATCAATGTTGCTCAGGCATCAGGGGTTTTAAAAGCTCCCAGTAATTCTAACCTACAAGCTGGTTGGATATCACTGTTCTAGAGGCAGCCTAGAGATTTTTCCTCTCTTCGATTCTTTCCTGCAATCTGTGGGTGTTGGATGCTCTTTGACATGCTACACTGTAAGTCGGGGAAATACCTATTCTGCAGACCCAGCTGTCTCACATCAGACCCCCGCAACCACATGTGGAAGTATGTAGTAAGAAGTGCCGTCTTTGACCAGAAAGGTCAGCTTCAGCCCTAAATCCAGCTTTGCCAGTATTAAAGCTGACACTATTTTTGCCTTGCCTCTGTTCTGAATACCAGCATGGAGGAGGGTGTGATTAAATCAGCTCCCCCATTTTTCACACCACTTTTATTTTTTTTTTAATTTTTAAAAGATTTTCTTTACTTATTTGTCAGAGAGAGAGCAAGAGAGAGCACAAGCAGGGGGGTGGCAGGCAGAGGGAGAAGCAGGCTCCCCGCTGAGCATGGAGCCCAATGCAGGACTCGATCCCAGGACCTTGGGATCATGATCTGAGCCGGAGGCAGCTGCTTAATCGACTGAGCCATCCAGGCGTCCCACCACACCACTTTTAATAGTGGTGATATTAACTTATGTTCCAGGCCCATGAATGTCTGTTTCAGTCCACGATTTACTTTCTGCTCCATCTTCTCAACAGTTTCTACTGTAGCCTCTGGCATCTTCCCCCGGTTCTTCATAATTCAAGATTTCACTTTAAGGAAGAATTCCCTGGCTTATGGATAGACTAGTAATTGATATTCAGATAACAAAGATTTTTACTTGGCTTTGTCTGCAAGCCACTTGCCAGCAGAGCAAATTCAGAATCTGTGATGACATGATGAAAATACCTTTAACAAACCAAGCAGGTCATGATGTTGTTGTTGGGGGTGTAGCTTTGATATCCAAGTGAAATAAAAGACTGGGCCTTTTATCTAGTCCTGGAAACTTGAATCCCTGTTTGGTCAGGAATCCCTTTAGTGTCAGCTTAGCATCTTGTCCCTATTTATGAGCGAGAGACAGCAAGGGACTAGTCCTAGGATTTCCAAAGGACTCAACACATTTAATTGAAATGCCATTGTGTCCATACCATCCTCGACTCCTGAGTCTGACGCACGTATTGATACTTGGCTGGTCTCCCTGAATGATTTTCTTCCCAGCAAGGGTTACTGGCCCTTTGCCTACAGAAGCATCCTCAGTAGTCATAACTTAGCGTCTTCATCCACATCTCCCTTCGTGGGCCGCTGTGTGTTCACAAGATGAGCAGTGAGCTGGAACAGCACCTTGCTCCTAAGGGGAAGTTGTTGAAGGGAAGATGTTCTGGGGAAGGGTGCTGGCACAGTGTTGGTGGGGGCAATCATGATGGATGGCCTTTCAGCTCTGGGAGTGGGAAATCCTGCTTGGAAGTCTGTGGAATTATCCCCTAGGCCAGAGCATTAATCTTGGGGTCCCATTCTCTACCCTTTGGGGAGATAGTGTACCCAGGCATTCCCTGAATGACCCCACTACTGCCTCTGAGGCTATCTTATTGTTATGGGTTGAACTGTGTCCCTCAAAAAGATATGTTGAAGTCCTAACCCCCACTACCTCAGAATATGACCTTATTTGCAAATAAGATCTTTGTAGATGTAGTCAAGTTAAAATGAGGTCATTAGAGTAGGCCTTAATCCAGTATGACTGGTGTCTTTATAAAAAGGAGAAATTTGGACACAGAAAGACACACACACAGGGAGAATGCCATGTGAAGAAGAAGACACAGGTCATGGTAATGCAACTACAAGCCAAGAAACACCAAAGATTGACAGCAAACCATCAGAAGCTAGGAAAGGGGCATGGAACAGATTTTCCCTCCTGGCTTTCGGAAAGAAACAACCATGCTGATACCTTAATCTTGGACTTCTAGTCTCCGGAACTGTGAGGAAATAATTTTCTGTTGTTTAAGCCACCCTGTTGGTGGTACTTTGTTATAGTCCCCCCGCCTCCCCACCAAAAGCGAATACACTCGTGAAACAAACTATGAGGCTGGCGACCATCACTACCACACCTGTATCCCTGAGCTGTCGCTCCTGTGGTCCACACAGACAGAACTCATGTTGCTGGTACCCATCACTACTCCTGAAGTAGTTCAGGATCTCACTGCTGTAGCTGTTGCCATCTGCAAGAGGGTCCAGGCCAAGACCACGCTGAGCTCCCTCAGAAGCACAGCCTTAGTTGGCAAATGGGCCAAGCCACAACTGCTCCAGAAATTGCTGCTGGTGCCATAGCAATGGCCAACCTACCCTCCCACACCTCACGGCTGCCAGAGGTCCCCACCCCCAGCTGTTCTTCCTTGACACTGTTGCCAAAGGCTGTCCCAGGCCTAGCAACCCCTCTTCACTGTGCCAGGCTCTCAGGAGATTTACTACCACCGAATTACGTACAGATTCAAAACTTAACTCCCATTCTCCTACCCCCTACTGCCACCAGAAACTCCCTTCTTTATGGAGATGCTTAGCAAGCAGAGGCTGGGCCTTCTAGGTTGCAGCTCTGTATGTGAGATTGCATATATTACTATTGGAGTTAGTATAGCTGAGTAGATCCAAGGAGAACCCTTTGGGTTACCAGTTACAGCTACACAGAAATATCAGTAGGCTCAATTTTGGGGGCACTGGCTATGTGCTAAGCATTTAATTTTTATTTTACTTATTTAATAAATAAATTGATTTTATTTAATTTATATGCTATGATAATGTCTATGATTTCATTTAATTTAATTTGCAAAAAAACCCATAGGAAAAGAATTATTCCCATTTGTTGATGAGCAAACAGGGGATCAGAGAACTTAAGTAACTTGTCCAGAGTTATAGAATGAATAAGTAGAAGAGTTAAAATTGAAGCTGAAGTTTGACTCCAATCCCTACCTTCTTCCCAGTTTAGGCCATTGATACACAGGCCTCCTGCTGGAAGCACGAAGCTATAATACAGTGACCATAATTTTTCTCTTTCCAATAATTCTGGAGCAGTTAATATAGTTAATATACTTATCCGTATACCCTTGCTAGGTGGACAGGTGAGCACCATGATCCATATAAGGCAGAAGGGTCTCATGACTGCTTGAACCCTATAGTGAGTGTTGGAGATTTTTGGGAGCCTGACCTCTTTTCCATTTTGTATTCTAACAATTCTAGAAATAGACACTGAAAGACAAATGAGGCTTAAAGTATAATATCAGATATACTGTCCAAGACATAGGACTTCTAATCTATCATGTTGGAGAACACAGCTTGGCCATGGAGCAGAGTGAGAGTTCTAACTACTTCCCTTCCACCTCAGCCTAGACCTGGGGACTCATTTGAGGGAAAGGATGTCTACATAGAGAACTCCAGGCCCACAAAACCTGCCAGCTGCTGAAGGGAGCCTACGTCATATCTTGTCAAATGCAAGAGAAAGAGAGAGCATCCCAGAAAAAGGAAAGAGCAGAGTGAGAGAGGCAAGTTGGAACACTGGAGCCTGAGAACAGAGATGTGCTTTGTTGCTTCCTGCCTGCAGATCAGAAACACAGGTATCCACTGTGCATGGGCTCCAAGCAAGTCTGAAACAGAGAAAACAAGAAGGTAAAGGCCAGCACTGTTCTCAACTAACTCAGGGCCCTACTCCCTGAGGAATGTGAACCAGTGAAAGTCAGGATCTCCCCATCTCATGAATCAGATAAGTGACTCTCTCATGTGGAGGAACTAGACTAAGGTGGAGAGAACTGGCAGTACTTGCTCCAGAATGGCTTCCTTTGGGGAAGAGCCTTTACCTGGGAACAAGAGAACAAGAGAGTAGAATTCTCATCAATACTAACAGTGGTTCATTGTATTCGGAATATATACTTGAGGAGAGATTCAATATGGGGGTAGTGGTGAGAGTAGGGAATCTGAGGTCAACAACTATCTCGAACCCTCAGCAGGTTGTACTCTTTTGTCCTCGGGGCTTGGAGTTCTCTAAAGTCCCACGTGACCCTCTCTCTGGGTGGGGGCATCCTGTCATTATCTTCCTTTGCCTAGGTTGGTGGATTCCAAACTGGTTTTATTTGCAGAGTCTTTTCTCAAACAATCGTGATATCCGAATGAGATGTGAACATTGGATAAAAGAAATTCCATGGTTGATATGGGCCCATTTGATATGTTTTAAACTGTCAGGAAAGTCTGGATCCGTCTGAGGACACTTCCAATGTCAAAGGCAGGTATTAAGTAGCATGAGATGTGAGATGTCCACAAGAAGAATGATTGGATGTGTTTCCTTCACATTGGGAGCAAAGCTTGTGTTTGCAGCTTTAATTCTCTGTTCTGTCTTGGTTCCTTGCTGCATAAAGATTGGGATTATTATGGTTATGTGCAGGGGTTGGACTGGGAGGTGAGAATGGCCATGAAAAGATGAGTTTTGCTTTTTAAAATGGGAGAAGGTTTAACTACAAATGATTGTGTAAAGTAGAGGGAGGCATAACCTGTATAAATCATTGTAACTTTGTTTGAACTGAGTTTGAATTACTTGCTCCCATGATGCTGGTTGGCTTTCATGTTATTTCCTCAACCTGGTAAACTCTGCTATTCTGATGCTCCCCTTAGTTCTCCTTACCACCCTGCCAGAAAGCTTAATATATGTTAGTAGAAGCTATCATGACCCCATATGTCTTTTCAGAGTCTGAAATGAACTGTTGTTTTGAATTCTACCAGAAATGGGCAATGAGTTCAAATACAGAGGGAGAGAGGTCACCTGATATTCCCTTGATACCTAGCAAACAGATTATTTATGCTGAACAATACCATTAAAAGATCTCTGGTTTCTTCTAGCTATAACATCATACAGCTCTTCGCCCAGTGCTGTGAGGGAAATAATCAGATTTTATCAGTTAAAAGTTAAGAGACAAAAAGCAAAACATGTGTATCTATGTATTTGAGTTGAGATAAATATTATTTATGTTACAAAATCTAATCAGGAGAATAAGGTAAAAATAAAATTTACAGTTCTGAAATTTAATATGTGCCACCCAGAAAATCAGTTTCTTTCCACAGTTTCATACTTCCATCCCTTCACCACCTTTTATTCTAGGAATTCAACTGCCGTATTTAGACTAAAATGCTCAAATATTCTGCTAAGTGAAGCCACAGCTGCTCTGTCAGAAACATCACATTAAAATGTGTTCTGAAATCATGTGGCAATGTTCTGAGGACAACTTTCATTTCATAAGCTAGGAAACCAGCCCTGTGTATCATGAAGATTTTGAGCAGCCCTTATAGTTCTTAAAGGACCCTTGGAAACCAGAGGAGGGCAGTGGCAGAGGCCAGCTCTAGCTGAGCCAACTGGTGTAGCAGAAAGAGAGTAAAAATAGATTTTCTTTGATCCAACTTTATTTCTTTATTTTTTCACATGTTTCAAAATCATTCACGATTCAATATTCTAAAGCTACAAAAGAAAAGACAGTGAAGTCTTCCTTCTCTCCTTGTCTCTCAACTACCAAGTTTCCCTACAAACAACAGTGTTAAGATTTTCTCAGGCAAACCTGCAGATGTATTTTGTGTATATACTGTGACTTAGCATATTCTCCACTCTACCCTTTTTCTCTACACAGAGTAGTTTACTATACATACTGTGATAAATGATACCTCATTATAGTTTATATTGAGTCTCTCTTATTATGAATGAGGTTGATTGTGTTTTCTGATGTTTTAAGAGATGTGTATTTCCTTCCCTGTGGAAAGATCATATCCTTTATTTTTTTCTATGGCAGTTTTAGTCTTTTTTTCTTATTAATCAGTAAGAGCTCATCTATACTATGGAATTGATTCTTCCTTTGTGATATGAGTTGCAAACTTTTTTTCTCAGTTTGTTGGCTTTGTTGATGTTGGGTTTTGCCATGTAGAAGCTTTGATTTTTTTTTTTATAATAACATTTTTCATGCATTTCTTTTATGGCTTTTGGGTTTTTATTATAATTAGGTCTTTCCCACTCTAAGATCATAAAACAAATTCCTCCATAATTTCTTTTAGTGCTTTTATGATTTCATTTGTTACACTTAAATCTTTTGTCCATTAAGAACATTTGGAATTTATTCTGGAATAAGATGTTAAGTATGGATCTGATTTTATTTTTGTCTTAATGGGTAGTCAGTGTTCTAACTCTAAAAATTACAGTGCTTACCATTTCCCCACTGACTTCAGGTGCCTGTAGATATTTGGTACGTTTCTTTCTCTTCTGTTTCACTGTTATCTGTTGAGGTGGACAGTGCAATTATTAACACAGTTTTAATTATTATATCTTTATAATATGTTTTGACATCTGATAGTAACAATCCCGATTCCTTCTTTATCTCATTGTTTTTGTTTGTTTTTCCATCTGAACTTTAGAATCATCTTTACTAGTTCAAAAAAACCTGTTGGCATTTTTACTCCTATTTCGTTAAGTAACTTAGGGAGAGACAAGATATTTTAATACAATTTAAGACTAAGACTATGTTACTAGGAAGAAAAGAGCTTGAAAAAGAAGAGAACAAGAATAGATTTTATCTTGTGCTGAATATATCCATAGGAGAAATAAAAAGAAATACAATCAGAACTTCGTTCTAGCTAGATGTCCATCAACAGATGAATGGATAAAGAAGATGTGGTATATATATTCAATGGAATACTATGCAGCCATCAAGAGAAACAAAATCTTGCCATTTGCAATGACGTGGATGGAACTAGAGGGTATTATGATAAGCGAAATAAGTCAGTCAGAGAAAGACAATTATCACATGATCTCTCTGGTATGAAGAATTTGAGAGGCAGGTCAGGGGGTTATGGGGGGGTGGGGAAGAGAAATGAAACAAGATGGGATGGGGAATGAGACAAACCATAAGAGACTCCTAAACTCATGAAACAAACTAAGGGTTTCTGGGAGGTGGGGGCGGGTAGGGATATGGACATTGGGGAGGGTATGTGCTATGGCAAATGCTGTGAAATGTGTAAGCCTGATGATTCACAGACATGTACCCTGGGGTAAATAATACATTATATGTTAATAAAAAATTAAAAAAAAAAAGTATAAGAACTTCGTTCTAGGACAGCCTTTCCAAAAACATGAATCAAGGACCCTTGTAATAGTAATAGGAGAAACTAAAAAAAGGGATTCTGTGTTAAAATGTTTGATGAACATTGTCCACTATATTGCCCCTTGAAGATTTACAATAAACAATAGCCAATAAAGACTATGGGAGAGACAAGATGTGATGGAGGGGAGGGAAGATGCAGACCTCCACTTTATTAATGGTAAACAAATACTGTTTACACAAAAACAAAAAACTATGAGAACCCAGCAGTAAAGATGCCAATTACTTCTGTTTACCATATTGCTTCCAAAGCTTGTTTCAAAACTTCTGTTTCTTTCTCCAAATAACACCTCTTAATATTTCACAATATGCTCAGAAAAACTTAGTTTGGAGATCTTCAGGGCCAATTGTAGATTTTTAGAAGAGACTTTTTGCATATAAGATCCCTTCCAATTTTGATGTCCCTTGATTCTAAGCATCAGTAAGGTAAGAATCTAGGAAAATAATCTTTAGGAAATTATTTCTGTATCCTCAAGTTTATCCCACAGGGACAATAGGTGGTCACGTAGCATTTCTCCCTCTTTCACTATTGGATTCCTATGCAAATTCACTGAAATGGGTGAAATTGCATGTTTTATCCCACTCTTCTAGTCACTGATGCCTTCATTCATTTGGCACTTATTAAGTACCTACTATATGTGGGGCTGTGCCTAGTCTGTCTTCATGAGCAAGAGGGGCCTCTATAGCAGACCCCTGAAGCTGAGCCTCCAGCCCCCTCTCTTGTCTCATCACCACCTCTTCATGTTCACTTTGAAGTATATATTTCTAAGAGCAATTGCCCTGAAAATGATATTGCTCTGTATGGGAAAGTTATAATCCTGAGGCTCTGGCAACACTGTCACCTTCCTGAAAATGATGGTGACATAACAGAGTCTGACTCCAGGCAGGATGAGGCAGCAGAGAAAAAAGAGAGAGGAATTCCTGCAAGGGATAGGGACTCAACTTAAAACACAGATGTTTCCGCAATACCATTTGAAGATAGGAAAGATACAAAGGTGAGTTAAGAAAAGCACAGAAAAAGAGTAGTGGTTCCTATTTAAATGCCATTTAGAAATCATCTTTGTGGTAATCCTCCTGTATTATGAAATCTCTTTGAAATAACTATAGGAAAATGGGTAGAGACGGTATCACACAGAGGCAAAGCATCCAACTTGACTCAGCACCAAGACTCTTTTGGGCCCTGAGATAGACTCAAATAACATCCTTTGCCAAAGACAACAGATTCTACAGTGGTCAACATTGACTAGGTTGTGAGATTCATTTGTGGTTTGAGGTAGTTCCATGTTCTTGATACAGATCTATAAATGGCCTGCAAGGTTCAGGAAAAATTCAAAGAGATATTTCAGGAGTCTTAATAGAAGAGTTAAAAGCACCAGGTTTTGCTTTTAACCCCTAAAACATGTCTAGCTAGGAGTGTGTGGGAGAGACCACCACCCCTCCATAGATGAGTAAACAGGGCTTTGCTAAAGGCATGGCAGAAACCAGCACGCTTAACCAATCAGATTTGCTTGGTCAGTCTCTTCTATTTCTTCTGCCAAAATGGGCATTTAACAGTGTGCTCCCCTAACTCCACAATTAACAAAAATCTTAAAGGTCCGTTGATGTGGTTTTTCCTAAAGAAGACATATGGCTATTTATGTATGTGTATATGTATGTATGTATGTAATCTCTGTGAGACTCAAGAGTTGAATTCTCCTCAGACTGAGCCAGTCAGGCGCCCCTGACATATGGCTTTTTAATACAGAATTTATGTATGATTAAAAGCTTCCATATCTACTATGTTCAATCTCTAGAAACAGAAAGTCTGGGTTGCCTTAAAGCAAATGTCAGATGGTATCATAAGTGAGCCTTGTACCAATCCACAGGCATTTTCCTGGTGTCATCATGGTCATCAGATAGATTTTCTGTAATTTCCAAGAAACCAGTGCATTTCTAGTACTATGGCGCTATAGTGACAAAGGATGAAAAGCTGAAAGATCTATACCTTCAGAGGTTCATGAAGGGCAAGGGGCCAGAAAAATGATCTACTGCAGTGGTTTTCAAACTGTGTTCCATAGAACCTTTAGTTCTGTGTATTTGCTGTAATTCTTTCATTGAGAAGTGGTGCAAAACAATCAAACTGGGAAAATCCAGGGTTAATATTAGCAACAGGCATGCCTGGATCCAGATGCTCAAGTAATGTTATCAACTCACCACTTCCCTGCTTTTCTCATTCTTGTCTCTTAGTTCCTCTTCCCTGTGTTTTAGAGCTTTATTGTCAGTCAGACTCTCCCATAAAGCAGCAAAGATGGAAAACAGCAGCTTTAGGCTTTTATTTTTTATTTATTTTTTTTAAAGATTTTATTTATTTATTTGAGAGACACAGAAAGTGAGAGAGAGCATGAGAGGAGAGAAGGTTAGAGGAAGAAGCAGACTCGCCGTGGAGCTGGGAGCCCGATGTGGGACTCGATCCTGGAACTCAAGGATCATGACCTGAGCCGAAGGCAGTTGCTCAACCAACTGAGCCACCTAGGCGCCCCTTTAGGCTTTTATTCTACTGGCTGAGCAATCCCAGAACAAAGAGCATCTTCCTTCCTGACATTTTCAATAAAAAGTCTTAGAATTAGTCTCACTGACCATAAATGGGTCAGGCTCAAACCAGTCTTGGTGACTCAGCTTGGGCAGATCTGGGTCATATTCTCATCTTTAGAGCTGGGTACTAGGGTCAGTTCCATGTGATTCAAGTGGAGTGGGAGAGTGGAAGTGGGAAGGAGGTTGAGGTTCCTCAGAAAAGAGGTAGATTCTGTTATCAGAAGAGCTTCTAGAAGATTAAAAAGAGAAGATGGCCACTAGCTCCATGATACTGTCTCAGGGTCATCTATGGCAGCCAGGAAGAGGGGAGAAAAGAGGGCAGACCTGCTTCAAAAAGAGCATTTCTCTTTTTTTTCTTCCCCAATAGCGTTATTGTACCTATTATAGTGGGGCTATATTGGTATATTTGGTATATAATATTGTGTAAATTGAAGGTGTACCATATGTTGATTTACTCACATGTTGCAAATGATTACCACCATAATTTTAGCCAACACCTTCAACACATCACATAATTACCATTTCTTATTTTGTGGTGAGAACATTTAAGATCTATTCTCTTAGTAATTTTCAAGTATATAATACAGTATTATTAACTATAATCATCATGTTGTATATTAGATCCCCAGAACTTATTTATCTTATAACTGGAAGTTTGTACTCTTTGACCAACATCTCCCCAGTTCCCCTACTGTCCCTTCCCTCTTCCTCAGCCCCTGGTAACCACCACTCCAGTCTCAGTTTCTATTAGTTAGGTTCTTTTAGATTCCACATATAAATGATAACATATGGTATTTATTTTTTCTCTGACTTACTTTACTGAGCATGATGCTTTCAGGTTTCATCCATGTTGTTGCAACAGGCAGGATTTCCTTCTTTCTCATGGTTGAATAATAGTCCACTGCATACCCATACAACATCTTTTTAATCCACTGATCTGTTGATATACACTTAGGTTATTTCCATATCTTGGGTATTGTGAATAGAGCTACAGTGGACATGGGAGTGCAAGTATCTCTTCAAGATCTTGTCTCCATTTCCCTTGGATATACACCCAGAAGTAGGATTGCTGGATCATATGGTAGTTCTACTTTTGATTTTTTGAGAACTCTCCATACTGTTTCTTATAGTGGCTATATTGAATCATATTACCACCAACAGTACACCAGCATATCCTCTTATCCATATCTGGCTTTTTCCCCCCAAAATCTGTTTTACATACTGTAATTCTGCATTAGGTGTAATTTGAAGAAACTGATTTATAATTTGCTGCTAAAACAGTGTGTTTAGAAACCACAACTTTAGTTAAACATACTCAGTTTGTAAACTGAGTCCCAGAGATGTTGCATAAATTTCTCACAGTCACACAGTTAGTTGGTGGAAAATTTTTGATGCCATTAGGTTAGAGATATTTAGCCAATCAACATATTTTGAAGACCTGTTATGTGTCAGGTCTTGCTCAAGGCACTGCATGGAAATACAAAGATGAATATCTCACAGAGCTCATAATAATTTAGAGAAGATATGACAAACACCAAGAGACTTCACAGGGAAAAATGTGTGACAGTCTGTATTTTCCAAAGATGTCTACAGCAATATTTCTGGTCCCACATTCTCTTCCAGAATTTTGCCATACCTTATCAAGGAGTGGAGTCTCATTCCCACCTCCCCCGTCCCCTTGAATCTGGGCAAGCTCCAACAAATTGAATATGGTACATTGAAGCTAAGTTAGAAAAGGCAGTACAGTTCCCACATGGCTTTCACTCACAGGATGCTCAGCTTTAGAACCCAGCCACCTAGCTGTGAGAAAACCCAAACCCTCTCACACAGAGAGACCACATGGAGAAGCCATGTGGAGGGGAACTAAGGCTCAAGCTGACTACCAGCCTCAGCAGCCACTCGTGTGAATGAATGAGCCTCCAGATGAATCCAACCCCTAGTTTCAAGTCTTTTTCACTGAAGGCCTGAGATGCTGTAGAACAGAGACAAGACATCCCTGCTGTGTCCCATCCAAATTCCTGACCCATAGAGTCAGTGAGCATGATAAATGGTTGTTTTATGCCAGAGAAAGTGGAACAGAGTAATTCTGTCTGAATCTTCATAGATGGTATAACGAACTGTAGTTAGTGATTGCTATGAACTGGCCAGAGTGGCTTTCTCCCAACCCCCTTCCTCATGTAATGATCCAGTGTCCCTGGTCTCGCTGATCATAGTAATCCATTCCTTGGACTCTGAGATTAAGGCGGGGGTTAAGCACATGACCCTAATAGGGGCAATTAGGGCCCTTCCTGGGTTGATAAATGGATTATAAGAGAGAGAGATATCTCTTTGCTGAAGCTATTGGGCTGGTGGGGGGTAGATGAATGATAGAAGTAGAAAGAAGGTTCTAGCTGCATTAAGTCCCTATTAAGCCCTGGTTCCTATGCTAATACCTTTGAACATGGTGTACATGTTCAAAAACATGAAACCTTTTAAAAAAATACTGGAAGCAGTATTTTTCCCAAATGCTCAAGCCAATAATTTTCCTTTCTTGTATATTAGAATTTTATCCCTTCCCTCCAAGAATTCTACCTAATTTAAAAGGTTTTGTGGAGGAAACAGCATGGCACTGTCTCTTGGAAAATGGTAGGACATGGACTTTCTGAAATGGGGAAAGGGCTTTAGAAGGAGAGACAATGTCCATGGAGAAAAGAGCACGGCAGCTAAAAGCACTGACTCTTCAGTCACCAGATCCTAGGTCCAAATGCAGCCCCACCCCTGACTCGTTTAGAGAACTTGGATTTTACCTCATCAAGACGCAGTTTTCTCATTTGTGAAATTAAATAACACTTAAGGCATGGAGTTATTGTTACGGTTAAGTAACACCCATGACCCATATTGGCTCAGTGCCTGGTGCATGTGAAGGTTTAGTTTAGTCGTGGCTACTGTGCAAGGACGACATGGAGTGTGAATGAGGAGCAGCTCATGGCAGGAGTTTGGATGAGATAAAGCTGGAGTGAGAGGCTGGCGTTGGACTGTGTGAGGCGGGCAGGCAGGAACTGTGGACATTTTACTAGCAGAAATGATTAGAGATGTGAATACACGTACCTGCCATACGTGGAGAGCTTCCATCTCAATCTAGCATCAGCAGTATAGCTTTATGAGTATACATAAATATTTGGATGATTTGTGAGGTTGGTTCCAAAAGCCCGTGGAGTTAGATGTCAGGTCTTCCTCATTCTCTGCACCTACAAGGACAGTCTCTGCTTTTACTCCCTAGAGATTTTGACCTGAATGCATATGTCAGGTTTTTTTTTCTTTGAATTACCATGAAGAATGGACTTCTACACAATCAATGGTGAGCAAATGTAGACTTTATTATAGATTTATGTAGTGGACACTATCAGTGCTCTATATCAGTACTCTATTGGCTCCTCAGATCCCCTTTTACCATTTTGTGCTCTGCCTTCCCTACCCCTCTGGCTTCTTGCACACAACACCTTGTACAACTCTTCCTCAGTGAACGCTGTCCTCCGTAACAGAGCCAGAGTGCTTGCGAATTGATACCCCTTCTCCACCCTGCCCTTGATCAATGACTGACAGGGGCAGAAGTGTGAGAACCCAGCTCCCTTACCACCAGTGGGGACAACACTGAGCTGTCCCCTATGGGATCAGGCTGATGGGTTGTGCCTGGATTGTATTTTAGCTTGATTTTGCCCTCTTCTCTATCTCGTTTTTCCTGTTCCCTTCTTGGTCTCCCTTGGGAGCACCTCCTTAATAAGCCTCTTGCACAGGAATCCTAGCCTCAGGGTCTGCTTCTGGGAAACTGTTTTCTAGGGCAAATGGAGGGAGGAGTTTATCATGTATGTGCTACAGCAAATAATTTCAAAATCCCCCTTAGACATTCACTTCTCCTGCTCTGCTAAGAAGTACATTTTTCCTTTCTTGCTTACAAAGCCTGGCTTTCTTGGTTCTCTCCCTGAACCCTTTACCCCCTGCCGGGGTCCATCCCAGGCAGTCCAGGGGTTCCCTGAAGGATGGACGGTGTCAGTCAAAGGAATGAGAGAGCCAGAGGATTCTTTCAGTGACCAGGCAGGTATCTCTGCTTCATTGGTTTTTGACTATTTATAGGCAGCAGGATACATGGAAAACAAAAGTTATCTAATCAACAAAAGTTATTTGTAGAACCTATAGTTTTTTCTAAGACCAAGGCAGAGACAGGCTTATCTTATTTTGAACTGCAAGACCCTTAATAACAATTTTTATGACTCTATTTCTATGTATTGGAAAAAGATTTAGTCACGTATATCTTTTGCACATTAACCAAAGGAAGAGGGGTGACTTTCGAGTTTATTTTAGAATGGCCCAAGCTGTTTGTAGAAGCCCTTTTTTGCTATTGGGTGAGCAGACACCTGGGAGCCTCATCTTGTGTATTCTTTAGCAAAGTCTGAAGTAAAACTCTATTGTCTTTATATTTAACCATTCCTACCTTACCTTATGTGTACTCTTCATTGTAAGGGAATGCAGGTGTTGGTGTGGATGATGGAATATGAATCCCTAGGGGGGAACTAAGGATGGCTGTAGATCATTAAGGATCCTTGTAAGTTTTTGGCCTTTAAGTACCTCATCATCTTTTCTGCAGTAATTTGGTGGACAAACATTGGAAGGGAGCCTTGTAGTTATCTGCTCTAACGGTTTAATGGCGGGGGAATGGTTTGGTCACTTTATGTTGTTTCTGTAAGGAGGTCTCGGTCTGGTTAGAAGTGGGTTAAGTGGGTCAGAGCCTCAACTTGAGCAAAGGGCTTAGACCAAAAAGAAAAAAGAAAAAAAAGGAATTCAAGTAACACAAAGATATATAGGAGGAGATACCAATCCCATTCATACGGCAGGAGCCATGCAAACCTGCCATGTCCTCGCCGCGACTGTGTCAAATGGCGAGGTTTCTGCGGCTCTCGGCAACCCCCAGTTTCAAATTTTTACCTCTTTATTTTGCAGAACAGTTCTACCCCAGCAATCACCCAAACTTCTTTACCAAACCACCAGAGTGTAACAATATTAGAACCTGAGACCAGCAAGACCCTCTCTTCTTAGAAAGGAATTTAAGGAATATCTTCTATTATAAGAACATGCTTCTTGGAGTCTCAACCTTTCCTCCAAATGATTTACTAACATATCAAATCCTATGTTCCCCCTGAATGGAACTATTCTTACCAACTGGATTAATAACATTTTGCCCACTGGTGTTATGTGTCTATCTATCTGTGTGTGTGTGTGTGTGTATGTGGGTATGTATGTATCTCAGTATGAATGAACAGTATGTGCATTGCCTTACTAGTCTGGGTCCAGTATTTCCAAGCATTTGATTTCTCCACACTAAAAAAAAGCGGAGGAAGAGGGGAAGATCTGAAAACAAGCAAGCCTTTTTAGGGGTGGTGGGAGAAGAGCTATATGAGCAGGAAAGTGTGGACTGGGCAGAAGAGGCTGGCATGCAATTTCCAGAAGTTCTTTTGTCCACCCCCCAACCCCCGACACTGAAGCTCGGATCCCACCACGCAGGCTCATTTGTTTTCACCGCCCCAGAAGTTCTGCTCAAGCAACTTGCCCTACACCTACTGCAGTGTGTTTCTTAGACCTTCCACAGGAAGCCGTTGGCTGCTGGTGCAAACTAATGAGTATTTTCCAACACAAAGCCTCTGGTTGAGATTATGAAGTAATTTATTAGGCTTATACTGCAGTGAGCACACACAGTTCCTGCTCGGAATGGACTAATTAAAAACTTCCCTACCATGTACTATTTCAATTGTGTTGAAACAAAAAATGAACGATACCTCTGGTAATTTTTCATGGAAAGGAAATGATAATATTTTTTTAAAAGATTGTGGAAGCCTTATATTGCTTAAGTAGACAAAACCAGTATCTGTGGGTTTTGGTGTATAACTCAGAGTGTGATTGTCTTTGTGCAGAATAGATCCAGTTTCGCACCTTTAACTCTGATGTGGTGTTTTCCCTGAGTTCAAGTGATACAAAGGTAAGAGCCAATGTTACTAATTGTAGGGAAGAAATAGGTTTCAAGGTAATTTTAATTTGGGTGTAACATTCAAAAACCCAGGTAGCCCTAGTTGGTCCAAGTTCAAAAGTCTCTCTCCTTTAATAGCCAAATATTTACCATATGAGCCCTAATGTCCTACCAAGTAAACCTGTCCAGAGTCCCTTGGGAATTTCTCAGGAACACTGAAACATTTCAAAATTCACCCTTGTTGTTGCTTGTAACCTTGGACTGATATCTGACTTTGAACTATGGCCACTTTCTGTGTGAAGACCAGACTGTTATGAACTATCCATGTACTGTTTTACTCCAACAAAAACAAATACAAATTTCACCAAACCTCAAGCATGCTTAGTCAAACTTGCCTGCTGAGTGACACTGAGACCCCAACAGTGTAATGCAGCCTCTCCTGAACCTGTTTTAGAATTATACCTGTGCCTCAATAATTCTAAACCAGAAAAGTAACTAAACTCAAGAGAGACTTTATAATCCACTTTTGAAATAATCAGAAATTTGAAAAAACGTCCCTTTCTCTATATGTTATCTGCCACTTGCACTTGTAGCTTGCAGGGGACTCACTGACTTTTCTTAAGGAGCAGGATTCTTCTTTGCCTGGTGGGCAATATATTCTGCCTCCATTTTAGACTATTTTGGAGGTCTTTTTGTTATTCTGTGACAGTGGATGTTGGTCACTGTACGAATTCCCCAGAGTTCAGCTGAGATGGGGATGTGACATCTCATAAAGCTTTACTGGAGAGTAGGAGGCCAGAGGGAATGATACAGGGATTTAGAGATGCCTTAAAACTGGACACCATAGGAAAAAAAGTGACAACTAGACACCATAGGTGTCTTTTTCTCAAGTCTTTTGGCCATGCTCTCCCATAGAGATCCCTTCTTGGTTAGCCCTCCCCTTACCACCAGCCTGTGACCTGGCTGATAAGCCAGTTTGTATCCCTACAAAAAAGTGCTCTTGCCAAGTTCCTGCCTATCTGATCCAGATCCCTACTCCACTGACACTCAGGGAAACACCCCATTTCATCCTCATTCTCAGCCTACAACCAGTCTCTCAGTAGCATGATAATCTTGGGGATGCCTCTCCATTATCATTAAAGACTACCACTTATATTTTCACATGAAACAGTTTGGAGCCTCACTGTCTCCAGAAGTGCTTCATTGCAATTGAAGATCATAGCTTCACTTTTTCATAAAGGATCATTAAAGTTTTCCAGAAACGAAGCAATCATGTGCCTTTAGGGGCGAATCTCAATGCCCATCTTTGAAGGATAGGAAACATTGTCGATGGTTTAAAAAAAAAATCTGTCCTCCATGGGCGCCTGGGTAGCTCAGTTGGTTAAGGAACTGCCTTCGGCTCAGGTCATGATCCCAGAGTCCTGGGATCGAGTCCCACATCGGGCTCCCAACTCCATAGGGAATCTGCTTCTCCCTCTGACCTTCTCCCCCACTCATGCTCTCTCTCACTGTCTCTATCTCAAATAAATAATTAAAATCTTTAAAAAAAATATCTGTCCTCCTCTCTCCCTTCCCTCCCCTTTAGAATCTGGTTGAGAGCATCTCCTTTACACTTAAAAGAGTCATTTGCTTCTAGTGTTTGCCAGGTGCAGTACCCAGAACCAAACAGGCAGAGAAAAATAAGGCACAATCCCTGCTCTCAAAAGGTACATGGCTTACTATAGGGTTTCCAGTGACAATAGAGGGATAAGAATAGAGATTACAGGTGTAAAATGCAGAGACAAAAAGGAGCAGGAGAGTCAGGAAAGACTTCCAGGAAGAGGTGGCATGCCAGTGGGTTTTAAAGCAGAAATAGGAGTTTACCAGATGGATGAAGTGGGAAAAGCATCAGGTGGAGGAAATAAGAGCAAAGATATAGTGGCAAGAACTAGTATGCAATATGGAGATGATTAGAGATGTATAAATCTAAAACACAGATTAAATGCAGGGGGAATGGGAGAAAATAAAAGGGTTAGATCCCTTTTGGATGTTACCCCACAAGGAATGAGGAAAGCTGGAAGCATTTTGTGAGGGTGGGGGTGAGGGTATGGAGGGAGATGGAGGTGGGAATGGGAATGGGTAGAGGCTGTTATGATCAGATTGATGTTTTAGAAAGATCAGACAGATGTGTTTTTGTTTTTGTTTTTAATTAGAGGCCAAGATTCCAATCAGAGAAATAGTGTGGGTGAGGGTTGCTGAGACCTCAGTGGTGAAGGAAAAGGAGTCCAGTGGGACAGCGATGTTTCTGATGGGCCAATTGTGGTGCCACTAGCTGACACTGGAAGTACATGGAAGAAAACTGGTTTGTTCGTAGGGAAGTGGGAGGAGGTGAGAAGGAGGGGTCAGGAGTTGTCAAATGATGAATTCTGGTTTGAGCACATCCAGACTTCTGAAGATGACTAGTTAGTAGTTGGATATATATATAGGTCTGAAATTCAGCACCTATACGTGGAGTAATGGTATAGAATTTAGGTGATAATTATCATCATGAAAGGACATTTTGTACTCCAAGGAGAAGCATAGAGTGAGAAAAGAAGGGATAAAGAGTTGACTAAAGAATCCTGAGATGTGGGGCAGTGGTGGGAGTAAGGTATTCATTTGTATCTTTTTTTTTTTTTAAAGTATTTTTTTTAAGATTTTTATTTATTTATTAGAGAGTGAGAGACTGAGAATGAGAGGGGAGAAGGTCAGAGGGAGAAGCAGACTTCCCGCAGAGCCGGGAGTCCGATATGGGACTCGATCCCGGGACTCCGGGATCATGACCTGAGCCAAAGGCAGTTGCTTAACCAACTGAGCCACCCAGGCGCCCTCATTTGTATCTTGATGAAAACCAGAAATAGTAAGGTACAGTCACTCTCTGAGCCTCTTCACAAAGACTAGGTCCCACTTTTCCACATTTCTGTATGTCGATTCCAACAATCTCTAATGCCCCTGGTATCCCCCAGAAACATCCATTTTTTTGTAGTTTCACCAAAGCAGTGACCTAGAATCATGCCAAATCCTATAGTACAAAATAGAACAGTGTTTCCACTCATAAGGACTCAATGTCATGAAAATATGCAATAGCCAGCTAGCTTGGCTCCAGTGGCTTCAAAGATCAAAGATTGGGAAAGGTCCTTACAATAGCATTTTCAGGCAAGATGGGAGTTTTCCAGCCTCTGTAATATCTGATCTGGCATCCCACAATCTCATAGCATTTCTTATTTAAAATGGCTTCATCACTAGAGGCTGGTAATGCCAAATTTCTTTTCTATCTCCGAGCTCAGCTAACAGACAGAGATGACCCTTTACGAAGAGAGCTGTCTCAGCCAGTACTTCTTTGGACAACGGAGTGACAGAGAGAGGTCACAATTGCTTTCTAAAACTTACCACCACTTCCCTAGGCAGTTCTAGGGGGACGTGTAAAGTCATTTTTAGCCTTTGTTAAAGAGGCCCATGTTTATGGGCCTCTTGTTGCCCATGAGATAGTCAGAAGCACAGTAGTACATGTCATACCTGCCAGAAGTCCTATGGGTAGATTACAAACACCCTGTAGGCACTCTAGCCTTAGGTTTAGACTCAACTTTTGGGCAAACCTTAGATATCATCCAGTACAACCCCTGAGGCCAGTTATCAAGTGATTACTTGTTTGGATAAAAGTATGACATTATCAGTGAAATGTGAAAGTTTGTTAAAGTCCTTTTTTCCTTTGTGAATTAGAACAGACTCAAATTATGCTACAATAGTGTCTCTCACACTCATGTTCTGATAGGCTTTTTGGATAGGGGAGAAGGGATATTACCCTACAATAATTCTAGTAGAAACCGAGCATAACTTATAACCCACATACTCTATGTAGTCGCTGTTAGCAGTGTGTGGTGCACTAAAACTTCATCCATTTTGTGTTGTTTAAGAACACTGAAGAGGCTAAGCTTCAAACCCACTTCGTCATCTCAGGAGGCTGGAGACCTCCAGCAGTGGGGAACTTACTACGTTACCAGATGACTTATTTTGCTATTAGACATTTCTCATTGCTGAAGTGTTTTCTGTTCTTTTTTTTCCCCCCCAAATACGTTTATTTTATTTTTTCAGTGTTACAAGATTAATTGTTCATACACCACACCCAGTGCTCCATGCAATACGTGCCCTCCTCAATACCCACCACCAGGCTCACCCAACCCCCCACTCCCCCTTCCAAAATCCTCAGGGTTTTTTTTTTTTTTTTAAGATTTTATTTATTCATTTAACAGAGAGAGAATACAAGCAGGCAGAGAGGCAGGCAGAGGCAGTGAGAGGACCAGGCTCCCTGCGGAGCAAGGAGCCCGATGCGGGACTCGATCCCAAGACGCTGGTATCATGACCTGAGCCAAAGGCAGCTGCCCAACCAACTGAGCCACCCAGGTGTCCCTAAAATCCTCAGTTTGTTGCTCAGAGTTCACAGTCTCTCATGGTTCATCGCCCCCTCTGATTTCCCCTCATTCACCCTTCCTTTCCTTCTGACAATGCCCTCCATGTTCTTCCTTTTGCTCCACACGTAAGTGAGACCGTAAGGTAATTGACTCTGCATGACTTATTTCACTCCTCATAATCTCTTCCAGTCCCGTCCATCTTGATACAAAAGTTCGATATTCATCCTTTCTGATGGAGACATAATATTCCATTGTATATATGGACCATATCTTCTTTATCCATTCATCTGTTGAAGGGCATTTAGTTCTTTCCACAGTTTGGTGATTGTGGCCATTGCTGCTATGAACATTGGGGTATATGTGGCCCTTCTTTGTACTGCATCTGCTTCTTTGTGGTAAATACCCGGTAATGTCAGACCTAGTTTGACCTATTTGGGCTATATAAGTAATTCCAAGTCTACTCCTGGATGATTGTCTTCAGTATCTCAGGAGGTTTTTGAGTATTTTCCCAGGTGTAGTATCTGTTCCTTGACATGTTCTTCATGTCAAGAGCTTTGTTTCAAATTCTCACCTAGTATGTTTTCTCCATCAGAATGCAGGTCAATTGGCAATATCTTTCTTAGCGAATAGTGTCCAGAATTGAACATTCTGCCTCCCACATGCCCGTAATTTCTTATCTTACTCAAATAAGGGAAGGTAATACTTCTTTCCTAAGAAACAGCTTGAATCCTGATCATAAAAATGTATTAATTCTGTGATTTTAGTATCTGAAGCAGAAGAGCATTAATGGGAAACTGAGACCTACCACCTCCAACCCTTTACACTCCCCTTTCAGAAGTACATTCTTTGCCCATCTTCTTTCCTGCCACTTTCTACATCCCTTCTCCTATACACCAGAACCCTGGCCTGCAGGGTTGGACTCGAGGACCTTTAAGTGATGTCCAATCAAAAGTTCAGTCTATCTCTGAAACCAGATGTTAGAGCTTACATTTAGGAACTTTGAGAAGGATGGAACTTCTGATAATAAGGTTCACTTGAGTAACATTCATTTTTTTCCTCAAGTGAGGGAGGTGCTGCCTCTCAAGGGGACCTTTGAAAATGTGTGTGAGCATTTTTAGTTGTCACAAGGATGGGAGGCAGGTGTCACTGCTATTAGCGTCATGGATGTGAAATATTTTATAATGCTCGTAAACATTTTATAATGTCTCATCCAAGGAAATATCGTCACTTCCCAAATTCCAACAAACAGAAATGGAGGGGGCACAGAACTAGGTGAAAAGACCAGATCGTCATCCTGTTCTTGCTCTTACTGGCCTCATCTTTCTCATTTGTAAAATGGGTGAAAACACAAAGCTGTGGTGAGGACTAAGTCTCAAGCATTTAATCAGACCATTGTTAAGGGCTCTTGGCTACTCAAGACTCATTCTCCTTTCAGCCCATGTGGTTTGAGTGGGCCTGGCCCACATCTGCTTGGAGGAGGGGCATGTGACCTCGGGTTATCAGCCAGCTAATTCCATTCCATGGTTCAGGGATTGGCTCACGAGAGAGTACATGGTCATTACTCAGGCCAAGGATAATCAGCCCCCAATTTTCATTAAAACCCGTGGGAAAAGAGAAGCTCTTGTCTCAGGTCAGACTGGGCCTTGGAAGATTTGAGCAATAAACTGTGAGTGGTTATTATGATGGAGCCTGAGAGTGATGCTACCTCAGCATAAGGCAAAGCCAAGAGATTGAGAGAGGGGACTACATTATTCAAGCCCCTGGAGAAAGCTAAAGCTGGATAAAGGTATCCCTGGGAATTTTCATTACATAGACATATGTTTCCTTTGTTAGTTAAGTCAGATTGAGTCACTTACAACAGAAATAATCCCGATTTACCCAGCGTCTGTCTCTATCTGCCTTGAATTACAGTTATTAGTTATCTCTTCCATATGAATCCAAGCTCCTTAAAGGTAGTTATCTTTGAACCCTCCCAACTAGCCCAATAGTAGATGTTAGTGTAGTATAAGGAAGCATCCCCAAAATATTTGATGCATGAGTAAAATGAAATAAAATGGTATATATGAAAGAGTATTGTTAACTTTCAACTATTTTACAGATGAACAACATATTGTGTGTATCAAAGTTCTCGTGAATATTTCCTTCTTTTTGTGAATATTTTCTTCTAAAATCTTTGTCTAGTGAAACATTCTAGAGCAGTAAGATTAGTATGTAAGCAAAGGCATTGCTCACCCAGTTTGTTTCTCACATTTGTCTCTATTTTAGCTTTGTATCAATGCAATCTGCTCTTACTCTTGTGTCCCTAATAGTTTCCCCCGTTAGACTGAGTGTCTCCAGTGCAAGACTTTTTCTGTTTTATCTGTGTCCTCAGTGCACATGGTAGGTTGGGCTCCTCTCCTTTATTGTTCCTCTCCAAAGCAGCTTCTTACTGCTGTGGGCTTTCAAGGTAGCTAGGTTGCCAGAAAAGTGTATTCCTGTGGCAGTGGGCATCCTTAGGGACTTGTAGTGTATATTTAACATTCATTCATTCATTCAGAAAGCATTCATAGAGTATTTAACGATGTGCAGGACATTGTCTTTGAGGAGTCATGCTCTTGGGGCAGTCACAGATGAGTACATAGACAATTACAGTGCAGTCTGATAGGCACTAGGATGGGGGGAAATATGGGGTATTACGGGAGTAAACAAGAAATTGCCAGGCTGAAGTGAATCAAGGAAATCTTGGAAGAAATGGCATTTAAGCTGAGGCCTAATGAGTGAGTGGGGATTAGTCAGGCAATGAGTGGAAAGGAGAGCCTCCCAGTCAAGGGGAATTGCAAAGACCGGTGGGTCAGCAGTGGGTTGGGGGAGCAGATGTGTTTAGGGAGCCGAGCATGGCACAGACTGGCTGCGATGTGTCAGTAGATGCAGTGCCACTACCCTTTCCTTTGGGTCAGGTCTCCTTTCTAGCCCGACCAGGTGATGCTCTTTTTTTGCCTTATTCAGTTGTTTTTTTGGTTAAACCTATTCACTTCAACTAATAATAGGATGCCAGGCAGTTGTGCCTAGCTCTACTGGGCCGAGGGCCTGGCTGGAGTCCTTTCTTTCATACTTTTCAGAATTCATTGATTAACTTCTCTGGAGGAATTCAAGCCTCAACAGAATATAGGCTGACCTACCTACCTTAAAATCAGGTCCTTGACGATTGCAGTCACCTCAAAGATGATTCTGTGTGTTTTTTGAAAAAAGATACCTAGGACTTAGGGGCATTAAGTTCTGGGGGTGGGACAGATAGAGACAAGAAATGGTGTGTGTGTGGGGGGGTGTGCGCATGTACTAGGGAGTTTGGGGAAAGTAGGGCTTGCCCTTGGCTCATTCATTTGGTGTAGATTCTTATCTCCATATTGAACAGCTTTGGAAGCCTCCTGAGAACATCAGTCAGGTGGGTAGGGTCTTGGCAACTCATGGCTTTATTGGATTTATATTCCTTTAGTGGTGAACATTGCAATTGAGCCTCCTCACAAAATAGAATCACTACTCTTTGCTCTTTAGTGACACACCATTCCTAAATTCTGTTTGGGTTTATGGCTCTGCTTTTAGAACATTGGGAATCTTCCCCCCGGTGGGGAAATATGGTAAGAGCCCTGGGGGTCTGTGAGGCAAAACCAGAAGTACTAGCCACAAGTAAGAATTTCCTAAAGTTTAATGTTTTATCTTTACATTTTGTGCAAATTCATATTCCCCCTCCATCATAAATACATGGTTGCTTTAGTAAAAACAGTGTTTTAAATTATTTGCCATAACATTGGCACTTCAGAGGGTGTGCTATGTTTATGCAGCTTCTTATGACTCTAGGCATGCTGTCTTGTATATAATCTCCACTTTGAGAAATGGGCTTTTAGGTTGCACAGATCTGGGTCACTAGATATGTGACCTTGCACAGATCGCTTCACCTTCCCAAGTCTGTTTTTTCATCTAAAATATGAGAACAATGAAACTCAGATGTCAGGATTCATGTGAGGATTATATGAAATAAAATATATAAAGTGGCTGGCCCACAGTAGGTACTCAAGAAATATTAACTGTTCCCCTTTTATTAGGAAGATCTCTGTTCTGTTTCTATTTCCAGAATTTTGTGATTCTGACTCAGCTGACTGAGAAGGTGACCCCTTGGGACATTTGCTACTAGAGGGGTTTTGAGGAGAAATAGTGTATGTCACTGCCGGGTGACATGGCTGATGACCTTGCCAACTGAGAATAAACTGTATGGAAAGAGGAGATGTGATGTGGTTTTAGGGCTTATCATAGTCTGTTTTCCTGTTTCTAGGTCTTTCTGAAATGTGAAAATTGGTAATTGGGTGATGCTCACAGTGTCCCATCTACTCTCTGGGGCCTCTTGTATGTGGCAGCTGCAAATGAGTCACTGGCCAAGAGAGAAAGTCAGAGCCTGACAGCTCTCCCCTTCCCTGGGCTCACCTTTCAGCCCTGCTGCTGAGAAAGATTTAGGCCACGGTCACTGCTTAGACTAATGAGTCTGTCTCAGGGTATGTAACAACCGTCTTAGGAAATTTCCTTCTAAATTCTCGAGTCATAAATGAGATGCCTAGATCCCAATTAAAGAGGAAATATCACATAGGATTCCAATCATTAATGTAGAAACCCAACTATTAACTTTAATTTTGAGTATCCAGCTCTTTTCTGGGGGGTGCGAGGAGGGAAACTTCTAGTCGTATAACAGGTATTTCTGTGACTTACCAGGCTCAGAGTCCAGTGGGACCCAGAGTGCAGGTGAACACATGGGTAAGGAGGGGTGTGATAAAAACCTACCAGGGAAGTATGTACAGGTACACAGGCAAGGGAGTTATGTTATGTGGAGGCTTCAGCAAGTCTTGACAGTAGAGATGGTATCCAAGCTTAAGATTCAGATTCAGAAGACTGGGTGCAGCTCAGGCATGACTGTTCTTTTCACAGTGTCTCCAGAGCTTCTGATGCACAGCCAGGGCCAAAAGTCCTGGAAGACATTTGCACTTCTGTTTTGAACATTTGCCTTTGTAGGGTCTGAGCCCCTTGGTGGTAGCTGGCTGCCTGTTCCTCCTCACGGTGAAGCTCAGGACAGTGCTCTCTCTCCTCAGGGGACATGCAAGTAGCTGAAGCAACCCAGCAGGACCCCAGTTTCTCTGTGCTATCTATAGCACATGCATGTCTACCTGTGTTGTTGTTTTTAACCCTGTGCTGTTATATGGGGCAAAGAGGAGAATAGAGGAGTTGAGCCTCACTGCTAAAGGCTGGCTATAGGCACATGCTTCCTTGGGAGCATCCATGCCAGTCCAGGAGCCAATCTTTAGCCAAGGGTGGATATTTTCTCAGGGAGAGACTCACTATCTCGGCTTCCAGAGGCTGTAAACCAGCCCTGCATCCCCACTGATTAATCACAGTAAAAACTA
The DNA here is from genome assembly GCA_028533885.1 of Nasua narica. Taxonomy (NCBI): domain Eukaryota; kingdom Metazoa; phylum Chordata; class Mammalia; order Carnivora; family Procyonidae; genus Nasua; species Nasua narica. Next base: position 46,904,295 of record CM052813.1, on the reverse strand, counting down.
TAATAGAACAAGATGCTCCCATAGAGACTAAAGTTGTGTGCTTTTTGTAAGTCCCTCTGCCCTGCCCAGAATTGTGAGATGGTTACTCTGGAATCACAGCCTCACTGGGTATGGGTGTCTTGACTCCTGAGACAAAGTATTAACTAGAACTCGGTGCATGCTCTGTGGAGGGAGAGATGGTCCGGTGCTGATTATCACAGGAGGAAACTGCCACGCGGAGCCATGTGGTCCTTGCTGGGCAGTGAGATTCCACAGAGAGGTGAGGGGCTGCTACACAGCTTCTCAGTGCACAGGATTAGGCTGCCTCTGCCACCAAGGGCTTTCCATCAGAGGAAATGTGAGTAGCAACCGAATGAGTTTAAGCTATGAAGGTGGATCCATGTGTGCATAAGGGTTGCCATGATACTCATGTGTCCTTCCGCACCACCATAGCCCGAGAGGAATTCCTTATTTCTTAAGCAAAGAGTAGATCCCTCTTAGTGTCTTTATGTAAGTTTTCATGAAAAACTACTTTTTACTTCCAAGAAGACCTCCCCTAAAGCAATTATCAAGGATGAAACTGTGACATGATGTCCCCTGACTGGGAGCAGGAGTCCCAGATGGTGACTAGGACCCACCAAAGTAGTCTTCTGATTCCTCCCAGGTGTCTCTCCTAGCAGAAGGCTTCAGGCAGCCAAGGTTGAAGCATCCAGCACTGTCCTGACTGGAACTTGGGGTGGGGGTGTGTGGAGAAGAGGTGTTTCTAGCAGCCTCTTTCTTGCCAAGTGTGCAGAAACAGACTCCCTATTGTGTCTCTCCTGTTCCAGTGACTGAAGGGTCTCATTAGTCTGTGCACACTAATGGCTTTCTTTAGGGACAATGAGGTCCTTGGGGATGTGGAGGCTGGAGAGCAACTAGAAAAGCTGATGGAGTTTTCCAGGTTTCATGGACTACAGCTTGAATTGAGCTTTCCCTCTCGGTGCAATTCCAGCTGCTCTCGCTGCTTCTTTGTAGTGACTTGGTTGTTTGTTTGTTTGTTCCTCCCTGAAAGCCCCGACAACGGGCTTTTTTTGTATTCATTTTGAATTCATTATTTTGAATTTTGAATTTTGAATTCATTATTAAAAATGTGGACCCAGACATAAATGTATGAGAGGGAGTAAAGTGAATTCCCAGGGAGCTGGGAATAACTCAACACCTACAAGGAAGCCAGCAAAATGTGCTAACTTATACAGAAAGAGTATGGTCAGCAGTTTCTGGCACTGAAATACATCAAGTTGTCAGGGAGGCAGTGAGGCCTCCCACCGGTAAACCCCCTAGGGTGCCTCTCCATTTCTGGTTCTTTCTTGTGCACCCCCTTTTTTCTTTCTACCAGCCCCAGAAACTTTGCAAGGAGCCACCCTTTCAAAAACACTACTTCCTTTCCAAGGTTCTGCTCCTTTTATTATGGAGAGTGGAGTTCATAGTCTCTGCTTCTTCTACAGTGTCCCCTTCAGCACCTGGTACTAGAATACCACCTAAATTGGACAATGGGATGTTGCTGTGCAGTTTGGCTCTGGCTTAATTATAGAGCCAAACTTGTCCATTTTTTGAGCTAGTCTCTCCCTTTTGGTTATAAGATGTCCCTGGGGTGGCTCCAGCCACAAAGGACAGGCTTCACTCCTGGCATCCGGGTACCTCACTGGCATGGTTGGTGAGGGAGGGGTGAGGAGTGAGTGTATGTGTGTGTGTGTGTGTGTGTGTGTGTGTTGTGGGGGTTGTTGGCAGTGTTGGGTACTTCGGGTTAGGGAGCAGGGCTACCAGAATCTAAAGAGCAAATAACACTCCAATTAGTGTGGGGCATCATGGTTCTGGGTCATCCATCCATTTAGGGCAAGATCCCAGCCAGAGATGGAAGTTTGCATGTACACAGGACTGTAAGCCTGGGGGAAGAATCCACTCAGGTTTGGAAATCAAGGAGTTGGGGGAGGGGCTTTTTATCTTTAGCAGATACTCAACGAGTACCTACGTGGGTTTGGCTGTATGAGAGTACTTTCCGTATCTGCTTTCATTTCATGCTGATCTAGAGATACACCTTTAGATGAGGAGGCGGAGGTTCTGAGAGGCTAAACTGCTTGGCCAGGATTATACAGTTAAGTAAGAGGGGAGGGTTGGGATTTCAAGCTAGGACCTCTGACCTGAATTCAGAGCTCTATCTTCCAGGTTGTCTGCTTTTTTCCTTGGTTACAGTGGGTCCAATATAGTCACTCCTTAATTTCATGTAAATAGCATACACTTATTTCCTCTGTTACTATTATATCTTACTTTGTTTATTTTCTGAAATTTCTAGCAGGCTATCAATATAGGGGGGTTCTTCTTTTAGAAAGAAAGTGGCTAAACCCAAGACTGCCTAAACAGAATTCCCAATGTCATCTTGGAATGTGGAACTTAGGTCACTCAATTTACAAGATATCTAGAATATGAGTCCTAGCCATTTCCACTCTCTGGTAAGTTAGCAAGTATGAATTTTCAGTACTTATGCCCTTTGTTTCCCTGCAATCAAGTTTTTCTCCTACTTTAAGCCACCTGGCAGGAAATTTAATCTTGATTACTTTTGGGTAAAACCATTCATTTCAGGCTTATACTTGAGTTAATCCAGGATTTTGTCCTCCCTGATCCCACCCTTCAACCCAGAGTTGGCATCTAAGATCAGGGGCATTATGTAGCTTCCTGCGGCATCAATGAGAAGAGAATTGGGCACCTGGTTATTGGCATCTTTCCACACTGATAGTACAAAACTTCCCTTTATGCTCAGGCACTGCTGTCCTGCCACACTGGCATCTACAGAAATACCAACTTCCCAACTGGCCTCTAGCCATGTAATTGTCTCCACTTCCACTGTGGTGTCCCTGCATCAGGACAGTAATACCCCTTTAACTTGACTTTCTTGTTTACCCAGTGAAACTTCCCCATACTCCTCTGGGGCACAGGGAAGATTTATTGCTCCTACACCTTTCTGATCAGTGGCAAAACCAGTGGGGATATTTTAGGTCTTCCCTGTTTCAACACCATCTGCGGCCTTCTCTGCTGACTAGTGCCACACTGTGGTAGGATGTTCTATGAAGTTGGCATTACTCAATCCAGTTGGGACACAGAGCAGAGATCTATTCTCCTCTAAGGTGTTCCCTCTTGTTTGGGGGTTCTACTGTTTCTTCATTTATAGCAAGTCTTGAGGGGAATGGGTCATGTCACAGCCCAAGGACCCTCCTCAGTTACCCTCCTCACTAGACTCAGTTACCCTCCTCACTAGACTCTTTTGTTTCCCTTCTAACTCTTTTCTCCTACCTCAGACCAGAGAAGCTAAATAATCCTTTCTCAGGCATTAGGGAAAGAAAGCTGGCAATTGTTCTTCTCAGGGGATCATCCCTGATGTCATTTTCCTCTCTTGACAGTGATGGTCCAGTAAGTAAGAGAGGAAGGAGTCACAGATTAGAATGAAATATAGTTGTAAAAGACAGTGATTATAATTAAAAAAACCTATCTTGTCCCTGTAAAACAGTTTAAACATATGAGGCAAGAATAGTAAATGATTATATAGTGTATACTGCGTGCTAGACAGAGGGTGCCGATTATATAACTCATTTATTTCTTTTGCATCTTATTTATTCCTTAGATATTACTTTATTATTATTATTACTATTCTCCCTTTTACCAATGAGGAAATCGAGGAAAAAAATTTAAATGATTTATCTGACATCTGTGAGATAGTAATAGGTAGTAACCACTGGATTTAGGAGTCAAATCCAAGCATTCTGTGTTCTCAACCCTTATATGGCTTCACTGCTTACATGCATACATAATGATTTAGTCTTCAGTGCCGTGAAGATTGGAACAGGAAGAGAAAGGCATAGTTTTTGTTGAAAACTTATGCTTGCTAATTTCTCACTGTTCCTCCTTTTTTTCAAAACAGGTTGGCACCACATCCTCAGTTGTGGAGTCTCTTCTCCACCCACATTGGGTTTATAATCACTTGTCCAATCTGGTGAACCGTGAAGAATGCCCTGAAATGAACCAGAGGATGTGAGTGTGTGCATGTGTGTGTGCGTGTGGGTGTGAGTGGTAGGGAGCTCCAGGCAGATAGGCCCTACTCTTGAGATCCACAGAAGTGTCTATTTCATGGGTTTTGTATTCTACACAATATACCAAACATATGTGGTAGCTCAATGATACAAACTAAGGTTGGCAGTTTTGTTCTTTTTTAAAAATAAACGTTATGAATGGAAACACTTTTTCAAAATCTTCTCTACACCTATCAGAATTTGCAGAAGGCAAGTGTATACATGACTGTCTGTGACACTTCTCTTGTACAAGTTTCTCTTCTGCTTTCTCTCCAGGCACCCAGCAAAATTCTCTTTTCTCCATAATATATGAAATAGTGAAATTGCTGGTGACATTTTGCAATATGGTCTGACAACTGGTGAGTTTGGGAAATGATGATGTAATGGAATTAGGTGAAACTGCTGAAATTCTTATTTTTTCCCATGGAATTCTGCCAACATTTTGTTTTCTACAATTCTGCAGGAAAAAACATGAAACAAAATTGGACTTTCTCATCATCTCAACTTGCAACTCATGTTTATCTAGTTGCTATGACATGCAAAATAGTTTCTCATAGCTTGGAATATTAAAAAGGGAGTCAGACCAAATTATATCTGTTGAAATTCTTGAAAAAGCTTTTGAATGGTAGGGAAATGCAAGTGGTAAATAAACAGCCATTAGGAAATTATGTAGAGAGAAATTCCCAGAAAGTGAAGGTTGTGGGGAAACCAGAGTGGTATTAGTGACAGAAAGATTGGATCCCATACCGCAGTGGTGATAACAAGGCAGTGAGAATTATGCTTCCCCAAATACCAAATACTCTCCCATATTTGCAGAGATGTGGAGTGACCTGAGTACTGAGAACATTTAAGTGTGAGAAATGTTTAACTCCAGTATCCACCTCCTGATACAAGCTCCAGTTCTATGGGTCTTGCTCACATAGCCCAACTTCCAGCACCTCTGAAACCCATAAAAGCTTCAGTTTAATTGCAACAATTCTCCCTTGTCTCTGACTCAAACTTGTGGCAAACAAGACCAATTTTTTCTTGCCTCTCTAGGAAAGGAGCAGCTTGAATTTTAACCTCCTACATCCCACTTCTTTTTTTCCCCTCAAATACGTTTATTTTATTTTTTCAGTGTTACAAGATTAATTGTTCATGCACCACACCCAGTGCTCCATGCAATATGTGCCCTCCTCGATACCCAGCACCAGGCTCACCCAACCCCCTAACCCCTCCCCTCCAAAACCCTCAGTTTGTTGCTCAGAGTCCACAGTCTCTCATGGTTCATCGCCCCCTCCGATTTCCCCTCATTCACCCTTCCTTTCCTTCTCACAATGCCCTCCATGTTTTTCCTTATGCTCCACACATAAGTAAGACCATAAGATAATTGACTCTCTCTGCTTGACTTATTTGACTCCTCATAATCTCTTCCAGTCCCGACCATGTTGATAAAAAAGTTGGGTATTCATCCTTTCTGATGGAGGCATAATATTCCATTGTATATATGGACCATATCTTCTTTATCCATTCATCTGTTGAAGGGCATCTTGGTTCTTTCCACAGTTTGGCGATTGTGGTCATTGCTGCTATGAACATTGGGGTACATGTGGGCCTTCTTTGTACTGTGTCTGCTTCTTTGGGGTAAATACCCAGTAGTGCAATTGCAGGGTCATAGGGTAACTCGATTTTTAATTTCTTGAGGAATCTCCACACTGTTTTCCAAAGTGGCTGCACCAACTTGCATTCCCACCAACAGCTACATCCCACTTCTGATCCAGTTTCTCAATCTTATAATAGCCTTAGGGTCCAACTGGAAAGGAGAGACAACCAGTGCCATGGTGCAGCCAGTCCCATGGACATGGGCGTGAAGATAGGAGAAGGAACAAGTGCCTCAAAGGCTCTTGTCTGAGACACACTGGCTTGGGAACAGTATTCTCTGCTGAGCTTAGAGTTGGGCACACCAGGGAAATCCACAGAAAGAAATGGAAGAGGAACAGGTTTGAGAGGCTAGTTATTTTGAGGGGGATTATTGGGTAGGAATCTTATATTTATCTGATTACAAAAGAAAATCTTTCAGTCATATTCAAATTCATGCCTAATCAGTGCCCAAAGATAGATAGGAGGTCTTAAACTGGGATAGTTTGAAACCTCTGAAATTATACATAAAGCTGTGTTTGCGCGCGCGCGCGTGTGTGTGTGTGTGTGTGTGTGTGTGTGTGTGTGTGTGAGAACATCTTCCAGAAAAGAGAATCCATCTTTCCCTCTGGATTCTCAAGGGAATTGGCAGCATATCTCCCACCCCCACCATCATCAAAGTTAAAAACCAGTGATTTAAAGAGATTACAGAATTTTGAGCTGAAATGAATCTTGGATAATATTTAGTTCATTTGTACTTTTCTTTTAATTTTTATGATATAACAATTTGAGTCTGATTAACATGAAATGTTTCATAAACATTGAAGTCCTCCAGGCCTTTCTCTTCCAAAACACCTTCCAGATGGCTCTTGGAAGATGCATCATGATGACCCAGAGTAGGGTTCTGAGTAGTGGCATGACTATCTACCCATGTGTCAGAAGGACTGATGAGGGGGTGAGAGACAGATTGTTGTCCTCTGGTTTATCTTCATATCTCACTTGGGACACAAAGATGGAACTTTGTGGTTTGGAACCTCAAGTCCCTCCATTTCAGAGGGAATGGATGAGATTTATTCTTATTACAAGAACCTGGCATAGTCCCACCAAATTATTTCACTTTGCTGATTTTCATGGCCCAGTCTTCTCTTGAACATTTACACATTTATTTCTTTTACTTTTCTGCTTAAAGCAGCTCAAAGATACATAATTCAAGATGATTATAGTTTGAAAAAATCTCATCTGTTCAACACAAATATTGAAAAAAGAAATCAGCTTGACACTTGGCACCCTTCACTGCAGCTGGGTTCACTCTTCCCAAGTCCAATGTTTTCATTCAGTGAATAAAAGTCATAGATGAAGAGCAGATTGAAAACCACATAATTCTAATTTCCACATAAGATTTATCTAGGGTGAGATGGGAAGCAGGAGAACAGTCAGTTGGTTCTTTTAATAAGTAGGTCATAAATGAGGCCTTCTTTTTAGGAAGTAGTTCTTTTTAGAAAGAACTTCGCAACCATTGGCAATAAGGATGGTTTTGGGGGGATAGGGGAGTTAAGAATGACTCCCAGCCTCCTGACTTGGCAATTGGTGCACACAGAAGGAAGACCTTTTAGGAGAAATAAATGAGACCCATTTTGGATATGTTCCATCTGGATCCAGGTGAAGCATTTAGCGTGCGGTTCAATATGAGGGCCTGGACCTCCACACAGAGGGTTGGGCTGGAGATATTATTTGAGAATCATCAGAATGCCTACAACCTACATACCTATAGGAAATTAGAGAAGAGAATTTCAAAGAGGAAAGTAGATAGTGATGCCAAATATCTCAGAGAAAGCAAGTATGAGAGAACCAGCTACTCACTGGCTTTAGCAATGAGGAAGTCACTGGCGACTTTAGGATAAGGAGGTTCTGTGGATTTGTGGGACAGAAACCACATCATATCTGATGCAGGATTGGATGGATAACAAAGAAGTGACAAAATCTAAATGGAGATGAAGATGAGTGCCAGAGAAGGCATGCGATATGGTGGGAGTTTTATTTGTCATTTTTTAGAAGAGATTTGAACATGATTAAGTGATGATTAGATGAAACCAGAAGGAAGGAGAAGTTAAAGAAATAGAACAAGTGAATCATTGATAGAGCAACTTCCTGGATGGAAATGGGGAAGAGTAAATACAAGAGCACTGTGGTGACACTGTCCTTGAGGCATATATCCTCCAAGTCACTAGGGAAGGAAGGATATGGGTGCAGGCAAACTTATGAATGGAGGTGGTCATCCTGGTCATCTCAATCTCATTAGAGAAAGTGGGGATAGTTGAGGTGGGCTAGGGAGCATTAGAAAATTAGCACAAGTTTGGACTTGCTGTGGAGAATAGTAAAAGGACACTAACTAGGGAACCAGTCAGCATTGGCTAGAAGCACTGGTGACCCAGAAGAGACTGAATATCCTAAGCCTATGGTAGCACCAATCCACCCAGCAGTGTGTAATTCTTTAATGCTTGACTACCAGTGTGCAGAGATGGAGAAGATAGATATGTTTGGGTTAATATAGGACTGGGGATTAAAAACCAGAAGTAATAGCAGGGAAAAGGGATGAAGAAGTTGGATTATCTAGACACAAAGTAGTTGAAGTGACAGGCCATGGGATCTGGACAGGAGAAGGAAGGATGAAGCAGGAAAGGATTGATGCAAAGTGAAAGGCTGAGATAAAATGAAGATGTTGCTGAAGATCTTGTGAAGATCAGAGAATAAGTAGGGCCAGAGGAAAGCTGGAAAGATCTGGAAAGACAAGATAGTGTGGTCAGAGAATGCTTACACTAAAATGTGTTTTCCAGAACACTTTACTTCTATTTTTATATTGTACTGTAAAATTGAAAGTGCATTACAGATGAAAATACAAATATCTGGTAAATTATTTATTTTGTATTATCTATGCCTTAGGCTCTTTTCTATGTGATAATCCCATTCTCTTCATTGAAATAGGAAAATGTGAACAAGATCTTAAGAGTATTATTTCTCTAAAACTTTGACCATTTTGTATGTACAATGATATTATATTTTTACTTTAAATATAAGATCTTGGGAAAGAAGCCAGTGTTTTCTATTTCAGCAGTCCCAGCAGCTGTTACAAGCATAAGCAAGCCTTCAATACATGTGCTTTCTCTGGCTTTGTGCTTTCCTCTAAATTTAAGTTGATTGTAGGAAAAATTTAACCTATAAATCTCAAGAGGACAGATCACGTCTGTAGACCTGACATGACAAGTGACTAATGGTAACAAAGTAAACCGATGGAATGTCAGGTAACAAAGTAAACCGATGGCTGTGCACACCGCTGTGACCTAGACCTAGAAGCTGAGTCTGAAACTCAGTTAGATATGGATAGATTAGATGAGCATTGCATGTAAATAAGCTACAAGTTGCCTCCATTCCATTTAAGGCTGCTTCAGGTATAAATTAGAAGAGATGTTAAGAATCAAGTGTGCATAATTTGAACATAGTTCAGTAGGAACACAAATATTTCACTTGTTACACCTCATTTTGCTAAACTATGTATTTAGTAAGTTTGCAGATTAGGTTAAAACTGCATAAAAAAATTATGGGTAATGAATTAGAATCCTATTTGCAAAGGAAATTGCCCTAAGATGTGTTATTAGTGAGTAGGACTAAGGTGCTTCTCAAGAATCCTATTCAATTTTCTTATAACTAAATAGAATAAAGATGGAGTTGACACATGAGATGGCCATCAAGGTCTAGGAAAAAAATAACACCCCCCCCCCCAAAAAAGAGCAAGGATTTATCATTGGGTCTTCACACGCAGGGTGCTCAGACCAGCTAGGAAATTCTTGTTCGTTTGCCAAGTATATTCCTACAAAATTAAAAATAGGGACAGTGTCTTGTTCATAGCAGGCGCTTAGTTAAATGGCAGGCAGAACTGTTCTTCTCTCCCTTCCTTTGGTGAAGATCGTGTCTCTGGTCACCACATCTCCTGACATCAACATCATCTAATTTCTACACTCATCAAACTACCTGCTAATAGTAATTTGCCTTTCTATGTAGACTTTTCTAAAAAAGAACAACTCTCTGGCATGCTGACATGAATATTCCAGTTTGCTTAGCTGTTCTGCCTTTCCTTGTAATTAATGAAATAACTTTCTAGTTTATTTACTGATCTCTTGTGAGATGGCTAATTAAGGTGAGTTGCTGCCCTTGGTTCTGATGAATTCAGGAAGGAAAATGTAAATTTCTCCACCTTTAAAGAAAATGAGCAGACCTGCATTCTACAAAAGCACTGCCACTCAGCGAAGCCCCACGTGAGCTACTGCAAACTTCTCTCTGACATTTTTTCTGTTTCAACAAATACCACATATGCCTTCTCAAATCATGCTCCGTTAGCCTTTATGCCAGTTTCAGTGCCTGTACCTTAAGTAACCTTGACCTTGATAGGGGTTTTGTTGTGAGACAATGGGGCTCAAATTTCAGTCTTATCTGGATGCTTGTGAAAATGCATAATCCAGGCTTCCCCATAGACATCCTGCCTCAGTAGATCCAGGTAGGATTTGAATGTGCATTTTTTAAATGGACTTTATTTTTAAGTAATTTCTACACCTAGCCTGGGGTTAAAACTCACAATCCCAAGAGCAAGGGTCGCACACTCCACTGACTGAGCTAGCCAGGTGCTCCTAGAATGTGCATTTTTAGCATAACTGATTCTGATAGACATAGTCAGTAGACCATACTTTGAGAAACAGCTTTAGATTGGGGTGCTCATTCATTTGTGGCTATGGCACTAGCAGGGGATATTTTCTGTTCTTGCGAGCCATGAGTATCCCCCATTCCCACCCCACCACCACCAGAGTGAAGTTTGATGCATCCTGAGGAAGGGGAATGGGAGGAAATGAAGCCTTGTGGAGGGACAAAGGACAGAAAAAAATGGTGGTGGTGTGGGAAAGGAGCCCCAAGGCTTTCCGGTGGAACTTCCTTTGGGTGCTGCCCACTCAGGATGAGACAATTTGTCTGCCAGACAAGTTGGGTCTGTTGAACACTCCCTGGAGCAGAAGCAAATTTCAGGTTTAAAGGATATTTACCTTAATTTGGCAATGACTCCTTTGGCCAGGGACAGATACTCCCGAAGCTGCCTCAAATGATGGTGGCAGCATGCTGTGTCGAAAATGTGTGTGTGGCACAAGGCTTCTTTCTCTTGTCCTAGCAGTCAGTGATATTGGGATTTCTCATCCATATTTGGTGCTAGAAATCTTTATTAACTGGCATTTGGCAATCTGATTTGGAGAATCGGAGAATGCTAGAGCTAGGGCTAATTTACAGAGTATGGCTGAGGTCCTTCTTCTTTTAAAGATGCAGAAACCAAGGGGCGCCTGGGTGGCTCAGTTGGTTGAACAACTGCCTTCAGCTCGGGTCGTGATCCCGGAGTCCCGGGATTTAGTCCCATATCGGACTCCCAGCTCTGCGGGAAGTCTGCTTCTCCCTCTGACCTTCTCCCCTCTCATTCTCAGTCTCTCTCTCTCTCTAAAAAAAAAAAAAAAAAAAAAAGCTTTAAAAAAAAAAAAAAGATGCAGAAACCGAGACAGAGGGAGGATGAGTGATTCACCAGAGTCCAACAGCCTTCTAGAGGAACAGCTGGGACTGGAAGTAGGTCTCTTGACATCAGTGCACAGCACTCTGCTGCCTGCTCCCAAGCCTCAGCCATGAGACTCGTGCCTGCTGAATCAGCACAGATGAGTTAGATATTGGTTTGTTAACTGCTTAAGCATATTTTATTATACGATATTATTAGCTAGTAATAATAGTAATTTTTAACGTTTCTTTTTTAAAGGTTTTATTTATTATTTGACAGAGAGAGAGAGAGTCCAAGTAGGCAGAACGTAAGGCAGAGGGAGAGGGAGAAACAGGCCCCCCGGTGAGCAGGGAGCCTGATGCGGGGAGCCTTGATCCCAGAACCCCGGAATTATGACCTTAGCCAAAGGCAGACACTTACCCACTGAGCCACCCACGCGTCCCATATTAACTAGTAATAATAGTATTAATAGTATTTTGTTAATAGTATTAATAGTACTTTGCATTTTGATTTCATCCGTTTAACTCCCTTCCTTAAGTAACCTATTTTTGTTTTTTGGTCTTTCTTTCTTTCTTTCTTTCTTTCTTTCTTTCTTTTTCTTTCTTTCTAACAATGATTCTTCTAAGTCAGCATTCTTCCTCAACTAAGTACAATTGCCATCTAGTGGCTCAAAGATAGCAATAAAATTTCCTGCAGAAGCTTTTATATAGGGCAAAGAAATCACAGAGAAATTTTACAGCCTGGAAGAGAACCTTCCAGATCTTCATGTCCAATACCCTTATGATGCAAATAAAGAAAATGAGGATCTTGAGCTGGAAGCAACTAGCTGGAGGCCTCACAGTAGGTGAGTGGAGCCAGGGGCACCCTTGACCACATTGAACAAGATGTGGGTGTTGCCTGGCCCCACCCTCTTGCAGGGTGGATGAGCCCCTGGAGGGCAGGGAGGTGGGTACATCTGGGATTCCAGAGTACCTGACCCAGGGTCTGAGGCACAATAGTGTCCAGTGTATGTGTGATGGGTGGGGTGGGGGGGAGTCCTCCGTGACCAGACTCAGGTTGCTAGCTTCGATTATTTTTCTCCACGGTGCCATCAAGTCAAAGCGGTTGTCCCCACAAAGAAGGCTCCATCAGTGTGGTGTTGGTGACGGGATGGAGGCCTGCGTCAGCTGAGTCAGCCGAACAGTGTGCTATGCCTTCCAGTTGGCACAGTGTGCTTTCTGCCTCACCTTCGGCCACATGCTTCTGTACCCTTTCTGGTTGAGCATCTCTTGCCCAGGATGCTTTTGTGTTCAGAGTGAATTTCCTGACAGGAAGCAAATCTGAGCGTCTCCTGCCAGAAGTGAGGTGAGCACTCAGGGCCTCATCCCCTTCTATTTATAATGGGTTTTAGTGTCAAGCAGTACCAAAGAAGGTGCACAGGGCAGAGCTCAGAACTCACCAGACCTCCAGGAAGAGGCCTGTGCAGGATGGCTCTGCGGGGGTTGGGAATGGGCAAGCGCTTTAAATGGCTGCAGATGGTGAGGGTGCCAGGGTGACAGACTGTGGGAGGCAGTTTTCTTTGTATTCCAAATAGGCTGAGGATTTTCTTTTATCTGCTGAAACTCTCCGGAAGAAAATGGGGACAGGGAGAGTGGCAGGCATAGGCAGCCCCCAAGGGGAATGTTTTGTTTCCTGAGGTCCACAGATGGACGGATGCAAAGGCGGATGAGTTCTGAAGCCCCTGGAATTATCCACACAATTTGGTGTCTATGCATTGTTTTGGGGACAAAGTTCTCTACCTTTTAGAAGCTACTCAAAGGAGTCCATGATTCAATCATGTCAAGAACCACCAGCGTCCAGGTCAAATCTATCTCCACACTCCTCGAAATGGATGAATTCTTTGTCTCACTCAGGAAGAGAAGATTCACCCACAGTTGTTGTTTGCTCTTACTGGTGTTCTCATCCATACCCGATGTCATTTTTTAAAGGATGTGTGCACATAGAAAACAAGTATATAAGTAAAATCCTACTGTCTTATCTGCCTTTTGTAATTGGTACATATCTAAGTCCCAAACTGAGGCATGCAGAAAATATGCATTTCTTTTACTTTTCTAAAATTCAAATTAATTTCTACTTTGAGCCCTCATTCCTGTCATGTGACTGAGACTTAATCTCTATGTTTGGGATCTTCTGTTTCTCTCTCTCTCTGTCCCAGGGGATTGTATGTCAATTATGGGGCACTTAACCTAGAGTGGAGGTGCCTACCTAGGACTGAGATGGGCATAATCGGAGGTATCTGTCTTATATGTCATTTCTGTACAATGTCATGTGTGAAATCCATCCTTGATCCCATTGAGTCCTTGGCTGTGGACCCACATGTGTTACCACTGAACTTTCTATCTTCTGGTCCTGGCCCTGGCAGACTTCCCCACTATCTTCATGAGGAGTCCTTGGGGTTGCGTGTGGCTCTGCCTGCCCAAACAAAGGCTCTGTGGCCTTGCTTCTTCACAGGACACTTTGATCTAGGAAAGAGGATGCTTTGTTTTTCTCTTTGAGGTCCAAAGTTACCAAGTCTTCCGATCTGTTTTTTAAGAAGAAGCTGGAAATTTTCACTTTATGCAAATCTTTCTGATTTTAAATGTTGGAAATTAATTCATTTTGAAAAAATAGTCACTGAGATCAGATTTAAAAAAACCTTTCCATGGCTCAGTTTTGCCCCTAGGGCCACCATTTTGTAGCCTCTGCCCTAAAGGCTTAAACGTAAGGAAACCAAAGCAGGGAAGACAACCATTTTTCTCCTTTCAAATGTGTCATAACTCTCCCTGAGGCAGTAAGCGCAGGATTGTCTACCTACTGGACTAGGAGAGAAAGGCAGAGGGGAGAAATCTAGGGGCAAAACATTAGTAAATATTTCAAAAGTCTTATCCTTCTACACCTTGATATTGAGTTTATAAAGACAGGTTTTGTGTTTAAAAAAAAAATAAACTTCTTCTATATCCAGAGAAAAAAGGCTTGAGATTGCACAATATATTTTCAATAAAGTAATCACGTTCAGCAAATGCTTTCAAAGCAATTATAGAATTTTATATTAGGTTTCCTTAATGATTGTTTAATCTAGTTCCTGAGACTGGGTTAAATAAATGAGACAACTGGAGCCTACAGAGGTAAATGAGTTGCCTTTGGTCACCTAGCAAGTCACTGCCAGCCTGAGAGTCTCTGGCTCTCAGCTCTGTCTAGAGCCTTCTCCTGGACAAACCCAGGACCAGGGTACTGCACCCTGCTTGGGTGGGAGTAGAGTGTGGCATGGGAATGAAGATGGTGCTAGAATGCAGTGGTTATATAGTCAAGGAGGGAAGACCCAAGAGAACATGGCCCCAGGAGAAGTTAAGTCAAAGGGGACTGACAACGTCTTTTAATTTTCATTAAGATTTGAGAGGTGCTGTTCTGGCCTAAGAGTTCTCTACCTTGGCTATAGTTTAGAGTTGTTTAGAGGCTGAGAGCTTTAAAATTTAAATTTTAAAATTTTGTGGAGTCCTGGGCTCTACCTCTAAAGATTCTATTTAATCAATCTAGTGGTAGAGTCAAGGTATCTGTAGTTGGAAAAGCTCTCCGGGTGATCTTCGTGTGCAGTAAGGTGCAGAATGACCGTTCCGGCCATACACAACCACCACCACTTTCCGAACGTAATGCACCTGTCCTTCCTGGACACCTGTTTTCCTCTCAGACCACAACAAAACTTCTACTCGTTCTTCAAAACCCAGGTTACCAAGCCTCTTCTGGGAAGAGGTCCCTGAAGTTTCTCAGCAGAGTTAACTCCTCCCCTATTTGCAGTCTGTTCTTGTGCACCTTCCTGTGGATAGATAATAGATAACTGTAATTATGTATTTTCATGTCTCTCTCTCTCACTTGGGGAAAGCTAAACCGTGAATGTCTTCAGAGCAGGAAATTTGGTTTATTTACTTTTTTCATAAGTGGCAGAGCCTAGGTTTTATGTAGTTGGTTCCTGTATCTGGTTCTCTATATCTCTATTGGTGATTGAATGCAGAAAAGCAGTAAGTCAAGGTTTTAGAACCACGTAAGTATCCTTCAGATGTTCTCAGTCTCCCAATCATCCCCACCAGAAAATTACCCCCAACCCTGCCAACTCTTTACGGTCCCAAAGAAAGCAAAAGACAGCAAACAAGCAAACAACAAACAGACCAGAAACAGATGTGTGCAAAATACACATGTCCTGGCTATCTCAGAAGAAATATTTGGAAACAGATCCATAAGGGCAACAATTTTTGTGGGTCTTGTTCCTTGCTGTATCCCCAGTCCCTACAACAGTGCCTAGAATCTAGAAAGGGTTAAAGTGAATAAATGGATATTGAATTAAGTGATAATTTTAAGAAGGCTTTCTCTTCTCCTCCTCCTTTCCTATTTATCATTCATTCCAGTTTCACTGGGCTTTGTTTTGAGTGTTGTCACAGAATGCTGTTCTGAATTGCCAACACAAGATCACCGAGAGCTCCCTTTAAAGATGTTCTGGTTTTGGAAATTTGCTGACCCTGACCACAGTATTTGCAGGCAAAGTGTGACTCAATCTCCAGCAATATCCTAAGTGCTTCTTAGAAACATAACAATCTTTCAGACTGACTAAATATAATATAGTCATAAGACCCTAACTCATTATTCACCCTCATTTCAACACACACACACACACACACACACACACACACACACACACACAGAAGATCCTGAGTTACGCTGAGCTGTTGTACGCTGAGCATCTCTCGGGGCTTGGTAAACCAGGACCACATTATGTTCTGCCCTTGAGAACTCAGAAGCACTTCCCGCCCAGTGGGCTGAATCAGCACTAAATTTGACCATCTCTTGATGACTGCTTGTCTTGCTAAACCTCTGACAGAGAATGACAGAATTTTAGAGCTGGAAGGGATCTTAGAGATCATCTGGTTTAACCTTATGCGTTTGATGAATAAGGAGGCTGAGGTCCAGAGACATGTCATTGCTCAAAGTAACATAGCTCATTAGTTGCTGAATAAGAGCATCAGCTAGTCCCCTAACTTTTGGTCACTCACATTTTCTGTTTATGTTGTTACCAGTTTTCGAATCTGCCTCATACTGGGTCCAAATCATCTACTGTAGGAATGGCAAGTCATTTTCTGTTCCTTAACATGAAAAAGGACTTTAAAAGAGAATTGTTGTCTTTAAAAATCAACTCCTTTAGGTTAAAAGTGAGGTTAGAATGTATTGAAATATGTTGGTCTTGGCTTAAAAAAACAGATGGTGATTTTTTTTTTTTTTTTTTGGGTTTTCAACTAAACATATTAATTTCCATTAAGGTTTAAGGTCTCAAAACCAAATTCTTTTTCCAGATTTAGAACTTCACAAAGCAATGTCTTAAACAAGTTGAATTATTCACTGTCCCACAAATGTACTGTATATTTGTAGAATATCCTTTTCCTCCCTAATCCAATTTTTTTGTCCTGGCTGATCTCTATGCAGTCACATCCTACATGTTCTTCCAAATCTAGTTAAGTTTCCTTTCCTCTCTAAGTGTCCTCTTGACCATCTGCCTTGTCTGGAATAGTATCTTCTTTTTCCCAACTTCTTTAACATTTGTGAGAGAATTTAATAACTACATATTCATTTAATTGTGTATTAGAAAAATATAGTAGCATATCAGACTCATGAGTTCATAATTTTTTTTTAAATATCACACTGACAATTTTTTACATCATTAAGGAAAGGATGTTTTTGTTACTGCCGTAATTTGTTATTGCTGTCAAACAAACTACTCCAAAACTTAACGGCTTAAAAGAACAATGACTATTGAGCTCATGATTCTCTGGCTCAGCAATTTAGGCGGGATTCCTTTGGGCATGTGTCTTGGTTTCAACTGGGCTCCATGTGTCTGTGGTCAGCTGCAGGTTTGCTAACTGGTTAAGCCTATGGGGGTTAACTGGAGCCCCTTCTTCTTCATGGTCCACCATCCCCTATTAGGTTTGCCACGCTTTTCCTATGGCAGAGCCAGGGGTCCAAGAGATACAGCAGAAGTATTCAAAGCCTCTTGAGGTCATATGAAACTGGTACACCACCACTTCTGCTTCATTATATTGGTTCAAGCAAGTCACAAGGCTAGTTCCTCTCTCTCTAAATAACAAAGTCTTATTGCATGGGGCATGGGTAGGGAGAAGAGCTAGGGAAACATTGCACTCAATTTACACCAAAGTTGATTTAAATAAAAATGCACGTAGTAGGAGACTATGGTAAAGACTGAAGTTATTACCCAAATGGCTGAGGGCAGATGGATACAATCCATCTGATGCTTAATCATTTATTGCCTTGTAACAATTCTGTTATGACCATCTGTAGCACCAGCCTGAAATGCATTTGGAACGAGGCATTTCCTGTGTCTTGATCTCTATGACTGGGTTTCTGGAATTCTAGCCCCAGCTAAGGCCTACCTTTAGATCTCATTATTGGAGTGAGTTTGAGGAGTGGGGGAGGGAGTGTGTTAGGGTAGAGGAAGGTCCCTTAGGGCATATTACATTTGTCGTCTTCCTCCACCGCCTTCATGCAGTGGATGTCATTGAGGTGGAAACTGTATCACTCTCAGTGTGTCTGGATACCAGTGTTGCTAACTTGCTCTTGGATTGCTAGTTTGGGGCAGGTATTCAATATTGTAATTAAGTATTCTGACTTAGCCATGATACAGCTATGTTGAAGCCAGGAGCATTTTGCTGGGGCATAAACTACAATTAAAATTTCAGTTTAAGAAAAAATTAGTACTGTGAGAAGGGACACTTTCATTCTATTCTTTTGAGCCTTGCTCCAGGGTTGAGATAAGGGGTGAGGGCCATATTAAGTGGTTGACAGTGAGGCAGGAGGCTAACCTGGGCATCAGGCTGAAATTCTAAAATTAAATTAGAATACATTGAGGGTATGGTTCTCATTAACTCAGATTTCCATGAGCAACTCCTTAAATGCTAGAAAAATGCAAAGTGACCCAATCTTGCTGAGGGAGACAATATAATTAAGTTGAACTTTAAAAAAGAAGGAAGGAAGGAAGGAAGAAAGGAAGGAAGGAAGGAAGGGAGGAAGGAAGGGAGGAAGGAAGAGGATGGGAGGGGAGGGGAGGGTAGGAGAGAGTAGGAAAGAAGGAAGGAAGGAAAAGAAAAGAAACAAAAATTCCTCTTAAGGAAGACACTTGCTTATCAAGTACTTTCACAAGGAGTGATTGCAAATTACCTGGTGCAGTGAGAGACCACAGGAATCCTGAGAACATTCAGCCCATAGTCCCCTTATGACAGTAATAGCCGAAATGCTGAGACTGTTTAAGACATGATGTGTTAGTTTGCTGGGGCTGCTGTGACAAAGTACCACAAATTAGGTGGTTTAGAACAATGGAAATTTATTGTCTCACTGTTCTGGAGGCTACAAGTCTGAAATTAAGGTGTTGGCAGAGCCATGCTCCCTCTAAAACCTAGCACAAGGATTCTCCTTTATCTCTTCCAGCTTCTGGTAGTCCCAGATGTTTCTCAGTTTCCCTGAGGAACTCCAGCCCATCGCCTTCATGTGGCATTCTCCTTATGTCTCTTTACATTGTCCTTCCTAGTGCATGTCTATCTCTAAGTCCAAACTTCCCATTTTTTATGAGGACACCAGTCATTGGATTAGGGTTCACTCTAATGACCTATTTTAACTTCATTACTTTTTAAAAGACTCAATTCCAGACAAGGTCACATTCGGAGGTACTGGAGGGTAGAGCTTCAACATATCTTTTTGTAGGGGACACAACCCATGACACATGACGTGTTATTATCTGGAGTGGGTAATTTATTTTATTTTCTAAACTGTAAGCCATCATGTAGATATATAAAATTTAAATATGCCTCTCAAGAAGTTGTCTGGGTCAAAAAAATCACAAAAGAAATCTATGGAGAAAATAATTGCCAAAAAAATCTTAGGAAATGTTTTACTATCAGAAAATGGACATTAGGAGAAGGAAAGGAAAAGTGAATTGGGGGAAATTGGAGGGGGAGACAAAGCATGAGAGACTGTGGACTCTGAGAAACAAACTGAGGGTTTTGGAAGGGAGGGGTTGGGGGGTGTGGGCGAGCCCGGTGGTGGGTATTGAGGAGGGCACTTATGGCATGGAGCACTGGGTGTGGTGCATAAACAATGAATCTTGGAACACTGAAACAATAAAATTAAATTTTAAAAAAATCTGGAAAAACAAGTTTTTAAAGATATTTTGAACTGCATTTATATTTGCATGTTATCATTTACTGTTGTTACTGGTGAAGGTCAAGAGGCAAATGGCTGTCTAATCATAAGAGATGGAAAAACAGTGAAATGGGCACAATTCCAAGACACTAAATTTTTTTTATGGTTATTCTATCTAATAAGTGCCTTATCTTTGTAACCCACATATATCTGGAGCCCCACTTGGATCTATCACCCTGTGGTGTTATTCAATGAAAAAATACATCACAGGATTGAAACAGGAAAATATAATTGGAAGCATTTCATATCTTCTCAATGTCCTTTGACAAAATGCCAAAATGGCAGAATATCCTTAATAAATAGTAAGTGTGGGACGCCTGGGTGGCTCAGTTGGTTGAGCAACTGCCTTTGGATCAGGTCATGATCCCAGCGTCTTGGGATCAAGTCCCGCATCGGGCTCCTTGCTCCGCAGGGAGCCTGCTCCTCTCTCTGCCTCTGCCTGCCTCTCTGCCTGTTTGTGTTCTCTCTCTGTTAAATGAATAAATAAAATCTTAAAATAAATAAATAAATAAATAAATAAAAAATAAATAAATAGTAAGTGTTCTGGGAGAGAATGTTTTCCAATCTCATCCCCTTCTCATAGACCCAGGCTTACACACAGCACTCACACACACACATCTGGCTGTGACTTTTTTTTTTTATTCAATTACCCAACCTATAGTACATCATTAGTTTTTGATGTGGTGTTCAGTGATTCATTAGTTGGGTATAACACCCAGTGCTCATCATATCACGTGCCCTCCTAAATACCCATCACCCAGCTACCCCGACTGCACCCGCCTTCCTTCTGAAACCTTCAGTTTGTTTCCTGGAGTACAGAGTCTCTCATGGTTTGTCTCCCTTTCTAATTTCTTTCCATTCAGTTTTCCCTCCCTTCCCCTTAGGTCCCCTGCACTA
>CM052813.1:46867657-46883365 GCA_028533885.1 Nasua narica | reverse complement strand
CTACCCAAGGATGGGCCTGTGTTAAGTGCTTTTCATATACTATCTTGTAAAGTCGTCATAATAATTCTGCGAGACAGGTATTTTTATCCCCATTTATAGATGAGGAATGAGGTTAAGAAAGATTGAGTGGCTTACTTCAAGGTTATGAAACTAGGTAGTAGAAGATGTGGGATTTAAACCCATGTCTGATGGTCTCCAACGTTATCATTTTTAAACACTGTTATATTGTAAACATGCTATTAGTTCGCCTTACTTTTCTTCAAACTAAAAGACTTTCTGTGTCCATAAAGGTATCAAAATGGGCTTTAAAAAGGAATCATTCCCAATTTTAAATATCTTAAATAGCTTAAACATATCTAATATTTTATTGAAACAAAAATTTTAATTGAAAGACAATCAGGAACTATTTCTGATGAAGGAAAATTTAATTTCTTATTCTGTATGGAAATTTAGAGAATAAATACCTTCTGTGGGGAAAAGAAAGTTATGTTTAAACCAAAGTTTGAAAGAACTAATTATAGTGATATACAGAATTTAGAAATAATTGTAGTACTCAACGTTTTATTGTTGATGTTTTCTTATTCAAGAAAATGTTTGAGAAATTGTAGACATGAAAGCTTGTTTGTGTTCTTTAAAGATTCTAAATGTTACTTTTGTTTTTTATAAGAGCTCAAAAATTATGTAAAACCCACCTGCTCCCATATCACAAAATATGAGAATATTAGATAAATAAGAGAAATTTAAGAATCTGAAAAATAAAAAACAATTGAGAAATTGGAGTACACAAAGCTATTTCTAAAGGCAAAAAAATAATGCTTCAGATTAATAAAGGGACAGAGCACTAAGCATTTTTCCTGGCAGGGTTGGGGAACCACTTCTATCTGTGGAGATGACAGCATGCAAGACTGTTATTTGGTGCTGCCCTGAGGGTCCTACTAGAATTGTTTTTCTTGGGTTCTGCTCAAAGAACAAATGTCATTCTAAAGCCAATATTGTCAAATGCCATTGATTTTTTGGGTTTACTTTTCTTAAATTTGCCCTTTCCATCTTAAGGTATGTCTTTCTAGGGTGTTAAAAGCCCTAATTTAAATAATAATGAGATTATCCAGAATAAGTAAAACCTCTTTGGAGCAATTGGCTTATCAATGTAATTCACATTAACCACTCAGAGGAAAATTAGTAAATCTCATGTTGGTCTAATAAGCTTTATCTTTTGTGTTAGACTTGATAAAAGCTATTTTTAAAGAAAAAGAAGAATCATTTTCCTTTTATCAATCTCATTTACTGAAATAGCTCCTGTCCAGGTCATCAATGACCTGAACACTATTTAATCCATGGCTTTATTTGCACCTCTCAGAACTGTTGATCATGCTTTCTTCTTGAAACTTTCATTTGGCTTGAGACATCAGTTTCTTTTGGTTTTCTTTCTATCCTAATGGCTGGTCAGGCCCTCTTTATCTACTGACTGCTAAGTGTTAAGACACTTCAGGGTTTACCCTAAAACGTTTTAATCCTTTGTCTTTATTTATTCGGTAGGTAACGCCCAGTCTCTTAGCTTTGAAAGCATCTACACACCTACAGTTCCCAAATCTACATTTCTAGCCCAAACCTCTTTCCTAAATTACGAGCTCATGGCCAACCATCTACTCACACTTTGACTCAAATATCTAATGGGGATCTCAAACTTAACCTGTCCCAAATCAAACTCCTGATTCTACATCAACATCATCAATTGCTCCACTGACAAACCTCTCCTGAACAGTCTTCTACATCTCAGGAAACGAGATCTCTGTCTATCCTGTTGCCCAGGCAAATACCTTATTTCATGTCTTCCTCTGTTCCCTATATTCATAAGTAAATCCTGTTAGCTTTACCTGCAAAATACTGTGTATAAAAAATCTCAACATTTCACCACCTCCATCACTCTTTTCTTGGTCCAAGTTTTCATCATGCTTCACCCCCTCACCTGAATTATTTCAATGACTTCCTAATGGGACGCTTTCTTCCTCCCCCTTTCCCCATCCCTTCCCCAGCATAGTCTATTCTCAACATGGAGGCCAAAAGGATCTATTTAAATTGCAGGGAAAATCAAGTCACCCTTTTGCTCAAAACATTTAATTGCTCCTCATTCAGAGTAAAATCCGAAAATAGTATGACCCACAAGGCTCTACCTGATCTTACCCTCAGCTACCTTTCTGACTCCACATTTTTGATCTCTTGCCCCCTGTTCTCCTTGTACACACTCTGTTCCAGCTACACCCAAAATTTCCTAGAACGACTACCTCTCACTTTTCAGAGTTATTTGCCCAAATGTTACCATTTTAGAAAGATCTTTTTTGACAACTCTTTCCCTTATCTTCAGCATTCCTATATCCTTTATTCTTCCTTATTTTCCCTCTATAGCACTTTTCACCACCTGACATAATATATATCTGTTCACTTGCTTATTTGTTTATTTTTGGTCTCCCCCTTAGAATATTAGCCTATATTTCAGATTCAAGGACTGATAGACTAGAGGATTCCAACTGTACCTCCCACTCAAGACAATTGAAAAAGCTGAAACAAACACACACACACACACACACACACACACACACACACACACATTCTTACATGTACTGGAGACATAATGCAATAGTAAGAAATTAGAAAAAGGAAATGATTATAGTTCAAAAAGGTGAACCAAAGGAGGATTTACTGATAGTCAAAAGAAAACTGAAAGGCAGAGCTTCGCTGAGATCTTGGAAAATGACCCACAATATATCCTGGAACCCAAGGACTGAAATTTGGTTCTGAGGCTTTTTGGCAACCCACTGAAAGCACCTGAGACACAGAGTTAAGGTTTTGAGGACTCACTTGCTTAACAGTTTCAGGATTGGCATTCATCCCCCTCAAAGACAGAGGGCCCTAATGTACTATCTTTTCCTCTTGAGACACTCGAAGGCTATAACGTGGAAGCCTAGGTCTGGGAATCTGGACTTTATTCTAGCCTGCAAAAAAAATCCTCGGGCGCCTGGGTGGCGCAGTTGGTTAAACAACTGCCTTCGGCTCAGGTCATGATCCCGGAGTCCCGAGATCGAGTCCCACATCGGGCTCCCAGCTCCATGGGGAGTCCGCGTCTCACTCTGACCTTCTCCCTTCTCATGCTCTCTCTCACTCTCTCTCTTTCCTAATAAATAAATAAATTAAATCTTTAAAAAAAAAAATCCTCCAACTTGGTCCCAGACAGCTAAAGTATTAAGGCATATTGTAGAGAAAAAAGGCCTAACATAGTGCTAAGTCTCAAACTATCACTAAATATAATTTTAATTTGTCTAGCAAACAGTCCAATATTATAAGGTAAACAAATATTCAAGACGAATGGCAAATATTGTGGTTCCAGACCACCTCTCCACTTAGCATATGAGAAGATGCTCAACATCATTACTTATCAGGGAGAAACCAATGAAAACCACTACAACACACCATTTCCCATCAAATAAAAAATTTTAAAGCAACTGATAACACAAAGTGCTAGTGAGGATATGGGGCAATTGGAACTCACATGCATCACTGGTGGGAATGCAAAATGTATAGACACTTCAGAAAACAGTCTGGCAGTTATAGGGGTGGGGAGGTAAAAAAAAAAAGAAAAGAGTTTGGCAGTTATTAAAAAGTTAAACATTCACTTACACATATCACCCAGCAATCCCACTTTTAGATATTTACTCAAGAGAAAATAAGATAGCCACACAAAAACCTGTTCACAAATGTTTTTAATGGCTTTTTTCATAATTGCCAAAAATTAGAAACATTTATCAATTAGCAAATGAATGCACAAATTGCTATAAACACATAACAGATTACTAGTCAGTAGTATCTGCAAGGAGAATCACTTTTTAAAAAACTATGTTGACCCTTTCATAACTGGAGTGACATTTCAGTCACCTCTGTGGATGGCTGATGAAACAGGAGAGCTCTTGAGAGCCAGAGAATGAGAAATCTTTAACTCAGGGCAGGGCAGGAAACCCTAGCATTTACATTTGTCCCTTCCATTTGGCTCCCTTGGTACCTCATCCAACTTTGTGCTCCTTCAGATGTTCCTGCTATCGCCTGTGGTTGGGGTCACGGCCCCCTGTGAGATAGACAGACAGCCAAGGGTGTTTTCACAGGAAGGGCCTTTGCTACGGGCTTAGCTGCCTCACTAATTTGGCCAGTGTTTCACATCACCCTTGTTTTACACTTCTTGTAGTGATTGCCAAGTGCAGACGATTGTAGGATTGCCAAGTACAGAGCCTCATACACAGTAGGTGCACAATACACATTTGCTTTGTGTACAGATTTGATTTCTTTTTAAGATAATAAGTTTCGTTCCTGATGTCCTCAAGTGTACTGAATGCAAACTAGAATTGCTGTGGCAGGAGATGTACTTAATTCGTTGAAGGAGAAACAATAACCTTGCTGTCCTCAGTTTAAGAATATTGGCTATGTGATATATTTTTATTCATTCATGCACTCAGCAAATATTTATTGAATGGCTGCTGTGTCCTAGATTCTATGCCAAATGATTTAGATTAATGGGATATATATCCAAGAACAAAAATCCATTGTTAATTATAAATTTCAAAGATATATATTGGTCTTTGTATACTTTGCTTCCTAGTGAATTTTTTTTCCTTTTCATTTCTTTTTCCCTGTAAGGAAGTAGATGTTTTTATGTACAGATGCTGTGGAAGAGTGAGGAGCAACCATCTTTTCTGTTCCAGTATACTTAGAGGATTTGGTTCATTTCCATGAGTAATGCTAGATCTCCATAGAGAGTCTACATAAAGGAAGGGTTGTTGGGGGTGGAAGTGAAGTAACAGAATTCAGGAGAGTTAAGAGCATATGTGTAGATCCAAATCGCCTATCCACCTGTACCCTTCTTTCTCCACATCCTGACTAACAGCTGTTTTAGTATCTGTTTTGCCCAGAGGGAAGAGGTTTCCTGTGTTTACTTCCTTTTTCTTGAGGGGAAAGATTCTATTGTTTGACTCTCATGGTTTTGCTATTTCAGCTTGTCATTAAACAGTAACTGTATTTGTGGTATTAAAGATACATAGTTAAGTTTTCTTTGTTAGTATGTTGCTACCTGTATTTTATTTCTATCCTCCCTCTTCCCAGAATATACATCCTTCTTTTATCTTGTGCTTTGATGATTTTGGTTTTATTCTGTTTTGTTTAGTTTTGGATATCAGCATAAACTTTTTTAATTATTGATGTGAATAAGCAGAAATGAAGCATCTAACAATTTTTGGAGACTTATGTATGGACAGTCTAATCATGCTCAGTTTTATTTTATTTTTTTTAAAGATTTTATTTATTTATTTATTAGGAAAGAGAGAGAGTGAGAGAGAGAAGGTCAGAGTGAGAAGCGGACTCCCCATGGAGCTGGGAGCCCGATGTGGGACTCGATCCCGGGACTCCGGGATCATGACCTGAGCCGAAGGCAGTCGCTCAACCAACTGCGCCACCCAGGGGCCCCATGCTCAGTTTTATTGATGCTAAGTGGTGACTTTGAATCATTTGGGATAATGTTTTGTATTCAGTAATTTTTTTCTCTTGAAAAATAGCTCTAGTTTTTAATCTCAATACAATTCATGTGTTTTTTATTGCTGATTCTCTTATTAATAACATGTTTCTTATGTATGACTAAGCATAAAAAAGTTGTCACATGTAAAGTTTAAAATAGAAATTACTTGCATTATGCATACGTCAGTCAGCCATCCCAAGACATTTGAAGAATAATCTGAAAGCGCTCCAATTTACATATCACAAAGCTAGTGTAATTTTTGACATATCTTTACACTGAATTGAATGAGCAAATTTTAAAAATAACTTATTTCCTGATATAGAAATAAAACATGACTTATATGTGAATATTTGTAACCTGTGAGTGTTTTAGAGAGAATAAATTCTATTTATGGATTAATAATACCGCTCTAGTGGACAATATATTTTAAATAGAATTTTGCAGTAAAGAAAAATTATGAGAAATAAGATTGCTGAGAATAACAGAACAATCCCCAAAAGAATTCTCTATGAATTCCTGCTCTGAATTCCCCTTCGTGTGGCATATATAAACTAATCACCTTTAAAAAAGAAAAGACACCTAAATTAAATAACTGTTTTGCCTAAAGAGTATTTCCATGATTTAACTATACTAACACATGATTTTTAGAAAGTGATCTGTATATCTTGATTTAAACATCTATTGTTAATTTTCTAAGGGAAACAAGGAAAAAGTGAAGCAATTTTCTTGAGAAGCAATTCTTAATATAATTGTTAAGCAAAATAGAACAAAAAGAAAAGGGATTGAGAAAAGGTGTGAATATTATTTTTTTAAATACAAGAAATGAGGGGGGGGGAAGCTTAAGACACAAAGCCACTCAACCATGGATTTCAATTTTCAGTAGACATTTGAGTTATACACCATATCTCCTGTGTGTGATCACTGAGTCCTTGCAATATACTCTGCTACTCACACATTCTATCTCCCATTCAGTTACTCTGGCCTGGTAACCACACAAACAGAGTGGGCAGCCTGCTGGTATCACCCTGAAGTGGTGGTATGAAGGTGACCTCACTGGGATCCACTGGGATGCCTTCCACATGTTCCATTGCCAGCTTTCTGTCTTCTAGATATGCAGGAATCATGGTAAGATTCCTAATTCCCGGGGTACCTGGGTGGCTCAGTCGGTTAAGCATCTGCCTTCGGCTCAGGTCATGATCCCAGAGTCCTAGGATCCAGCCCCAAGTCAGGCCCCCTGCTCAGCAGAGAGCCTGCTTCTCCCTCTACCTCTGCTGCTTGCCTTGCTTATGCTCATACCATCACTCTCTTTCTCTGTCAAATAAATAAATAAGACCTTAAAAAAAAAAAAAAAAAAGACTCCTAATTCCTCCCAATCATTCTAGTTCTTGGTATCTGGTGGTAAGAGGAGATATTAAGTGACAAGTTTGGGGACTTGGATCATCTTTGGATGACTTTGGATGAAGGTCTTTGAATCAACAAATGCTCCCTTTAGCTTTTTGGTAAGGTCAGTTGATGTCCTTTCTGTGTCACTTGACATCAGAGAAGCTGGAGATTTTCCAGTTACGACTGTGGGAAGCTTTTTGTTAATCTCTTCATTGCCCCTTTGGGGTGACCCTGCCTACAGCATCAGCAGTTTGATAGACATCCTGTGTGTGTGTGTGTGTGTGTGTGTGTGTGTGTGTGTGTGTATGTGTATGTTTAAATACTATTAGTCAGGGGTGCTCAGGTCATGTTCTCAAGGTCTTGGATGGAGCCAGCATTGGGGTTTCCTGCTGAGCGGGAAGTCTGCTTCTCTTTCTCTCTCTTACAAATAGATACATAAAATCTTTTAAAGAAATAAATGCTATTAATCAAGTGGTTTCAACCATAGCTTATCTGTTCATAGCCACTGTTCCCTCCAGGTCAGCAGTTTCTTCCAGGTCTACTAATTTTACTCTTAAAAAGACATACTAATGTAAAGAAAACAGCATAACTTGTCATAAATGTAATTATATGCAATGTAACTGGCAGAGTGGCTCCAGGGGAGCTTAGATTCTGACTCAATGAATTGAGGTCTTGTTCTATCTCAGCCCAGGCTTTCAGGCAGAGAGGCGAGATATGGTGGGTGGGTGGGAAAGAAAGTCAACAGGCTGCCCTACTCAGGAAATAGGGAGGCAAAAAATGGGTTTCCATATCCTCATTATTTTCTGGGCCCAATCTCCATAGGTAAAATGGAGCCAATTAATCACAGGATTTTTGGAAGCTCTACCGCTTTTCCAGAAGCTGTTCCCAGGAATATCTAAACTGGAGTGGATTACTCCCACCAGGTAGCACCACACTGCAGTTAGGACAAGGTAGGATTTGGGTTTCCAAACTGGACCCTACCTCCAGGGAGGGGGTGTCATTTCATTAACCATTTCATTACTGTTGTAAAGGAAACTCATATCTTGGGCCACTGAGTTTTTTAGACCCACTTACAATATGAAGGTCAAGTTTTACAGAATGTGTTTGTATACTTTTTTTTGTTTATTTTTATTTATTTTATTTTTTAAAGATTTTATTTATTTATTTGACAGACAGGAGAAAGATCACAAGTAGGCAGAGAGGCAGGCAGAGAGAGAGGAGGAAGCAGGCTCCCTGCTAAGCAGAGAGCCCGACGCGGGGCTCGATCCCAGGACCCTGAGATCATGACCTGAGCGGAAGGCAGAGGCTTTAACCCACTGAACCACCCAGGCGCCCGTTTTTGTTTATTTTTTAACACAAATGTGATAATGTTATGCATATTGCTTTGCATCTTATTTTTACCTCCACTAATACGTCTTGGATAGCTTTGCATAGTAATACATATAGGTCAATGGTTTTTAATGGTTGCATTGTATCCTATTACATAAATGAAGCAGAATTTTTTGACTCATCTAATGAAAACCAGGATTTTTTTCTGCCTTTGTGGTTGCTTTTGCTGTTACTACTAGTAATGCTGTAATGAGGATTCATTTAAAAGTGTATCTGTAGGACAAATTCCTAGAAGTGGGCTAAATAAAGATTATGTACTCAACAGGACCCACTAACAGATTTGAAGCCATAGGAATTGATAGGAAGGGGCTCTGGTCAGAGCCTCAAGGAGCATTATATATAAAGCACAGAAAAGGAAAGTGACTTCTAGTAAGTACACATTGCATTGAATTGAGTACAAAGTTAGAAATGCTGAGAGAGGTGTGAGCCCAGAAGTTAATGGTATTGTGGAAATTGTCTCCTATGTTTTCCACATACAAGTAGTAGAAAATATCTTTCTGGGAGGAAAAAAAGAAATAAAAGAAAACAACTGAGATACCCTTTGATAGGATTTAGTTAAGCCAGTTACAGCATAGAAAAATCATGTAATCGTTATGTAATAGAATACTGTGCAGATCTTAAAAATATATTAATCAGAAAAGACAGGTTACAGAACATTAAGAATAGTATGACATTGGGAGAGAATGTCAGTTCCCTGTCAAATAACCTTCTACTTTTTCAAATCAAGGGACCCTTTTGTTTGGCTAGGCACAATGTCACTCAGGTGAAAGATTATATTCCCTGTGTCCCTGGCAAAGATGTGGCTATATGACTAAATTCTGGTCAATGAGTTGTAATCAGAAGTTTCCTCAAAATGGACGGTTGTGTCCTTATTCCTCACCTTTTACTTGGAATGTAATGGTTGAGGTTTGGACCATCTTGTACCATGAACATAAGAACCATACTGTAGGGATTGTGGAATGAAAAAGGTGACAGCTTCCTTCTGGCTATGGAGCCACCAATCAGCCCTGGACTACCTATCTCCTGGTTTTGTTTTTTGTTTTTCTTGTAAGAGAGAAGTGAACATTTATTTTGTCCACATTGCATTTTTTAGAGTCTCTGTTATATGTAGCCAAATCTAATCCTAGGATATAGACCCCATTTGTGTTTAAAAATTAAATATTTACACATATGCACACATATATACATATCACAAATGTGTGTGTGTAAACCATATATCCATAAAATATCTGCAAATGCATAGAATGAACTGGTAACAGCATTTATCTCTAGGGGCATGGGATTATAAACAGAGGTATGAGGGGGCTGTTAATTCCTTTGGATTATATGAATATTAGCAATAATCATGTATTCAAGAAAAATTAAGATATTTCTACTTTTATGAAGAAAAGAAAATAGCTCTTGACTAGTAACTCCTTAAAATCAAAACAATGGAAAAAAAAAACAACAATGGGTGACTTCCTTACTTATCACTGTCTCATCTGGAAGAAGTGCCATTACCATCCTGCTGGTCTCCCATCTACTCTTTAATGCTTCCAACTTCATCTGGATTGCTTTCCCTCCATTCTAACTATTCCACATTTCTATTAAGATTTCACTTACTTGGGGCGCCTGGTTGGCTCAGTGGGTTTCAGCTCAGGGTCCTAGGATCGAGCCCTAAATCGGGCTCTCTGCTCAATGGGGAGCCTGCTCCCCCCCATCCCCACACCTCTCACCACCCCCCGCCTGCCTCTCTGTCTACTTGTGATCTCTCTGTCAAATAAATAAATAAAATCTTAAAAAAAAAAAAAAGATTTCACATACTTATTTTTGTGAGAGAGGGAAAAAGAGGAGAGAGAGTGTGCATACCAGTAGGAGGAGGGGCAGAGGGAGAAGCAGACTCCCTGCTGAGCATGGAGCCCTAATGCGGGAAGTCTGTCCCAGGACCCTGGGATCATGACCTGAGCAGAAGGCAGATGCTTAACTGACTGAGCCACCCAGGTGCCCTTTTGTTTTTTTAAGATTTTATTTTATTTTTGAGAAAGAGAGAGAGAGAGATTCCATGTCTCTTTTAAATGTGTATTAGCCTGCTTCTGATACAGTTTAAGAAGAAACTCTGTTTAATAATGGAATGAATAATTGATTCCGACAGATAAGAAGGCACATACACACAGCTGCTTTGACAATAAAAGAGTTCTCCTCCAAATTAGAGTTCTCTTGCAATGCTCAGTTGTTACCATAGCTACATGTTCAAGTGGAAGTCAATCCGAATAAGAAAGGATTGTCCAGTTCTCTAGATAACTGGAGTAGATTTTTTTTTCTTTTAAAGATTTTATTTATTCATCTGAGAGAGAGAGAGACAGAGAGAGCACAAGCAGGGGGAGAGGCAGAGGGAGAGGGAGAAGCAGTCTCCCTACTGAGCTAGGAGCCTGACATGGGGCTTGACATGGGGCTGGATCACAGGACCTGAGCCAAAGGCAGATGCTTAACCATCTGAGCCCCCCAGGCATCCCTGGAGTAGATTTAAGCAAGATTTGGAGAGGAACTTTGAAATGTTTGGAGGCCTTGGAAGCCCAGAGACTGCTGGTCTGAGTATGACAGTGCCTTGGGCTGCTTGTGTTCATCTTAGTGAATAACACAAAGAAACTATGCAACATGGAGGTAAGTGACAGGGGAACTGAAACTAAGAGAAACCCAGTCAAGGAGCTAGAAGTAGGATAATGAAGTCGTTGGTTAAGGGTATGATACAGACTCAGAATTTAGGTAGAGAAAGGTCTTCATGTTAAGCTGTTAATTCCAGGGCTGCCTGAGACATATGAAATTATTCTGTTTACAAATTCAAACTGTAGATGGCATGTATACATACATAGTTACTTCTCTGGGTGCCAATAGATATTTATAAATTGAGAGACAGATGGCTAGGATATCAGATGCTGAACACTTGAATCCTAGTCTCTACCAAATCAGTCCCTGCTTGATCCCAAGAGGAGATAGCATATATACCCAGAGGACAAGCCTAGCAACTGGAGAGTTTTTATGACTCTGAGAATCAGTCCCAAGCCCCAGGGCAGAACTGCAATTAGGCCAAGCCATACAGAATCCTCCTTTAAAATATTGTAACTTTTATTTTTTTAATAAAACTAATATATAATGGGACAGGATATAAAGCAGAAAGTGAAAGTCTCCCATAATTCTAGGCCTTGGAGATAAACATAACCACTTTGGTTTATATCTTCCGGGTTTCCCTTTGGTACCTGCATATAATGTCATTGGAGGGATGTGTGTATTTTTTTTTTTTCAAGATTTATTTACTTATTTGACAGGGAGAGAGATCACAAGTAGGCAGAGAGGCAGGCAGAGAGGCAGGCAGAGAGAGACAGGGAAGCAGGCTCCCCGCTGAGCAGAGAGCCCGATGTGGGGTTCAATCCCAGGACCCTGAGATCATAACCTGAACTGAAGGCAAAGGCATTAACCCACAGAGCCACCCAGGTACCCCAGGGATGTGTGTATTTTATTTAACCAATCCTATGCTGATGAGCATTTGACTGTTACCAATTTTTCTCTGTTATATATAACTCTACAGAAAATATCTTTGTACATAGATCGTTGTGCCCTTAATGAGTTATTTCCTTAGAAGGAATGCCTAGAAGTGAAATTTCCAGATCAAGAGTCTGCAAATTTTATATTTGAATGCATATTGCCAAATTACCTTTCAAAAAGATCACACGAACTCTGCACCCAAAAAAAAGAGGAACTCACTCTGCATTGTGAGTTCCCCTATGCTGTGCTTGCAAGATTAAAGATTTGTGTATATAAATTAGGTATTTTCTTTTTTATGTGATTTGTCAGTTCACATATTGTTGGACCATTGTTTCAGTTATCTATTGTTAATCCAATTGATTAACAAGCTACCGAAAAGAAAACAACCACCATTTTATTATAGCTTGTGATTTTGTGCCTTAGGATTTATTTTATTTTATTGTATTTTTTTGAGAGAGAGAGTGAGTGGGTGTGGGGAGGGGCAGAGGGAGAGGGAGAGAGAGAGAATCTGAAGCAGCCCCCATGCCCAGCTTAACCAACTGAGCTACCCAGGTACCCTGTGGGTTAGGAATTTAAGCAGGACTCAGATGACACTTCTTCCCATATGGTGTTGAGTGGGGTCATGTGACGGTATAGAGCTGGCACCTGGGGTAGTTTGCAGGGTCCAAGATAACTTTACTCATCTGCTTGGTGTCTTGATGGGGATAGCTGGAAGGGTGCTCAGCTGGGCTCTGGTCCTTCTCCATGTAGCCTCAGAGCCTTTCTATGTGGACTCTGTAGCAGGGTAGCCCAGCTTCTCACAAGTGACTCAGGAGAGTCACTGTTGGTCCTCTCAAAGGCTAGACTCAGAAGTGGCATAGTATTACTTCCACCATTCTAAACTGGTCAAAGCAGTCACAGGTCATCCTAGATTCAAGACAAGCCCAAATAGACCCTTCCTCTCAATCGGAGGAATGTCGTGGAATTTGTGGCCATTTTTAGTCTGTACAAATATTAATATTAGTATATTTCTTAATTTTAAAAAATTCTTCCCATTTCTTGGAGAAATTCTACTTGGACATGGTGGGAATTCTCTAAATACATTTTAAAAGTTTAATTTGTAGGTATTTTACCCAAGATTTTTACATTTATATTGATATGTAAATTTGGTTTATAGTTGTTGCTATTGTTTTAAATGTTGGTACCAATGTAATTTTAGTTTTTAAATAATTAATTAGATAAGTTTCCATTTTTTTAAATCTTTTTTACAAAGGATGAGAATCATGTGCTTTTTGAACATTTGAAAGTCATACTCACAAAGCTATCTGAGGCTAGGGAGTTCTTTTGGAGGGAATTCTCTGATCATTTTTTAATTTTGTTATTGGTATTCAGATTGTATAACTGAATCAGTTATGGCCACTTAAAGTTTTTTTTTTTCATTTTCGAGTCTAAAGTTGTATATTTGACTGTATATGTGAACTTGGAAAGTACTATGTAATATCAAGGAAGGGAAACAAAGTGCTAAAGAAACGTGGAAAGGTAGTACCATCTGGAAATGTTTGTTACAGGCATGAGAAGCTAATTTTAGACCTCGCCTTAATTTTTTTCATAATATTCAAGAAGATATAGAATCTTTCAAATAAAAAAATGAGAAGAAGGTACTTTCATAAGCATACTTTTATAAGATACTGAGATGACTCTTATGCTTGAAATACAAGCAGAACAGAAGCCAACTCAGGGTTCTTAGGAGCATCCTTACTCCTGGCAATAAGGGGGAACAAAACATTGGTTGGTGAACATGTGAAGAAAATGGATGAATGAATGATTAGTAATATCTGTTCTCACAGTGTGGTTTGGTCTTACAGCCCTCACAGACATTAGGAATAAACACCGAACACTGCATGCTTGGCTCACTCTCCTACATACCTTCTTAAATTGTACATGTTTATTCTCCATGCAAAAGTACAACATCGTTGACTTGATTTTTCTCTTCCCATTGCTTGCTGCCACTCTCCTGGCTTACCTTTCCCATCCCTGAGCTTTTTTAACTACTTAATTTCTCCGGTAAATAATCAGGTGTGTCCTCAAATTCTAGATTTTCCCAGACTACACAGCAAATGAAAAACACACTTAGACTTATGGAAGCCTACATCTAGAGGACGTTCTGGGACATCTGCTGAAACCTATCTCATTCCTTTTGTAGACCGAGGAAACCGCTGAAATGATGGCAAGAAAAAATTCATTTAAGAGTATATTTCAAGAGGCCCAAGTGTGGTTATCAGAAAACAGAAGACACCATTTGAGGTAAAGTTATCAGATTCGAGGGCAGTCATGCTATGACGATGAACACATGAGGAGTAAAAAGTCATGAATCTGTCAAATGGGAGAATAAATATCAGTAGAATGTATGTTCAACCTTAAAAGTCATGAAATTTCAAATGTTCTACTTAATTTATCCAATCCACTAGGTAGAATAAAAAAAAATCCTTTCAGTGAAATTTTCATTGACAACCTCTAAGATGTGAGCCCATGTCTGGTATCTCCAGTACTTACCTTGTACCGGGCCCTAACCTGGTTCTTATGAATTAGCCCATGTGTGAGCCAGTTGGTATATGTGTGCTGCTTCCACTGGCCTTTTCAAAGCATACAATTTATATGTTGTACACCTGAAACTAACATAACATTGTATGTTAATTATACTTCTTAGGAATTTAAAGAGTTATACAACCATTTAAAGAGTTATACAACCATTACTGCAATAAAAATTTTAGAGTCTTTCTATCAACACACACACACACACACACACACACACACACGAACGATCATGCGTGCTGGCTTTGGCAGCACATATACTCAAAAGCACTCTAAAACCGTCATGTGTCTTCGGAGTCAGCACCCTACTCTGTTATTCTGCAGTCCCAGGCAACCTAATCTCTATAGATTCGCCTTTGCTGAGTATTTCATATAAATGGAATCATACGATATGTGGTGTTTTGTATTTGGCTTCTT
The DNA here is from genome assembly GCA_028533885.1 of Nasua narica. Lineage (NCBI taxonomy): Eukaryota > Metazoa > Chordata > Mammalia > Carnivora > Procyonidae > Nasua > Nasua narica. The sequence continues at coordinate 46,868,535 of CM052813.1, read as the reverse complement.
TCATTCAACGTGATGTTCTTGAGACTCATCCATATTGAAGTATCTATCAGTATTGGGTTGGTTTTTATTTGATGAAATAGTATAGCTATTCCACATTTTATTTATCCATTCACCAGTTGATGAATATTTGAGTTGTTTCTACTTTTTGCATATTATGGTTAATATTCCTATGAACATCCATATATAGTCTTTGTGTGGACCTAAGTTTTCATTTCTCTTAGATAGATAACTAGGAGTGAAATTGTTGGGTCATAAGGTAGTTCTGTGTTTAGCATTTTAATAGTGTCAAATGTTTTACAGAGCGACTGCACCCTTTTACATTCCCATCAGCAAAGTACACGAGTTATAGTTTCTCTACATTCTACTAAGACTTGTTATTATCTATCTTTTTATCAGTTGGCTCTGTAAATATTATGAAGACTGTGTGGTACCCTATGCCGCCTTCCTAGATCCTTAGGTGGAAGCTGCTATCCTGAACCACATTTCAAATACCCCTGGGGCAAATATACATTTTATGTTAATTAAAAAAAGATTAATTATCCTTTGTAGAAGCTTAGGATATATATATTATATATAATTATATAATTATATATATATATATTAGGATATATAGGATATCCTATATATTAGGATATATACTGAAAATCCAGAAACTCCAAGGGTGCCCAAGTGGCTCAGTCAGTTAAGCATTTGATTCTTGATTTTTGGTGTAGGTCCTGATCTCAGGGTTGTGAGATCAAGTCCATAGCTGGGCTTGATTCTCAGCAGGGAGTCTGCTTGAGATTCCTTCTCCCTCTGCTGCTATCCCTATATATATTATATATATTAATATATAATATATAAAAATTATATAAAATATAATATATATTATATATATA
>CM052813.1:46851831-46867157 GCA_028533885.1 Nasua narica | reverse complement strand
AAGGCAGTCGCTTAACCAACTGCGCCACCCAGGCGCCCAGATTGTAAGTCTTCTTGAGTCTTGCTCATAAGTTTATTCTCAGCACAGTTTAGCGTCTGGCATATATAATAAATAAAATAAATGTATATAATAAGCTATATTATATATAACATATACTATATATAATAAGGCATATATAATAAGCTAAGTAAAATGTTTGCTGAATGAATGGATGCATAGATGTTTCCTGCTGTAAACACTTACAAATTACCAAGATTTGGTGGTATGATATTTTGGAAGGAATTTGATACCTGAAAAAAAATTATTATAAACAGTTGCTAGAAGAGCGCTTACATATTCACGTATGGTAAAACACAAACTTGAAGAAATAAGACACAAACGTGAAAGTGGAGCATATTTAGAATATTATGACATATTACTTGAAGTAACCAAATTCAGAAAACTTTGCACCTGGCCACATGAATATTTTGGGTTTTGATACTTAAGCCTTTTCTCCCTGCATAAGATAAAGCAAGTTGATCCCATTGTAATCAGTCTCTTGCTTCTCTGAGTCGGGTTCTTGTGAATAAATAGGCCAGTAAAAGTAAGCTATTGTTTCAAGTAGTAGGCTTGAGAGAGATAGGCCAGTGAGGAACTGACATCCATCTGTTAGAAGAAGGTATGCTGAGCCCAGCCATGGTAGGGACTGTTGAAGGACGGTGAACCTCAATAGTTCAGAGGGTATATAATAATAATACTCTTCTGGATTATGACCACTACATCATCATGCTAATGAAATGCATAAGTACAGAAAAGAGAACAAAAAGCCATTCAAATCTTCCCATCATTCATGTCATTACAGATACCCATGAATACACCAAAGCAGGTGTGTAAAGATCAAAGATAATTTATGAACAGCAAAAAAGTAAAATATTATTTCAAAAAATACAAACAGGGCACTTGGGTGGCTCACTTGGTTAAGCATCTGACTCTTGGTTTCGGCTCAGGTCATGATCTCAGGGTCATGAGATCAAACCTGATGCTGGGCTCCATGGTGGGCATGGAGCTGCTTAAGATTCTCTCTCTCCCTGTCCTTCTGCTCCTCCCTCGCATGTGCTTGTGCTGTTTCTCTCAGACAAACATGAGACAGCTGCACTTTCATAATAATGAAGGGTTTTATGTTAATTAAAAAGTTTTTAAATTGGGGCTCCTGGGTAGCTCAGTTGATTAAACGATTGCCTTCAGCTTGAGTCATGATTCTGGAGTCCCAGGATCGAGTCCTGCACTGGGCTCCCTGCTCAGCAAAGAGTCTGCTTCTCCCTCTGACCCTCCTCCTTCTTGTGCTTTCTCTCTCTCATTCTCTCTCTTTCAAATAAATAAATAAAATCTAAAACTTTTTTAATTAATTAAAAAATTTTAAAGTAATACTTTTCCCTTTTACTAGTAATGAGGACTTTAAGACTCCTATATCAGATTTATTAAGTAAAAAGTAAAGGTAAAGTTTATCAATTATTATATAAATTTGCATTATTATCAGCTGGGATGATTCAGATTCCACCTCCCTCCCTCCAAAAGCCAGGTCTTTTATCTAAGAAAACCAACTACAATTAACTGAGGGGAAAAAAGACAAAACTAGTTGCTTTGGGGGATAGTTGGGGGATAAAGGAAAAGGAAACAAAGGGAGGAAAGAAAAATTGTCTTTCTGGGGAGACTTCTGAAAATTTTAGGCTTTAACACTTTGTCCCAATGTTTTGTGAGATGTATAATTTATGAATATAATTTGGCAGGCTGAAATTATGGAATGAACTTTTACATTTAGGAACATTAGAATTTATAAAAAGTTAATTTGTCAGTCTAGTCCCCAAAAGGCAGTGCAGATGTTCTTATGAATACATGCTCACTGTTTTTTCTTAAACTTATTCCCTGCCGGTCATTCATAACTTTACAAAAAAGAAATTAACCTGTATTTTTTAAATAAATTTAAGTAATGTAATAATCCCTTTTAAAGGTGGGAAAACAAATTCTTGCATATTCCGCGAATAAAATAATTTTCATTATAACTCCCTAAACATTTACAAACACAAATTACATATAAATTCATTGTCTATATTCTATTCCATCTATAGAACTGAAATTAATTTACAAATTATTTGCAAACAAATAAATATAACAGTAAAAAATTCAAATAATGGATATGTTTCAACAAAACAAAGACAGTGATGTGATAAAGAGTGGAAAGATGCATTTGGGGTTTTCTGCTTCATTGTTTATTGCCTTGATTTTGAACACGCTAGAAGGTTATTTGAAACATTAAACATTGTTTTTATCTTTCTTTTTAAACAATGACATTAATTTCAAACCAATTAATTGTTTTATTGGGCTGATCTCCTTTACAGTAGCCTACAAAATGCAATAGAAACAAAATACTTTAAGAATAAGAACACATAATGAAAACGTCATCGTTTCACCTGTTTATCACCTCACTGAGTCAACTGTTGGTGGTCGGTATATACAAAGATGGAAGCTTTGCTGTGAGGTGCTGTGTCTGTGAGGTGGCTCCATCCACGACTCCCCTACTTCTGAATGACTGAGAAACTTTGATTCCTAGAATATGCCATAACATCACATGGCCTCCCCTTGGCTCCACGCAACTGTAAACACACATGCAAATATGGGTATTTGGTTGTAAGGTGGTTGATCTAGAATATGTATGCTTCCACTAAATTTTTAAAATTATTGTCGAAATGAAAACACAAAATTTAGAAATTCTTGTAGAGAACTGGAGGGCCCCTTCTATGATATGTAGTTAATGATTTTAATTAATTATTCTTTCTAGAGTGTCTCTGTTTGGCATCACTTGCCGTTGAAAGTACAGGGATCCCACTTGAAGTAAAAACTTGAGCAAATGGACATTGTCTTGGACTACTTACATCCTTAAGAAGTCAAACAACTTCTGCTCTACTAATTGCAGGATATCAAGACAGTCGTACCAACTATGTCCCATAGATGGAACCTATAATGTTCAGCTCATAGCTCCATCTCTGGCACCGAGTATGTGACTTGCTGCCTCTGTAAGTAATGAACTTTGCCATGAAGTTGCTGATGATATTAGTTTCTGTCTACCTCTAGGACATTAATTTTTTAAAAATTTCAAAGTGAGGATTTGTAGAATGCTCCCTCTTATGGGTCTTCTAATCAACATGAGCAAGGATCCTTTTCCCCTTGGCCCCCTTGGAAATAATGATGCCTTGTATGATAGGGTGATAGAATTTTTTTAAAAGCAAAAGAACAAGATGAAAGAAACCTACTAAAAGATAAAGGAATTTATAGAAAATTAAATATGTTTAAATAAGTGCTTAAAATGAAGCACAAAGGTTTTTACATTTCTGACTGGAAGTTTGAAAGGGAAATTTGATGGAACTTGCATTTCAGTTCCTGGTTGCAAATTCAGTCTGATGGGGTCCTGCACTCAATTCAGCTGTCTGTCCCACGTCACCTGAAATCCATGGCTTCAATCTCATGTCTGCTCCGACTAGCATACTCTTTCAGGGGTCAAACCAAGCTGGCTTTTAAAAACATACCTGGAAGTATTAGACCTTTATTAGATCCTAATTTGAAGAAGTGAGTTTATTGACAGAAGACACCCTGTCACTTTATCTCCTTGCTCCTTTTTCCTGCTGTAGCTCCTTCCAGGTTTTGTGGACTGGTTAATGAGATCTTATATAAAGCTCAACTTAATTGTACAGTATTTATAATTTTCCCACAAGCTGGAGTGCCCTCTTGTGGGAATATCCAGCAGTTATCCAGGTACTATCAACCATCTGAATTTGAGTCCACATTTCCCAGGTGTGGTAAGCTGAACATGCTCCCCCACTGTATTTCATTTTTACTCAACTCATCTTCTTCATGGGTTTCATAGCCATAGGTAAATGGGAAGGGGTAGAATTATAGTAGGTAGTAGCCAGTGGTATAAGAATATATTTTCCAAAACAATATTGGTTTTCTTTCTTTTTCTTTTTAAAGATGGTGGTGGTAGGAGGTGAGGAAAGTATAGAGAAAGTCAGAATGTAGGTCCCAAGTTGAAGAAATTACTAGATGTCTTTAACTCTACTCACCAAAGAAACATTTATGTGGATTGTCAAATGCCTCATTAAGGATCTATATCCTTCCTGGGATAAGTAAGCATTCACAGACTTACTCTCACTTGACTATCAATTGTTTGCATCTCATCAGAACAGAGTTGAGAGCTCTAGCCTAAGAAGGATGAAGAATTATAGTCTAAAATGTAGCTATTATAAGATAGAATGAGGGGCCCCTGGGTGGCGCAGTTGGTTGAGCGACTGCCTTCGGCTCAGGTCATGATCCTGGAGTCCCGGGATCGAGTCCCACATCGGGCTCCCAGCTCCATGGGGAGTCCGCTTCTCACTCTGACCTTCTCTCTCTCACTCTCTCTCTTTCCTAATAAATAAATAAATAAAATCTTTAAAAAAAAAAAGATAGAATGAGGATTGCTAATAGTAATAATGCATAGTTTTCTTACTACTTCAAGGCATACATCTTTAAAAACTTTTTATTTGGAAGAACTTCAAACATATACAAAATATTATATGAGAGGCGTATAATCCCCCATTTACCTATTAGACAGCATCAACAATTCCAACTCATTACTAATCTTATCTCCTCCAAACGTTTTTCCTCCCTCTCCAGTTATTTAGAAGTAAATTCCAGGCATTGTACCCTCTCACTAATAAATATTTCAGAGGGTATCTCTAAGAGATAAGAACTCCTCTTTAAAAATAAAACCACAATATCATCATGTAAAAAATAACAATTATTCCTTAATATCCTAAAAGATCGAGATAGTGTTCAAATTTCCCTCATTGTCTCTCATTTTTAAAAGATCTGATTGTTTTAGTTTTAGGTTTACAATACTACTGAGAAAAAGGTACAGAGATATTCTATATACCCACTGCTCTCTCACACATGCATAGCCTCCTCTATTATCAATATCCCCCACCAGAATAGTACTGTATTTTATTTATTTTTCTATTTTTCTATTTATTTATTTATTTTTACGAAGGATGAACCTACATTGACACACCATAGTCACCCAAAGTCCATAGTTTACCTTAAGGTTCAGTCTTGGTGTTGTACATTCAATGGATTTGGACAAATGTATAATAACATATATCCATCATTATTATATCTCACAGAATATTTTCACTGCCCTAAAAGTCCTCTGTGTTCTGCCCATTCATACACCACTCCTTGCCCCCTGACCTGGCAACCATCGATCTTTTCACTGCCTTCATCGTTTGGCTTTTCCAGAATGTCATATGGTATGAGTCATACAGTATGCAGCCTTCTCAGATTGACTTCTTCCTTAATAATATGCATTTAAGGCTCTTTCATGTCTTTTCATTGGTTGGTATCTCATTTCTTTTTAGTGCTGAATAATATTCTATTATCTGGATGTACCACAGTTTATCCACTCACCTACAGAGGGACATCTTGATTGCTTCCAAATTTGGGCAGTTATGAATAAAGCTGCTATAAATATCCATATATAGGTTTTGTGTGGACATAAGTTTTCAAGTCCTTTCCTTAAATACCAAGAAGTGTGATTGCTGGATCGTGTAGTAAGAGTATGCTTAGTTTTGTCAGAAGTTGCCAAACAGTCTTCGAAAGTGACTGTAATATTTTGCATTCCCATCAACAGTCTATGAGAGCTTCTGTTGCTCCACATTCTCACCAGCATTTGGTGTTGTCAGGATCCCAGATTTTGGCCCTTCTAATAGTTGTATAATGGTATCTCATTGTTCTAATTTGCATTTCCTTGATGACATATGATGTAGAGCATGTTTTCATATGCTTACTGGCCATCTGTATATCTTCTTTTTTTAAAGATTTATTTATTTATTTATTTGAGAGAGAGCATGAGCACGGGGAGACGCAGAGGGCGAAGCAGACACCTTGCTAAGTGGGGACCCTGACCCAGGGCTTCATCCCAGGACCCTGAGATCATGACTTGAGCTGAAGGCAGTTGCTTAACCAACTGAGCCACCCAGGTACCCCTGTTTATCTTCTTTAGTGAGGTGTCTGTTAAGGTCTTTGGCCCATTTATTACATTGCTTATTCATTTTCTTACTGTTGAGTTATCTCTTTTAATCTATGGGTTCTCTTTCCCTCTCTCATTTTGTCTTTCCCTTCAAATATTTTGTTCAAGAAATAGTCACTTGTCTACAGTTTAGACGATATGGGTTTTTCTGAATGTATCATTTTGGTGTTGTATAGGAGTTAGAGGAGTCTGTCTCTGTATTATTTTGTTAAAATGAGTAGTTAGATCTAGAAACGATATGATTCAGTTCAATTTTTTGTTTGGCAAGGCTACTTCACAAGCAGTGAGGCTGTCTTCCACCAGGAGGCGCGCATGCTCTCTTTGGGACATCAGCAGCTTTTTGTTTTTGTTTTTGTTTTTTGTAAGTAGTCTCCATGTCCAAATGTAGAATTTGAACTCAGGACCCTGAGATTGCGAGGCCCATGCTCTACCCACTGAGACTTCAGCAGCTTTTGATGATCACTGTACTGATTCATTAACAAGCAAATAGTTGTGGAATAGTGACACTCTACCTCGCAATCCCTTCTTCTTTTACTAGGTTTTTAATGCTTCTTTGATTAAATTTTCCTTCACCAACTATTTTATTACTCCAAGATGCAATTTATGTAGAGATGCCAGAAAAATGCTTGATTTTTCCCCTTCACTTAACAGTTTTCAAAATAATGAGTTGCTTTCCTATCACCATCCAAAAATGACCAATGAGTTTTTTTAACTCATTATAAACTCATGTATATGATCTATTTTTTTTTTTTAAGATTTTATTTATTTCTTTGAGAGAGAGCTAGAGAGAGCATGAACGATGGGGAGGGGCAAAGGGAGAAAGAAAAACAAACTTTCTGCCTAGCAGGGAGCCAGATGCAGGGCTCATCCTGCAACCCTGAGATAAACGACCCCCCCAGAAGGCAGACTCTTAATCAACTGAGCCACCCAGGCACCCTATGTAAATCTATTTGATATTATTCATTCCACTGAAGTTATTATACTTACTGATGTTTAAATTCTTTTATCTTTGACCAGAGGAAGTCTGTTTAAGTTGGCTCCTGAATCCTTTTGACATAAGCTTGTCTTTAGAAATTTCCCTTTCTACTAATACAAGATGTTCCTGGTTTCTTTTACATTTATTAATTCAGACCTGGAATTAGCTATTTCTCTAAGGCAATGGTTCTCAAAGTGTTATTGGGGGATCCTTGGGAATCCCAGTGATGCTTTTATGGGGTCTGTGGGGCCAAAATGATTTTCATACTAATACTAAGATGCTACTTTCCCTTTTTAATTTTCAGTCTTTCACAAACGTATATAGATTCCCAAGGGCTACCTGGTGTATGATATTACGACTGAATGTAGAAGAGGTTTTAAAAATTATGCTGTCATTTATTAGGCCAGATGTTAAAGAGATTTACAAAAATGTAAAACGATGCCACTATTCTCACTAAATAATTTTGTTAATGGATATTTTGTTATTTTAAAATCTGTTTTAATGTATAATGCAGTAAACTTCAATAGGTATAACCCTACACACAAAAGCCCTTTGGGGTTCTCAACAGCTTTTAAGAGTTTAAAGAAATTTGAGAAGCAAAATGTTTGGGAAGTGCTGTTCCCAGGAATCCTAACTCCTTCTAATGGAAAATGATATTTAGAAGTCATAATCTAGGAGCTAGAGATGTTCATGGTTACTAGATTGGCCCTTGTTTTTAGGCCATTTCAATGGGCAGAGCTAAGATAAAATGATAAATATATTTAAAGATAAAATACAGGGGCGCCTGGGTGGCTCAGTGGGTTGAGCTTCTGGCTTTGGCACAGGTCATGATCTCAGGGTCCTGCGATCAACCCCCGCATCAGGCTCTCTGCTCAGCAGGGAGCCTGCTTCCCCCTCTCTCTCTGCCTGCCTCTCTGCCTACTTGTGACCTCTCTCTCTGTCAAATAAATAAATAAGTCTTTAAAAAAATAAAAGACGGTTGGGCACCTGGGTGGCTCAGTTGGTTGAGCAACTGCCTTTGGCTCAGGTCATGATCCTTGAGTTCCGGGATCGAGTCCCACATCGGGCTCCCAGCTCCACGGGGAGTCTGCTTCTTCCTCTAACCTTCTCTCCCCTCATGCTCTCTCTCACTTTCTCTGTCTCTCAAATAAATAAATAAAATCTTAAAAAAAAAAAAAAGACGGTTAAAGATAAAACATATCATGAGTTGTTCAATTCAAATTCAGGACTTCAGAGTTAAACTCATGCAGTTTACATTTGTATCTCCTTTCTCCCAATACAAAAATTCCAGCATAGATGTTTATTTTCAGTGTCAGATTAATAATACCACCACCAACAATATAATTACCTAAGACAGTTTAAGATTCTTTTGACAGTTCCTTTGTCTTTCTATATAGATGTACAATAATTTGGTGTATTAAATTTACTTGAAATGGTATGTGTTTGGGGTGGTGGGGGAGGGTTATGCCACCTAGCAGATCAGTTAGATTCATGTGTTTTTACTTTGATATTTAGAGGAGATTTTGTATATTTAATTTTGTCTTATGTTTACATGGTTCTAGAGTAAATTCTGTTACATAGGATCTATTGAGAGACACCTGGCTTCTATTCCTATTTCCTCTATCCTATTCCCTTTCTCTCCCAACTGGTAACATTTTAAAACAAAGCAATAGTTTCCTTCCTTTTATTTTTATTTTTTTTATTTAAAAAATTTTATCTATTTATTTGACAGAGAGAGAGATCACAAGTAGGCACAGAGGCAGGCAGAGAGAGAAGGGGAAGCAGGCTCCCCGCTGAGAAGAGAGCCCGATGCTTGGGGCTCCATTCCTGGACCTTGAGATCCTGACCTGAGCTGAAGGCAGAGGCTTTAACCCACTGAACCACCCAGGTACCCCCTTCCTTTTATTTTTAAAATCTAAGCAAACATGTATATATATTTAGTATTACTACCACTCTTCTATTTTTTTGATAAAAGGTAGATACCAAATGCTCTTCTCTCCACTTAGTTTTTTTTTTCACTTATATTCTAGAGATCATTCTACAGTTGTAATATAGAGCACTTCAGTGCGTTATTGCACTATGATTTATTCAACCACTCCACTATTGAGGAATTTGGGGCTAATTTCCAGTATTTTATTGTAAATAGTGCTGCAGTGAATATTCATGCACATTCTTTATACATTTTTAACACTGTATCTTTTGGATTGAGTCCTCGACGCGGGATTGCTGGGTCAAAGCATGAATGTGTACAATTCTGTTAGATATTAAGCTACTCCTTTAGCCTCCTCAGTACAGATGAAGGAACAGACTTAGACTGCCCAAGGTCACTTCTTCGGTCACTGACACAGCTGGGTTTTAAACCTGGAAGTAACTTTCCCCACACTCTCTAGGTCATGGGAAGAGGAGTGCCGAGGTGGGAGAGGGAGGTGAAGAATTTGCATTTAGACCACATATTCTTTTCCTTCCAGGTCCCAGCACACCACTCGAATCCTCTGACCTCCCCTCTTTTGTCTTTCCGTCACTTAACCCTTTTCTCCTACAACTAAAACGCGTCCCCCAACAATTCCCTGCGGGAAAAGAGTGCGCAACCCCAGCCGCTTCGCAGAGATTACTGCGGGTGCGGAGGCAGGACCAGAGTGACGTCATAACCGCGCGCCGCTCCCAGGCGTCCTCGCAAGGTCGCCTCGGAAGCGGGGAGCGCGCCTAAGAAGACCCTGGACAGGGACGCGCTGTGTCCTGCGTTGGTACCAGCAGCGACATGTCGGGGTACACGCCAGACGAGAAACTGCGGCTGCAGCAGCTCCAACAACTGAGAAGGCGATGGCTAAAAGACCAGGAGCTGAGCTCCCGGGAGCCCGTGCTGCCCCCGCAGCGGGTGTGGCCTATGGAGAAATTTTGGAATAAGTTTTTGCGGGACCAGACCCCCTGGAAGAACCTGGTGAGTGATGGGCCTCCCTCGCCCTGATGCACACACCGCGTCGCGCCTCCCGGCCTGGCTGCTGGATGCCTGCTCATTGTAGCCACACCAACGACTGACATCCCTGGGCCCGCAATTCCCGGTAGTTCCCTGAGGGAGAAGCAGGTTCCACGGAGATTTACGTTTAGCAGGGACGCTATCTTGTCCCAGGAGAGCTCTGGAGTTCAGGAGCAAGTATGGCTTTGGGAGAGTCATGCCCTTTTGCTGTCAGGTGTGATGAGAAGGGGGCCAATCTTTGCTTAGGTTTTTCAGAGTGATAGGAGGATTCACCTAAGTATAAATACTGTGATTTTAGTATTTAAGGACACCTGTCCGCTTTCAAGGTTGAGGTTATAGAGAATAACACTACACCCAGCTAGGAGAAGAAACGGGGAGCCTCTAGCTGGTCATGCAGCCCCATGTGATCACCATGAAAGATAGGATTTTAATTGGTATGTTTAATGAGTTACATTCAAGAGCCACCTTTCTGAACTACCACGATGTTCTTTTAACACAGTTTAATTTAAAAGTGCCATTTCTGGACTTTACACCGAAGAAAATCACTCATTCAAGAGCTATCTTTATTTTCAGGGTCTCTGGACATTTTTTCCAGGTCATTAAATTACGTTAATTTAAATGATGAACACTCTATCTCATAATTGTTTTCAATAAGTATGACATTGGCTAATAATAATAATGGTAATAATACTATTAAGTAACATTTAAGTGCTTTCTGTCCTGCATTTTGCTGAGAGTTTAACATGTGTTACTTTTCTTTACTTCTGCAAGGTAGAACCTACTCCTAATCCTTTTTTTAATGAGACCTACAAAAATTGAGTGACTTACCCGTGGTCACAGAACTAGGAATTGAAGTTCACACTGAGATCCAAGTGTATCTGCTTTCTTACTGTGCTGCCAAGTCCTATGCAAATTTTTCTGAGCAAGTGGTTTTAGACACTTATTTAGGGTGATAAAATGAAACTCTATTTCAACCCTTGTCTCACCTTCTGTATCATTGACATTACTTGTTGATTTTGGCAGCTGCTGATTGAAAGTTGACATCCGACCCATCAGTCAGTGATGTAAGGAAGTAAATAAGTATTTTAGTCTGTTTTTCCTTACTTTGAGTTAATTTTTCTTCCATAATCATATGTACTATGACACTTAGAATCTAGTTATCCCTGGTAAAATAGACGTGTTTCAGTAAAATTGGCTGCCACGGAAAAGTTCCATTTTCAGTTCTATTTTGCCTTTCTCTTTTAAAATAGTGTACCTGAAAGCATCTCCAAGTGAGGTTGGAACACACCTATCCCAATATGTAAAACATTCTTTTTCGAGCTTTGGTGTGCTCAAGGTTTTCTGCCTTACACCTAGAATGGAGCAAGTAATGTTGATTGTAGGTATCTGAAATTAATAAATTAGGGGGTTGACTGCATCTAAAAAATTCTGTAGGTTTGATTACTGTAATTAAATTGATTAAAATTATTCTTCATTATTTATGTCATGTTTATCTTTTTTTTTTTTTAAGATTTTATTTGTTTATTTGACAGAGAGAGAGAGAGATCACAAGTAGGCAGAGAGACAGGCAGAGAGAAGGGGAAGCAGGCTCCCCGCCAAGCAGAGAGCCCAACACGGGGCTGGATACCAAGACCCTGAGATCATGACCTGAGCCGAAGGCAGAGGCTTTAACCCGCTAAGCCACCCAGGCACCCCTGTCATGTTTATCTTTAGTAAACTTATAATAAGGATGTTTTTAGAAGTCTTTAAAATATTTTTATATATCTATGAATACCTTAAACTGTGACTTTGCTAAATGTTACTTGTCTTAAGCCTTGTTTGCTCTGAACTCTGTAGGTATCCCCTAGCAGGTCCATTGTTTAATAAAAATATTTGAATAGGTGAGGTTAGTTATAGACTAGAAGGAAGTATGTAGCATGTAGCCATTTTAAAATAATCATGACATTATTATATCAGTGATGCTTTTTTTCTGCCACAAACATAAAAAAATGGGATATTTGTTTATGTATGTTTCTTTTCCCTCCAGATTTATAAGGCATACCGACACAGTGTCTTTGCTTTTACTCATGTACTTATACCTGCCTGGATTGTTCATTATTATATCAAATATCATGTGAATGTAAGTATGTTTTAGTGTTTAGTAAGTATATTTTTAAGAACTTACTTTTAATATTGTACAGAATTATTTCCTATGCTGGCATGCCTTACCCTGCTTTACGTAGTGGAAATAATCTGCCACTTATAACTGATTTTGAACTGCTTTAAATAAAGTAGTTAAGAAAAGGCTTTAATGAAACTTAAGTAAGTATGATTTTTCAAAAAATTAATCTTTGCATTAGTCGATTACAACTTGAAATGCATTTTCTCATAAAAACAATGTATAAATAATCAGAATAAAGTTGACCTAAAAATACTAGTGTGAACTTGGGGTTCTAAATAGGAAGGGAGCAAAGATAAAAGATAAATTCAAATTAGACAAAGGTTGTCTTTGTCATTATCCCATTTCCCTTTCCTTAATTCTGTTTGATTTTTTATCATTTTCTTTCTTGAGAATCCAGGATGTCCCAAAGCTTGAACTTTGTCATGGAAAGATCTTTCGTGTGGTGATTGAACTGAGGCAGTTGCCATATTTTAAAACCAAGGGATAGTCTGGTATAGGTATTAGATCCAAGATAATATGAGGAAGGAGTGCTTTTGAGGGAATGGTATAAAAGGGAGTGCAGGGGTGGCTGCCCAGCATGGAGTGCCGTAACCCAAACAGAGTGAAGAGGGCATTCTGATACCCAGTGAAGATATTAGGTCTCAGGGAGAAGGGGAACCTGGGGTGGCGGGTGGGGTTGGTGAGTATACCTGTGTGGAGAGGAGCGGTGGTAGTAATCTGGGGTAGGATATTGGAACCTGAGGAAGGGGAGGGGGACATCTGTAAGAAGGGTGGTTTGGGGCAGTGATGAAGGTGGCAATCTATAGTAAGATATCAGGACCTGAATGAGGTGAGGTTATTTATACTGGTGTGTGATGGTAGTGACAGGAGATTGTTTACATATAGGAAGATTGATCAAATAAGTCATGTATTGAGGATAACAGAACCCAGAATTCTCATTGTCAGAAAAGGGAGTTGCACACATGGAAAGGGAGAACCTTGTGGTACTGGAATGGAATTGGAATTATTGTTATTAACTTACGGTTTTTAATATGTACTGATATCGAATTCTTTTTTTTTTTTATAGAATTCTTTATAGATGTAAACGTGGATAGTCTAGGTCTGTCCACTGACAGGCCTAGGAACAGTGCAACGGCATGGTATTTAGCATATCTGGCAGCCTAGTCTTATCCAATTCCCCACTGAAAGGATCCAGAGCTCTTTTTAAAATTCTGATTGCTGACATCATTTTTGTTCTTCACTAAGCAGATTATGTTCATTCATCAATAAATTATGGAGTACCTAGTATGTCATTTTCCTTTATTGCTCTGGAAAGAATATGCAAGATATAGTTCCTGGAGTTTTTAGTAAAGTTGGAAGATGGGTATGATTTGGGTAAGAGTATGGAGGGGAAAAGTTATTCCAGCTAGGAGGAAAGATAAGGAGTCAGTAATGTGCATATCATATTTACTCAAGACTGAGGAAGTGACTGGAATAGCAGGTCTGTTGGCTCAATGGACTGGGACAATTTATTGGAAGGTCTTGAAAACTAAGAAGAGGAGGTTGAACATTATCTGCTAGGCAATGGGAAGCTTTAAATTTTTCAGTAGGTGAGTGGTTAATGAAAGTGTTATATTTAGGAAAACATAAAAAACATTCATATGATGGGAGTAATTGGAGCAAGGAAAGTACTGACATAAGGTAAATCAGCTACAGGCTGTTTCAGTTTACTAGATGTTAGTTGATTAGAATCTGGTTAGGGTGAAGATAGCAGAAATGGAAAAGAAAAGTGAAGCCAGAAGACATTATTTAAGGTAGACATAGCTCAAGTTGGGAGGAAACCAAAATTACTTACGACTCTAAAATTTCTAGCCTTGGAAGTTATAAATAGGGTTTTGCAGTGGAGTAAATTTGTGTAGGACCGTGTGCTGCCAATATGTTTTGGGGATGTCCAAGTGGACATGGCCTGTCTTATATGTTAGAAACATGAAATTAGTGGAGGCTAGTAGGAATTAGAATTGGAGTTTAGTGTTTTCACTTCATAAACCAACAGAAAATCTTTCCACAACCATTAAAAGGGGCTAACAATTTATATGTCTAAGGGTCAGAATATAGTTTGTTTCTCTTGTTGATGGGCTTAAACAAAATTTTATGTTTATGTTCACCTGCAAGTCCACAGGCCATTTCATGTCATCATATGTCTTATTTTTTTAGTCTTAACATGCAAGACTCTAGAGGAGAAAAATATGTTACTACTTTCTGTCTGCAAGTTTTTTTTTAACATCCACGAGTGGTTTTTTTTCTTTTTTTAAAGATTTTATTTATTTATCTGACCCAGAAAGAGAGATCACAAGTAGGCAGAGAGGCAGACAGAGAGAGGGGGAAGCAGGCTCCCTGCCGAGCAGAGAGCCCAACGCGTGGCTCGATCCCAGGACCTGAGATCATGACCTGAGTGAAGGCAGAGGCTTTAACCCACTGAGCCACCCAGGTGCCCCCCAAGAGTGGTTTTTACGTGCAGAAAGAATTGTTCACAGTTAAACTGGAATATACATTAAAATTCATTTTGTTAGTTTTCAAATTTAAAAACCTCCTTCTTTCCTAATTCTTTATATTCACTTTTAAAATTCTTTTAAACTATTTACACATCTAGTAAAATATGAACAATCTCCTTTGTTCTTATTTTTTTTTCCTTTGTTCTTATTATCTTTGGATTAATTCAAGTTGAACTCTCCTAAAACAATTCCACTTACAAACATAATCATATTCTCTTATGTTTTAAGCTGCATTTATACATATATGTTAAATCTCATTTTTAAGTATTTATAGGGCAAATTAATGACCCTAAGAAGCAAAATCTTTTTAAACTTATAATCACAAGCCTAAATCAATTATGCTTTGTAACTAGAATCCTAAAACTAATCTCTTAGAACCTCTAATAGCCAGATTGATTACCTTAAACATTACAAATGCTCTAAATAACAGAATATATGGATTATCCTTGTGTTTTAAGAACTTACTGAATTTGCCATTTATTTATGTATGTATGTATGTATTTATTTTCTAGTTTTAATCTTTGTTATATCTCTACTTAACTAAATATAGGATTGAAAAGACACTTTCTTTTCTTTTCTTTTTTTTT